>VMOF01000111.1:51602670-52331082 GCA_011764245.1 Trialeurodes vaporariorum
GATAAATAGGTAAAAAGTTATGCTGGGTTTCACGTTTTGTGGCTATACAGACAGACAGACGCAACAGAAAGTTTGTGCGTTTACACCTGCAAGCCACTTATGGTTACGTAATATTGAAACTTCATGGATGAATATTCTTTAGGATAGTATTAAGCATGATGAGAGGCAATTATTTTTTAAGTATCATGATTGATTTAGTCGCAGAGGGCCAAGCATCGAAACAAAATGCCTTGAAAATATCTGCGGCATAATGCAATACTTTCTCTATTTCTAACTTTGTTAGCAATGAGAAAGTAAAAATATCATACGCAGAATATCACTGCATAGTAAAAATACGGATTTAAAGAACATTTTCCTTTAAACACGGATGATGGTCTTAAAATCGTTTTTGAAAAGAATCGGAGTTTCTACTCCCACAGCGAACAATAAAGATCCTCACTCAACAACGAATGTTAATTCACCGCAAACTCATCTAGTTCTTTGACGATGGTGATTTTCCGCGCGTATCGTCGATTCATTTCGCTCTTTGTTTAAATTCATTGAGTCGTTTCGCTTCTCAGAGGAGCTTGTCCCCAAAAAAGGGGCGAAATGCGTTCGGCTCAAGTTTTAAACTCACCGATTTTCCCGAGGGAGACCTCTCGCAGTGGAAAAACTCCAATCTTGCGTCATCGTGGTTTGAAAGCACCAATTTGCGAGTGAATCTGCCGTCGCGGCGAGTTCATTTGATTAGATTTTGAGTCCGTTTGGAACGTTTCCATTTACGTTTTACGTTCAACATAAGTTCAACATATGTATGCCAAATTAAACGCCCAAATGCCAAATGCAATGCTTATTCGAGGTTCTCATGCACAGGATCTAACCAGTCTCCAGAATAGAGGACAAGATTTAACGGGCCAGTCGCAAGATTGTGCTTTAACAGTGCATTATGATCTGAGATTCCCAAAAAGTGGCCAAAAATCAAAAAGTAAATTTCTCAATTTATCATTTATAAACTTCCGAGATCAATTTAAATCACAGAAAACGCTTTAAACTAGTAATTAAAACCAATGAATTTCACTGGAAACTTTTGAAAGAAAGCTTAAAAGGTAAAAAACGATTATTTTTGATGACTTTTTTTCTCCAACTGATTTTTGGTCAATTTTTTTCCATCTCAGACCATTGTGCAGTGATTGTAATGTAAACTTATTTTCAAAAAGAATGGGAGTCCGAGCATTTCTTGGGGCCAAATTTTAAAAGGTTTCTCGACTTGAAAAATGTCATTTGACATGTATTGCGGATGAAAAGAGGACGAAGACTATGGAGGAAGATTTAGGACAAATATAGTAGCTAAACGGAGAGTTATGAAATATTACATTATGAAACGGAATCTATACCGAGGAAAATAATCATTAAGGATGGGAAGTGTTGAGATTTGGAGAAAATCTTAAGAAGCTAATCTTGACAAACCTTATTAAGATTTCCTCCAAATCTCCACATTTTTCAACCGCAATTTTTAATTTCTCCGAAAGATGTCCACTCCATTCCTGTCAATCAACAAGCTATAGCTGTAGAAGGGGCCATACATACATGTTAAAAGTCCTGTCACAAAGTGTGACAGCGTGCTGAATTTTGTTTATTTCCCTCACTTTTTTTTAACCTTAAATCAAAAATCGTAATTAATCCAGTGGAAATTGGCTTAGAACGAAATTGCAAGTGCTTTAGAGCGGCTATCTGCGGACACAGAATTCTAATACATTTATTCACGTGAGAAAGTTTTGCTTTTTCCTGTCGTGTGTCAGTTTCTTTATCATGCAAATCCTTCTGGAAGAAACAGTTATATCGATATCTGTGTCCAGATAATCATCACTCTCAACCACTTGCACTTTCTTCTAAAACCATTTTCAAATGGATTTGTCACAATTTTTTACCGCATTTGCTTAAATCTTCTTCTACTTTATCCTCATCTTTTTGTCTCATCCTCCGCGTATTTAAACTATTTAAAAGAGCACGTATTGAGTCGCGGAAGTTTCCAAGGAATATCCGAGGACTGTGTTTAAATTTGGTTCTAAGTTTTAAAATCCACTCCTTAATTATTGACTTAATAAAAGCTGCGCCAATTGTGGCGAAAACGGCGGTGGCTTGGCACTTATTACGATATGGAACATATAAATGTGACGGCAATGAATATGCGACTTATGCGTATTGAGACGGTGACAATATTTCAAAACAACTGGACCAGCCCAATGATTCCTTCTACCCTGTGTGGCACAAGGTGGACCAGCCCGCTGCCACTCTAAAGTTATAGCTCATTGCAGCCCAGCTCCTTAACCTTTCCACTACCAAGTTCAGGTCACCAGATGAAATCAAAGATTTGACAGACTCGAATTTAGATAGTAGGTAACTATTCGTACTCCGCGGTGTTCGTTTTGCCTACCCCTGTAATTGGAGGCGCTCAGTGAAAAATTATTTCGCAAATGTTTGGAGTAGCTATTATTGTCAATGAGAGACCGATTAACGAAAAGAAAAAAACTCGGGCGTGGTATTGAAAGAAAAAATGGTTTTCCCCCTAAAATAAGAAATATTATAATATTTTTCAACCATCTTGTTTTTTATAAAGCATAATTTGACATTTCAATCATTCTTTAACTATATTTTAAAGCAAAAGTTTGCGAGTGTTGACAAACGAGACATAAGGTCGTGGGGTTGTATCAAACGGAGGCAATATATTGACCAATCAGAGTGGGTGGCGGATTTAGAAGTCTTTTAAGAGGAGAAGGAGCTAATATCTACTTTGTCATCGTAGAGCTCAAAATTTCCCCAAAAATCCCCTCGTAGATATAGTGTGTTTTGGATCAAAGCGTTTACACTCTCGGTCGACTTATATTACTGGGAAATTCAGCTTTCATTTTAGCATCTGATAACGTTATTTCAGCGCAAGCCTTTTTAAAGTTGACGTTTATGAGCTCAAGGTGACTTATATATCAAGCTTTTTATTTCTTCGATTTCATCTTTTGGTTTGATCATTTTTATTTGCCACATTATTATTAAAGCAAACATTGACCAGCCTCCGATACTCGGCTTGAATAACTTAAACGATGACATGCAAATAACCTCATTTCTAATAATAATTTTCAATTAAAATCTTTTACTAAACAAAATATGCAAATAACATGTTTTTCCTTTGTAACCGTGTAATTTATTTATTTATTTATCTATTTATTTATTATTTTTTTGGGGGGGGGGGCGACGGAGTGAAATCCTGTCCGTCACTATAATTGCCAACATAGGGTTCCTATGAATCCCATGGTCATTTATTTGCGTTTCTTTGTCTGTAACCAATTGTTTTAGTCCATTGAATCCATCGAAAGACGTAAGTAAATAGCACAGAGTGTAATACGTATACCTACACTGTAATACTGCAGCGGTCGGTCAAATCATTCATATAAAGTTCCTTCATTACGAAATGATACTGCACCATCTCCGGCGCGACGGAACAGTTACCTATCCGATGTTTAACTCCACTCTTCTGACTTAAAGCCTTCTCTCTTTTCATTAAGAAAGGACTGAGATGAACGAATGTTTGTTTGCACTCCGTATAATTTTTGGAACCCGGCACAAAAGATCGATTCATTGCTTCAGTCGGACGAGAAAAATGTATGTTGTGGCATCAAAAAAGTTCAAGGTTGACGTTTACAAATTTTGAGCATGATGTAATCATGGCCGTTAAGGTAACATATTCACTCGTTCTTGAGATATTCTAACAAATACTGACGTGTATGTAAGGTGTCTGGCTCTTGTGTATAAAATAAATCATTGAATAAAGGAAGTAAAATTTACCGCAAAGTTTTGATTGTGTATTTTTTGTTTTGTTTTTGTTTCATGATATTTGAAACATCTTTTGCTTCCGTCCGCAGTCCGAGGGTAAAACTCAGTCAGAGAAACCAATGAAAAAAAGCACGGAAATAAATAGAGACCCATAGCGCAAAGCTTGGGACAAGTGTCCAATTCTCCAGCTCAATTTTAGACGGTACTCATTGAAACAACAGCCAATGGTCAACCACTATGAAGTGTTGGACGTAGGTTAGATTTTCTTCATAAATGAGAGTTGAGGGAGTTTCTTCGTTTTTTTGAGCCCCCGAATGAAAATGAAGTCATTTTAATTGCCTCGCTTTTAAACATGATAAAGCAATGCATGTGCTGGGTTTATCTGTCTCAGGTTTTAAGCCTTCCAGCAACCGCAATTCGTTTTGGTATGAAAATTTGACGGAAAGAGATCGTATGAGGACAGCCACTAATCGATTTTGACTTCCTGTGATGAAGGCATAAAAACTTAATGGTTGTAGCTTTGAAACATCCATGATCACAGAGCGCGAGAGGGAGAGAAAAGGAAAGGAGGGGGAAAAAGAGAGGGAGGGGGGGGGGAGAGAGGGGGGGAAGGGGAAAAGGAGGGGGAGAGAGAGGAGGAGAAAAATTTATTTGCCATAAATATTACAAGTAACAAACTAAAATAAAAAAATAAAAAACTTGAACAATGCGTTAGATTTTGACCAAGAGAGTTAGTAAGGGCTATGAATGAAGCCCTCTCTTCCCCTTTGCCCACCTAGCTCACTCTACACGATATTAAACAAAACAAAGGAGTTTTATGCTCACCCATTTTTACATAAGCAAAGTAAAAGTTAATGTATAGAATACAAAAGTATAATGACGAGGATAAAGAGAAGAAGGGGAGAGGAGGAGGGAGAGGGAGAGAGAAAGAGCTTTTAGGGGAGAGGGGAGAGAGGAGGGGGAGGAGAGAGAGGGGGGAGGAGGGGGGAGGAGAGGAGAGGGAGGAGAGAAGGAGAGAGGAAGGAAAAAGGGGGGAGAAAGGGGGAGAGAGGGAGGAGAGAGAGAGGGAGGAGAGGGAGAGGGGGAGAGAGAGGAGAGGAGGGAAAAGAGGGGAAAAAGGGAGGGGAAAAGGGGGGGGGAGAAAAGGGAGAGAGGGGGGGAAGGGGAGAGAAAACGGGGGGAGAGGGGAGAGAGAGGAAAAAGGGGAAAAAAAAAGAGAGGAAGGGGAAGAGAGAGGGGGGAGGAGGAGAGAGAGAGGGGGAAAAGGAAAAGAGAGAGAGAGAGAGAGGGGAGTGGGGGAGAGAGGGAGAGGGAGAGGAAAAGGGGGGAGAGAGAGAGAAGAGAGAGAGAGAGAGACAAAAGAGAAAGAAAAGAGAGAGAGAGAGGAGAGAGAGAGAGAGAGAAAGGAGAGAGAGAGAGAGAGGGAAAAGAGGAGAAGAGAAGAGGGGAAAAGGGGAGGGGAGAGAGAGGGGGGAAAAGGGGGAGAGGGGGAGAGAGGAGAGAGAGAAAAGAGGAAAAAGGAGGAGAGGGGGAGGGGAGCGAGGGAGGGGAAGGAGAGGAGCCTGCGAGAAGGGAAAATTGGGCGATCAAACTATCAGAAACCAATGTTAAACGCATTAAAGGATATCGGTGAGGATACGGTCAGGGATCGAGTGCCAATTTCAGGAGACAAATGAGGAGGAATGTAATTGAATCGTTTCTCGAATCTCGGAGATCAGCTCTTGCGGGTCGAGTCGATTAAGACAAAGGGCGAGCGCGGTGTAGCGTGACTCGAGAGAGACACTATTGCCGATGTTAGATGGCGATGGCGAAAGCGATTCATACAGAGGAACACATAACAGGCGTCTGAAATCGCAGCTATACACCGATCTAGGCTCGATGCATCTATTTCTGTTGTATGTAAGTACTTTCTGCTCTGCCTAGAGGAGGTCGGTGCATCTAATTTGTACCCGAACCTTTGTAATAAGCTCATAATTGTCCATCTCATGCTCCTTGTAGCTAAATCAAGATCTGAGTCTTATCGGCCAGTGAGTGTAAAATTTGATGACTATACATGAAGGTTCATTGGGGGGGGGGGGGGGGGGCACGCAAGACCAGACTAAATATGGGTGTCCAGATGAGTGTTTCGACAGTATTCATTGTGAAAAACCGACCCGCATTTGGGCGAATAAAACAAGTAAATTCTCAGGCAGCAGGTTAAGTTCTTTTGATGGTTAAATTTTGCAAGATATTTTCCTGTAGAGGCGCAAGAGTAGAAGAAACGAGATACAGAGAAAAAAATTATTTATCGACAGGTGATCGATTACGGTTCGTTTTGATCATTTCTTGAATGTAACAGATTGATTGTATTAATCATATTGACTGTAAAAAAATTAATTAAATTGAAAAGCTGCATCACGCAAATATGTACAGTCATGGGAGTAGAGCGTGTTTAAATCAGTTTCAGTCAGTGGAATGCGGTAGGTATGAAATTAAGGCAGGCAATATACAGGGTGTTTCAGGTTTAACATCGAAAAGTTCTGGAGTCATAATAAGTTAATAAAATAATTCAAGTCAAAATAAGTTCATAAAATAATTCAAGTCAAAATAAGAATAATTTTTTCCCTATAAACATGCGCCTTAAAATACTTTCCTTTGGAGCTACGATTTCTCAAAGTTTGGAAAAAAATTGGTTTTTTTAAAACTATGGCTAAATTTATTTATAAAATGTCACGACAATTTGGGGACAGGGGTAGGTTTATTTAGGTGTAAGATTCATTAAAACTCATAAAATAATCATTAAGTAAGCCCAAGTCTACTTTTCTGACACTCCTGAGCATTTAACGCCAAAAATTTTATGTTGCCGTTGAGAATTTTCAATTTTTTTTTAAAGAATCAGATAGCAAAAATCCTAATGAAGATTTTCAATTCCTTTCCTTTCTTACCATTGTGTGACACCCACCACGGTTAAAGCGATGACGTTCCCTAATTTAACGTCAATTATCTCACTTAAAACGCGTTGCACCGAAATAATGCAAGGAATTGAAAATCTTCATTAGGGTTTTTGCAATCTGATTCTTTCAGAAAGTTTCGAAAATTCTTGACGGCAACGTACACTTTCGGCATTAAATGCTCAAGTGTCAGAAAAGTAGACTTGGACTTACTTAATGCTTATTTTATGTCTAACCTAATCTTACACCTAAAAATACCCCTGTTCCCAAATTTTAGTAACATTTCATCGATGAATTTAGCCATAGTTTTAAAAAAACCAATTTTTTTTGGGCTCATTTTGCAGGGGAAGATATCCCGAATCAAGAAAGCTCGGTCTGGCATTCAAATTCTGGGGACAAATGGCCGCCAGACCGATTCAAATTTTGAAAAATAGGCCTAAAATCGTGCAAATTGGGTCGAAATCATTGCCTTACCACGCAAATAGAAGAGTGGGCGGTTTGCAGGACCGCAGATAACGTTTTTTGGGTCGCTGATTCTGAATTTTCTACTTTCAGCGAAAAAAAAATTGGCAACGTTGCCAAATTACGTTTTTTTTTTTTTTTTTAATTATTATTATTATTACCATCCTCAATATTATTATTCTTCATGTTAATAGATGGTATAGTTTTTTTTTTGTGTTCCCTTCCTTGGTACTTCAACAGCGAAACCAATCAGCCACGAGATCGGACGAGTGTTGCCAAATCGTGCAATGCAGCCTGCCGCTGATTAAATGAACCGCGCACGTTTTGGCGCCGCTCGCTCGCGTATTTCCTTTCGCGGTGAAAATATGTGTAAAGGAGCCCGTTGAAAATGTACAGGCCAAGTGCCCGAGCGCATGCATTCGAAAATTTTAGAGTTTACTCCACTTTTTAACACTTGCACTACAGCATTTATTGCATAGATAAATGTAGTCTTTGAAACCAGTGGCGAAGCGCTCAATCTGACAACGTTGCATTTTGTCCTTTCAAAACCAAGAAAAATATCGACAAATTGCTGGGAAGTACCGTAGACTTAAATATTTTGCGTAAGATTGGTAGGACGTGGTGTTATGTTGCCAGATTCCCCATTTCGCCATTGTTTGTCATCAAAGCATGCATAAATTCAGGGCAAAAACTTTCACGCGAACTTACTCTACATGTTGTTTTGTTGATTTTTCAGGAAGTCACACCTATAAGTGGTTAATACCCAATACTGAATCGATTTTCATAATACGAGTTTGGGGGAAGCGGAAAGTAAAATTAGTCAAAGGAGAAACGCAATGGGTACTTAACGAACTGAAAATGTGAAAATTTATTCTTTGTCTTCTATTTTTGGTCGCTCTCTAAAATACTATGTACAACGTTTTATTGGAAGTTTGCGCATTAAATTAGTCTTCACAAAGTCCTCGTCTGAAAAACATTCGGAGTCAGCGTAGTCCTCATCTGAAACATAGCAACCATAGCAACGTGCGATGATGCCATAAAACTCACCTATATTTCAGTGGTGTAGAGAGCGATTTGGAAACGTTGTAGTTCGTCCATTTAAACCGATGAAAAAGACCGAGGTGTTGGGTGTTCAGTGAACACCTTCGCATTCGACTTTTTATATGGGTTTACATGAGCAAAATATTACATTGACAAATGCACGCTACACCAATGCTTTATTTCTGAGCTCATCATAGTGATTTCATGTCTCGCAGGATCTGTGCATTTGATACACTTGAATTTCAGGACATGATAAAGATATTCAAGAAAAACGAGAGAGAAGAATCACTTTTGCTCACATCGTCATAAACTTTAACCATTTTTACCGCGATGAAAAAAACGCACACACAAAAAAACAGTGGCCTCGAAAGAATCACATGATCAAGATTTTTTCGAGGGAGAGCGATAAAAGTCACACTACAGCCAAAACGTACACTGCTTATTGCACAAAAAAGAAAAAAACTTTGCGTGAGACATGAAGAATCACGTACCAAATAGAAGATATTCGCGAAAAACGAGAAGGAAGAGTAACTTCACATTTTCATAAACTTGAACCGTTATTACCGCGGTGAAAAAAGCACATACCTAAAAAAAAGCAGTGGGCTCTGAACATCACATGATAGACATTTTTCCGAAGGAGAGGTATAAAATCCCAAAGGAAAAATCACATTGCAGCCAAAACGTGCACGATTCAGAGCACACAAAAAAGAAAATTGCGTGAAAACTGCCTCATGTTTCACGCAAAGTTTTTTTCTTTTTTTGTGCAATAAGCAGTGTACGTTTTGGCTGTAGTGTGACTTTTATCGCTCTCCCTCGAAAAAATCTTGATCATGTGATTCTTTCGAGGCCACTGTTTTTTTGTGTGTGCGTTTTTTTCATCGCGGTAAAAATGGTTAAAGTTTATGACGATGTGAGCAAAAGTGATTCTTCTCTCTCGTTTTTCTTGAATATCTTTATCATGTCCTGAAATTCAAGTGTATCAAATGCACAGATCCTGCGAGACATGAAATCACTATGATGAGCTCAGAAATAAAGCATTGGTGTAGCGTGCATTTGTCAATGTAATATTTTGCTCATGTAAACCCATATAAAAAGTCGAATGCGAAGGTGTTCACTGAACACCCAACACCTCGGTCTTTTTCATCGGTTTAAATGGACGAACTACAACGTTTCCAAATCGCTCTCTACACCACTGAAATATAGGTGAGTTTTATGGCATCATCGCACGTTGCTATGGTTGCTATGTTTCAGTGAGGACTATGCTGACTCCGAATGTTTTTCAGACGAGGACTTTGTGAAGACTAATTTAATGCGCAAACTTCCAATAAAACGTTGTACATAGTATTTTAGAGAGCGACCAAAAATAGAAGACAAAGAATAAATTTTCACATTTTCAGTTCGTTAAGTACCCATTGCGTTTCTCCTTTGACTAATTTTACTTTCCGCTTCCCCCAAACTCGTATTATGAAAATCGATTCAGTATTGGGTATTAACCACTTATAGGTGTGACTTCCTGAAAAATCAACAAAACAACATGTAGAGTAAGTTCGCGTGAAAGTTTTTGCCCTGAATTTATGCATGCTTTGATGACAAACAATGGCGAAATGGGGAATCTGGCAACATAACACCACGTCCTACCAATCTTACGCAAAATATTTAAGTCTACGGTACTTCCCAGCAATTTGTCGATATTTTTCTTGGTTTTGAAAGGACAAAATGCAACGTTGTCAGATTGAGCGCTTCGCCACTGGTTTCAAAGACTACATTTATCTATGCAATAAATGCTGTAGTGCAAGTGTTAAAAAGTGGAGTAAACTCTAAAATTTTCGAATGCATGCGCTCGGGCACTTGGCCTGTACATTTTCAACGGGCTCCTTTACACATATTTTCACCGCGAAAGGAAATACGCGAGCGAGCGGCGCCAAAACGTGCGCGGTTCATTTAATCAGCGGCAGGCTGCATTGCACGATTTGGCAACACTCGTCCGATCTCGTGGCTGATTGGTTTCGCTGTTGAAGTACCAAGGAAGGGAACACAAAAAAAAAACTATACCATCTATTAACATGAAGAATAATAATATTGAGGATGGTAATAATAATAATAATTAAAAAAAAAAAAAAAAAAAAACGTAATTTGGCAACGTTGCCAATTTTTTTTTCGCTGAAAGTAGAAAATTCAGAATCAGCGACCCAAAAAACGTTATCTGCGGTCCTGCAAACCGCCCACTCTTCTATTTGCGTGGTAAGGCAATGATTTCGACCCAATTTGCACGATTTTAGGCCTATTTTTCAAAATTTGAATCGGTCTGGCGGCCATTTGTCCCCAGAATTTGAATGCCAGACCGAGCTTTCTTGATTCGGGATATCTTCCCCTGCAAAATGAGCCCAAGATCAAGTGTTGTACTTTCCGATTAAATTTCACTCAAATTTTTCCAAATTTGAGTTCCCATAATTTTGAAAGTCCCCAGATTCAGGCTGCCAGACCGGCCAATCTTGATTCCTTAGGGGTAGAGCTTTAATATAAAATAGGTGAAATTTCTTGTACTTTCCAATTAAGTTTTTGGTCCCTGGCTCTTAGACTATATATAAAACATCATGAAGTGCTAAGGGAATTTCAGTCATAGAGCTGCATGGAACACTTTTACCAGAGTATTAAAAATGAGTAGATCTACAAGGTGATTTTGAAAAATTCTGAGAATCTTAGTGCAGGCATAGTGCCTGCTTTGCTTGTTGGTGCCGCACGCCAAAGTTTTTGAAGAAAGTATAAACTTTCCGCTCGGACGGAGAGCTTCCATGATTATCGTCGGAGGAAAGAGCGAAGTCGATTGTGATCACTGTCCATGGTCCATGGTTTGTAGAAAGCTGCGCGGTGCGCTTTAAAGCACCCAGTGCTTGCTTGCTTGCGGTGGACAGCGGCAGATGTAGTAAGTAAAAATCATGACTGATGTGAAAGATGCGCTCGCCGCTCGGCTCTCGTGCTCAGATATTATGGAAGTGATCATTTTTATTATGATAATGTACCATCGCCATGCGGGGAAATAAGAGAGAAAAAAATCGGGAATAACGGTCGAAGGGGGGGGGGGGGGGTAGCGCGGTGTTCGGGCGAGGGCCGACGCTGTCCATCTGGTGCTTACTGCTAATATTCTCCTACCACGAGGAAATATGCTCGCAATTTGTTTCTTTCACAGCCAGTCTAGCGCCAACTCATCTTGAATACGAAATAAATCCTCCCCCTTGCCATATACCCCATACAATTGTGCCCCCCTTTGTGGCTCTCACGGACGCCTCTTTCTTATCGCCCCCCTCCTCCCCTTAATTTATCCGCCGCGTCTCCTTTTGATAATCCCTCTCATCAACAACTGTTCACGCTCGTAACCACTCGGACACGTTCGGGCTCGCTCGGGCGGATCCGCACCCTCGTTGACCACTTGCTTGCATTGGTGCCGTATCGAATGCAATACAGCACATCGTATTCCTCATTTTTATGCTTCGTATCAATTCGCATTATTGGTAAAAAAGGATTTCCTTGGAGCGTACAGTTAACCCCCTCTTATGAGTCAAACTTGCGGTGATTCGCATGTTCTCCAAAAATGATCAACAGTCATCAAGTCACTCAATACTGGAGTTGTTGCAAAATTTTGCCACGCAGGTTTACTTATTAATAGCCGATTTGGACGTAAAACCCTGCCAAAATGACTGTTAGCTCACTTAAGTATCACGAAATCTACTCCCAAGCTCATAAAATGCTTTCAAACATGAGATCGTATTGGCGATGATAGCCACCTAAATCTTGTGGCAATTTTATGTTTATTCTTCTCCTTGTGTGGTGTTAGAGAGCAACTCGTGAGGATGGGGCTTAATGATGAAGGGAAACCCAATCCAAAAGGCGGTTATCGCCGCCATTACGATCTCGCGGTTAAAAGCATTTTATGAGTTCGGTAGTGGATTTCGTGATTTTTTAGTGCGCTTATCGAAATTTTGCAGGGTTTTACATCCGAATCAACTATTAATCAGCCTTTATAGCAAAAGTTTGCAACAGCTCCATTGCATCACTATAGAGATTTTTGTAATCTGTGTAAAGTAACCTTTGGTAAAAACTAGTGACAAACAAACTGTCGTCATCTTGGGAAACAACTAAAGTTGCGCAATGTTTCCAATTTTGTAAGTCAATTAAGGTTTTTTTTTTTTTTTTTTTTTTTTTTAAAAATCCAATATCTTACTACTGTTGAAATAATGACCATGAATCAAGGTTTCATCAATCTTTCATTGGCGGATACAGGGGGGGGGCGAAGGGGGCGATCGCCCCCCCCCGTTCGGCCCGAAAAGTGGGAAAAGAGGGGAGAGGAAGGGGAAAAGCAAGAGCGGAAACAAAAAAGGGGGTCATTTAGGGGCGAGAATCCAAAATTCGCCCCCCCCGTTCGCGAGGGCTGGATCCGCCACTGTTGCTCCCATTTTTTTAAAGAAGCAAATTTGGGTTAAGAGTTTAAGTTCATCTTGTTTGTCACTATATAGTTGAGCGTTCCTGCCCCAATATCAAACAATAGACTCACTCGTCTGCCTACTGTAGAGTCCGCTATGATGCTATGTGGCCCAATGGCACACAGACGTGCACTCTGTCGATGTGATGTAATGTCCTGGGTTGAAAAACAAATCACCGCTCACTAGCTTCCTCAAACTCTATGAGTAGATAAATTTTCCTGCTTCGAGGTGTTGATTTTGCCTATGCCGTTTACTGAGGCGCTTGGCGAAACAATATTCTGTAACTCTATCATGCGTTTAGAGTTAAAACTATACCGTTTTTGAGATATTGCGAAATGGTGTGAGGCAGATCTAGTTAAAATGCACTCGTGTGTGATACTAAAAGGGTTAATAGATTTATGAGCCACACACTCTAATAAAAAGGAGACAAATGTTTGATTGATTGATTGATTGCATGGTTGAAGATCAATCTATGCAGAGTCTGATGATTACCAACGAGTCCAGTCAGTTTCAAGATAAGTGTAGCTATTTCAAGGAAGAAGGGTCAATTAAACTAAAAATGCGCTCTTCACACAAAATTATCTATTGAATGATAACGCCGATGTTTTGGAAAGAGAATACCCGCCGTTTAATGATCCTCCCTTCCCCCTTTGAAAATAGCATCTATTAAATTTTGCTATAAAAAGTCGCCAAACCTCTGTTGGTAAAAGGAGCAAAAGTACTTCGCGAATTATCGACTGTAGAGTTTTTTCGTTCGATTTTTTTTCTTAAAGTATCGATTATTTGAAGGCTCGTTCGACGACTCCTCCCCCCAAATGGATACATGTGTTTGCCCTTCTCTTTCTTTGCCCATTTGAAAACGTGTGTTAGGAAAGGACAAGGTGTAATAGCCTAGCAGTCTCGTGAGTGTCATCCCTTTATCTGCTGTTCTTTTCAACATGAATCCGCCAAGCCGTATTATTCTAATGCATTTCCATGAAGATAGCAGGCAATAGTTAATGATTCATTGAAATTCACTAGCCACCATTGTAATGGATACATTTTTTTTGCGTTAGTTGGAATAGTAAAATCCATTGACAGAAAGTAAAATTTTGGAGGAATAAATTTCAAAGTAACCTTCATTCAGAATCGAAAAACGAAAGAAACCTTGAGTTTCTCAATTGGGAAAGACTGCGAGGTCGTCGATAAAGATTATGCGTTTTTGGGAATTGCATTTTGCAAAAAGGGTTTTGCTTAGAAACATTGCAAACACCACTTAATCCTTTAAAGATACACGGCGCCACGATGTAGTGAAAAGAACAAAGAATCTCACTGGCGAATTTTGTTAAAATCCGGTATCTCTCTTCAGAAGCAAATATTTATCCAAGTACTTCCTTCGCATCTTTGAGAAGTATGTTAAGTAAACGTATTCAGATTTCCACGCAGTCACCGTCCTCCTATTAAATAACTCCTCCCCCTCACTCCCGCAGATGGTTTCCCGAACCGAAACGCAGTTAATTCTCGTCGCTGAAAAAAAACGGCTCCCAATTTATTTTGCTTCCGTTTCGATTTCCCTTTAATTAAATTTGTTCATCTTTTTTCCTCGGAGCCATTTCCCTGCTTTTCTCACTCTGCTCTTAATTACAAACCTAGTCTCTCTCTCTCTCTCTCTCTCTCTCTCTCTCTCTCTCTCTCTCTCTCTCTCTCTCTCTCTCTCTCTCTCTCTCTCTCTCACACTTCTCTGTCTTTCTGTCCCCCGTCCTGCCTTACGAAATTCTATCGATACGAGTCGCAGCGGAGTTTTAGTTTTAATTCTGAACTTTGAGCATTATACCCAGAATCGATATCGCACGTATTTTATCGACAGCGCTCTCAGGATTGTCGTAAGTTTTTCTCCAAAACACATCGAAACACGCCCGCGTCTCATACAGCGTTGTCTGGTGTAGTGCGACAGCCATCGACAACGTCAAAGCTTCTGAGATCCCTGAGGGCTTCAACTTCTATTGATTTTTTAATGGCGAAAAATTTTAATGGATCTTTTCTTTTCTTTGCGGTCTTGTGGGAACGTCTTGTCGTAAAATTCTACCGGAATTTTATTTCAATAAACAGCTTTGACTGTGGTCAAATTTCAAATTCTATTGTGTATCACGTGTGTTTCAATGCTTAAAAAAAAAAAAAAAAAAAAAAAAAAAAAAAAAAAAAATTGGTTTGGAGAGGAAAATTAGAGACGATGACCCAAGAAAAAAATGTAAAGATAAGTCAATAATTGTGGCAAAAATGGTAAAAGCCATTAGTTGTACGATCATCAGTCTTTAACCCTTTCAATACAACGCCTGAGTATATTCGTTTCTGTGACTAGATCTGCCTCACACAAGTCTGTTTTTTATTCAAATTAGATGCGATTCCAAAATTGTTAACATCTGAAAAATAATTTTCCCACGAGCGCCTTCAATTCATTGTATATGCAAAATCAGCACCATGGCGTACGAATATTTAACTATACTCACTCAATTTGAGCGAGCGAACATTGCTATGTCTTCGTAATCGGGCATGCAGGTAAAGGGCTACAAAATCGTATGTAATTGTGATGATACTGATAAACTCTATCATTTCAAGATATTAAGCCTCTGGTTCTTAAACAATATTTTCAATTTAATATTTTCATCGACTTGATATCGCAGGGCTTGATAGTATTACGTGCTCCCAGCATTTCTTCTACTGTATTGAATTCAAATCAATGAAATTTGTGATTCACTTGATTGATTCAACGTATTTTTAATTCAATTGAATGATTCAATGTATTTTTCATGTTCGATTTTTTAACGGTGTTGATTGAAATCGTTGTAGTTGAAGCAATATACGATTTTCTGAATATTCCCATGGAAGTAAGATATTAAATGAGTTAAAATTATGAATCACCAAACAACTTAACTGCCGACTCTAACTTAATTATCTTATGTTATAATGCTTGGTGGTTTCTGTTACTCTTGGAGCCATGGTAAGAACATAAATGTGGTGCAACAGCAGATAGATCTCAATAATTTCATCACCTTTATCTACACGTTTCACAACTATTTGATCATAGAACCAAGCGATTCAGTAACTATTTAGGGAATAACTTTTAATGCCCCAAAAATAGCAGTGATGTATAATAATGAGATGTTCGTGCTTAAATATACTTACTTTTAGCGTCCGTGACTGAGAGCATTAAATGTAATTTTTTCCTCTCTAAAAGGTGCGACCGTGGGAGGACACTAAAGGGTGATTAATTGAGCACCTTTATTTCCTCCCGAGTGCACAAAGTTAATATACGGATGGACCCAACTTCGATCACGTACCTACTTGAATAAGGGGGTACCAGAACGTTGCCTTTAATTTGAAAATACCAGTGGACATTTTCAGCTACTTCTCAGCTGCTACTGTGTATCGACTGCAAATCCTCGGCTTGATTTTTATTGGTTTTTAATTCTACCGATAAAACTCCTCGATTTCCTATCGTTGCATGATTCCACGGTGAAATGAATTTTAAAGATGAGATTTTTTTTTTTTTTTTTTTTTTTTTTTTTTTTTTTTTGGAAGATTTTAATATTATTTATCATAAATATAAAGCTAACGCCCCTCCAAAATGTATTTTTTATTTTCCCGAAAGTTGGCCGAGGCGATTTCTCTCAAATTGGGCATGATGGGTCCTTCGGATATTTCGAAAAGATCCCTGAATTTTTTTTTCCGAAAAATTAGTCTGTGAGCGCCGTAAATTGAATCTTAAAATTAGAGGGGGGGGAACTTATTCCGTCTCTTGCCTTCCCTCCTCCGAGCCGTGTCGCTGCGCTGGACTCTCTTATTTGTCCCTTCCCCCTCCCGCTCTACGCTCGGCAGATTTTCATCGGGCAATGCAGATTGAGTGGTAGAGGGAGAATTTCGTTTCTTTGCGAATCTCTTGAGCATTTGGTCTCTCAAATTTTCAATTTTCGTCGCCAGTCTTAAGACTGCCGCAACTCCCTCCGCCCATACGCTCATCGCTGAACCCTGAGCGCTCCGATATTTTTGACGTGGTAATTTTTTGTCAGTATTTACCGTACTTCTTCAATCGTTCGTTTAAAAACCATTATAATTCTTTAAATAAAAAACAAACTTTCTTAAACCAACTACCAACTAGCCCGTACCCCTAGAATGCTGTCCTTGGAGGGCGCCCGTAGGGTGCCTGGAATGGCTAGTACAGTATATAGCTAATCATTATCCCATAATCATTAATCAGTGGATTCATCGGTGAATTGAAAAATGCCCTTAATTATACATGAAATGGCTGCTCTGTATTTGATGAATAATAATTTTTTTCCATTGAATAGTTCAAAACACGTGTGGAACATGCATTGAAAAGAGCGTTGAGTTAGTTATAGGCGTGTCTTGTTAATTGGACCCATTGCTTATCCAAGACGACGCGACGCGACGCACAGTGTGGGTTTTGACCGGATTAGCTACACGAAAAAGTTTTCCCGTTATTTTTAAGTTTGCTTGGAAAACAGTCTTGGGATTTTTCGAATTGCTGGTCACAAGTTGATATTTGCACATTTTGACATCTGACGTATTATGTATAGATATAATAAAAAAATTGAGCTGACGGCTTTTTTTTGTTTTTGCCAGGGACTTAAACCGAACTGAACCGTGAACCAAAAACCGCTCCGAACCGCGAGTTTTCTGAACCGTGAACCGAACCGCGAACCGTTTTTTCTAAAGTTCTTGAACCGCAAACCAACTTCTAAAATTTCGGTTCGAACCGGTTCATCGAAAATGAAAGGCGGCTCGAATCGGTTCATCAATAATGAAAAATAGAACGTCTACAACAGCTACAAATTGACGCAGCAAAGGTATTGCAATGTTTTTCGGAAAAAAATTGCCCTTTCAATCTAACTATCAATCTTGGCGACAGTTACAAAGTGTACAAATTCCGCCTGAAAAAGTGTGATAGATTCCATGGCGATGATAATTTTTTCCCCTCCCTCGTACAGAGTTACGATGACAAATCACTGCGGTTTAACTTTTTATCCTTTACATATGCTCCGCATACCCTGACCGGCCTGGCGACATGCAATGCCCGTTATAGTGAAAGCGTTCTAAAAATCATTTCAGAAAAGATAGAATCTATTATTATTATTCTTTTAATTTCATGAAAAATGTCATTTTTTAAGAAGTCTATTGTTTGCTCCTGATTCCCTTTACTATCCAAATCACTTCTATTATTATTAAACAGGCAATATTTTAAATAATTTCATATGTTGTTCTATTTACTCTTATCAAGGAAAATTACGTGTCAATGAGAAAATGCCAAAACAAAGCGCATCATTGCAACTGAACCGGTTCAAGACTTCGGTTCACAACTCCGGTTCTAACCGGTTCGGCTTGAACCGATTCGAACCGGTTCACACTTCTGTGAACCGGTTGGAACTGAACCTTAAGTCATCGCGAATCGGTTCCAAACCACGCACCGGGTTATTATGGAGGCTTGAACCCTGAACCGAACCGAACCGATATTTTCTTAGCGGTTCAAGTCCCTGGTTTTTGCTCATCAATAAGTTGCCTTCAGTTTTCGATCAGTTCGATTAGTTTTAGTTCAGTTCACGATCAGGAGCTGAATTCAAGCTCTGTATCTACTTACCTTATTTTCATGAAATTGGACCAATATGTCATAAGTTTTCGTTACTGGTTTTTCTTCTATCGAAATAATAACCTTTGAAAATAAGTTTAATTTCAAGGAGCGCCAACTTAAATAAGATTAAAAATTTTACATTACAAATTAATTATTGAAAAGAAAAGTTTATTAACGAAACTTCTTATCGGTAAAAGTATTTTATTATAATAAGGTGTCTTTATTTTCACGAATAACCTCTTTGGCTTCTCATCCGACCCGTCTTCTTTTTCGTACTACTTGGTTCACCCTCGTTTATGAAGATAGTTGACAACCTTACGCAAATAGGTCGCGAGCAATGGTCCAGCGGTGCAAGCTGGATCGAAATACTAATTTTTCTGGACATGAAAAGTTGTTGTTCTTTTGCTTTACAACTATTTTAGTGTTGATATTTTCTTGCAAGAACCAAGTATTTTGACTCATTTTAAGCACTAACACGAATGATTATACTTTATACACATGTCTAATTTATCTTGCCATATTGTTTTGAATCTTGATTTTTAGTTGTAAAATTGAAAATGATAATAATAATAATAATATGTTTTCAGTCTATAAACATTACGAAGCTGTTGCAAACTTTTGATTCAGGCTTATTAGTGGTTGATTATGGGATAAAACACTGTAACAATGACGATAAGCACACTAAAAAAAACACGAAGCACTAAGTAGTTAACTATTCGTGCATAAAAGTTCTGGTTTTGCCTATTCACGAGATTGAAGGCGCCCATTACGACCAGTGCCGCTTTTTGATTTCGACAACTATTCACAGCTGGTCTCCTGTCAAATCAACAGCCACGGGTGCATAAAACATCAAGTAGTTAACTATTCGTGCACGAAGGTTCTGGTTTTGCCTATTCACGAGATTGAAGGCGCCCATTACGGCCGGTGCCGTTTTTTGATATCGACAAGACGACAACTATTCATAGTTTCGTGTGCTCCTTGTCCCAAAGTCATAAAATGCTTTCAAACGCGAGACCGTAATGGTGGTGATTACCACCTTTTACCTTTGGTTTTCCTTATCTCAATAAGCTCCATCCTCGCGAGGTGTTCTTGCAACACCACGCAAGCTGAAGAAGCATATAATTGCCATAAGATTTAGGCGACAATCGCTGCCATTACGGTCTCGTTTGAAAGCATTTTATGAGTTTAGGGGTAAATTTTTTGATATTTTAGTGCGCTTATCGTAATTTTTACAGGGTTTTACCCCATTATCAACTATATTAATAAGCCTGTATCAAAAGTTTGCAACATCTCCATTTAATGAAAAATTAAATTAAATAAATTAGGTTATTTATACAACTAGACAAATTAAATCAATTAATGTAAAATTAATAAAACAATTTAAGACTGAAAATTCGGTACCTTTATAGGCAAGCCTGTTTTGGAAGTTACATTCGAAACGGAAAATTAAATAAAGGAAATAATGAAAAATTCCTAGTAGAAATAAATATCAAGCCCTCAGAAATCATGTTCCAATCACCCTCAAAACTACTCAAAACCTTCAAGATTTTTGAGGGAAACCTCAACAATTTTGAGAGTAACCTCAAGATCCTTGATGGTTTTAAGGGTATAATTGGAACATGATTTCTGAGGGCTTGTGGTTTATTCCTACTAGGGATGAGAGAGTTTAGAAAAATGAAGGAGAGAGAGAGAGAGATAGAGAGAGAGAGAGAGAGAGAGAGGAAGAGAGAGAGATAGAGAGAGAGGGAGAGAGAGGGAGTGAGAGAGAGGGGGGGGGGGGTTAACAAACAAAATACTTTACTTCACTTTTTTCTCACCTCCAAGATTTAAAGCTTAATTATAATCCAACTATAATTCTGATTATGATGTGGGCGTTTGCTCCAATAAATTATATCCGGGAAATTTCATTCCATTTTGATCCACCGTGCGGTGCACTATGGCTCCAAATTGAATCCTAAGCGGTCAAAGATACACAGACATTAGATACCACTGGAATTAAGGTTCCATCTAATATTTTTCTCAGATGAATATATGACAATCCGTCCAGGGGTGATTACCTATAGCTAAATAAACCCTCTAAAATCATCTATTGTGGTTAAAATAGTTTTTTTTTCCGGCTTTGAACAGATTGATTTTTGACCGCCTAAGATTTGATTCGAGACCATAGCGCGGCGCGGCGTATTCCCGTAGCCCATTCTTTTAATTCGTTCAGGTCTCATTGAACGGCCGAGGTAAATTTTTTCAACTCATAATCGCAGTGTACTTTTGTTTTATTCTTTTATTCGTTCTTTTTTTGGACTTTGTTCGAGTGTTCTACACTTCTATGAAAGTAGAGGGGGTTCTGCATGTGAGAATTGAAAGGCGAGAAAGAAGGGAGGAGTGGAAGGGGGGGGGGGGGGTAGAACATAAACAGTGGGACTGTAGAACAAGAACTGGACATGGAGCGGGTATTGTGGATGGCGATGATAAGCGCAAAGTTGCCTGATTTTTCGGGAGTAAATATCGGTGGACGTATGCGACGAATTGTCGTACATTTTAAGTACGTATACGGCGAAGTCTCGGGGATTTTTCTTGCCTTCGGTGACAATTGGTAACCATGTAGAGGAAACTTGGGAGGGTTTGCACGGTGCATATAGCTCGAGTGGTTGTGTTGTGGTCGTACATTTAGTACATTTGTCCATTTCAACGTTGGAACTACGAACGGGAATGAGGATTCGAGGACTGTAGACTATGGACTATGGAATGTGGACAGTGGACCAAGAGCCGAGGACCGAGGACGGAACGGAAATGCTCAAGTGGTGGCAATCCATTGTTCAACCAGAGCGACACTGCGAGCTGCTGAGCTGCATTTGATTTGTCGACACCGTTGCCAGATTCCGTGAGAAAAATTGAAATTGTCCGTGTAAGAATGGGTCTGTTGCACACTTCGGCTAGAGCGTTTTAAAAAGTATCAATTCATTTGTAAAAAGCCGTAAAAATTACAATGGCCGCATCAGAAAACACACAAATTCATTAATAAAGTCACACATTGCGAAAAGCACTAGCCACTTTTCACCCCTGTATCTTTCCACCACTTGCACGATATTTCGCGGGGTTAGCGCGGTAAATTCAAATAATCACGGTCAACTGTCATCACACCTGACTTCATAAACAAATAAACAATCAACACTGACGGCGAGGTGTCTGTTCGAATTCTTACGACTAAATGTCCTGAATTCCTCACGAAAGGTTGTGATAGGTACGAAAACTTATCAAAATTAAACAACAACACGGAGCAATTCCAAGTATGATTCCAATTTCAATCATCTTACTCCTTTTCTCTTTCAAGTTTAAAGGGTTTTATGCAAAAAAAAAAAAAAAAAAAAAATCTGTGGCGTCTGTCCGTCGGTCAGTCTGCGTCAGTCCGTATATACCGACAGAACTTTTGAACCATTGATTCATCTGCGCTCAAATTGTGCGCAGACGACGTTGCTTTCTAGATTTCCTAGAGGCCTTTTTTTTTTTTTTTTTTTTTTTTTTTTTTTGAAATTTTAACTTTTAAGTTAGTTATGGAGGAAAAACAGTTTTCATTCAAATCAGAAATTGGTAAAAATGGGGGTCTGAGGGTCACCCCCAGAATTCTAAAGGGTGGTCTGGGGGTCTCTCTTCGAATTTTAAAGGGGGGTCTGGGGGTCTTTCCTAGGAAAAATGGTGCGAGAAAGTGTTCATAGGGTATTCCCTACAGTTTATTTCTCCGTCCGATCTTGCAATACTGTTTGTCGTCCGAACGCGTTGTAACAGAAGAGCGCGAGTTGAGCCCAGCCTCAGAAAATACCCGAGTTTACATCGAGGGCTGAGAGTATTAAAAATATAAGGTGTCTGAACTAATTTACAGCTTCTTACTGATTTGTGAGTGCATGTAAATTGTGCAAGTGATGCATGTGGATAAACAGTAATGTATGTAGAGGAAGAACACAACAGCATACAAACCTAAAAAAAACAGGAAAAGTGTTGCGATGAGCCATCAAATCACTTTTAGTGAAAGTTCATGTCATTGTTTTTTGGTTCATTGCAAATGCTGTTGGTCAAAATTCATCTTGTTCTACTGCCGTTTACTAGTAATTGGAACAAAGCGTATATTAACGTTGCGGTCGGTTCTGTATCTACTTTATACTAACTTGTGTCATCTTGTACCTACTTACTTGCACTAGTAATTTTTACCAGCTAGGGTTTCAATCTACAAATGGGGCTCTTGGAAATTTTTGCTGTGTGATAAAGTCCAATGATAAAGTCCAATCTGATGTAAAAACCAGCGAAAATCACGAAAAGGACATTAAGAAAGTCTAAAATTTAGTAATAAACTCACATGACTGCTTTAACGACAAGATCGTAATGGCGGTTCAACGCAGGTATCATGGGAGATTCCTGTCTAATTTGTCACTTTCTGTACGGAATTACAGAGATAAGTCTCAATTTAGACAGGAATCTCCCATGATACCTGCGTCTCTTCGACATTAAGTCCAATTTTGAGAGTGGATTATGTGGTTTTTTAGAGTGCGTTTCGTCATTTTTACAATTTTTTATGCAAGAATCAACTCTTCAATCCCCAGTAGCAAAAGTTTGCAGGAGCCCCATTTTAATTGTATCGGGTAAATGCTCAGCTCGTGATTTTCATCTTCATTCTAACTACATAGTTGAGATTTTATAATCGAAAACATATCATTACTCAGGATGTCAAAAATCCCATTACCTTCTACGCTTCCTCACAATTTCATACCGTAACCCTATAAACTACCAAATTCAGGTAGGTAATCAGTCGAGGAAAGCAAAGCTATAAATCGCTCATATTTAGTGGGTAGTCACTTTGCGGTGGTTGTGTTGCCTATATCGACGATTGAAGGCGCTCGATGAAACGATTTTGCAAATGTTGTCAGTTTGTAGTAGATTTTACTGTCAATGAGAGATCAAGCTAAGAAAACGAATAATTCGAGCGTGTTATCTAAAGGGTTAAATCAAAACTAAAAAAACCAAAAATTCTGTGGTGGGGGTTGTCAAAGTCCTTCAGCAGTAAGTAGAAAGAAGCTCTTAGCTGAGAAAATTTGAGATAATTTAATTCGGTTTGTTTTGTTTCTGTTTCACTGATTAGATGTGGAATAATTCTGTCATCTTCAAATTATTTGACTTCCTCGTGTTATTGCGTTACGTCAAAAACGTTTGAGGAAGCGAGAGGCGTCTGGCCAGCAGTAGCTATAGTCAAGTGTCCAAGGATCGAAAAACAAAGATTATTTCCTCATGTCTTCAACATCCTATTCTCTTCATTCTTCCTTCAATTTTTTCCTCGAAGTAAATTACCGTCCTTACGCTCTGAGTCCGCGCCTCAAAATTTTGCGCTCTCGGCTCGGGCCTAGTGGGCCTTATGGGAAATCCGGCCCTGATGATTATATGCCCCAATGCGAGGCAGGCTACGATTTGCCGGTGCATCTTGGCGGGAAATGAATCCGTGTCATGATTCATGATGATCCTTATGACAATATATGGGGTGGATGGATGGTGCGCACCAATCACCTAATGTTCACTTGGTAGCTACTATAGGAGGACCCACTTTATTTGATCCTCTGTCGAGGCCTCTTGAGTAGTTGGAACAATAGAATTAATTGTTGAGTGCCTCCAATTTTCAAGCTGGGCTGCATTTTGGTGACGTTGTATGGACAGCAGTCATCGTTACTCGACCGTTGCATCGTTAGGACGAGAAGAGAAATGAAACACGAGAAGCGGGAAGTGATTCTGACTGACGCAGTCCAGCAATGTTGCCAGATTTTTCCTATAAATTAGCAACTTTTACATTTATTTATTTAAAATATTTCTGAATGGTTTTTGACAAATTCTATACACCATTCTCTTCAGCAGAGTATCTTCTATGAGATTAGTTAAAAAAAGAGAAAACGCATTTTTTTTTTCGGTAAAGGGTACCCCTTCTGAAGTCAAATAAGGGAGAGATCGGATAGTGGGGCTGTTGCACACTTTTGCTACAAGCGATTTAAGTGTAGATTCTGGTGTAAAAACCTTCATAAATAACGATGGCAGCACTAAAAACTTCCAAAATCCACTCCTAAACTCAATAAACATCTTTATTTGCGCGGGCGTAATGGTGGCCGAGGCCAGTAACAATGGGAGATTCCTATCTTAATCTCGTCACTATTTCTTTGCTGACAAGGATGAGTCACAAAGTAATTATAGTCATCAGAGTAATGATCCCCATCCGATGAATAGTACCGTGACATCTAGTGACACCGGAGTCAAAGGAAAGTCATATCTTATTGGTCAATTCTTGACGTAGTTACAGTATTGCTAGATGGGAATCCCCCATTGTTACTACCCTCAGTCACCATTACGCCCGCGCAAATAAAAGCGTTTATCGAGTGTAGGAGTGGTGGCTTAGGGCAGTAATAATAGGAGATCCCATCATAATTTCGTCACTCTCTCTATAATGACAAGGATGATTCTTAGAGTAATTAGTCATCGGAGTAGTGATCCACATCCGATGAATGGTACCGTGACTTATAGTGACACCAGTGTCAAATAAAGTCGTCTCTTATTGGTTACTTCTTGATGGAGCTACAGTGTTGTTAGATGGAAATCTCCCATTATTACTGCCCTATGCCACCATTACTATCGCGCCAATAAAAGCATTTGTTGAGTGTAGGAGTGGATTTTGGAAGTTTAAAAAGTGCTTTCATCGTTACTTTAGGAGATTTTTACACGAGAATCGACCATTAAATTGCTTATAGCAAAAGTGTGCAACAGCCCCACTATCCTAAAAATTGGCTACACTGCAGAGCAAAGCGTTTGCTCTGCCTCGGCCCGAAATCCCTGCTAGAATCTCGAGAATCCCGAGTCAAGTCCAGCAAGTGACGAAGGGGCAGAATAGACTACAGCGTTTCCAAATTAGGTGGGGAAATTCAAAAAGTTTACATTGAGTTAAATGAGAAAATGCAGGTGATTAATCGGAAGATGGCAGTCCTCCCGTCCCATCGCGTTCGTTGCATTAGCCAATAACCCAATATAAACTACTTGAAATTACTCATCCGCAAACACTTTCCAAGCTCCTTGAGCTCTGCTTCTCGTGACTCATAACGCCTGTGTTGCCATCTCTAAAGAAACGACATTTTATGGAATATTTATATGGAAATATCAGCCCCAAAAGGGCTGTTAGGAAAATGCTGACTTTGCTTTTTTCTGGCTGATAATTATAAAACTTCCTCATAAAGCCCTTGAATTTAAAAAATTTTAATGCGAATGGGGAGGAGGGATCAAAATTTTAAGTTTTCAAAGTGTCAGTTCGCTTTGAAATTCTCGAAGTGGCGCTCCAAGAAGAGTGAGCAAATTTCCCGTTATGGCAGAAATAACCATCGTTACCAGAGTTCACGTAGTTTTAAAGGTAAACATGAATGCACCTGGCACAAATGCACGAATGCTAGCTAATCTCTAGCTATGTTACCGAATGTTGGAAAAGAAAAAAAAAATTGGTGGGATGTGATAATCGTCCCGACAGGGCTTCAAATACAACAATTGTGAAATGTGGGCGAAAAAGTCGAAAAAGAAATACTTGGGCGGTTGTCCTGATGATTATGTTTACCACTAAAAAAGCCGGAATTTTGTCATAATTTTAGTAGCAAATAAGTTTATTAAAATAAGTTGTTTGCTAAAACTTCCAAAACCTCTTTCCGAATTCCATGTGTTGAATCTGTTTAGTTGAGGACACCAATTTGATTAGTTGTTTGAGGGACGTCTATCGATACGGCGAAAAGTCTAAAGTTATTACACTGCAATAAAAACTGGATAGCGCCTTCAATCGGAGTTGACGCAACACAATCTTAACGTTTCGACGAAACTCGCGACCTGAAGACACGAATAGTATATCAGACATAAGCGCCATAGTAATATTTAATTACGATATGGGCACTTCTCTCTGTTTCTTGAGAATATTCTAAGGAAATCATTCTTATTGGATTGCGACAGTTTCATGATTTTTCTCCGTATCTAACATCAAACTTTTTAGAATAGACTTCAAGTTTCGTTGACTGAAAGCAATCATCATTGCATGGAGGATGGAGGGTCCAGAAAAAAGCGGTTATCAATTTGCTAAGAGTATAACTGATTGCATGCGCAGAGAAATACAATTAGTCTTCACAATTTTAATGCAACGTTAAAAATGATAAATAAGTGTCAAGACTTACAAGAATGCGTTGTATTAGAATTCACACTTGACTCCTGAAACATAAAAATAACGCCAGATTGAATTTAATAACTTGCTCGCCATTTTTGTTTATTTTTAGATTATTTTATATACTAAATCTCTCTTCGGATTTTTTTTTTTTTTTTTTTTAAATCAAGATGAGTCGTGTCTTAATCGGTTTAACATATACCCATTCAAAATAAATAATCAATTCAAATAAAAAAGAAACGGTTTTGAGCAAGTTCAGTCATAAGTATACTTTATAGACTCGTTTATTTCTCCAAAGTTTTCCATGTAATATGGTCAAATTTGACTAATTCAATTTTATTCTTAATTTCGATTGTGTCTTTCTCCTCTCTCATCTCTACTCTCTGCTCTCTGCTCTCTGCTCTCTCATTCTCTCTCTAACGCCATCTGTGATCTCACCTCTCCCCATTGGCAGCCAGGAGTGTGATCAAACACTCATTATATTTAAAGTCTAGCGGAGTCATCAACAAGACTCCCGCGCATATATTCAGACAGCGTTGCTGAGGAGGTCACATGACAGAAGCGGCCAATAGAGCGAGGGGACGCCACCTGTTGGTCGGTGGGTGAGAGAGAGAGAGGACGAAGATTTTTATCAGGAGTTCGATTGAAGGTACTGCGTTGGTTAGATCGGTCGTTCTTTTTTCTCGTTTCTAAATGAGAGTATTAAAAGGGGATAATCCCATTACGGGATTATCTTATCATATTAATCGTTCTAAATGTCGGGTCGGGTTGGGGAAAGTTTTGCTTACAGCAAATTTAAATGATATTGTCTTGATTATTATCCCTCCTCTCTAAGAGTCCTTCTGGCTCCCAACCTAATCCCTCTCACTCTTCAGTCATGTGAATGTGTCGTCGGATCGTGCTCTAATGACGTGCTTAATAATGACGTGCTTACTAACCAAAAACGACGACATCACATCTCTTTCTCTATTTTAAGCTTCACTGAGAAAAAAGTGGCTGTTAAAACTATAAGAATAGAGCCATTTTGTTTTTCCCCTTATTTCAATCATAAGACCTATCGTTGCAACAGTTTGGACGTTTGAATCTACTCGAATTCCGATTGTCTCTATGGAATTCCGATTGTTATATGGGAAATAAAGCGCGGGAAGATACTGTCGGAACATTCATTGCGGAACAATCGGAAATTTTTCTAACAATCAGTGTTGAAACTAAAATTATAGAGAAATTCTTGACCCATTTATCTCTCTCCCCCCTCCCCCCCCCCATGTGGTGAAGTTGTTCTACCATATTTATAAGAAAATCATACACATTATAATCATTCAAATCGGGGCATTTATAATAATTTCGCTTTGATAGAGACAGCCAGATGTAAGATATGGGCAGCCAAGACAAGAATATGTGATTTTTTTCCCTCCTCTTAACCCTTTAAGAACCAGGTTAGTTCAATGGAACACCGCAATCTTTTGTTTATACAAGGAAGGTAGTTAACTGTTCGTACTCGGGGGAGTTGGAATTGCCGATACTACAAATTGAAGGCGTCCAACGAGACCTTATCTATTGTAGTGTTTTTAATCTATAATTGCGTTTATCCGAAATGAAGACTGAATCAATGTGAAATAGACTAGAGGAAAAAAACGAGTATGCTCGGGCTTGTCTCTTAAAGGGTTGACAACTTTAATCCCTTTACTAGCAGGTTCAGGTTACTGGGAGGGATCAAAGCCATGGCTGTGTTATTGCAATAACTCGGGTAGTTAAATATTCATACTTCGCGGTGTTCACTGTTCATTTTGCCTGTCCCGGTGTAATTGAAGGCCTCGATGAAAAAAACTTATTTTGCAAATGTTAGTGTTTAGAGTACCTTTTGCTGTCAGTTAAAGATTGAGTTATAAAAACGAATACTCGAACGTATGGTATGGGAAAGGACAAGAAAGACACGTTGACCATTTTAGTCAATCGATCTGTGGAGCGAGTGCCAGCTTTGCTTCTAAATTAATCCCATGTTTCAATATTCATATTTATCCCGTAAAAGCATTTAGGAATGGAGATTGTGCGGCATCGAAAGGAAAATTTATGAGCGATCTTTTTGAGAAAATGAATTCTTGGCCTTCGAGCTAGCTCGTATTTTTGAACAAAATTGAGGTTAGGATCCGGAGCCACTAAAATAAACGAAAAAATTCTACTTTTCTGATAAATTCCCAAATTAATCTGTTCCTGAGTTTTTCGTTTTCTGTTCTATGTATGTTCAATTTTCACATTAGTTTTTTTTTTTTTTTTTTTTTGTAAAATAGCTTTTTAAATTAGTTTCTTTTTAAATTTACAAATTATATAATAATTAACCTTCCTTTAAAATAACTTTTAAAAACGCAAACCAAGCCACAAAGCATTAGATTTCTAAGGTATTACACAGTATAGCCATAAGTTCTGTTAATCGCTATTTTGCCAATAGCAGCCAAACGACTGAGAATAAGTATACAACACTAAATATATTCTAAAACTAGACAAAAAATGCTACAAAACCATGCTACTTTCATGTGCCGCAAGCCCCTGTACTTCCCGCAATAAGCACTGATATATGTCAAGGTCGGGTTGCTGTTGGGCGCGTAAAAATTACTAGCTATGCCTGGTTGAAAATGAAGTTTTGGGCATCAAATTTTCGGAGAAAAAATTAAAAAAACTTACGATTTTGTAGTATTTTTTGTCTAGTTTCAGAATATATGTAATGTTATGTACTTATTCTTAGTCGTTTGGCTGCTATCGGCAAAATAGCGCATAACAGAACTCATGGCAGTCGAGTGTTATATCAGTGCGCGCCCAACGGTATAGTCCGACGTTGACAGATATCGCTGCCTATTGCGCAAAGCACAGGTGCTTACGTCGCATAAAAGTAGCATGGTTTTTTAGCATGTTTTGTCTTGTTTCAGAATATATGCAGTGTTCTATACTTATTTTCAGTCGTTTGGCTGCTATCAGCAAAATAGCGATTAACAGAACTTATGGCTAGACTGTGTATATTATAACCCAAAAATGCATCGGTCAACAGCAATAATATTTATGTTTTCAATGTTTTCAATGTTTTTTCTTAAATTATTCTTTTAGATAACATTTGAGAAAAACTCCTCAGCAGAGAACTTTATAGATATTGCAAAATGTTGGAATTATTTAAGACGATCTGGGAACAAGGGGCTTGGAGAAAATTTGGATAGTTTGATTCTCAAGCGACACTGCATTGCAACGTCGAGTGGTGGCCAGTGCAATTTTGTAACAGTGTCCCCCATTCAAATGAATGTAAACAATCGATCCTCTGGAAGGCTGTCAGCCTCCTCAAGAATCGATTGTTTTACCTACGTTTAAATGGAAAAATTGCATGGTTGCCAAATTGTACGAGCCGCAACCCGGGAGAATGTATGGAGCCCTACAGCAAAATAATCAAGGATATTGTGCTTATTCCAGAAATGAAAAAAATCTAAAAAGGATATCAACTTAATTATGAAGCAAAGGAAGAAAGAAATGGAATGAAAACAAAATAAAGTTGGAGTGATCTGGGAAAAAAATTGGTAATAGCTCCTTCAAATTCAAACGATACCACATCAATAGAGTACAAACTTGTAAGTCGGAATAATTATCGTCATGAAAAAAGAAAATTGCGCTTGTAAACTTTCCGTCTAGCCATGCACGCTTTTTGTGTGTTACACGAGATGACGATGTTCTGCTTGGGTTTCAGTGGAAGTTGAAATTAGTTGACTGCGGTCTCAAAATTGTCGGAAAAACATCCTCTATATTAATCCAACGGAGGTCTCGGATTCATTCGTTTGACTGCTTTTTCAAGAAGCGAGGTATTTTTACACATCCAGGCTTTTCAACTTGGGTCGGAGATTATGGAACATTATAGATCAAAAGAAGAATACCAAGAAAACGTATAGAGGAAGACAGGAGAAGGTGTGGAAAATGAGTAAAATAATCAAAGGAAAAGGAAGGAAACGCGAGAAAAGAAGATACTATTATATGACTCTTAATTTTTCTAGAAAAGCATTTTGTTAGTTTCGAATGCCCTATATCGTAATTCAGCAAAGAGTGTTTTACCTGCGAGTTTACGTTTATTCTCGGTTTCCCACACAGCTGTTCTTCATTCCAAATCTTCTGGTCCAAGTAGAAGCGGGCTCTTCGTAGTTGAAGCACCTGACACGAAATTACTTTCGTGACTCGGAGGGCGAGAGGGAAGATTTCTCAGCATCTTCGTCTCAATGACTTGTTTGATATTCATGTATACTTGCGACAGCGGAGCTATTTACCCACTCACTTGAATTTATGAGCTCTCAAAACTTCGATGGCGGTTTTCAAGGAGAGTGTAAGACTCTTTTATGCATGAGCGCAGAAGCTTATTAAATTGTTAGCTAAGCAATTTTATACCTAAGAGAAAAAGAGATGCTGAAATCCCTTATCCTGTCTCGGATGTTACACATTTCTATCGCCGGATTTTACTTGCCCTCGTCAGTGAAGTGTTTTGCTCCCTTGACACATATCAAAGTCGCTAGACTGTGTAAGTAGGTACTTTAAGAGTTGGAAAATTGTAATTTTAACTTCGGGGGAAAAAACCGACATTTTTGGAGCATGCATTTAAATTTGACGCTCCTTCATCAACGAGGTAAGCAACCTCGAGTCCTTGAATTTAATTATGAGCTCTATATGTATACAGGGTGAATGGAACATGAGTTTACTACTCAAAAAAAAAAGAAAAAAATTATAATTGATCGAAAAAACCGAATTAAAAATACATTCGAAAATAAAAAAAAATAATGAAAACTCGAAAAATGGAGTTGTCTCTGCGGAAGATCACTCCGTTCACGTCCGACTGACCGGAGGCCTTCTCTTATATCGGTTTGATGCAATAACTGCACTTCCGGATAATCTGTGGTTTGTATATCTCATATTTATAGGAATCATTTCCTGTTTTCAATAATTCAAATGTCACATACCCCCTTGTATCCCATGCTTTTCTCTGTTTTGCTTCATTCCAGAGCTGCCGTTTTGCGTGTAATTAATGACATTTCTCAATCCACCGATGATTCCACCGCGTACCGGTCAAGAAAAGATTTCACATAGTTCAGTTCAGTGAATGACTGGAGTGCACGGAAATGCTCTGATCTGTAATCTTTTCTCAATCGGTGGAAACACCGTTAGTTAATTAAAATATCCACAAATTTTTAAAGTCATCGTAAACTCCACCGATTGAGAAATAAAAGATTACAGACAGGAGTATTTTCGTGCATTATAGTCATGCACTGAACTGAACTGTGTAATCTTTTCTCAACCGGTGGAATCATCGGTGATTTGAAAAATGTGATTAATCGGGCTCACTTGCAATCATTTACTATAGGGGATTGAAGAGTTGATTCTTACATAAAAACCTTAAAAAATGACGATGATTGCACCAAAAAATCACGAAATTCACTCTCAGAATCGGGCTTAATGGCGGAGAGACGCAGGTATCATGGGAGATTCCTACCTAAATTGAGACATAGGTATCTCTGTGTTTCCGTATAGAGAAAAAGACATATTAGGCAGGAATCTCCCATGATACCTGCGTTGAATCGCCATTGCGAACATGCCGTTGTAGCAGTTATGTGAGTTTATTACTGAATTTTAGACTTCCTTATTGTGATTTAGGTGATTTTCGCTGGTTTTTACTTCATATTGGACTAATGATTTGCTCTCAGCAAAAGTTTGCAAGAGCCCCATTATACGCAAAATGGCTGCAGCTCTGCTTTATTCGCTGATTCATCTCCATTTTTCGCCAATCCTTCCTTTTTTCAACACAGAGTCAGATTGGCTATATGAAGGGAACACCAGGAAAATTCCCGGTGGACCGGTGCACTAAAGCCTGAGATCGTCAAAAAGTGGCCAAAAATCAGAAAGTGAATTTCTCACAAATTTATCATTTACAAACTTTTAAGACCAAGTTTAATCACAGAAAACCCTTTAAACTAGTAATTAAAATCAAAAAATGCCACTGGAAAGTTTTAAAACAAGCTTAAAAAGTCGTCAACGATGATTTTTTATGACTGTTTTCCACTGATTTTCGGCCACTTATTTTCAATTTCAGACCATAGTGCGGTGACTAAAAGGACCGTTTTGTGGGAAGCCTTCATAAAAATCAGATCCACCCCTCTCGCATCGGGAAATCTCATTTCTCAATTCAGTTCTCTCGGTAACATTGATTTTCTTATTTTTTAGATTAGATTTTTGTACTTCATGGCAGGCAGTGATATACTTGACATGCATGCCAATGCTCACGTTTGTTCGACAACAGCTTTGGGTATTACTCGGTGTTTGTGCTTTAATTACACTTTTTAGGCTTAATATTTTTTACATTATTACGGGTAGAAATTCGGGTTGATAAATAATTTTTAGAAAATTAATCATCAGTGTGTCAACTCTCCATATTTCAATATCAATTAACAGAAAAAAAAAACAAAAAACAAAAATTGCTTTTCCAATCTTTTTTTTTTTTTTTGGAATTGTCATTTTTTCGGAAGCCGCATGAGTATCCAAAAATTGATGATGTATGATGAAGAATGGTTATGATACATTCAGCAGGTTGAACTCAATTACTTAAAATAGGTACTGGAAGTTAAAAGAAAAAAAGAAAGAAAGAAAAAAAAAGAAGCCCATCGATGAAAACCCGTTTGGGATCATTTCAGCCTCTTCTTGGTACAGTAAACGAACTAAATAATGTCAGTCAACTCGCCTTAGATTTTGGTGAAGGTCGGCAACCTGCAATACTTAACACAAAGAATGGAAGCACATAGCTGGTGGTCTACCTTGCCGAAATGCAAGGAGTTGACTAACATTATTTAATTCTCCAATTGTACCATAAACGTGGTCAAACAATGAGTGCCTTGAGTTTTTTTGGAACTGAAATTTTTTCGGAAAATACAAACCTTCTCGAAAACCAATGATGCACAGTAGAATGTACAATATTACTTAAAATGTATGAAGTTGAAAAAAAAACAAAACAAAACAAAAAACAAAACAAAAAGCAAAAACAAAAAACCAAGAATAAAAAAACAAACAAAAAAACAAGTCTTTGCAATGAATAACCACTTATAATCTCTTCAGAATCTTGATGCCATGCGTTGGTTAATTACCTTGGGGTCACAAGGGTTCAAAAAATCATATTTCAAGTGTAATATGACTTTCAAAAGAAATTACTCCGGTCTAAATTCTTATTGTTAAAGTTTGCTGTTGTTTTCAAAAAAGGTTTCGTTTTTTCATGACGTACTTCAATGAGACATTCTACACCTACATGGTCCTCAAAAACGGGAACGCCGCAAAATTGCTTTAAGGTTCCCAAAATTTGAAAAAGTAAAAATGTCGACCGATGTACTTTCTTTTGAAAGTCATAGTACATAAACATTACGTCTATAGTATTAAATAACTATGAATTAAAAAATAGTCACTAACCTTTAGTCGAGCAGGGAAGCTGAAAATGACAAGGGATTGAAGCCAGGGACCAAACCCGATTTTGAACCAAGAACCGAGAGCTTTGACGGCAAAAAAAGCGGCGCGGCGATCATCGTGTAGTTATCACCGACGATAACGCGGTCATCAATAGCGCGGAAAATGTGAGGACTCGGAAAGTATCGTGCCGGGCGAGTTTGAGAAAGTGACGTGTGGTCAATGTTTCTCGAAAGTCGACACTGACGAAATCCAAGCGACGCCTACACGATACAACCCGTTGTACGCAACCATTTCCCGGCTCATTTTTGCGCGCAAACGGCATCAACTTGCAGAGGAGCACCACCTGAGTGAGCTTGCGCTGTAGAAGTTCCCGTCTGCTTGGTTGCCAGATTTGGCGGAAATTTTAAAAACATATTGAGTTAAATTTGAAAATTTGTATAATTAAATACGCAATCCAAAGAGGTTTTGTCGACTACACTTTTTGTCACACAAAAAAAAGAAAAATTGAACATTGTAAATCTGTCCTTTTCAACTCATCTAATTATCTAATTTGTCCGATGAACAGCGTGCCCACAAACTATTTTGTCCATCCTTGATTCGAGGGAATAGCAGCGTTGTCAGTTTTGTCCAATAACTAATTGCAGACATGTATAAATGTATAAAATCAACAATTATTTTACCGACAATAACATTTAAAAGTAATAAAGAACCTTATTTTTTTCTGTCGAAAGTGTCCATTCAACTATCCCGTTGGAAAAATAAGGACATCGCAATTTTTGTAGAGAGCAGAATCATTAAATTAATTACAATTTTTGATTTAGGATTAAAAGAGAGGTAAACAAACCGCTCATAGGCGTCGTTTCTCTATAGTTATTGCAAACCACTGATTCGCCTTCAATTTCACACGACGCAAAACCAATGTTTGCGAGGAGGAATAGTTACATACGTACAAATATGCAGTGCATGATGAGTAAAATATAATGCCTGCTCAAAAAATGCAGCACAGCACGTTCAATATTGATTACTGTGACAAAGGAAAACGGGACTTAGGGAATGGGGACTTAGGGACCCTCACAAATAATGAAAAGAACCTATAGCAATACTTACTTCTCTTTTCTCTAGCGGACTCTACTTGGATTTTTGTCAACAATTTTTTATGAAAGATACATTGACATTTTTTAATTGACTGGGACCCTAAAGTATTCTCAAAACAGACATTCAGACCGCACTATTTCTATTCGTTCATGGTGCCATTTTTATTTCCAATCATTTCCTGCTAGGGCGTGGATTCTTAACATCCCCGACTTGATTAGACCGAATATAATGAATAGAAAGCCGTAATGAGAGGAGACGGGTCACGTGGTCACCGAGTCTACTCAAAATACAGAATTTATCCAAACGGTTAATTTATCGGACAGCCGCGAGCATCTGAAACCCATATATTAGATTAATTCCGTATTTTGATTAGACTCGGCAACCATGCACGTGCCTCGTCTCCACCAATCACCGTTTTCCTTTCTTATTCATAGTCTATAGCAGTGATGTCGCGTAAAATTTGGCAACAGTGCATTTTATCCATTTAAACTCATATAACAGGTCGAAGTGCACGAGGAAAATTCGATATATTTAATGAGTTTAAATGGAGGCGTTGATTTGTTGCCAGATGACACGCAACGCTACTGGTCTGTAGTCACTTCAAAATTCGGAATCTTAAGGATCGGCGGATTGGTCAATCGGTTTACTTTCGCAGTTGGCACGGTGTCCGGACTATTTATCGGGGACAATTCATCGCTCGGACAATTATTTATCACCTAAAAATGTTGTCACCTCAGCGATGATACCCGTTGTTGAAAGGCCAACACTTGTCTGATATCAGCTTCACTTTCGTTATATTACCTCTTTCTCCATTACCACGAAACTTTTAAGAATGCGGTTGTGTTCGTAGACAATTTTTTCTATTTTATCTTGAGCTGTGTTCGCTCTTCCACGGCATTTAGAGCGCGGCAGTATAAAATTCGATGCATTCCCACATTGTCCTCGCTCCAATAACTTTCTTCGAAGAATACAAGTAGCCCTTATGAGTCATCAAATCTTTTCACTTTTTACAAACTTAAGTTGGGTTCTCTTTTCTCTACTTTAAATATAAATTAGTCAATCAATTTGAAAATGAAAATGAAAAATATCACTGTTACCTACATAAAGATTAAGTCGATATACTGAACGATAAATTGAAATAAAAATCAGAAAAATCAACAATTGCCGAAAATTGAATAGGGCTGTTTGAACACTGACCCAATACCCCGGGAGTGTTGTATTTTCTAGGCGTGCAAGGTACGCACCCTTTCATAGGGGTACGGCGAAGAATTGTCCTTGATTCAGTTGGCACAAAAGCAGAGAATAATATAAGTAAAAAAATGGAAAATATACTGGAAAAAAAAATACAAACGTGTGAAGTTTCAGGCCGTCGCGTCGGAGGTTCATCCTGGAAAAATTTGGCGGTAAAAAATGAGGTGTAAACTTAAAATAGGTAGTGTTTCTCCCATTTGAATTGATGTGTGCAAGAGAATCAATTTTTTTGAGGTTCATTGGAGCTCCTGCAAACTGTTGCTACAAAGTGATTGAAGAGTTGATTGTTTTAGATAAGAACCCGTAAAAATGACGATGAGTATACCTACACTGAAAAATCACAAAATTCACTCTCAGAATCGGGCTTATTGGCGGAGCAACGCGTGCAGGTATCACGGGAGATTCCTATCTAATTTGAGGCATACGAGTATCTCTGTGTAGGAAGTGATAAATTTTACAGAAATCTCCCAATATACCTGCGTAGCTTCGCCATCACGATCTTGTCATCACAGCTGTTTTCTGAGTTTATTACTGAATTTTAGACTTAGTAGGTAAGTGTGATTTTCGTGATTCTCGCTAGTTTTTACATCAGATTTATCTATTTATTTGTTTGTAGTAAAAGTTTGCAAAAGCCCCATTGAATCCGCTGAGGACCTATTTTTTTCCCCTCGAGGGTTTTTAACCCTTTATGGGCCAAGCCCGAGTATTCTCGTTTTTCTTCTCAAGTCTATTTCATATTGTTCGGGTCTTCGTTCCGGATGAAAGCATAATTATCGATGAAAACACTTACAAAATAAAATTTCGATGGATGCCTTCAATTCTTCGTATAGGCAATTCCAGCTCCCCCGAGTACGAACAGTTAACTACTCTCCCTAAATAAACGGATCAGGGGCGTTATTTTGAACTAACCTGCAGGCTGATTCTCCCTATTTGGACGAGACGAGACGAGATAGCAAGTAACGATGAATCCCATTGGTTTAAACGACGTCACGTGACAGATTTGAAATCATTGGAGCGGGATCGGTGCAAGCTCCGAGTCATGATTTTGAAATTCATGACTCGAAGCTTGCGCCGATCCCGCTCCAATGATTTCAAATCTGTCACGTGACGCCGTTTGAACCAATGGGATTCATCGTTACTTGCTATCTCGTTTCGTCTCGTCCAAATAGGGAGAATCAGCCTGCTGGTCCTTAAAGATTTAAGGAGAATATATTGATACTTTGCGAATGATTTGGCCCATATATATAGCTTGTTATCGCGATCGATTCTTCATTTTACTCAGACAGTCTAAACTGCAGTCATTAGTTATGAATATTCAATAAGCAAGACCGTTGGTCGATGCAATACGATACGAGCGATTTAAGGTCATGAACTTCAAAGAGAAATTTGATTCCCTTCGAAAGAGCAGCGACTGAACGGAAATGAGGGCGCTTTTGGTTCAACCTTATAAACCCATCAATGTGGCGTTCGAAAAAGCACCTCACGCTAAAAATACGTCCCATCGTTACGATCAATAAGGGATACGCGCGCAAACCTCAGGCCAGCAATAAAACTTGTGATGCTATTTGTCAGACTCTTGGTATATTTATGTCTTCGGTAGGGAATGGAGGGTGAAAAAAAATAAATGACCGAACATGCATGTATACTTACACCTGCGTAGACTGTTCACGTGAAGAGCAAGACTTTAAAAATGGATCATTTGATGGCAATTCGACAAGCTGGAAATTTGACTTATACATGTAAAAGTAGATGTAACGATTATATGGTTTGCTTTGAATAGATGAATCGAATACTAATGCTCTAATAAAGCAATGATAGTTCAATGCTCAAATGCTATAGATCAGAGTTTTTAAAGATCTGCAAGTCGGCCTCCATGGTCTGGTGGTCAGCGCAACTATGGCCACTAACCCAGAGGACAGAAGCCCCGGGTTCGAATCCTGGCTGAGGTCACAAGATTTAATGGACTTAGATCTTATTGTCAACTCGGAAAGACATGAATGTGATTCTTCTTTCTTTTCATCTTTCCTTCTTCTTCTCTCTTCCGATTCGTCTGTTGGGCTCTAGTTGGCGAAAGAGGACACTTAAATAACTTCCAAACAAAAAAAAGCAAAAAACAAGCAGGGGAGAACTCCAATACATTTTATGTAAGTAATCGGTAAAGCGTGCCGCGATAGGTCTGTAATTTCGTTTACAAAAGTTCTGGTATTTAGCTTTTCAATTATATTACTTGTAATCGTTCAGTTCAATTCTCAGAATTCACAGATGATATTGTACTATTAGCTAACCCCGCCGAGGAGCCGAACCTCAATTTTTAGAAAAAAAGTTGAGCTTCTTGCCAAGATATTAACTGAGGTGCAATAATAATTGTTTCTCTAAAACACTTTCGTAAATTAGGGAAAATATAATCGCTCCAGTCGACCTCGTAAGGTCAATTCTTCTTTGTATATCGAATGCATTATCGAATAATGTACCTATCATACGAAAAGATCCATTGTTCACAGGGTTGAAAAATGTTCCAAATCGAACTTCCATTTTTGGTACATCGAATAAGAAAAACTATATCGAACTTTTGATTGCGTAAAAATGCACAAATTTTTACGCCTTTTCGAATGAATTATTACAAGATAGGGGTCAGTGTTGCCAGATTGGGGTGAAAAAGCCGTACGTTTTACATTGATTTAAATGGGGACGATACGGCTTTTTACCCTCGATCTGGCAACACTGATAGGGGTTGCCATTTAAAAATGTTGATGAATGGGGGTTTTCCCCCGTACTGCCAGTCTGTCGGTCGGTTTATTAGTCTGCCAGTCTGTCAGTCTACCTGCCAGTCAGCCAGTCTTTCTGCCTGTCTGCTAGTCTGTCTGCCATTCTGCCAGTTGGCCTGCTAGTCTGCCAGTCGCGCCAAAGCTGATGCGTGGGTTCCTGATCTTCCCATGTTCCCCACAGCCGTTGATTTTGTACAGAAGGAAAACCAATGCCGGAATAAACTTTACCTTTGATTACCCTTTTTTTCCATTTGAAAAGTCCAACAACCCCTACTTCATGGTCGGTTTTTTTACTTTTGTCCACGCTGCACTGTGAGTCGGTCTGCCATCAGTCTGTGAGTCGGTCTGCCAGTCAACCAGTCAACCAGTCGGTCTGCCAGTCTGCCAGTGTGCTAGTCAGCCAGTCTGCCAGTCCGCCAGTCTGCCAGTCCGCCAGTCTGCCAGTCCGCCAGTCCGCCTGCCAGTCTGCTAGTCGGTCGTTTTGAAAGTCAAGAAGAGGTGCGATTTCGACCCCGCATTAATAAGAGTCCGCGGCCATACGCCCACCAATACTCATGAATCTCGAAACCGTCGAAAACGCACCGTCTACCCCACCCCCTTCCCAGCTCGCAAATCTGACTGACGCACTATGTGGTTTGTGATCGCTAAGCAGTGGCTAAAAATCAAAGATTACTTATACATACAGATATGGCATTAGCCATCTCGCCCGTGTTAAGTGAAAAATGGATAAAACGCCGGCCGTGATACAACCGGGCATACAGAGGGGATCATAAAGATTACAGAATTCTGGTTCGAAAAGATTACATTTCCCACTTTTCCTGTGTTTGTTTGCGGAACTCGAACAAACACGGAACGTGAACGGTGGAACGTGGAATACGGAACAGTTTTGTAACAGACAAACATGGAAAATGTAATCTTTTCTCTGTAATCTTTATGATCCCCTCTGTATGCCCGGTTGTATCACGGCCGGAGTCAACTTAACAAAATTCGGGCTAATGCCATATCTGTATGTATAAGTAATCTTTGCTAAAAATCGAAGAAACTACTTTTGAAATGGAAATCAGGTATCTACCGACATTCTATATCTTTTAAAGGTGAAGAGTGGCCATAGAGTTTTAGCTTCATCTGATAGCGGCAAGTATCTGAGATTAACCTGTTGAATCCAGAGATTACTAAGCTTAGTTATCTCTGGTTGAATCCCATCAAATTGAAGGAAAGTTAACTTGCCTCAAATCTTGGTTCAGCGGCGTTTCCGCAAACGTAGTGCAAAGCGATACACTTTCATTTTTCTGGCAAAATTGTAGCACGCGGGAAAGAATCACTAAGGTAGATTTTAATCATCCTCTACCCTTATTTGTTTAAAATTTTTAAATATACAATACTTTTTTTTCCCCACTAACGCAAAACTGCAGAGTACAGTTTACTTATAGGTATTAATTGAAATTAAAAAAAAAACACACAAAACAAAAAAGAACAAAAAAACAAAAAAACCAAAAAACAAAAAAACCCCAAAAAAAACATTTTTCGCTTAAATGGATAAGCGAGCGGTAAATCGAAAAGCGCGCGCTGTTATATTCATCAAACATCGCAAGCGTCATCAATAAAAGTTGAGTGATGTTTCTAAATGTTTTAGGTTAAGTTGTTCTGTTATGATTTTGATGGCGAAGTGATCTAACTAGTTGTAATTATGTTTATAAATACCACGTAATTTAGTTTTCTATTTATGGTTTTTGAAGTAGCTCGATGATTCTCCTCTGAAAACTTTCATTTTGGTCACATTTTGTCGTATTGACTCTCACATCAATTTTGAATAATGAGTGAAACATTCCTCTTCCTCTTCTCCTTGGTGGATACCGGGGCGGTGTTGTTTTTGCTTGTTTACTTTGTATCCTTTGACACGTTCGTTTTTATTTCTAAAGAAGCTGACTTATGCTAGGGAGTGAATAATGCATCTTTGACAATAATTATCTGCTCCAGCTAAATCGATCCCATATTTTTACTCTGAGTATCCAACTTAGCTCTTGCCATCCCCTTCTAGCAAGCATTTCATTCCCTTAAGTATTCCTCTTTTTACACTCATTTCATTGATTTTTGGTACAATTGACCGTCTCGGGAAGGCTATATTCCTATTGACTCTAGATTTTCCCCTACATATTTTGTCACAGATTGTGTGAATCTCTTTTGACGAAAGATTTTTGTTGTATTTGATTCAACTCAATGCGTAGCTCCATGTCACTCTGCATTGACTCTTTGGTAACCACCAGGGACCAAATAATGTTCTGTCCCAAGCGTAACTTACGCACAATCATGTGACCATGCGTAAGCTCTCTGATTATTCGAAACCGCACGCAGTTCAATGCCCGGGACCTAACATAATTTGGTCCCTGTTAATTAAGTTTATTTTTTTATTAGATAAAGTGTGCTATTAAATTCATCACTGATGCATCATGAATGTAAGTTAACTATCTATTAAGACTAAGCTAATTTATTAACTTTCCCACCACACCGCCTTATTCTATCCTGTTTTCCTCCTGAAAACCCAAGAACAATCAAAATTCTGACTACCTATTGCCTTCTAGTTGGGATGGAAACTCAAACATTTTTCACTGATAATCTGGATCACTTCAGGAACCTGTGGAGCTACGATGTAAACGGATGGTTTTACCGGTGTCCGACCACCGTTTACAATTTTCGAACCTTCATTTTCCAGGCTATATTTAGGTATACTTACTCAATCAGAATTTTCGATGTTCTTGGGTTGTTTGATGAAGGAAAACAGGATAGAATTTGAGAATTTAAGGAAAATTTGATTACGAAGTGCGGTCTTGATGTTTATTTAATTTTGATTCATGATGCACCAGTGGTGTATTTTGCAACTCATTTGAAGTCTATCGAGCCCTGCACTTTGATGCTTTAACCCTTTGCGGTCTCATTTTTTTTCACTTGCACTCCCATCAGGTCGTAATTAAAAACAAAAAAGAAAGGTTATTGTTTATTGTCATGCCGCGCCGCTAGCGCTGTGGGTAACCTCCACACTATGCGAGACTGAAACCGCTAGAAGTTCCCGAGAAGACCCTTAGAGCACAACATGCGCTGAGGGGCTGGCCCGATACGAGACTCAGCAGAGCGAAATTTTTGTCATGTTGGGTGAGCCCCAACATACGACCGGAATGGGAATTTTACAATGTCGGGCCTGACCCGACACACGACCGCAAAGGGTTAAGAATTGATTAGTGGTGGTAAACACTCAATCTTGTTACTTTTTACTGTGGCATTTGCTCTAAACTTGGAACGAAGCCCTATCAAGCTCTGGAACTAAGTATAATTTTATGAGCTTCTTTCATCCGTGGAGCTGCTGTAAATTGGTATCAAGCTCTGGAACTAAGTACAATTTTATGAGCTTCTTTCATCCGTGGAGCTGCTGTAAATTGGTATCAAGCTCTGGAACTAAGTATAATTTTATGAGCTTTCATCCGTGGAGCTGCTGTAAATTGGTCCATGGGTATCTTCATCTCTGGAAAAGTCTCCTCACATATAATTGTGTCGGCTTGTCATTCTTCTTAGTTGAATCTGATTTGAATGACTTCTTGAGATATGCAATATTTTTCTTTCAATTTTTAGCTGATAAGTTTAATAATTATCAAAAAATGTAATTACTGAACCTTGAGATAGAAATGTCTCGTATAAAATTACTTGCATCGTGCAAAAGTCATATAGCAACAGTTGCTAAAAATGCTCTCTCCCTATTTTATGTCCTTGTTTCTGTTTGATTTCCTATAGGATCTCTTCCGTAAACTGTCTTGATTTATCTCATGAATTCTCCTTAACTCAATATCTCACAGGTTATTACACTCTCCGATTTAGAGTGTGATTATTTAAATGCTCAACAATGCTGTTCAAAATTGAATATTGTAAGTATCAGAAAGTATGAATGTTTATTTCGTTGATGGATCTCACATATCAGCCAAGAGTTTCTCGAGAAATATTACTTAGGGTTTGAAAATTTTTACTAGAGCAGGACCTATTTGAGTATCGGGTTCTGACAAGTAGCGGTACCTGCTTCCAAACTGCATCAAAGGGCATCGGTGAGCAGTCGTTTATTTATTTATTTATTTAAACAATTGGTACATAGAGCCACCTGCAATGGTAGCTATAATACAAGTCACAGAAATTAAGTAATATTAAATTGATACATCCCAATATGAACAATAGAAATCGCAAAAAAAATTATACATCAACGAATTAAGACAACTACAGAATATTGGGTATGAAATCATCTAAGTTTTCAAAAGCCATGTTGTATAAGAAAATCACTAAGTTTGAGATGAAGGAGCTGTAGTTAGAATGTTTAGCGCAGAGTTTTGACTTGTTGCTAACCAACCGCTCACTGACGCTTGTTGATGCAGTTCGAAAGCACGCACCACTACTTGTCAGAACCCGATACTCAAAATGGTCCTGCTCTATCATTTTGAAAGTTTGTGAGTTTTCTGGAATTCATTCTGGCAGGGAGTAATCCCTAATCAAAATATTTGTTGAATGGAAATTTGGGAACCACCCCTCCAATAAAATCGAATACATCTTAATCATAAGATTAAATAATCATTGAAAAATTCCTATCTGCTACTCTGTTGGTTTTCCATTTGTTTTGATTGCTCTCCAGTGAGTAGAAGAAAAACCCTTGTGATGCATGTAGGTATCCCACTAATTTCAAAATTCTTTTGCAGTTACAATTTTTATCTTAAATTTTGTTTAAAAAATTATTAAGGTTTTCTAGTCAATGTTGAAAGTCTCATCTCCATCTTGTTTCATTTTTGAAAGGATAAACCAGGTTTGGTGTGGACCAATATCGAGACTTGATGTTGTACCCATTTTATCTTTGAGTGTTCGGAAAGTGTGTTTAACTAGACTTATCAACTTGTTCTCTTTAATTTTTTTATCAATTCTACCATGAGAGTCTTAGCTGGCAAATAAAAAAAGAAGCAACACCCGAGATGAGAAGTCCAACCCCAATCTGCTGACGGGATTTTTTCTGAATAATTGGAAGATCAAAAAGTCAGCGGAAGGATCAACAATTTGCAATTACTTTTTTTACCCTTCTTAAGGTGATTTAGTGATCAGCATTTAGTGCCGATTTCTACCATCAGAGTGCTACCGTTCAATTAATGTCAAATTACAGGTTGATAGCAATTTATATTTAAGAAAACAGAGTGTCAGTCACTAGATATGTAATCATCTGAAGAACGTCTCCGCAAAACTTCTCGTTAATAACTTGAAAAATAAGGCTGAAAGCACTTAATATGAAATATTGCAAATCGATTCTTTTATCGAAATGCAATATTTCATTTTTTGGTACTTTCAGCCTTATTTTTGAAGTTATTGATGAGATATTTTGCAGAGACGTTATTCAGATGATTATATACTAACTGACATTTTGTTTTAAATACTAAAAAACTACTACTAAAATAAATAATAAAAAACTACTAAATGAATACCACTTAAAAATAAATAATTACTAAATTACTTTAAATATGAATTACTTTTGGTCTGTAATTTGACATTAATGGAACAGTAGCGCTCTGGGGGCAGATATTGGATTGTAAAACGAAAAACGAAATAAAAAATTCTGTTTGTCGGCATGAAGTATTTGTACTTTTGGTGTATGAATGGAGTACCTACATCAAAAGAGGAATTTGTCTAGAAGGTCCTTCTTTTCATTTTTTCCATTATGTCATGTTCTACGATGTTATTATTACTTGAATTTACGAGTACTTAGCAAAAAATAAAACTGCAAAATCAGTTTTTCTATAATTAAATCGGTTTTTCTCATGGCAAAGGAACATAAAACACTTTGCGCGCATGATTATTTATTTTCTTATCATTTGCGAGGTGGAGATAGCCTGAAATTACATCTTAGAGTGACTAAATTGGGGAAAATATTTGGGAATTTTATGTTTATTAAATTATGTTTCCACTCTTGAGACGTAATACGTGGCTTTGCCCTCATGAGAATTTTTTTATAATGGGCGCTTATGGAGAAATGCTGGTTAGCTGCTGTTTCAACTCAATTTCTTATTTGTAGGTGAAAAAAATGTCCGAAAAGTGGCTGAAACATATTCATGAGGGTTTAAGGAAGAATTTCATGTAACTTATGGGACTTTCTAATCAGCTGTAGTTGAAATATTCTGTTTCAACGACAGTCGCACGGCGTTTCTCCATATGCCACAATGGTAAGAAATCAGCGTTTTGGGCGAAGTAGTAAAGCCTATCATGATGGTTGCATTATGCGTGGAGGCATGCTCAACTGCGTTTTTGGTCGGGACAGACTGACCTGTCCACTTAGATCATACCGTCATTTGAACTACGGAGAGGATAAAAATGTTTCCTCTCTTGCCCTGATAGGGAACTTTCATCTACATGCCTTAGTACCTATCCATCTCACTTTGTTGAAATGTGGTTCGTGCTTGTCTCTATTTTCACAGAGCAGTAAAGCTCTTTGAGAATCTTTGAAGCTTTTCATCATGCTTTAGACGGAGAAAACTTACCTGAGTTTACAAATTGAACTGTATCAGTGGATTTTTTATGATAAATCAATGCAAAGCATTTAAGAGTATGACTGTTATTTAATTGATTTTTTTCATTCCTTTTTGTTTCAGTGGGTGATACCAAAGTTAGCTGCCCATGTAGTAATTTTCATATTATTTATTTTGTTCCAATGTTGGTGGCTGGCTCTAGCAAATATACCAATTCTAGCATGGCTTGCTTATGAGTAAGTTTTTCCGAAGTACAAATTAATACCTTTGCCTCCATAGTGCTAACCTCAAGACACTGTTAGATGAGAAAATTCTTCTAGTCAGTGATTCCAGCAGGGTGGTCATTCACTTTTTTGCTAAGCCAATTGTTGAAATTAGCGTTGATCAATGGACGTCTATCTTTCCTTAATAGATGATCATAGACTTGCCGTTGATGCTTTTATCAATGTCTTTAAACAAAGTTCTTGATCAATAACTCATAAAGGTAGTTAAAGAGTTAGCTTTAAGTAACAAACGGTGTTACTATTTCCAAGAAGGAACTGTTGTTAATGATTGACCCGTTTAAAAAAAAATAACAATGGCCCGATAAAGTTAATGATCGATCGATATCTTTAAGTCTGGCAGCACTAAAAACTTCCAAAATCCATTCCTAAACTCAATAAGCGCTTTTATTTACTCAAGCGTAAATGGTGGCTTCGGGCAGTAATAATGGGAGATTCCCATTTATGAATACTGTAACTCCATCAAGAAGTGACTAATAAGAGACGACTTTCATTTGACCATGGTGTCACTAGATGTCACGGCAGTGGCGTACCCAGGGGGGGGGCTATCGGGCTAAAGTCCCCCCCTGACCCAGAGTGAATTTCCGGGCTGAACCATAAATAAACGCCGCACTCTGAATTTTGTGATGCTAAAAAATTGCTCAAGAAGCTTTGACTTTTTAGCCCTCCACCCAAAAAAATCCTGGGTGCGCCACTGTGTCACGGTACTATTGATCAGATGTAGAACACCACTCTGATGACTAATTACTCTGTGAATCATCCTTGTCAGCATGGAGAGAGTGACAAAATTAAGATAGGAATCTCTTATTATTACTGCCCTATGCCACCATTATTACACTCGCGTTAATAAAAGCGTTGATTGAGTTTAGAAGTGGATTTCGGAAGTTTTTTGTGCTGCCATTGTTATTTATGGAGGTTTTTACACCAAAATAGACTAATAAATCGCTCGTAGCAAAAGTGTGGAATAGCTCCATTCTCAAAATTCTAGACATCCAATTTTTCTTCTCATCAAAATTTTGTTTTTTCTTTAGATTTTACTCTGTACCTGCGGGGAACACCGGTGTGTATGATCCTACAGAGATTCATAATCGAGGTCAACTGAAGAAATACATGCGAGACTGTTTAATATCTATAGGATGGTATTTAATTGCATTCTTTATTTATTTATATTGGTAAGTCAATGTATCTCTCCTTTCTTTCACATATTTTACATTAATATGGATTTGTTTTTATCATTTAGATTTATCTTTAACAGCAAATCCTTTCCTAACTACTCACTTATTCCTGCTATAGTTGCAGATTTTTTCGATTCTGCCGTAGAAAGTTTCATACTATTGAAGTATTTAATCAGTATTGATTGATACCCTGAAATTTCTTTGTGGCTCTATCAACATAAGGAATAAGTTCTAGGAGATTATTGTATTTTCTCAAGTTATGCTCCATATCTAAGAGCATAGAATTTATTGATTAAATCACATTTGGCATCTATTTGTAACAATGGCAATAATAATGATAGTAAATCAAATACCTACCTTGATATGGAGTAGAGATTTTATGATGAAGCTAAATGCAGTTTGGACCGGAGTCCATCATCAGTCGTACATATGAAGGAAAATTATAGAACAAAGTTAATATACACATTGGTGCAATAGGCAAAAATTATGATGAACGTAGTTTTTGCTTGTGCTGTAGTCAAAAACTATGATCAATATAGATTTTGATTATTATTGCACCAGCATGTATTTTAATATTGTTCCATAATTTTTATTGTATATGCTACTAATGATGGACCTCAGTTGAAATGCGTTTTGTTACATAATGAAAACTCCACTCTGCATCTAGAAAGGTATTTGTTTTATTATCATTATCCTTTCCATCAACATAGAACTAATGTCTCACAAGGGAGTAAGTCATATCATTTCCACCTCTGATTTGAATGCGGATTGCAGAAAAAAGTTTTTCAGGTACTCCTAAGAAACGGTATATCATCTCTTTTTGTCTGTGAGCCCTCAAATGTCCCAAAAATAATTTTCAAATTTGCAGAAAAATTGATATTCAATGGGGCTCTTGCAAACTTTTGCTGTGAGCAAATGGATAGTCCATGCTGATGTAAAAACTAGCAAAAATCATAAAAATCACGATAAGGAAGTCTAAAATTCAGTAATAAATTCACAAAACTGTTATAATGGCAAGTTTGTAAAGGCGGTTCAATGCAGATATCATGGGAGATTTCTGTCTATTATGTTATTTTCTCTATAGAAACACAGAGATTTGTCGCAATTTAGATGAGAACCTCCCATGATACCTGCATCTTTTCGTCGCTAAGCCTGATTCTGAGAGTAAATTTTTTTAATTTTTTGGGTACTCATCGTCATTTTTACAGGTTTTTATGTAAGAATCAACTCTTCAATCCCCCGTAGCAAAAATTTGCGAGAGCCCCATTGAGGTCAGTTCTTAGTTTCGTGATATCTGACCCTGCTATCAGCAGCCGGCACAGCCCTGGCGGATCGATAACTATTATCATAGGCGGATACAGGAATTTGTCCATCTCTCTCTCTTCCCTTGTGCACGCGTGTGTTTGAAAAGGATGGAGACCACGCGACGGGCCCCTTTTGCTATCCTTTTCTAACTTATCTAACTTATGTTTTCAAATGGTAAGAGAGAGAGAGAGAGAGAGAGAGAGAGAGAGAGAGATAGACAAAGAAGATTACCTACTCTTTTTCCTCTCTCTCTCTTCCATTTTGCTTCTTCCAAATCTCCAGTTTTCATGCTTCCTAAATTATTTTTTTCCCCCCTGCAAAATGAAGATGAAAAAAGTCAAATAATGTGAAACAGTCAACCAATTCAGAAACAATAACAGGCTTATATCTCTCCCAGTTTTGATGGTTATTTGTTCAAAAAGAGATGGTTTAGGGGGGGGGGGGAATGGCTTCCTTCGGACAAATAGGCCATTGCGGCTGTAAAACCGGAACCAAAACTTTTAAAGACATATTTCACGGAACTGCACTTTTCAAGATATGCTGATAGGTTGGATAGGTCAAATATTATACGGTTTAACATTTTGAAACGGTTTAAGGTGATTCCTCTGCAACCTGTAGTGACATTAAAATCCGCTAGATTGCACCACTGTCTCAAGCTCTCTGAAACCATAGGTTTGCTACCTTTGACTATCATTACGGGAGTTAGAGTCAATTTTTCAAAAATGTTTGAATGTTGCGTACAAGATGAAATCCTAAGGAACATTAGGTACAATTTGCACTTTTCTATGACCTATTGTTCGGGTCAAAAGCCTCGGCAAATAATGGGTCTGTTGCGCACCTTTTTTTATTTCATTTCCTCGAAGTACTTGATGAAAAGAACTCACTGTATCTTCTATAACCTTTTTTGATCACAGGATCGTGAACTAAAACGCTTTCAAAGTTGCTAAAATTCCGAGCAATTTGGAAAGGTTTTGTCTCGGCACAGAACTTGATGACGTTATAGTATAGGGCATCCAGTAATCGGATGCCCTATACTATGCGTTGTTTGCTTGCGTGACAATTGCGATTTGCGAAGACGCGTCTGCGCACTTTTCTCTGATTTTATGACTGATTGAAAGAAGAAGAGGCCGTATTACTATTGTTTCGTGCAGAAGCAATCCCATCGGCAACACCGGTGCGGACCTGTTCTATGACGTCAACGAGTTTTGCACCATTAGTGTCATTTTTAAATTCTTTTTGTAGCAGGCCTGAACTAATTGTTACTTTTTTTCTATTACAGAGGAAATTTTATGAGTTTTGATTGTCTCCATCGGTTTTCTCGTTACATTTTACCTTAAAATTAGGTATTTCTGGCTTTATAGCAAAAATGTGCAACAGACCCATTTGTAGGGAGCCTTCAAATTCGGATTACAGATTGCTGAGGAATCACTTCTAGTCTATATCGTTTGAACAGAGGGAAATTTGAGTTCTGCAATGGTAGGGGTGCTGAGAAAACTACATCATAAAAAAGCTGTCTTGCATGAAAAATTGGAAGGATTAAAAAAGGGGTTGTTTTGGACAATCTATGCAGGGATGGGAAGGATAAGTATTTTGATAGCGTGGCAAAATTTGACATTGCGTCAAAGATTAGAAGACAACGAACATTCTGTACTCTTGTTCTAGGATAAATCTAGTCTCATTGTTGGAAAAAATAAGCCCAAATTTTGCTGAACAAATAGACGGTTTAAGTGATGACTTGGAGATGACGTCATCCGGCAATGAGTGTTCCAAACAAAGACAAACTGTGTCTCTCTTGCTCTCAAGTAACCCCCATGTACTGCTATCTCATTCTAATTTCACAAATCGTATGTAGAGACATCTTTTGTGAGATTTTTTGGCAGTAATGAATTCCTCTAGGCGTTTTAATGTGATTTCAATAATAATATGTCGTTAAACAAGGCCCTGTATGCGAATTTCGAAACTAGGAAGGGATGGGTATATGTACATGGGGGTCACAGGAGAGTGAGTGAGATAGTTTGGAACACTCCGCTAGTTTTGTCACAACCGATTGCGACCAATGAGTGCATTGCTGTGACTGTTGGCTAACCATTGACTTTGCACTAAAATCGTCTATTGAAACTTCGTAAAAATTATCCTCTCTTTTGTCATAATGAAAGTTCTATTACTTTTTTTTCCAGTTTGATACTGTCTCTAATCAAGGACAATCCTTTGGAAAAGGATGGTCTACCTGCTGAAAACTGAGGATAAAATCTGACACCAAACACGTATCTCACTCACTTTTAAGTTTTCGTCTACCAAGTCATTAATTTATTTTTTAGCATGAATTGTAACTATTAAATTTTTTTTTTTTTTTAAATTTACATAACTATCATTTAAGTTAGTAATTCTGATTGCTCCAAAATTTTGAGCCTTTCTTTTGTAATCACCCATTACATTTTGTCTCCTTATTTTTCATGGAAAAAAAAAAAAAAAAAAAAAAAAAAAAAAAAAAAAACTTCTCAAAAGCTTTAAAGGATGATGTTATTAAGAAAGCATTTTTGAAAGCTCATGAAATGGAAGGACTGAGCCCAATATCAACGGAAGCTCCCAAAGATTAACTTGGCAGAAGCACCAAAATATTTCCTTTCACCTTAGACTTTCTCGAAGCATGAAAGAGCAGCCTCGATAATTTTGGGCAGTTATAAATGATTATTAGAAAAGAATCATCCAAAAATTTTGACTTGCAATATGATGTAACAAAATTTTGTGCAAACCAAACCTCTATCGTAACAGAGCTCCATTTCAGATGTGACGGTCAGGTCAACCTGTGATTTTGTTGGATAGTTATAAATAACTGAAAAACGCCCTAAAATCTTGACAAATTAAGCTTTTTTATTAAAAAAAAAAAAACATGCATTCCTTTAATGTAGAAGTTTAAAACCTCCTTGCCAAGGGGGCAGTTGCAAGGGTATGAAATGTTATGTCTTTTATAAAGAAAATGAAAGTACTTGAAGAGCTGAGAACAAAGATGCCTTTGGTTTCGAATTAAGTCCCATTGTTCCAAAGATGAGATTTTGGCCTAATATATGTACATCGTTTTAAATGGGAATTCCACGTAGTGACGTCACTACGCACACAATTTTTTACAACTTCACTCATGTGTATCTCCAAAACCAGGACACTTAGGAAAAAACCAAAGGCACCACTGTTCTCAGCTCATCAAGTACTATCATTTTCTTCATAAAAAATTTATATTAATTTTCATATTTCTTGATGTTTTGAAAGAAATAATTCTCAATTTCTACTAAAGGTTGCAGGTCGACCAAGTCTTTACATCAGAAAGAAGCTTTAACTTTACCATTACCTTTAAGTTATGTAAAGCCTTATAGCCTAAAAGTTGAAGCTGTACTTTAACATTACCCTCTTATTCAAGTTTCATAGATATTTTATATTGTCTTAACCTGAGCCATCCTGAATCATCAATTGACATTGACACTCTTGCATCATTTGTGTCTTGAAGGAGGATATCCTCCAAGACACAAAAAAATTTAAGGGACCCCTCCTTGAAGGAGGGGTCCTTCCTTTACCAATAGATTTCATCTAAGTTCTCTCCATAATTCAATTTAATCTGTATTTTTACGACCCTGGTTTCCTTTTTTTTTATGATTTCATTACCTTACTCTTGTTTATAGGGGACCAACGAATTTTCTATCACCTGTCATTTCCTGTCATGTTCACCCCATATCGTTTGACTGACTCATTTGTAATTCATAAAAATTAATGTCAAATAAGAAGAAATTTTTGTTTAGTTGAAACTGTTATTATTCTCATGAGAAATGGCCGCTCGTGCAGTATTGCATCAATGTTTTTCCTCCGTTTGAATCTGTACAAGTACAACAATAGATTGCGCGTGAAGAAGCACCGCTTCACAATCAAAGGAGGCATGTCAATAAGGCCGGATTTTGGCCCAAAAAATGGTCAAAATTAAAAAAGGGTCTAAAAGTTTGTGTAAATTAGCTCTACTTACTCTTATTGTTAGAGGCTTGCAATTGATGTATTGAAAGGCTAGAATCAAGACATTAAAAGTATTTTAAATGGCAGTTTCGAATGAGATGTTCATCAACTGATAATGATAAAGAAGGGTCAAGAGGCCTTTCAAAATACTTTTGTCTTACTTTACATACCTAAGTACTGGTGAGTTTTTTTATTCACCTGTGCGTACACTGCTCCGCAATGTTTTTTTATGCTGTTGCCCCAGCACCGGAGTGTTTTTTTTAGTAGTGGTGCAATGCACCTGGTGCTGCTCTGGTGCAAACCTCAGTGCATCGGAGTTGAAGACCGATACACTGGAGCTAGAGCTCCGGAGATTCTGGTATTGCATTGTACAGCTTCGGTGCAGCTCCAAAAGCTCTGGGTTATTGCACCGGTGCGGATTCCGATGAATAAAAAAACGCACCATATGGCAATTTCTTAATTGAATTTGGCAGGAATAAATGCCACGAAATCAAACCTCTACGATGTCATGTGGATTCAAAGGAAATGCAAGACTTTAAGAAGAAGAGAGTGTAAAATTTGTATCTAAGTCAGCGGTGGATCCAACTCAGGTAGCAGCCAAGTCACAAAGGGCTAGTGTCACCCCTGCATCATCCCCTAAATGGTCTCCTGCCACCCTCCTCTTCAGTGCATAAGAGGCAGACCTCCCATGCATTCGTCTAGATCCGCCACTGAACTAAGCTGTCCACTAGTCCCATCATATCTCAAACTTGATTCTGCTGGGCTGGGTCATCCTTAGCAATAGAATTGTTGCCCTGTTTTCAGTCTTTTATTGGAACTTTGACGCAGTTTGAAGTTACAGCAAATTTCTAAATCACGTCTTATGTTACTTTTTACTCTTCTGAATTTGCGTTGACTTTCATTCTCTTGTCATTAAATAGTGACATTTATTCTGATACTGCATGTATCGTGGTAAAAAATGTTTTTCTAATATTCAGGGCAGCGATATTTTCTATTACTTTCAATTTTGATGCTCTTTTTTGACAAAATTAAAGCCAACAATTAAATTTTGAAGCAGTGTCTAAATCTTGTTTATCCATCTCAAAACAACCCATTTTCAGAGGCTTCAAAATAGATGTTGTAGTCATTCTATTAACATCCAGACTTGGGTCCTCTGACCGCTTTTCATAGTTTTGGGCACAGGGCAGGGCTCAAGGAGCTAGTATTTTTTTCTGAAACTAATGATGGCCATTTTCGGAAGAAAGACCCTTGAAAGATGAGGTTTGCTTTGAAGATATCAGCCTTGATGTCTCTTATCAAGATTTCATAGGAAGAGCACATCTTAACATTTCATGGGCTCTTCAGAAAACCGCCTCAATCGTCACAGAACTCCAAGTTATGTAAGGTGTAAAATCCTACATGAATCATTGCAATTATATGTATAAGGTATTCCAGTGAAAGGAAACCTGATTGAAAAGAAAAAAAATATAAGTGGTCAAGAAGAGAAAACTTCGTCAAATTATGGTCAAAAGGTCTTCATAATATGCCTCATAATAAAGTCAGTAAAAAGTCCTTAGAATAAACTCGAAAATATTTCATGTTCTGCTTAAACTTCTTTATATCAGCTCAAAAAATCCTTTGAATAAATCTGAATAACCCCCAAAACACAACATAACAGTCCTAAAAATAAGGGTGGGAAGTTCTCAAAAACCGCACCTAAAAAATAAAAAAATGCTTGAAGTCCACGCAACATTTACTCACAGACTGCTCAAATTTCAGAGAATTGTCAATTCCACATTATTAGATTTATGATCAGTAATGGGAACAAAATTGTGTTGTTAGCCACTTCCATTTTAAAGAAAAAGCACAGATTATTTCATAATTAATTGGTGGTTTCAAATCATACTTAGCTGTTTATTCTACAACTGTAAAGTATGTATGTGCTTAATGTTAGAGATTGCACTTATTGGTTGGTCTTCATTTTCATTTCATACAGGCTCCAAAAAGCGGGGTTTTCAGTGTAATGTTCCCAACCCCATCCTTTCCATAATTACTTCCGATCGAGTAGAAATTTAAATTAAAACATTTAGTATGACAAAGAAAAGTGTATAAGTCACCTACAATTTTTTTTTTTTTTTTTTTTTTTTACTGTGGTTTTGCTGAGTTTGAAGAAACTTTTAGGGTAATTGAGTGAGAAATGACCAAAATTTAGAAAGAGAAAATTGGCTGAAGCAATATTTATTTTATTTATATTAAAATCTCATACTTCAGCAAAAATGTTTGATTGCTAATAGAGAAGAGAAAAGGACATATTTTTACATTATTTATTTACATTCCTGAAAATAAAAACAATTCTAGTATCTTAAAATCATTTCCTTCATTTACACACAAAGACGAATTCATTAAAGATTATGTAACAAAGAAAAATTTGAAAAGAATTTCACGTTAGGTTGAAAATTTACTTTTCTTTCTGAGCTTTCTTTATCTTAGATTTTAATGCATCTAGGTCAACATCCTCACTACTAGACTTTTTCTTTTTTTGGATGGGAGCTTCCTCCGGTGGTACAAACGCTTTGTTTCTCTTTTCTTGTCGTCTCTTGTCTGCTTCAACTTCTTTCTCTTTCTTCTCGTATGTGTTCTTGATTTTCCGCTCTTCCTCCTTAAGAAAGTACTCACCAGATGCCAAAAGTTTGTCAACTTTACTTTCCGGCTGAGGCGGTGGGAACGGCGTGTATGGTTTCTTTTGTTTCTTGACTTTGGGCTGTTTCCTCTTACTGGTGTTTTTCGAGGTGAATTTTGGTAAGAATCGTTTCCAGTCTTCGTTTTTCAGCTTAGGGTCCTTCATTAGTTCCTTCTTTATCATAAGAGCTTTTATGTTGTAGATTGGATGTATGTTCTTCATAGTATCTTCAACAATTTGCCTAACCTGAAAACAGAGAACCCCAGAAATTAAGATATTGAGAAAAAATTACTGGAGAATACTGTAAGGTGGGTTGACTTGAAACACTTTGACGTATTGTAGGTTTTCAGTCAGCACTGAGTGCAGGGAGAGTGATTTCAAAGATTACTTATATAGTAGCTATAAGTAATCTTAGAAATCACTCTCCCTCCACTCAGAGCTGCCACATACTGAAAACCTAAAATAAGTCCATAAGTGTTTCAAGTCACCCCTCCTTATCCGGTATTTATTTTGCTAGAATGTATTTCCAAATTTTTTTGCGTCGGTAGAAAACGAATTTTCACTAAGATTCTAGATTCTTAGATCACTAAGATTTCGATACAAGAATCGATTTGCGATATTCCATTTTTTGGTGGGTACTTTCAGCCTTATTTTTGAAGTTATTGACAAGATATTTTGCAGAGACATTCTTCATATGATAATCTAGTAACTCCCTTTCCTTCGATTTAAATTACTTTCGGCCAGTAATTTGACATTAATCGAACAGTAGCGCTGGTGGCAGAAATTGGCACTAAACACTGAAGAATCACCTTAACTTACAGAATGAAGGAAGATAAAACAAGGTAAATGAAATTCAAAACATTCTCCTCCAGGGGTCGTGCCAACCGCTGGCGCGCAATGATGTAGGCTGATTAACTACCATGTTAACCAAATAATGGCGAAGTGGCTACTCAAGCTGGTCAGCAAGTTTGCCCGCTATGGGGACCAAACTTAACACCAAAGTGCACGTCCCTCGTTTTATCTCCCTTGCTATAGAATAGTTTGATGCTTAAAAATTAAGGGCCCAGGAAAACATGCAAAGTATTTCTTGCGGTTGTTCTAATTTTCAATTTTGAGTTTATGCGACGTTCCCTCCTTAGCCACAAATTCAGCCTGTCTGGTTTCTAGATGAAAAAATGCTGTGTAGGACAAGCGGCACACCACAATATTAATGCCTTGTAGATACAACTACACACAGCATCACGGTTGCGCATTGGAAGATGCAATAACTACATGTTCTTATAGGTGCGTCGACTCTACTTATAAGTTTACAGGAAAAATATTGCACTGTAGATACTTAGGCAGGGTTGTTTTAAAAACAACAATATGCGCCTGCACAAAGTAAGAGACCAAAATCACGCAACTCAGTGGAGTATTGAGTTGTTCGCAAAGTGAATGCTGTAGGAAAAATTGGAGGTACTATGACCTTCAAAAGAAAGTCCTCTCATCGAAACGGTCCTTGATAATGTTGCTTATTATTTTTCAAAGAGTTCTAGATTTTTTCAGGCATACTTTCAAGTGGGAATGCTGTTAGACTCTGAATTACCTGAAAACTGCGAAGAAAATTAAAACTGGATTAGGAATGGAAGAATGAAATTTTTTACCAGGATACTTTCTTTCGAAAGTCATAGTACCAGTACTTAGAATCTTACTAGGAACACGAACACACTAATCGCAAAACAATAATAACCTGGTGATGAAGGATGACTGCTTTCTACGTAGAATTAACCAGGTAACAGTTACTTACAAGGGGATAGTATGAAGACGGAATCGAGTTTTGCGATCAAAATTACAGGATTGATAGTTCATAAGATTTCTTTGTTGACTTGTTTCGCAAATTTTGCGAATTGGCCCTAGGGCTGGAGAAATAGAAGGGACCATGTGTATCAATATAAGTTGTCTCTAATGACCAATTCCTTCCAATAAATCCGGTGTGGCTAAGAGCACTGTTTGAGAATGTTGCAGTACAGGGTTTGAATCCCACCACGGCTTCTTTATCTTTTGCATATTTTTACATTTTCTTCAACAAACCGATTATTCATCACTTTGTACGGCTTCATTAATGATCCTGAAAACAGTAAAAGTGCAGAAACTAAACATTGGAACAAAAAAAACTTTGCATGGGGATCTCACTTCTAGAAGTCTGTAGGTATAATTTTTTTTTGTTTTTTTTTTTTCATAAAAAGTCGTCGAAAAATGATATTTTGGAAATCATATCCTCTGCTGTCATTTCCTCCACCTTCAATTATTATACCTATAAACGTAAGATTCCCGTGCAAAGGTTTATTTGGTCAAATGTTTAGTTTCTGCACAATTACTGTTTTCAGGATCACTAGCGAAGCAGTTACAAACTGAAAAGTAATCAGTTTGTTGAAGAAAAAATCAAAATATGCAAAAGTACACTGCAAAAAATAAGGACGCCATGGCTCGACACGAACCCAGTACCGCAAAATTCTCAGGCGGCTCTCTTAGCCACACCTGATTTGTTGGGAGGGACCCTTTCAGTGGAGACTACTTCGCACAGTCCCTTTTTTTTCTCCATCCCTAGAGCCCATTCACAAAATCAGAAAAACAGGTCAACCATAGAATCTTGACCCATTGACTTATTATTTAATGTCAAAAAAGGTTGCTTCGCAATGGCGCTTATGCGCTCATTCTACGCAAGTAGCGCTCCTAGCAGTAAAACTGCAGTAGTTTAGTGAAGCGAGTGATGCTATCTATCAGAAAAAGCCACAAACTCTTTAACATCGTCACGAAGCAGTTGCTTTGTTGCCGAGTTACGGGCAGATCCATATTCAAAATAAGGATACGTCCAGCACGTCGCTTTAAGGCAATAGGTTAAGAACTATCGATCCTGCTTTGGTGGCAAAACTTGCATCCGCCTTTGTGCCATCCCCTTGTTAGTGAATACACGGGTATGGGTCAGTTTAACGCTCTACAACTTTTATTTTCGATGGTTAACACCTAGGTACTAACATAAAATGCCAAGAAAATTCCAATGGTCAAAATTCCATTGCAACATGTTCAGAGTCAACCGAGATATAGCTGCTTGAAAATACTATGTCACGACGTAAGTCCTTGTCAAAATTCAGACCGATCAGCAACCTAGCATGATTTCCATGGAGAGGAGAGCCGCGAAAATGTCAGCAGCAAGTACGTGTGGCATTACCTTGTGTATGGTGCCAAGAAACAAGGTACGAAACGTAGAAACAAATTTATATCAAAATAAAGTATTTTCAAACAGCTACAACTTAACTTGTAGGGAACGAATAGCGATGGAATTGCAGCTGTGAACAATTTTCACAGCATTAACCGAATAAACAAGTCAACCATAAAAAGTAGAAGCTGAGAGTTGTGCGACTGGCCTATTTCTATAAATTTCAATTCAAAACGAAAATAAAGGCTATAAACACCTGTAATAATCCCTTGTAAGGTCCAAGTGCAGAAACAGTCTGACCCTGTACTAACACGTAGCAGTTGGTGAGAAGCTCTATGGACTTCAGCGTACAACCATTAGGACCAATAATTCGCTGGCGCCTCTTGATGAATTTTTCTTTGTTGCGAACGAAGGATTTAATTTTAATAATGTCTGAGCCAATATCATCTTGTAACACTCTAAGGGCCTGTTCATAAGGTACACTACGAGATAAAAGTTTGATCATATCACGAGCTTTAATAATTATGTATGGATCCCAAGTTTTTCGAGTGGTTTTGACGGTCAAACTTCCTTCCACGACATCCAGCTCACATTTGATGTTGTGAGCAGCTAGAGCGTTTTCAACTAGGGGCCAGCATTTCCTTAGATAAGTTTCTCTGTACTTCGGAAACAGAATACTGAAACTACTTTCTTCTAGCAGACCATGCGGATTGTCTTCAGGTTTGAAATCAGGTATTTTCATTTCCCAGGCGTTATCAATCACTTTATCGCTGGCCATAATTGGATGTATAACTGCACGTTCTAAAGAAATAACACAGAACCACTAAAAACTGTCAAGGAATAACAGAAATAATAAATTTTGTCACATTGTAGGTTCAACAGAGAAACACTCTACGTTCAAAATTCACGTTTTCACGAGCACAAGTTTAGGTTAGGAATATTTTGTTGACATCAGGAAAAATTCATGACGTCATTTTTTTTCCCGTTGTCAGATTGTACATTGCATCCAAATCCTGCCTCTAAACATCGTTCAACATCTATTTAAACTGCAAAGTAATGCAACAGCGCCGTGCCAGTTGGCCAATACTAAAACAAAACCACTATATTATGTATAATGATTCTTATTTCCTATATTCATCATTGAAACATTTCACAACTCACAGAGAGCTTCAAAATTTAGAGAAAATCTTGTAAAAGCCCAAGGAAGAACTCGTGTAAAAATTCCTCGAATCAATAAGCCCAAGATTCACGCATACATTTTGTATTTGTCCTTCGGTCACGAAACCGTGCTTTATTCAGTTGGTACCGCCGTAACCAGCCCTCTGGTTCAATTGCGTGCCGGGAAGAAATGATTTCCGCAAAACGCGGTAGGCACGGTGGAAGTGGTTTCAGAAGTGTAGGCGCACCCAGACCGATAATCTTTGGAATGTTTCAACATTATTTCTCTTGTTTCAAATGAAAATGAATCAGAGCATTGGCTTTTCACTGAGGAACACTTTAAAATTAAAAGTTTAAAGTCGAAGGCAAGTTTTTTTTAGTTGTGAAGAAATGAAAATTGATAGGTCGCCAAAGATTATGGTCTAGGTGCGCCTACACTTCTGAAACGAGCTCTATGTGGGTATGAATAGTGTGTTTGTAATGTTTTGGCTCGGTGGTTTGGTTTCTGACAAAAAAATTATAAACAGCGCACCTAATAATAAAAAAGTTTTATCCCGTGCAGGTATTCTACACGATACCTAGTTCAGGGTATCAGTCTTTTAAGATAAGACAATGTCCGAAAATACACCAATCTTGACACCCTTTTCTTATTGTTAGTAAATTTTAATTTGAAGTTTGATTTTAAGTCGTCGATTCTGATTGATGAGAGGAGAGCTTCAGTTTTCTCCTCAAAATTTAAATTCAGGCTCTATTTCTCATTTATCGGCAACTTGGACAGTAAATCAGTACCTAAATGAGTTAAAGTAGAGTTTTATTGAAATAGACTCAGCTACTCCAAGTACTTCTGACCATCTCTTTTGAATGAATTAAGTGGTCTTCAAATCCTTGTGACTCGATTTTATCGGTGCATCTTGAAAGCTCAACTGTATAGCATTGCCACGGCCGCGCCGCGCCGAGTCTTGAAGGCGGATAAAATTCACAATCAAGGCTCCGCCAATAATACCTTACGCTCCGATATGATTATTTTTCAACCTCACAAAGCTCCGCATCTTTTTAGACTTGTTATGTGGCCTCGGTTGCTTCCGGTGGCGTATGGTATCAGCAATCAATGAAGGCACTACCCAGTGGCGTAGCCAAGGGGGGGGGTCCAGGGGGTCTGGACCCCCCCCCCCATGACACCAAAATTTGTCCTAAAGAAAGGTAATTTTTTGCGTTTTCAGACAAATTTTACCTTATTAGTATCTTTGGACCCCCCCCCCCCCTTGACAATTTTTGGACCCCGGATCCCCCCCCCCCCCTAGAAAAATTTCTGGCTACGCCACTGGCACTACCTGCGCCCTAAGATTTTCTGAATTTTTCAAAATTACCGGATGACGTTACTAATTTTTAATAATTTCTTGGTTATTCGAATAAATACGCTCATCAAGAAAAGGAGAACATCCCGATTTTTTAAGAGGAGTATATACGTATTGCCTGCCTCATTTATACATCCCTTGCGCCTCGCCCTTCACAGGCTATACATGATGTTATCAGAGCTTATACCATCTTGAAATGAAAAAGGCAGATTTCGAAATAATTCGAAAATGGCTTGTTCTTTAAGTAGCTGTACTTATCTTCTCTTTTATGTAAAAGTTTTTACTCAAAAACTAGCATTGACGCCACTGGTAAACACCGGTGCCGATAAAAAGCCGTTTCTTTTTGGCCACTTCTTGATGGAGTAACAATATTTTCAGATCCCATTATAAGTGGCCCACGCCGCCATGCCATTATATACGCTCGTGCATTTTAGAGCATTTTGTGAATTTAGGAGTGGGTTTCGTAAGTTTGTTTTTGCTTCCATCATTAGATATTCGCTGGTTTAAAGACCTCTGAATTGACCTATAATCACTTCTTATTATTATAATAATCACTTATAATTAGAGCCAACGAGCCATAGCGATGATAGAGAGGCTAGCTGATACATGTTATAAGTGCTATTTCAGAGAGCGACAGCGTGCGGGCGATCTGAATTTGGTTTGTTTGCCTCACTTTTTTTTTATCCTTAACCTCTTACGGCGGGCCAAGCCCGAGAAACTAGTATTTCTCCTCTAGTCTATTCCACATTGCTCCAGTATCATGATTCAGAATAAACGCGATTCTGGATGTAGACACTTACAAGATCAGGTTTCATTCGGGCGCCTTCCATTAATCGTATAGGCAATTCCAACTCCCCTGAGTACGAATAGTTAACTACCCTCCCTATATTAACGGAAGAGTGGCGTTCTTTTGATCAAACCTGGTCTGTAAAGGGTTAAATCAAAAATTGTAATTACTTATTCTAGTGGAAATTGGTATTAAACAAAAGTGCAAGCGTTTAAGAGTAGCTATCTGGACACAGAATTTTAATACAACTATATCCAGGTGAGAAAATTTTGGTTATTTCTGTTGTGTGCCAGTTTCTTTATCATAAGCAAATCCTTCCATAAAGAAACAGTTTTATCGATTGATGTGTCCAGATAGCCACTTTAAAAAATTTGCACTTTCGTTTATAACCAATTTCGAATGTATTTTTCACCATTATTTTTTAAAAATTTAAAGGTTAAAAATAGTGAGGCAAACAAACCGAGCCTGTGAGAGAAACGTCCATAAGAGATCTCGATAATGGCTGCCTCCTTGAAGTTTCAATAAATCACGCCCCAAAAATCCTCTCTATCGCTACAGCTCGCTCGTTGCTCCTTGCTTAGAGCAAAAGTTTGCAACAGCTTCATTTGTTTAGTACCTACTTTTACTTTCAAGATAGTATAGTACACTTGGTGTCAAAAATTACCGATAGATCGAACTCGACACTGGCAAACCTTAAGCTCATTGAAAACTAGGGTATCAGTACACGGTTGTGAGCCGAATATAGAAAATCGCGCTGTGCCCACAACGCTTTCCGGCTACTCCCGTGGGAAAAATGACGTCATACAGCCTGCCTCGCAGGGTTGTCCGTCGTGTCGGGCGTGAGTCGAAAGGGGGGAGAAGGAGAGGAAGAGAGAGAAGGGAGAGAGAGAGAGAGAGAGAGAGAGAGAGAGAGAGAGAGAGAGAGAGAGAGAGAGAGAGAAGGAGCGCTCCGAGAGAGGAGCTGTCATTCATACGATTTTCAGACGCTCATTCATCAAAACGAATCGCGTATCTTGAAAACGGCCGCGGCGGCGACCGCTTTACCGCGCGGCGCGGCGCCGCCGCCTTGAGGAGCATGCGTTTTTCAGCCCCAGCGCTTTCAGCCGCTATTTCAGTTTTCGTTCAAATTTCGCAGTACGGTACGCTTCTCACCCAGTCTTCCGCCGGTTCGTCGCCCCCGAGATAAAGCGGTTGTCGACTACGAACGAATGATGCGAATGATGTGAAGTTAATTTTTCATTTTCTCGTCTTATAAAAGACACGCTCGTCATTGATTGGTTTTAATCCGGACTATGATCTCAAATTTTTCATATGAAACAACGGCAATGATTACGGATCGCATTTATTAGAGAGTTAAAAAACACGCCGTTGATCTCAATCAAACATAATTTATAGCGATCCAATTTTATTACATTTAATTTTCAACACATAATTTACCTGCGCTCAATTTTTTACAGCTAGTCTAATACCCTCAAAACCGAAATTCTACGAGATAGTTGCTTTTTACGATTTGGTTTGCTGTGAAGGTAAGCCTTGACATTCGCTCTGTTTTATTTTCTTTTATTTTAGGCATGTGAGTGCAAACTAAAACATTTATTAAAGTTACATCGTGCAATAGGAAATGTAAAGAATTACCTAAATGCTGATTTATGTTGATCACAGGGGCTCTTAAACTCGTAATTATATAATTGAAGTAGGTTATATACTTTTGATTATTTTTTTAACGAGTGAGCATTGGGCACAGCCAGTAACAAAATCGCGTTTCAAGGAAGGAATGGCTGATTTCACTTATCGGATGTGTGTTATCACATGGCTCTTTTAACTCTACTTTACTCGTTTCTCTGCGATGATTGACATTGAACTTCCAAAACCGCGTTGACCACTAGCTGCATGTTGAAGATACTCATCGCGAATTGAGCTTGAAAACTTAACAAACGCCTTCAAAACATTTCGATGCAATACCTTATACCATAACCAGTTTGCACAGGTACATTCCCCGCAACATAGGAACTAAGTATAGAGAAGAGCTACAAACCCCTATAGTTACATTACCAGTACACATGGGTGTATTATTGTTGTTGCGTCAAGTGAAATTGAAAGTCAGCGCAGAGTTCATCGTTTCAGATGCGGAGTTGACCTCTAATGCATGGCACTCATCGAATGTCTTCCACCTTCATAACACAAAAAACTTTCAACACTTTAGATTTCTTATGAGAGAGAGTCAGAGCCGGATAAACCATACCTTATAAGTTAAATGCTTACACGCGCCCATGGGCGGTCTGCGGGCTCAAACGTGATGGTACGGGAGATTTTTTAAAATAATGTCTTGGCAAGATTTACTGAATATGTCCTCTGAATATCATGACAATTTTGCTTAAAAATGTAATTTAGACTATAAGTCATCAATGTCACCAAAATATCACGGAAATGTCCTTCAAAAAAAAAAAAAAAAAAAAAAAAAAAAAAAAAAAAAAAAAAAAAAAAAAAATCAATTTATCTACTACAATTTCTGTTCAAAAAACTAAAACATTGGCATAAGTAATGGTATGAATGTCGAATGTATCAGTGACTTGAATGTTAAGAAGTCCCAACATTTAATTAAAAAGAAAGAGAGTTTTGCGCAGAAAAAAAATAAAAAATAAACAAAAAAAAACAATAACAACAAAAACGTGACCGGTGGTCATTTCAGGCGCCCTCCTTTGGGCTCACAAGGGTTAGTATTCTAATTATGAATTACCTACGTGATTTCCACAATATTACAAAACAGTGCTTCTCCGAAATTTTACTAACCGGTGCACTCTAGCGGTGACCAATGGTTCCAATAAGGTCACCAAAAGCTGTTGTCATAGTATGGAGGAAAGAAAGTCTGCACAATCTACCTTTATTACTGGAAAAAATAAGTATTCACTAATTCTAATAATATTATCAAAAACGCAACGATATTTCCTCCGAGGAATCTCTAGTACCTTAACCAGAATATTCTGGCGATTCTACCATAGAATCTGGCAGTGGAGTTCGTGCAGTTTGGCACAGAGTTGGGCAAATGGGGTTGGTAATCGATTACACGATTACCAAGTAATCGTAGAGGTATATAGTCGTCGTTTTTTCGGAGGGTGATTTAAATGGTAATCAGAGCTGCTCTTTTACAAAGCCACCCATCAAAATGGTTGCAGAAGAATCTTATCTGATCGAAAAGCGCCTCTAAAGTTCATTTTATATATCTCTGAAGAATACATTTAATTTTACCATCTGAAGGTTTGATGATTACCTAAGATAAACATCCCAATAGCCGGCACCCCTAAAATTTACACCAGTATACCCGGCACCTATTTTTCACAATGTGAAAAATATTAGTTTAGAGGCAATTTTGGTGTTTTGCGTACTTTTTCGAATGTTCCACATTTGAGGCCTCAGAAAAAAAAACCGCACAAAACACCATAGTATTGCCACCAAACTAATACTTTTTACATTGTAAAAAATGGGTGCCGGCCACTGGTGCAAATTTTAGGGGTGCGCGGCTACTGGGGTGTTTACCTTACCCGCGGTTACTCAGTACCTAACCGTCGATTACACTCCAATTTGCCCAACTCTGCTTTGGCAACAGTATTTCTTCTCCATTTAAATGGATGCGCAACAACTGTTTCTCCAAGAGGCTGCCAGCCTCGTCAAAAATTGAATGTTTAACCAAAGTTTAAATGGAGAAATACATGGTTGTCAAGTTGCCCTAGCCGCCATTAGAACTTGGTTATCTATCAGGTCTACCAAAATGTATTTCAAAAATATTCAATCACGGTACAAAAACCAAAACTTTGGTTACAGAACTATAAATTATAACTACCTATAGGCTCACTTATCGTTGTGATCCTGGTAACCCCGACCTCCTCAGTGGCGTCATTTCAGGTCTTGCCGGGGGGGGGGGGGGGAAAAAAATCCGATGACCTTTTTTTTCTTCTTTTGTTTGGTTTTCATATATTTGGTCCGTGACACTCTGGCCTTCGAGGTCTTTGATAAGACTCTAAAGAGTATAATCACTTTCTACCTGGGCCAATTTAGGGAAAAAATACATTTTGTTCCTAATTTTTCAAGTTTAAAGCTTTTTTAACTTATACTCACTAGATTTGACGACCTCTCTTTTTTTCCACCCCTTGGATTTTCTGTGTGAGCCAAAATTTCTAGATGTGCCAAACCACGTGGGAGGGGGGGGGGGGTTCCCTCTCCAATATAAGTAAACTCTCTCTCCATTCTCAGTAGAGATACGTGAGCTAGGAAAGATTGACATGAAACGATCTGCATGTATATCATGACATCATGTAACTGAGTAAACCTATGTATGCTTCAGAGTTTTTTGGCGAGCTTCGCACACAAATCACCGCATCGCTTGTTTACACTCGCACATGTTATCGTAGTAATATCCAATGAGCTGCCTTTTAGGTTGCACTATACTTTTTAAAGGTATCGATCGATTTTGTGCAATAGAGTTCGATGGCTATCCTCGGGCGATAAAAAACAAACAATGTCGATGTAGGTATATGCATAAATTTAACGACACAACGCTTCAGCAAAAAACCAATTCAGCGATGAAAAACACAAGCGGTGTTACGATTACATAGCTTGATTGCAGCACACAATAAATGCATTGTATTTGAAAGACATCCAACTTGCATTCTGGAGGCGCAATTCTACCCCTCCACCCACGTCACCCTCGCCTCCAACCAGTGGCGTACACAGGATTTTTCTTGGGAGGGGCTCGCACTGATGAGTGTTTGACTAAAAATTGTTCCCCCCTCCCCTCCACCCCCAAAAATCGGAGGTCTGAGGGGGCTTTAGCCCCCTTAGCCCCCCCCGCGTACGCCACTGCCTCCAACCCTCTCCCCCCACCCTCTCCCCCCACCCTCTCCCCCACCCTCTCCCCCCACCCTCTCCCCCCACCCTCTCCTCCCACCTTCTCCACCAATCCTCCCCCTCCACACATCCTCCCCCACCACCCATCCTCCCCCACAACCCACAGTAATTATGTCTGTACTTTGCCGACGACCGGGTCACACGTGTATACCTATATTGTCAGGAACAAAAAGAATGTATTGAAACATTGCAAAGAACAAGATGTAAGTAGGTACAGACTACAGTATTAAAAGAAAAAAACGAAATAAATTAAACTAAATTCATAATATAACCAAACTTGTAATCAATTAAATAGACTTACATAAAAGTTGCCAGAGGCCTTTCAACCCAGAGGACCATCTTCAGTGGCTTAGCAAGCGCAAATAATTATCAACAATAAAAGCAATAAAAACAATGTAAACTAATAAAACATCATGATGCAATATGTTCACAGAACTAAAGCAAAAGAAAAAGAAAAAAAAGATGCAAAAGCAAAAAAAGGAAAAAGTCAAGAGCAAGGTGGAATGAGAAATGAATTTTTTTTTTCACCATTTCATTAATTTTTTTCATTTCTCATTCCATCTTGCTCTTGACTTTTTCCTTATTTTATTTTACTTTTGCTTCTGTTTTTCTTTTGCTTTAGTTTTGCTTACATATTGCATTATGCTGTTTTTAATAGTTTACAGTGTTTTTTATTGCTTTTAATTATTGTTGTTTATTTTTTGCTTGATGAGCCACTGAAGATGATCCGTTGGGTTGAAAGGCCTCTGGCGACTTTTATATGTAAGTCTATTTAATTTATTACAAGATTGATTATTATGAATTTAGTTTCATTTATTTAATTTATTTCGTATTTTCTTCTAAAAAGAATGTAATATAACTCCTAAAGGTTGGCTATACTTATCTAAATGAATCTATGCATTGCAGGTAGCGTACCTAAGCCAAAATGTAAAGCGTCGTCTGACATTCCTTTTATCCCCGACTCAGTGGCGTAGCGTGCAATTTTGCAACGTTGCAGTTCGTCCATTTGAAGCCATGTAAAAGATCGAACTAGAGGGTTTTCGGTGAACACCTTCGCATTCGACATTTTGCATGGGTCTACCTTTTAAGAGTTTTCCCTCCTGATTTCAGTAATCAATTAACTTTTTAATCCGTGACAAAATTTCTGCTATTAAAGATACAAGATTGCCTGAAAAGTACAGTCGGACTTAATCTCTGAATTTTTCGAGGTCATTAATGGATTCTACTCGTAAAATTATGCCAAGACTCCAATTTTCACTTTGAAAATTTCAAAACATTTGGATTTGGTTCCCAATAGTCGTATATTCTAAAAAAAAAAAAAAAAAAAAAAAAAAAACATACTTTTTAAAACTTTGGGGGGCTGTTGCTCAAACGGGGGGCATTTTCGGACCCATGTTTATAGGATAAAAGTATTATTTTTAGCTCAAAAACACGCCCTGAAAATTAATGTATATAGTTTTGCTGCACCCTGCATAGGTAATATGTGTGCCTTGAAGCTATCGGGTTGCATCTGCCCCTGAAATCGAAGCCCGTTTCTCTGAATCTGAAACATTTGTGTACAGTTACATCCATGTCCTTCACACGCCTCTGGCAACTTTTATGTAAGTCTATTTAATTTATTACAACTTTGATTATTATGAATTTAGTTTAATTATTAGTTCGTATTTTCTTTTAATTATTCTATGCATCTTGGTCTTTGCAATTTTTCAATACATTATATTTTTGTTCCCGACTATATAGGTAGGTAAATACGTGTTGTCATGTTTGTGTGAAAGACATTAAAAAAAAAAACAAAAAACAAAAAACAAAAAACAAAAAAAGTACCTATTTATGATAAATATTTTGTAACTTTACCAAAAAAGTGGCAAACTAATAAACTACTGCAGCATTCATTTTTATTTAAGGGGTAGCAAAGTCGTAATCTTTTACCTCTCTCTCATCGTAAAGCCGAAATTCGACCCTGCGCAACTTATTTCTTAATGCGGAGGGCTCATATCAATTTGAATTTCTAAATAAGTTCAAAAAGGATCGGTGGAAAAGGACAAATCATTCTCTTCGCGGCCTTTTCTTGTAACAATGAATGGGGTTTCCGTTGAAGTATGGCGTGCTCAAAAGACACTGCCACTGCCATATAGTGGTCGCAACTGCTCTTTATTGTTGCCGGAGTATAAGTCTTGCCACTTGTTAGTTGTTGCCGGTAATTTATGACCGACACAGTCCTTTCACTTTCGCTCAGCCTAATTCATATTCAAGCGCTCATCCCTTGCCTTTTAGTCTGATTGGACACCATTGAAAAGTTCTTTAATAATTAATTAATTTTATGGAAATGCTTTGGATTCACTGACCTGGAAATACCGCGGAGTCTTCGAGAACGTAGCTTGTCGAATCAGAAAAGTTGTCTCTTAGCTGCTATAGCCGGTCGATTTTCATCCTGAGCACATCCTCCGGCATTATTTATGTTATTTACTGAAAAAGCTCCGAGTTTGAGTCGCACAACAAGTCAAAAGCAGTGGCGTAGTAAGGATTAGTGGCACCCGGGGCGAAGCACTAGAGTGACACCCCCCTCCCCCCGAAAATTTAGATTTTTTTTTTTTTTTTTGCCCTGTTTTGCCGAGACTCAAATAAAACAGATTACCTATGGAAAACAAAACAAAAAATAAAAAAAAATATACTTTAATTTTTCAAATTATTCTAACAAGTTTAGTGAATGTAATCAATTATTCTACTCTCAGGGTGACACTTTTTGTTCAGATAGTGGCACTTTCCTGCTTCAGGGTGACTCTCTTCGCACGAGCGGCAACTGTCCTCTGGGTCAAAATTCCGAAACGGGCCAAATGGTGTCCCAACAAGATAACATTCTTAAAAAAGATCAAATAAGTTCGATGTTTCGATTTTTAAGTCGAAGGAACTTAGTTTTATGAGGAACAATAGTAATAATTGCTTTTAAAGTTATTTAAATACTCATTTTAATTGTTTTATGGTTCAATATGTCCGTCGGTTACGCGTCCCCCACACGAGTTTTTGGTATTTAACCTAAGTTTTTGACCATATCTTGAGGCTGAAATGAATTTTGAGGATAATGGAAATGCTCAAAAAACTCCATAGAACACCTGTAAACCATCGTATTTTTTACGAAATTATTTTTCTTTATGCCAATAATTGTGAAAAATGGTTGTCCCCCGGTTCCAAAATGTCTGTCGGTTACGCACGGATTTTACTGTTTTCAACATCTTAAAAGTTTATTTAAAAGTGAAACTGGGTAACTTACGATTTTCTCAACCACGCTCCAACGTGTTCTAAACAGGAATTATCAACATCTGTGCAAATGGATTTTATTTGGAAACGATTTCACCAACAAATCCGATCTCGTGATTTGCCTATGGTCCTAGTCAGCGGCACTTATAAATATACGAAAAATATATCTAATACAGTAAAGTTCCGCCCTGTAATTTTTAATTCAATTCAACTACCGTAATTTGCTCTAAAAATCAACATAAGAGATTATTGTAACAAGAAATATTGTTTTTATTAAGTACTTTTGAAATTGTCTGTTACGTAACCGACAGCGTAACCGACAATCGACAAGTTATTTTCCATTAGTTCATCATGCGTTTCTGGCTGTTTCCGCGGTACATGAGAAATATTGAAAATTCAGCGGAACCCTTCGGTAAAAAGTCTTTTCTAGTAGTACTGGAGGTAAAAAATTACTCATTGGGTTTAAATTTTGACTTAAAATTTTCACGGAGCATGCATGCTCAATTGGCCCGATTTGAAATTATGACCCTGCTCCAGAGTGACACCTTTTAGCCGGGGTGATATTTTAATCATCCACTTCCACACCAATTTTTCTCGTATCTCCTAACATTTTTTCAGTATTTCTCTATTTTTCCAATCTTTTCCTAATTGTTTCTCTTTATTCTTCCTCTCCTTTCTTTTTTCTCGTCTTTCTTCTCTCTTCCTCCTCTCTTTTTCTCTTTTTCTCCATTGTCTTCTCAATTTTCTACGTATTTACTGCGAGTGTCACCACTGTCACCCCCATGATAGTGTTATCCGGGGAGGATCGCCCCCGCCTTAGTACGCCACATGGTTTATTTGCCATCGAATGATGTATTTTGTGGGATGGATATTGAAAACGAGGGTAGCGGATCCAAGAAATTGTCATTCCCTTCTTTTCACAATAGAACGCATGTGTTAGAAAAGGACAGAAGAGGGGCGAATGTCCCGTGGCTGTCGTCTGTCCGTGATAAATTCCTGCATCCGCCAGTGGTAAACATTTTAGAATCTTACGAAAGGAATCGAGTGTTTCGGAAAAGTTTATTCGCTCATTTACGTCATCTATGAGCTAGAGGCCCTAATCAATCATAATTCAAGACTGAAAGAGTTTAAACGATTAAAAATTGAATTTCGTCTTATCCGAGCGTAGCGTCATGTCATACCGGCTGAAGCAGGTTCACCTCCCTCCTAGAGAGCTTCTGCAAGAAGTTGTCATCCGTGTTTCATCCGTCGTCCTCTTTCGCACTTTTTGTGTGCGTTCTGGATGAGGGCTCATTGCTAAAAAGAGGATGACACACGAGGGGGCGGGGGGGGGGCAATCCTGTTCTCAGAGCGCTTTTCAGCTTCCACGCGTTTACATTCTTTCTGAGGCCTCTTCAACATCTAAGTCTTTTTTTCCTTCGTCCACCGTGATATTTATGACCTTGAGCGAATGTTTTAAATCTAAAAGCATTAACTAAATGGGACTGATAACCCTTGTGAGTCCACGGGTGGGGGGCGGAGGAGGGTCTGCACTCTGTAACAACCCCACGGCTAGTTTTTTTTTTATTTATTTTTTTATTTTTTTTATAGTAAAACATTAATTTTTTTAAATTAAATTTCGGGACTTCGTGACATATTACAGGTAATGCGATCGATACTGTCGACATTCACGTCAATAATTCATGTTTTTTTAGACAATAGTTATAGATGTTACTAGGTTCTTTTGGCCTTATCAATCTTGTAAGGTATATGTAAGTGGCAATTAACCGTTTCAATAAATGATTTTTTGGAAATGTCATGTCTCTCCAGGACCAGGAGTCTAATTTTTCATATTATAATCGTAGATAACAGAAATCGGAGAATACAAAAACTAAAAAAATATTTTTCCAATTTGTTGAATTTTCTTGGGATTATCGTTTTTGCGGAAAAATAGCTTTGAATTTTCAAAAATTGGTGATTCATGATGGAAAATTATCTATAAACATTTAGTTAAAGTTTGATGTACTTTGTACCTACTCAATTTAACTCGAAATACTTTTAAAGTTTAACAAAAAAGAAGCCATTTATACATATAAGCCTTTACAGTTATATGAAATACGGGGTTTTGTGCCCCCCCCCCCCCCGGCTCACGTCAAGGTCTAAAAACTACTCAAGTAAAACCAGGAAAAGATTGGTAAATTGAGGGAAATCGGAAGACAATGGAGGTTTACCTCAATTTAATTCAAATTATTAGTAATACTCTCATTTATTTGATTGTGATTTTTCTCTGTTTCCAAAATTTCATCTACTCGGGATTATACTCTCCATTTTTGCATCGGAGATGAAGAATCGCGATGGATTATTCTTTTCATAGCTGTACACTACACGCCATACAGTTTACAGGCATCGAAACAATGTTGAGCTCTCATAATAATCCCACTCTTTTCATTCAGAGATGAACAGGAGTGGATTATACACGGAGGTAAACAACGGAATAAAGCCTCAATGATACAGTTTTTCCATTGATACTCGCGGCTCATTCTTATTTATTCAATAGAGCATGAAATAATAATGAATTTACACGCATGTAATTCTTTTTTTCAATAACTCTATGATGGTCTTGCAACCAAGGATGTGTTATTACCACCCTTCATCGGCTCAAAAACAAATCATCACTTAGTTTTTTGTTAAATCAACAAATAAATATGTGTATAAAATAGTTATATGCATGTGTAATGATACCGGCGAAAGAAAGTTCCCCGATTTAAATGGTTCTTCTTAATGTGTATTTTACAGCCGCATTTTTCAGCGGCACTTCACTAAACTCTCGAACACAACTCGCGTGTTTTACGAACGCAGCAAAATTATTTAAAAATCTTGGAGCGCAAAATGAAAGAGTAAAAATGTCAACCTCGTCAAGAATATTGATCCGTATAGTCATTGTGTCTGTGAATGCATTCTAACCCGCGTCTAATAAGAGTCTATATATGACTGAAATAGTGATTGATTCACCGGCTATGAAAACACCTATGTGCGGGTGCGCTTTTACTCATCGTATATACTCTGGAGGGCTTATGTATATTTTAAATCTCCATTTTATTTTCCGAAACAATGGAACTGTTGCAAATTTTTGCTATACAGGCTTATCAATGGTTGATCATGGGGTAAAACCCTGTTACTCTGACAACAAGCGCACTAAAAAATCAAGAAATCCACTCACAAACTCATAAAATGCTTTTAAACGCGAGACCGTAATGGCAGTGGTTACCACCTTTAACATTAGGTTTCCCTATCTCTGCAATAAGCTCCATCTTCACGAGGTGTTCTTGAGACACCACACAAGAAGGAGAAGAAGCATACAATTGCCATAATATTTAGGCGGTAATCACCGCCATTACGGTCTCGCGTTTGAAAGCATTTGATGAGTTTGTGAGCGAATTTTGTGATTTTTTAGTGCACTTATCGTCATTTTTACAGGGTTTTGCCCCATTATTAACCATTAATAAGCCTGTGGCAAAAGTTTGCAACAGCTCCATTGTCTAAACTTTAAATTCAAGAACAAATTTTATAAGTCTCCAATAGTGACAACCTCATTGTCTCCATTTTTGTAGATTTCAGCGATGTATTTTTTCAGAACGATTTTTTTCATCAAATTTAATAAACTTGTATTTATCATTCTTGTTTTTTTTTGTTTTTTTGTTTTGTTTTTGTTTTGTTTTTTTTTTACGTAAGATTCCTGAAAATGTTCAGCATTTCAGCCGTCTTTTCACTCTCACTCACTACCCCCCCCCCTCTCAGCTCTGCTCTGATCTGCTCTTTTAAACGCATACATAGCCAGGGTGTCAAAAGTGGGGGGGGGGGGCTTTTGATAAGTGCTGGCTTTTTTTTTTTTTTTTTTTGGCTTGTTTGTATTTAAAATTCAACCAAGAAATTTAGCCGCACTTAGAGTTGAATTTCCCTGTTATGCACTTCTCTTAGTTGATAGAGCAATCACTATGAGGCAATACATTAATTAAAGTCACCGTTGCGTCATACCTATTTTTCACGCGAAGAAAATGTGAGGGAGCTTTTGGGGCTTGAAAAAAAAAAGGCAGAAAGGTTTCAGCCCCTAAGCCCTAAGCCCCATTCAAACGCTACGCCCATGTGAAAGTCACATGCCTCTTATTAGTGTTGTCATTTTCAAACAAAAAACAAACAAACAAAAAACGACAAAAACGGGTGCAAATGGACAAAAGAAGAGATAAGCTCATTTCAACTACATAAATGAACTTTTACCGTTCAAAGACCTCCAGAGACCCTCTTTCAAGAAGAAAATGAAGCGATTTCATTTTCTATCACATTCTACGTCGATTTTCCTGCCAACAACTTAAAAATTAATGTTCGAGTGAGCTTGGAGTGAGATAAGGTCCGTCAGGTTTTCATCTTTGTTTCAGTCCCAATATTCGCTCTGTTGACTTCAGGCTTAAGTGACATTCTTGATGATTGATCTGTTATGGTCCAAAGTCCGAAGTGGAGCCTGTTGTTTAAGAACAAAGGCCTCATTTTACGAGGAAGGGAATCAAAAAATAGAGTTGACGAAGTTTATTATCAACGTGCCATGCTGGTTCAATGCTCATGATCGGAATTGACGCCAAATCATATGAATGACACTTCATCAAATCGATATTGATGTGGCGAAAGGAAATTTAAAACTATCTCTTTTATGCCCAGCGGCTTAATTTCTCTCATATTATGTGATCGTGTTTTCGTATCACGTTTGGATGTTGAATTAATTGTTTTGTACAGTGGCGTCCCGTCGCATGCAATCAAGCAACACTGCACTTAGTCCATTCAAACGCATGAAAAAGGTCGAACAACTGGAGGTGCGCAGTGCACTCCCTAAAATCGATACTTTGCACAGGTTTAAATGGACGAAATTCTGCTCTGCCAGATTGCTCGTGACGTCACTGTAGTTCGTTTTATTCGTTTCTAAATGAGTTGATGCTTCTATCTTTTAAAGGAATAGAGCGACCTACTTGCTGGGAGCAACGTTGTATACATGTGATTCATTCATTGTTTGATAAATATATATTGAACCTAAAAAAGGTAAATTCGTTATTAAATCTCACCTCTGAGATTTTCTTTGCCAAGTGATCGGTGAGTATAGTAAGAATACAATCAAAATACAACGATTATCTCCCTATTAAAAATAACCAGTTGACATCAGTTGACATCAGGCTGATTTCAGGCTAATGTCAACTGATGTCAACTGATGCTAAATGGTAATTTTTAATGGGGCATTCTTTGATGCACTTTAAGCTCGATCGTATGAGAAAGATTCACTTCTAGTAAGTCACCCTTGTAAAAAAAGTTCCATGAACTTTGTTCCAATCTTCCACGATCCTGGGACATGGAAATAATCAGTGTGATTTTCATGTAAATTTATTCGGAAATAATGAATAAAATGTCCATCTACTTACAGAAAATTAAAAGAAAGTTTATGATTTATTTTTTTTTAATTTTTACTATAGATTAAACTATTTTGATTTGTCATTCAACTCGCCATTTCAACTGCATTATTTCCTCTATTTTTGCATACATAAAATATATTATTAAATATATTATTTTTCTCTAAAATATTTTGGAATTTAGCGTGATCTGTTCAGAATAATTCTAATGAAAGTATAAGAACTCAGTTTCGTCCAAAGCGGGCTCTGGCCCCTTGATGCTTAACTACGTTGATTTTTCATTATTTGGTTCGACAGCTTTCGAGGGACACCAAACACCAGAGTCAAGAAATCATTTCTAGTCAACCAGGTTTATGTTTAGTGTTATCTTGTTATCTATCACCGATGAGTTAAGTATTCATTTTAAGCAAATTTTAGCGATCCAATATCATTCACCGTCGTATGATATTCGATGGATTTGCATTTTATTTTGGTGATATTCGATTGTTTCGTTGGTCTCACCGGAGACCGTTGAATTCCAACAATTGGAAATTTCGAATTCACCTCCGGAGGTAGATTCGATTTTCGAATTGTTGCAACCGCGTTGTCAGAAATCTCATCTTCTATCCTTTTTGACTCCTTTCGCCACGATAATTTCGGAAATGACGAACTTTTCGAATAAAGTTTATAGTACAAACCATGCGTAGAAGTCATTTTCCTATGAGACAAACATAATTTTAGCTTCGAAAACGCTAGTTGTTTTGTTAAAAATGGCCATGTCATTCAGAGCTGATTTAGAGGTTATGTTATTGAATATTATGATCGCAGTTTTCATTTTCGCGAGAATATCATTCAGGAGTTCATTCTCGACTCTCATTGGCTAACTTTTTCACCGATCAGCAGCATCAGTTAGCAATCATCAATTCTTGAAGTGAATGATATTCGATCGCTAAAATTTGCTTTTTGTTGCTACCTCGCGTGAAGGAGCAGGGTGTACCTACTATAGCAAACGCAAAAGTTTTGACAGTCGAAAATGACCTCGTAGCGCATAAGGTTGCTTTGATTTGGTACTCGAGGATTCCCCACTCATCTCGAATTCTTGATTTCCAAACCTTCAGCGTTCGATAGTACAAATTCCCAGGCCCGGATGCTGCAACGGTTTCATTCATCGTTGCCGAACGAACAGTTATAGTGCGATGAAAAAAAAAATGCACAACCGTTAATACAGGTGCAGATCTTTGCCTGAGTCGAATTATAAAATTCGCATATCCATACCACACTGTTCACACTGTTTAGTGTCACTAAAGTTTTTTTTTTTTTTTTTTTTTTTTTTTTTTTTTAATGCAATCATCCAACCGAAGGGTGTGATTCCGTGGCAATGTCGTGACGTCAACTGTGCAACTGGGAGCTACTCTTTGTTTTGCCGGGGCTTTTGATTATCAGTCGTAAACCAAAAAGAAGCTCCCAGTTGTGCGCAGCTGATGATACTATGATACGCCATTGTTACACGCTGATAAAAATTTTCGTTGACGCAAGTTTATTTTATGAATATATGGAATCTATGAGGTCAGGGTTTTTATAGGGTGCAGTTCAGACACTCAACAAAAAAACCACCTTGAGATGGCCTTGGTTTAAGAATTCCTTGAGATGATTTCATTTAAACTGTGTATAAGGAATGAAGCAGAAGATTATAAGTATACCCGCACTTCATCGCACATCTAGCTTCAGTTGTGGATTTGCTCAATCCTTTGCCTCATTCGTTATACATTGTTTAAATGGGAAAATTTAAAAAAGGTATTTTTGTTTCAATTGCATTCTAAGAGCAGGAACCGTATTTAAAATCGATTTTTGGGTATCTCTAGGCAGCAAACTACGAAAAATGTTGATAGATTACCACCCCGAAAAAAAGAAAACAGAAAAAAAAACAAAAAAAAAAAAACACATCGATAGCGCTGACATAACCTTTGGCTGACAAATGACCCAGCATCTTTAGTTAGGCGCATAAAACCTTTGGTTCGCTTTACTTAATTATTTTTCCAGGTCATTTTTCAATCAAAGGCTTTGTCAGCGCTTCTAAAGGATTTTTTCTGTTATTTCCGCGTGTAGTTTACTGTTCACAAATTGATTTTCAGAGCTCTCGCATCATCACAGTCAAAAGTTACGACAAAATATAATGAAAGCGAACATGAAAATACTTTCATCGGTGATTTTATGGTTTAAAGCAAATATTACGAATAGTTATCAGTCCAGAAGTACAACAAATGGCTCATAAAACTATACTCAAATAAATACTATCTTTCGTGCAAACCAACTGAATCGCATCGATGGATTGTAGAATGCCATAACAGATCCGCAAAACGTCACATCTGATCAACACTTCCTCAGCAGAGTTGGGCAAATAAGGGTATAATCAATTACACGATTACTGAGAAGAAATCGGCAAATCGTCTAACCTTTTGCGAGGTAATTAATTGCATTTTGCGCCGATTAAAAATAAACTTTAGGGTCATTTCGATTAGATCCAATTCTTCTACAACTAGTATGATGGATGGTTTGTACAAAAAATAGTTCTAAATTACTGTCATTCAGGGAAAAAACGACGATTACGATCGTGTAATCCATCCCCCATTTTCCCTAGCTATGTTTCACAGCTACGCAATCTTGATGTTGCTATCATCAGAGCTGGCGTTTTGCGTATAATTAATGACATTTTTCAATTCACCGATGGTTCCACTGGCTGAGAAAAGATTACACAATTCAGTTCAGTGTATAAAAGTAATGCAAGAAAATACTCGAATCTGTAATCTTTTCTCAACCGGTTGAGTCGTAGATGCCTTTAAAAAACTTGCGGACATTTTAATTAATTAACGGCGTTTCCACTGATTGAGAAAAGATAACGAATCAGATTATTTTCGTGCAGTACAGTCATTCACTGAACTGAACTGTGTAATCTTTTCTCAACAGGTGGAATCATCGGTAAATTGAAAAATTACGTTATAACTATACGCAAAACGACAGCTCTGCGATCAATGCATCGTGACTCGAACTCGAATCCACTCACCGTCTGTTTCTGAATCACTGTGTCCGCTCTCCGCGCGATCATAAGAAAACTCTAATAAAAAGAGAAGAGAGAAAAGTGTGACGAAGAAGCGGAAAGTAGCGAATCAAGCATCGAGAGTAAGAGTTAATATGCACCTGGCATGAATGTGGGCGGAGACCCATCTGGTCTGAATAGGCCGGAGATTATGGTGGGATGAAGGAGGCAGGGTACGTGGAGATAAGGACGCTCGCGAGAAGAAAATATAAAGACCGAGTTGGTTAGGTGCCAAAAAATATTCAGACTGTGTCGATATTTTCACAGACTTGTATTCTCGCCTGTAATTTTCTTCTCTACTAACAATATACTTGTTGACGAGCTAATTAATAATCATATTCTTTCTTGGTTGAGAGAGGACGAGGAATGGGAGGATGAAGAATCCACGAATAGAGATCTACGACTACGGCGCCTCGATGGCTCGACACGTTCTATCTCTCGTGCGGGAAGACATGGCTTGTTGCCGTATTCTTAGATTGAAGGAGCTGTTTAATGGTTTCACACGAATACTGCACGAAATCAACAATATCAACATGATAAGTCGTTTCTTTCCACGCATCGAGGTGTATCTCAATTTTTGTGGTTTCTCAAGAGAGCAAAATTAAGATATTTTGTCTCATATCTATGTTTAGATATATGCATGCATGTTTTCACTGAATATCTTGGTAATTTTAAAGATTTGAGTCTCGAAACTTAGCTAGATCGAAAGAGTGCCTTCTGTTCGTATACTAAGAGTGTCCCAGAAGCACTGCACACTTTTGTCTAGAGTTTTGAAAATGACATGTCAAGCTGACACCCCCCCCCCCTCCAAGATTTTTGGCATTTATTTATTTATTTTTTTCTTGAAATAACACCAAAAATAGTAAAAATAACAAAGCAGGCGGTAAGTTGATTTAACCTATCTCCTCATACTTCAATTAAGCAACTGACATTGCGGTTGTGTTAAGAAGCCACTGCTTTGAAATTACTATTTTCAACTTACTATTTGCAAATAGTTAACTCTAGCAGTGGTTTTCCTTTTTCAGTGCAGAAAAGTAAAGCGCGTTCATCATGGACGTCAAGCAAACTGCCCATCGCTTAAATGGCCGGCGCGGCGCATATACCCACCTTTCGTGATGCCCACCATTATGAACACGCTGACTTTTCTGCCGTATATACGTCGATTGCAAAGGCGGATCCAGCGATCTGGCAACTGTGTATTATTCCCATTTAAATGCATGCGAAACAATCGATTAAGGGGCTATATAATTCATACCCTCAAGAATCGATCGTTTCGCATACGTTAAAATGGGATGAATTCATGGTTGCCATATTCTTGGATCCGTCCATGGTAGGTTATCTCACTTGAAAAGCGTCGCTGTGAAAAAATGAAAAGATTCAAACATATTTAGTGGGGCCTTTTGCAATCTTGCAATGTTGAAAATTCTCAGCAAAAACTTGAAATTTGTACCGTCAAATGCTCTAAAGGTATCAGAAAAGTAAACATACAGACTGCTTCTTTTATGATTATTTTAAGGACTTTAACCCGCCGTCAGTCGCGCCCTAAAAACTTCCGCGAGTAGTCGCGCGGGGTCGTTTTCGACCCCAAAGTTCTTTCGTCCCATTTTACCACCGTCATTCAAAATTTTGATTTCAACCATGCAGAATGGTAATAAGTATGTATTTTTAAAGCTTTTCAAGTGAAAACTCGATTTGAAAAAAGAATTTTACGTTCAGTAATTGGTATTTTGTAATCTGTGTCGGAAAACCCCCAAAAATGTGACTTTTCCCAGATTTTTATCGGTCGGCTGCCTTTAACTAGTTTTGAAACTTATGAATCGAGGTTTTTTTACTTCTAGGCACTATAGAAGATAATTTCATGAAAAGAAAGTATGGGGTTGTGGGGGCAAGTTTTTGAGATATCCCCCCTCAATACCCCTCCTATATTTAGTCCTAAAATTTTGGATATGAAACAAGTAACCATCTGAAAAACTTTATTTTTTACCGAATGAGATGGAAAAAACGCCAATTAAGGTAAGCAAGATTCCATCAACCAAAAAACAGAATCGAAATTGAGGATTTAGGGGAGGGCTGGAGGGGAAAAAGGGGTGGGGGTAGCAAAGTGGAGATACTTAGATTTTTTTGCTGTGATCTTTTTGGTTTTCGTACTTGATTCCAGGTACCCTTTTACACCTCCCTTCCGCTTTCTCCCACCTTCCCCCTTCATTTCCCATCTCATTCCCTTTTTCTCCTCCCCACTCCCCGCCCCCATGTGAAATAATCAAACTTTCGCGGAAAAAAACAAAAAAAATTATGACCAGTGGCGTCGCATGTAATCTGGCAACGCCGCATTTCGTTGATTAAAATGCATGAAAAAGGCCAAACTAATGGAGGTGCGAAGTGCACTCCCTCGAATCGACACTTTGTGCGGGTTTGAATGGACAAAACGCGGTGCTGCCAGATCGCAAGCGGCGCCACACTGATTTATGTAAAAATAATTGATACGTAACAAATTAAGATAAACGAGTAATTTAGAAAAAACAGTAAGAGCAAACATTAGATTTGCTAAAAGTATTGTATAGTAAGTAAAGAAAAGTAAAAAACCAACGGCAATCACATCACACGAGTGCAAACACCGCACAGAATCCACGTTTACGTTATGTTCACTCGGTCACATTTTATGAACGTGAGTAGTCGCGCGGGGTCGAAAAGGACCCCAAGCAACTTTGGCGCGTCCGTGCTTCAAAACGAATGATTGAATTAAGTTCATATTTACAGAGTGGATAGTCCAAACCCTTGAAGGAAGGTACTGGAACGGACGAGCTAAAACCTTCAAATTTTCATGGACAAAATTGCATTTTTCTGACCCCTGGGGTCGTTTTCGACCCCGCGCGACTGACGGCGGGTTAATGAATATTACACCAAAAAGTACATCCAGCGTTAAATCAAAGTGCGAATTTATTTTTAACTTAATTCATCTTCACAACTTTAAATTTGTTTCCAAACTTTGACAAATCATAGTTCTAACAAGGGAAGTATTTTAAGACTCAGGAAAAAATAGTCTCATTTTAACTTGGAAAATCAGCTCCAGAATTTCCTGACGTGAAACCTGGAACACCTTGTCAAATTTCGCGATTGAATCATGGACAATTATTATTGAATAACATATGTACACTTGTAACAAGTTCCAGCATTGCAAGGAATCATCGTGAAAAAATTAGAAGTCGGAGAGATTTGTTGCGATGAAGTTTGGCGTCTCGCAAGAGAGAAATCTAGCCAATACTTGTCGAAGAGGTGATGAAAATTCCATCGGCAGAGTTATTTCTGACACTTGCTCTCCCCTTGAATAAAGATACGTATTTTCGAAAGATGTTATTCTGTCCGCTCTTTGGGTGGGCATAAAAAACACAAATGTGCACGGGGGCATCAAAAATATTGCTTTTTTCCGAACTCATTCCGAGTGGTTAACTTTATTTGATCGGAGCAGAGCATCGAGCTCCGTGAACTGACTTGTTGTCAAGTTTAGCGCTGTCAATGCATCACTCATCTTCTAAAGATTCGACAGTGGGGGTCTATTGCCAACTTTTGCTTCAGCAATATATAGAGGTTAGAGAGGGTCATTTTGGGGGTTAAGTCACAAGAAATAACGTTGGAAGCCTCGAAAAGTTCCAAAATTGACTCACAAACTCAATTCCAAGACGCCAAAAGCCATTTTTCGCCATTAAAAACTCGTCGGAGGACAAAAATGAATGAGGTTAATAATCAATGATTCTACTCGTAAAATCGGAATCCAGGTTGCGTTTTCTGACTTAGCCTGGGCGGCTACCTCCACTTATGATATGCACTTCAATTTTCAAGAAATTGACCGGCAACTAAAATTTTTCCAATTTTAAGATTAGCACCCCCCTTAAATTCCCCTTTAAACTCCTTAACACGTTTTTCCGACTCGGAAATTGAATTTTACACCAGTTATTACGTCTAGTGACCAATTTCCATTCAATTCCATGCGTAACATTGGCCACAGTGTTAAAAAAACCAAAATTTTTTCCAAACTTTGAAAAATCGTAACTCAGAGGGAAAGCATTTTATGACCGACCTATGTTCATAGGAAAAAAAGTATTATTTTGCCTTGAGAAATCACCTCCTTCATTCTGTACTTCTAAGCCAAAGGACACTCTGTTTACTGCTGGACGAACTTTTCTGGTACTTTACAAGTAATAAGCCAATTTTGTCGATTTTAAATAAGAAGTCATGTAAAATATCGTCCACAATGGAAACCGCGGTGGGCAAAAGTGTTAAATATCAGAGAAGCGCAACGAGAAACTCCATATCTATTTTCTCCTTTGAAACACGTATGTTAGACAGGAGTAGGCAAGGCGATAAAACCCCATTTTTCTATATCCTTTTTTCAACCTACACATGCAAAGGAAAAATGAGAAGGATACCTACAAGATATTCTGGCTGCACCATTGAATATCATGATACATATATTATAAATGTGTATAATTCACCTTTCGGTCATTAAAATGCACCAAATAATGAGCTCCATCACATACAATGTTTTTACGTTCGAGAATTGATCCTCGTTGATTCAGCCCTTGATCCATGCAGGGGAAAACTAAGTTTGGCCATGTCGCACGACCTGGGCTGGCCAACGTACCAACATACGCATTAAAAGTAAATGACAGCTTCCCGCAGCTCCAGATTCCCTACTTCGACCCATCACTCATCTGAAACTGACGGAGTAAGAGAGAGAGAGAGAGAGAGAGAGAGAGAGAGAGAGAGAGAGAGAGAGAGAGAGAGAGAGAGAGAGAGAGAGAGAGAGAGCGATAGATAGAGAGAGAGAGGGAGGGGGAGGGAGAGAGAGAGATTGAGAGGGAGAGAGAGGGGGAGAAAGAAAGAGAATGGTGGAAAGAGAACTCCACTCAATCGTAGAATTCATGACCAGTGATTATATCACCAAGCGTTTCCTTTGGAGAGTAAAAGTCACGTGAGTGCCTTTGATTTTTCGATTCTGCTTTGATCATGACCGCCTGCAGCGGGGGGCAAGGGGGGAGGCATTTGCCCCCTCCTGGAATTTAAAACAATCAAAATATCGCGGTAAAAAATAAAAGGACCAAAAGGAGATGAAATATTTATTGAAGGAGTAAGAGCCGACGAACTTTATCCTCGGTTTACTTTACAGTTTTAATTCATTTTGTTCAAGGAATGGTTGTTATAGTAAGCGTTGTTTTACTATCAGCATCTTTTTGTCACTTTCAGCATGGGTGATCTGAATCTGGTTTGTTTGCCTTACTTTTTAACCTTAAATCAAAAGTAATAATTAATCCAGTAGAAATTGGTTTTAAACAAAAGTGCCCATGCTTAAGAGTGGCTCTGGACACAGAATCGTAATATAACTATCCAGGTGAGAAATGTTTGCATATTTCTGTTATGTGTCAGTTTATTTATCGTGCAAATCCTTCTAGAAGAAACAGATATATCAATTTCTGTGTCCAGACAGCCAGCACCAGATCCTGTAGGAAAAACGTCCATAAGAGATTTCCATCGCATGGCTGCCTTTGCGCGAAGTTTCAATACCACACCCCACAAATCCTCTCTATCGCTATAGTTGGTTACCAACAAAGTGGTTTGTTGGATGGTATATAGCCTTAATGCTCAGTGCCCATCACGTGATTTGCGAACAAAGGGTTTTTATGACTTCCAAATACGGCACTGCGCATCATGGTCACGTATAAAGTTTGCAAGCGCCTTCAAAAAAAAAAAAAAAAAAAACACTCAACATCGTGTGCGGGAAGCAGACAACGTGACTGAAGAGGAATTTAAAGCAGTTCATTTGAATCCTAAGCTCAAACAAATTTTTGATTCTTTCCTTTATGAGCAGAGTGTACCGGTAACGGGAATTAAAGACGCACTTTGATTAAAATAAAAGAAAGAACAAAAAAGTAAAAAAATGCTGTACGGTAGTTGCATGAAGCAACTACAGTGACAAGTCAATTCAATTAGCTTACTTTCCTTTTACCTTTTTTTGTAAAATTCCCTATTTTCCCTGTTTGTTATTGGACTTTATTCACTCTAGACTTTTTGTATCATTAGACATTAGTAGTATTCAACATTATGTACTGTTGGATATTTTGTAGTCAGGACATCTCTGAAAGTAAAAAACAAAAAAACAAAAAAAAAAACAAAAAAAAAACGGAAAAACCGCATTGATAATGTAACTCATCAATCGATAGAAGCCAACACGCGGTGTTGAAGACTTTTAGAAAAATAAAACCAGTTTTTCCTGTTCAAGCCCTTTTGCTCAAGAAATCAAATCTTCCGTAATGCTGTTGAACAAATTGCGGATAAAAGAAAAACAAAAACAAAATTTTCTACCTAAAAATCTCTCTGGTTATTTTTATTTTCGTTTGCCCGAAGAAAGCGGAGATTTTTCCCCCTCATTATATATATTTGGACTCGAAGTGAATTTAGACTCATCATTAGGTACTATAAGCAAGTCAGCATGTAAAAAAATGTATGCAAGAGGCCGGAGAATGAGGAATAAATTACAACTAGCCCTCTACCATTAACTTGGTGAAAACTTTGTGCTCTATAACTTGAATACTTGAAAATCCACGGGAGTTCATAAACCAACAGGTGTGCTCGACCGGTAAACTCTTAATTTAACCATCACACCTCAGTCTAAGAAAAAAAGCGCGCCTGAAGTTTCCTGTACTCCTTTTCTCACCTCAGCACTTTCCTCTCGAGTTTCTCCGTATTCATGATTTTGCGGTCTATTTCTATTTGTAGGGGTTCCCATTGCAAAATTGAATTCAGCGTGCTCTTGCACCTCCGTTCCGATTGCTGGATGCAGATGTTTCTCGTATTTACGACGTAATGTTCCTAGTATTCTATCGATTCTAAGGACGTGTAACCCTCACAATTGTATGCCAATGAATAGCGCCGTGGAAAGTCGCTCTCTCTTCAAGGATACGTATAAATTCATCGGCATCTTTTAGATTCCAATCAAGTCAACTCGTAAAGCGCAATTTTCTTCCTGCGTGATTTCTGAGGAACAAAGAGAAACCCCAAAGAATTTTTCGTGCATACCTACATAAACTGCGGGTGATTTCACGGTGACCGAATTATTCGCTGATGCTTTGGCACAGTGGCGTCGCGTGCAATTTGGCAACAATGTGTTCTATCCATTTAAACTCATATAAAATATCGAATTCAGGGGGTTCACAGTGCACAAGGAAAATTCGATATATTTAATGAGTTTAAATGGAGCAGTTGCATTGTTGCCAGATGGCACGCGACGCCACTGCTTTGGCAACCATGTTTTTTTTTCCAAATTAACCTATATGCAAAAGTATCGATTTCTCAAAGATTTAGTTAATTCCCTGAATATGGATTTGGGCAAATAATTGACTCAAAACGTGAAATATTCACCATAGTATTCATAGAAAGTAACAAGGAAGTAAAATTTACTGGGAAAAAATACAAATAGAATGACAAAAATGTAGGCACTGGGAGGAAATGTGGGCGTTACAACAGTACAAATTGCCCTCGTCGGCCATCTTTTGGAGCTCGTGGAGCAATAATTGGTGCGTACGCATATAGGGTTGATTCGTCCATTCGATCGCCGTCTACTTATATATTAGGTTATTTCATAGCTTTATATGTTTTTATCATAATTATTATTCTTATTATTTGTTTTATTGCTGCTTGCAACTAACTGTCTCGCCTCACCTTTCAGGGTATAAAGTGTTATTATTCTCGGTATATAATTTTTTTTTTTTTTTTTTTTTTTTTTTTTTTAATAACAAATGTGATTTTTATTTTTCTCTTTTGTCGGATCCATTTGAGTTGGAAAACCCACGTCGTTACTCACGTGCGGTGACATGAGCAACGCGTCACGCTCATTTTCAATGCTATCCATTTTCCATCCTTCTCCGCTCACAGATCAAGTCTAAGATTTCTCCCCCCCCTCCTCCCCTCCACCCTCCCACCGTCATCCCCTCGGTCGCCCTTAAGGGGCTTGGGGGGATGGGAAAGGGAAATATGGTTGTGGGCGCCGAGAACCATCCTCATCTCCCCCCGGCACTTCCTTTTGACTTTCCGTCTGATTACGTCACGTTTTCTCGCGCTTTGCGAGAGCGAGAGTGAGAGTGTCGTTGAACCCATCCATACGCAGTGTACTTATACCTCGGCGTTTATTTGTGCAGGGATTTTGGAGGAAAACCGCAGCCTCAACAACCATTTTATTTTTCGATTTTTTTCATATCATCAGGAATAAATTTAAGATCCAGCTAAATTAGAGTGTGAGACATTGAGAGAGTCTATGGTGAAGGATCGAGGAGGGGGTGGGGAAAGAGAGGGGCTGTAAAGTCTAAGTGCGAACAGTTAACAGATCCCCCGCATCCTCCTCCTCCTTCCTAAACCATTCTACTGCGAACCCCCATTTTTACGCATATCTTCTCTTGTCGCGCGGTCATTGTACTCAGAGAATGTTGCCAGGTTTCGCCTTTGAAATCAGCAGAGTACAGTACAGTGAAATTCGCGGTGTCAGGCCAGGTACTAGGGAGTCTCCATTTGAATTAATGAGTAATACACGAATTTTAACTCGAATACTGTCCCCGATTTTAGCTACATCAGATATGAGTATAGCGTGCACTCAAAACAACCAGACATATTTATATTTAGTTTGATGTATAAAATTAGTTTTAAGGAAATTAATTAATTCCAATTGTGGAAGTCTTCATAAAAAAAAAAAAAAAAAAAAAAAAAAAAAAAAAAAAAAAAGGTTCTGACCACACTGTCGGAAATCTCCGAAATGTATAGGTAAGAACAAGAGTCGCACATTTCTGACGTCTAGCGAGCGCTGTCAACGCTATGATAAACATTAAGTGGGCGAGGGAGGGGTGCTATTTAATCTAAATGCAGTCAATTTGTTCAAAACCAGCGCTAAATTCTCGAAACTACAAAAACCGATCCGATTCAGAGGATTTTCACGGACAAATTAACAAATCGCATGGGCTCAGATAGATTTTTTTTTGCTTCTCATGCATTTGATCATCTGACCTTCGAGGTCATTAACCCCTTATGGGCCAAGCCCAAGTATACTCGTTTTTCTCCTCTTTAGTCTGTTCGTTATAACTTGAGACCAGGGACCAAATAATGTTCGGTCCCGAGCGTAAGCTCTCTGATTGGTCGAACCGCACGCAAGATGCACGCAATTCAATGCTTGGGACCGAACATTATTGGTCCCCGGAGATTCAGGTAGATTAGCCTTCTGTGGCAACGTAGGAGTGCAAGATGAAAACTCTACAAGATAAGGTCTCGTTGGGAGCCTTCAATTCGTAGGATAGGCAATTCCAACACTAACGAGTACGAATAGTTAACTACCTTCCCTCTATAAACGGAGGAGTGGTGTTCTCTTGAACCAACATTGACATTGACCCTAGTGTGCTTTTTCACTTACAGCTTGGGCAATTTTTGAGGAAAACCACATTTCTTTCTCATTCTGTCTTTATAATTACTTGAAACAAACTTTCATAACCTATAATCACTAGCTTTGACAACCTCTTTTTTTGTATTTTGTTTTGTTTTGTTTTGTTTTGCTATTTCGTTTTTATTGCTTCTAGAATTTTCTGGGTGAGCCAAAATTTCGGGACGGTTTAAACCGCAGGGGGAGGGAACCTCCCTCCCCCTGTCCCCTCAAAGGACGCTATTGGTCTCAATCATTTTTAACTTCTATTGACGTAAACTTAGTAGAGGGTGCTTTCGGAACAGGTGCTCAGTCGCTGTCCCTTTATTTATGTAACATAATCTGAGTAAGATATACTTTTTGGAACAGGTGCTGACCTAAGTAAGGAAGGTGCTCGGTGATTTTTGGATCATATGCTGTCGCCTGTAAGAAAAATACCTATTGTAACAGATGCTGTACCATACCTATGAAAGGCTACACCTCCCAGTGGCATATCGTGGTGGGGTTGCGCTCCCCCGCAAGGAAAAATTTTGCGCCCCCCCCCCCCCCCCCGAATCTAAATTTTTAGCTCCCGTTGTTTCACCACCTCTTCTCTCTTATCCCCTCCTCACCCTACTCACCATCTTAAAGTCCCTTATTCTGGTCCAATTTCACTTCATCAGAGATAATGCAGAGCCAGGTAGAAAACGCATTTGATTAATCACCCTATAACAATGTGTTTGTGGACTTGTTTTTCTCCGTTGATTCCGAGAGCACGCTGACACCTCCTTTCTCCTCGGACAGTGTCATTGGTGAAAACTGGAGGGAAATTTTTATTTTGCCTCGTTTTTTCTTTATTTTTTGTCTGTAGCTTGTTCATAATTCATCGATATTCCTCGAGCCGCCACTGATTTCTTCCCCTCATTTCTTGCATCATGTGGGAAAAAGGAATGGAAGGTGAATCTACATACTTTCATCAGTGGAAACGACGCGTGCTATTTGGAAACGTAGCACTTTGTCCATTTGAACTTATAGAAAAGGTCGCATTCGGTGGTCATCGCCGATCTCTAGATAGTTCGACATTTTTTGTGAGTTTAAATGAACGTAACGAAATTGTACCATATTGCACGCTTCGCCACTGATTGTGAGTTCCATATTTTGTCCTTTTCTTACCTGAGGCAGAATTACACATCACGCCACTGAAAATTAAGCTTCTTTAGAAAAACAGGACGGCTCTCTCTCTCTCTCTCTCTCTCTCTCTCGCCCACATTTTGCTGAAAATTATACCACACCGGCATTGGACCGAACCCGCTCTTCGGTAAAGCCTTGAACGATATGTTTCCATAAATACGCGATAGATATATACGGAGTGTTGATTAAAATAGTTTCCACTCGGGTTTTTTCGAAAACTGTCACGAATTTCAAAAATCGCTGAAACACGTGTCGAATATTTTTGAGGGACGTCTTTTAAGGGGGTCACCGATTTTGGGCCCCCACCTATCGTCCCCCCAGGGGTGCCCACCACCCTGGATCCCATACTTCAAATCGGGACCCCAATTTTTATATGATATATAGGAAGAGAATAAAATTCTAAGACTTTTGACGCAAACCGGAAGTCGATATCGTTTTACGGTTTCGATGTATCGCGAAGGTCAAAGTTCGATATGGACCCATTTTCAAAAATGTATAACTTCCCTTTCAATGGTCCTAATTGAAAAAAGCTGTCGGTCTGAATTGCTCTAAACAGAGCGCTTTCTTTAAAAAAAAATTACGGATTTTCCAAAAAAATTACTTCAGGGGCGTTTTTGGGCCCCTAATTTTTTTTTGAAAATTTCAACATTTTCAGAGGCTGTACAAAAGAGATGACTTCAAATTTCAAAAAACGCTGAAACATGGGTCCCATCATTTCTAAAAATACACCTTTCGAGGGGATCGAAATTTTTCAGACAGTATGGGGGGGCGGGGTGGGGGTCACGAACCTTCACAGTTGAACATTTTAAATGATAACATCTTAGAACCAGCTGCTCTGTGATTAATCAAGAACGAAAAACGATATCGACCTGTGGTTTGCGCCAAAATGTTCGGCTTGAAACGTTTTTTCGATAAAGCAAAGTTCTGAGTTGTTATCATTTAAAGTTTTAAAATTTGTAGCTTCGTGACCCCCACATCGCCCCCCCCCCCCCCCTGTACGTATCTGAAAAATGTCGATCCCCTCGAAAGGAGTATCCTTAGAAATGATGGGACCCACGTTTCAGGGTTTTTTGAAATTTGAAGTTATCTCTTTTGTGCAGCCTCTGAAAATTTTGAAATTTTCAAAAAAAATTAGGGGCCCAAAAACGCCCCTGAAGTAATTTTTTCGGAAAATTTGTAAGTTTTCTTAAAAGAGCTCGCTCTTTAGAGCAATTTAGACCCACAGTTATTTTCAATTCAGACCATTGAAAGGGAAGCTACACATTTTTGAAAATGTGTCCATATCGAACTTTGACCTTCGATTTATCGAAAACGAAAAACTATATCAACTTCCGGTTTGCGTTAAAAGTCTTAGAATTTTATTTTCCGCCTAAATATCAAATAAAAATTGGGGATCCCCATTCGAAGTATGGGATTTAGGGTGGTGGGGACCCAAAATCGGTGACCCCCTTAAAAGACGTACGTCCCCCTCAAAAATATTTGACACGTGTTTCAGCGATTTTTGAAATTCGCGACCGTTTTCGAAAAAACCCGAGTGGAAACTATTTTAATCAACACCCTGTATGTAGTTATGCAAAAAGTTTAATAGGAAAATATCACGGCTGTGACTTTGCTGGAAACGAAAACTTTACGAGTTATTAGCAGTGCGGAGAGACTCGGCAATTAAGGACGTGCGCTGCATTATAAAACCAAATATTAGATGCTGACCAGACGTCTATTTGCAATTCTTCAAATGACTCGAAATTGAAATAATTTTTTATCTTACATTCTGAAGCGAAGAATACGGGAAAATAAACTCTTGAAAAAAAAAAAAAAAAAAAAAAAAAAAAATGCGAATCGTAATTCAGGAAGGAAAGATCCTGCTGAAGATCCATCTGCCTATTTTTTTTATTAAAATAAAGTCAAATCATATTCACAGAGAATAGCAAATCTTTTTATAAAATTAAAACTAACTCAAAGAGCCATAGGCCCATTGATCCTTCAGAGATCATTATATATATAAAGCTGACGTCCCTCCAAAATGTTTTTTCGATTTCCCAAAAATTGGCCGAAGCGATTTCCCTCAAATTTGGCACGATGGTTCCTTTGGATATTTCGAGGAGATCTGTCGAACAGTTTTCGAAAAAGTCGTCTGTGAGCGCCGCAAATTGAACTTCAAAATAAGAGGGGGAGAGGTCATTCTCGCACGACGCTCGACGCACTATGTGTCAGTATGCACATTTAACTACCATAAAGTCTAGATTGACCTAAAATGTAGCGGAAGGTGTCGTTTCAGGGGTTTTTTGGGTCGCTGATCATGAATTTAGAGTCCGTTTTTCAAAATTTTCAAATCCAAGATGGCGGCTATATATAGTAAGCAACGAATTTTGACCAAAAAACAGGTGAAAGGTGTTGATCAAGGGGTTCTTTCGGCCGCTGATCACGAATTTAAAGTCCGTTTCTCAACATTTTCAAATCTAATATGGCGGCTATATGGTGAGCAACGAATTTTGGCCATAAAACAGGTGGAAGGTGTGGTTTACGGGGTGAGGGGGGTTTAGGGGAATAGTCTTTCATATTTACTATTTCTTTGGGGGAGTATTCTGAATCCTGTAAAAAGAACGACTCTTCAAAAGCCTATTCTTTTTTTTAAAGCAACTTTAAGATGTGTCATTCGGATGTACTTACATTGAAATGTACACCAGGGATAAAAGGGTTAAAACTGTCGCAACTCCCTAGGTCCTAACGCTCGTCGCTTAAACCTGAGCGCTCCAATACTTTTGATCCGTCATTTTTTGTCAGTAATTTTTACCGTACTTCTTCAATCGTTCGTTTAACAACCATGATTCTTTAAATAAAAAACAAACAAACTGTCAAAGTGTCAACTAGCCCGTGCCCCTAGAATGCTGGCCGTGGAGGGCACCCGTAGGGTGTCTGGAACGGCTAGTAATCCATATAGTAGGCGGATATACTCGTAGGATTTTGTCTTTCTCTCTCTCTCTTTGCATTTGACCATGTGCGTTAGAATATGACGGAGATAGAGGCTGAAGTCAAGTGATGGTCTATGGCCTCTGCTATCCTTTTCTAACACATATGTTTAAATGACGAGAGAGAGAAAGACAAATCCCTGTATCTGCCCGTGTCATCATAAGAGTTGAATCATTTTGAATTGACACCAAAATAACCCAAACAAATGTTTTCATTGGCTCTTGTGGGAGTTTCCATTCTGATTGTATTATTAAGTGGCTGCGATCTAAATATTTTTGAATTCTTCAATTTTTGTGTTCGTAGGCACATTTGATCAGAACCGTCGACAAAGTATGTTCAAAATAAAATAATTCACAATTCAACAAAATCGCGATGGGGAGAAAATCTGTGTGGAGGCGGTATAGAATATCAAGTCATCACTAGAGTCCCTTGATGAAAATATTGTATAGGGAGTACCGACACGAGCTCATCGAGTGCTGATTGGTCGTTGGTTTTAGGCTCTCACGGAGTCGAGGAGGAGTCGACGACATCGAAGGCTCCACACGAAAGGAGTCGATTCGTAGAGGATCGTATGGGAACGGACTGGAATGCCGGCAAATTCGCCAGTCCACCACTGGTCCACTGTCGAACTTAATCTTCGAATGCGTTCACGCGGTCAACTAAATCGACTCCTGTCAAAATGCATAAAGCTTCGTGTCGGTACTCCCTATACAATATTTCCATCAAGGGACTCAAGTCATCACCGCAGCATTTGCGTTGCTAACTGACGGCAATTCGCTTTCTGTTTGATTAATGTGGTTCTCTATCTAACGTTAGCCATAAGCAATTGAATAGTTGATTCTTGAGTAAAATTCACCGAAAATTGAGTAAAATTACGAAATTCACTCACAGACTCAAAAAATGACATCAAAGTTTACAGCGTAATGGCGGAGCGACACAGGTACCATGGAAAAGTCCTACAAAACAATAAGTTTAGACTTCTCTTTGAGAGACCATTCCAGTGAAAAGAAAGAGAGTTTTTCCTCGCCTCTTGTTGGCAACCATGCTAACCACCGAATCGATAAACAAACACAGCGTCTGACTCCTAATGATACATAATGTTTAACAATAAAATCTGGATAATGGAGATTATGTCAACATCGTCATTCGTGTCTTAGAATTTGGACGACAACAACAAGCAAAGTCTACGGCTGTCTATAATGACTGTATTCATCGCGCCGCATTATCCTTCGTCTAGTACTACCAGGTAGAAAATCCGGAATAGGCGAAACACAGTTAAGTAGTCAATCGTCAAATTAATTATGATTTTGTGAATTTAGATGTTTATGAATGTCTTAAAAAAAAAAAAAAAAAAAAAAAAAAATCCTCCTCATCCCCGTCTTTCTTTTCCAAGTTCCAATGTGAGAATCCTTGATGCAGTGTTGCTTATTTTCCGGAGTCTACTCCAATTCTTCCTAATTTAACTCGATGTAAAATTTTCGAACTGTGTGCCAACTTCGGTAACCCAAAAATGTGTGATCAGTATACATATATTTGATGAGAACAACGCTGTTATTTAACGATAGAATAACAAGTTACCAGGAGAAAAAGTGTGGATTAATCTAATGTTCTTTCTAAAATTAGCTCATGGGATTTAATTTGTCCTCTGGCCTCAACAGCTTTTGAGATTGTTCTCTATTTTAGTTGCAGTTTGCTTCAGTACACCCTCATTTTCCCTCCTCTCCAAGTTTTTGCTATGCCAGGATCTTTTCCATCCGTCTTATTTTCCCTTTGGTAGCGTTCTAGAATTTAACCATTTACTGCTTCCGTGCTAAAAAGATTACATTATCCTGTGATGTTGTATACCTATGTATAGGTATTGAAAAGTGCTGCTATTCATATAATCTTTTCTGCATCGAGACAATGAAGAGATGAATTCTAGACGCTACCTTTGAATGTATGAGTAGAAAAAGGATAGAAAGAATGGGTTTAGTCTCCTTGTCCATCCTCTTGTCTAACATACGTGTTTTAACGGAGGAGCGAGAGGGAGAGAGAGAGAGGGAGAGAGAGAAGGAGAGAGAAGGAGAGAGAGAGAGAGAGAGAGAGAGAGAGAGAGAGAGAGAGAGAGAGAGAGAATCTCTTGTAGCGCTACTGCCTTAATTCTACTCGTTATAGTTCTCCCTATGAAGGAATTTTAAAAGTGTCAGCGGCTTCGATATTTTCAAACGGATGTTAAAACGAGTATTCAAGGTTTTGCCAAGCGGAAAAAGCTCCTTTAAATTACTGTAGAGCGTGTGCTAATTGAGTACTTTTTCAAGTGCTAATTTGATTCAGTCTCCCTCCGGTTTTGTGTTCGGAGTTTCGGTGAGTCTCAAAAATATTTTCTGAAAATAATGACGAATCGATTTGAAAATTGGCGCTTGTCGAGTCTTGCAAACAAACGATATCATATTTGAGCTGTCGTATATGATTTTATTGAGATAAATAATAATTCCTCAAGCCGCATCTCTTTAAGGTGATTCTATGGCAAACTCTCGGAGATTTTAATCCGATAGATGGCGTAACTTGTCACTGGCTCCGAAAATAGCCGTTTAGGACGGTTTTCGGTTGTTTTCTCTAAACAGACGAATAATAGACGAAAAATCGGATCGTCAGCACCTGCGTAATCTTTTGCTTGATTGTTTAAGCTAAATACAGGCCAATTGGTTCAGAAATAAATACGTATTTATGGGAGGAAAAAATCATATGTAATTTGCAGTTGTATATCAGTGAAGATTACAGGTGAAACTGAAACCTGTAATCTTCACTGATACAACTGCAAATTACATTTGATTTTTTCCTCCCATAAATACGTATTTATTTCTGAACCAATTGGCCTGTATTTAGCTTAAACAATCAAGCAAAAGATTACGCAGGTGCTGACGATCCGATTTTTCGTCTCTCATTCGTCTATTCAGAGAAAACCGCCGAAACCCGTCAAAAAACGGCTACTTTCGGAGCCAGTCACAAATAACGGCTCCTATCGGATTAAAATTTCCGGGAGTTTGCCATGGAATCCCCACGATACATTCTGAAATGTCTTGTGAGGGATATATTTGAACAAAAACATAGGCCTGCAATTCATTGATTTGGCTTTTGTGATGTATGCCATGAGTTTAGGTATTTACAGAAAATGTTTAAAGAATCCCCCCCCCCCCCAAAAAAAAACAATAATTAGGTACCAACTCGAATTTGTTTAGATAGACATAAGTGTGTTAAGAATGCGTTTGTCATAAATATGAAAATCTAGGAATTTAGTCTAATTTTGTTTCCTATTCGGTCTTGTAGTTTATCTAAATGATTACGATATATTCAAACATTTATCGTGCAAACAGTGAAAACTGTGAAAATAAACATAAAATAATCTCCTCATCAATTACTAAACATTTCATCGATAGCATGATAGTAGAACTGCTCGGCCTTTATTACAAGATAAAAATCAAACCTTTTACTACACCAGATTCGGGTCACCAATCAAAGTTATAATTCACTCTTTAGTGGGTAGTAAAATATTCGTACTCCGCGGTGTTTGCTTTGCATATACCGGTAATTGAAGGCGCTCGATGAAGCTTTCTTCTTCAAAAATAGAGGGGGCTATTACAGAACTGCTGTTATAAATTTACCTTCTCCATCTCTTCTCATTAGAACGTTTGTGTTAGAAAAGGATAGAAGAGGGGGCAAATATCAAGTGACTGCCCCTGATCTGTCCTTTTCTGACACACGCACTCTATTGGGAAAAGAGAGAGAAGGATGAATTCCTGGATCCGCCAGTGGAGATACAGATACGAAATCAAATAACTAGGGCGTGGTATTGAAAGGGGGTTACCGCTTTAAAGAATCCAGACGATCAACTTCTGTAAAAAAACATTTTTTATTATTGATTCCAATAAATAATAACAATAAATAAATATAGCCAACATTTTAAGGGAATGACGTAAATCTATAAATTAATAAATAAAAATAAATAAGATGAAGATGTATATAACTTACATCTAAAGTATTAAAGCTAGACAAAACATAAATAAAAGGTTGAAAAACATGAAAAATATTTGTATATCACATGGAAAATTATTGCTCTTGATGATGATAATATAGAGCTAACTTATTACTAAACACAATTAAAAAAATGCGTTGCCTTAACAAATTAATATTAAACAAAAAACTGGAAAATTCATAGGTAGTTAGATAGATTTCTAGACTGACTATAAAATTCTGCCGAGAATTTCTGTATCCTACGATAGTAAAAATGATTGAAGATTGATTTCAAAATGCGAGGACTGGCTAGGTGGAGAAGTCTACCAACCAATGACTTCATAAGAATTACAGTCCTTCGTTTACATTCGGTAAGAGAGTAAGGACCTAAGGACACTGAACAGCTTTCTATACGAGAGCCGTTATTTTAAGCTATCGTTTATTTTGAGCTCATTTTTCCTACATAGGAAAAAATGAGTTCCCATGCTAGCTTTGTTGAAAAAGTGTTGAAGATAAAACGTGTCAATTAAAGTTTCTTGGTAGTTAAGAATTTCATTAATCGCTAAAAGAGGTTTTCGTTTCTTTTTATGGGGGCTCCCATTTTTCCGGTTGCTATTCGCCAGGTGGAGGTAGAGTGGGGGTGATCTGTGACCACCACCGAAATTTAATTTTTTCAAACGAAACGGCACAATCAAAGTATCTTATTCTGTGGTACGGAAGGTCAAAGTTCGAGGCCAACCAATCTTCAAAAATTATAACATCAAACGTCGACCTTCGATACCTCGAAAACAAAATACCATGTTGACTTTTGGTATGCACTGAAATGTTTGGATTTCTATGTTCTTTTAAGCAATATAATGCAAGTAAGAGACGCTTTTGAAAATTTTAAGTTAAGAAGGGGGCTGACCCTTCTTCTGAGGAGGGAGGAGGCAGAATTAGGAGAGCCTATACATAGATACCCCATCAAAATAATTGAATATCTGTTTCAGCGGTTTTTTTTTGTCTGTTTTTTAATGCGCATAATCGTATCGTGTATAAATTGAGTGGCACCTGTTTTCTTCAACACAATGTATGCATATGTATGCCTACCTACTCTCCTACCGAATTTTATCAAGTGATACGCACATGATTGAGCCAACCAAAAACGACAAAATATGGGGGGTTCGAGGGTATTTTGAAATTTAAAATTTGATACTTCTGACCGCAATGATAATAATTCACCAATCTAAGAGCCTTTGCTTTATCAAATATTCAGCATGAATAACATGAATAAAGAAACAGACTTTCGCATTTTTCTAATTCAAACTATATCCTCGGTATTTCCCCGTCCTTTTATCATTATTATTCATATTTTTTTATTTTTTTTATTTTTCAATTTTGATCAAAACAACTCCTTCTCTTCAGCAAAACACTTCATGAACAAGATGGAAAATTAATTCGTGTGAAATACCCAAGCACTTCCTCGTGAATTTTTTCTCGCACGAAGATTGAACATGGTTTAATTTTGCAAAATATAAAAACACGATCTGACGTTTTTCAATTTTTCTGATTATGCCTTTGGTGATGGTTTTCACAATTTTAACAGTAGGTGATGTCAAAAAATTGATTAAATCGCTCTCAGGTTTAATTGACTTTTCAAGATCACCTTTAGATTTAGAAACATTGTAAAAAAAAACCCCATTGGGCTGATTCTCAGTTGTTGGAACGTTTAGAACAGTTGATGAAAAAAAATTTAAAACTTTAAAATGAATCATATCTCATATGACAATGAAAGAGTGGAAATTGCGAACAACACATCGTTCTCCGTCTAAATCCACGTTAAGAATGCCAATAATTCACCACATCTGACGCCTCAGTAACGCGTTGACACTTTTTTTTTTTTTTTTTTTTTTCCTCTCTCATTTCAGTTTACATGATTTCGAAAGAATCGAAAATGGGAATTTTTTCTAAAACTATACAGTTGTACATTTTTTTTTTTTTTTAACTTTTCTTGGCTTTGTTATGAAAGAGAGGAAAATTGAGATTTACGACTCTAAAACGAATCTGCTAAAACAGATAAGGAACCTTTTCAAGTACGCCTCTCTAAGAGAGGTTAAGTTAGAGACCCTGGGCACAAAAGAGTCTAGGTATGTGAGTTGACTGAGAAGAAGGAGAAGATACGATACTAAAAGGCGCCACAAAGGACGTCCCTCCGGCCTCTCGATCTCCGTCTTCTCTCACATTAACCGGCATGACTAGACCCTCCTTTACTTCAGGCATCACTAATTCCAGATTGTGCAGAAAAATCTTCAAATTTTACATTGATTTGAATGGACGATTTGCAGATTTTCTCTGCATTATCTGACTTTTAGGGACAACTGTGCAAAGTTCATTTCAGTTCAGTGGAAGAATTCTGAGTAGGGAACGTGGTCAAGAATTCGAGAACCTACTTCAGTGAGGAAAAGCTCCAATGCAGTTTCGATTGCTGGTTGGAGTTCACGAAGGATGTCAGTCCAGTTCTCGTTTAAGAATACGTTCATGTTTTCTCCTGAAAGAAGATAAATTAAACATTAAATTAGTTCAGTGGAATCACAATTTAAGAGTCCAGGGAAAGTGCAATAAATTTCACACAAAAAACATTTTTGTTTTCAAGCTAAAGCGAGGGAAGACGACGCTTAAAGGCATGAGCGGCGCTTGGAGTCGAAACGTGTGGGGGGGGGGGGGGCTAAAAAACCGATAACTTTTTTTTCTGTTGCCCCGCGTCATCAAGAAAGTGGGGGGAGGGCTATAGCCCCAATATAGCTCCAGACTCGTGCCGTCTATGCTTATAGGTTCTTATTTTTCTTAAGAACCAATGTATTTCTGTTCACTACAACTGATTGTTTTTCACCTTTGTCTATCTCTATTCGATCAGTTCCGTTGTATTCTGTTAGATGGCCATGAAAAATTTAATGTTGATTTTTGTGACATTTATCGTTTCCCCTCTGGACTCTTCAAATGTAGAAAGTAAACATGAAAGCGTTTGGTTTCAAAAATTCCGAAACCCATTAAGACGTTTTCAGGACTGTGCGGCTTTCATTGGCGGAGTGTGAAGTCTTTGAACGTTATTGCATTTAGCTGATTTAAACTCCCGAGAAAGGTCGAATTTTTCAATTATTTTAGCATGGTGTCATTAATCCAATTGAGTGAAACATGATTGGCACAATTTAAACCAATTCATTACTAAAACCTTCCGGAAAAAATAATCGACAGTCAGTGAAGAGCAGTGTTGATAGTTTCGATCCGATGCGATGGTGCAAATGATATTTACCACAAAAAGTTTGATTGTACAGTCAATGGACAACATTCTGGAATGACCAAGATATTTCATGGATAAATTGATCAATAATACATATGAATACCCAGAAATCTATAAAAATACACTTATTGAGTTTCAGATTTTTAAAAAACTGAAATTTGATGAGTCTTAGCGGCAACAAAAGTCAACGGAAAGTAATCAAGAAGCTGGTGCAAATATTAGAGGTGCACGAGGAGCTCCTTCAAATATAGATGATACAAATTCAATTCATGCAAGGCAAAATAGTTACATACACATTAAAAAAAACTACGCATCTGCTGCACCCCAATACAATTATCTTCATCGATGCTTGATAGGATTTATTTATATTCTTCGTTGCTCACGGTCAAAATATGCAAACAAAGCTGATTACTTGTTACAACATCACCTCTTCAATCTTTCATGTTGACGTTAAGTAAACAATGCGTTTTTTGCGTCGTGCTTGATGAGTCGATAAGGGCAAACGTTAATTGCGTTTTATAAGAAGGATGGGTTTGATCACTACAAATACATAAATTACACACCCTTGAATGTTTACTCATCTGAAAGCTAATCTTTCCAAAACGAGTGTTTCCTGAGCAATCAAACATTTTTTGCTTGTAATTAAGATTTAATGTAGAGATAAAGATTTTTGCAATTTGTTTGTTAGTCTCATCTAAAATATTGTTTCAATCGACAAGGTACGCAGTTAGCCAGCGCGGCAGTTTGTAAATTGTGATCTATCGATCTCCCCTGCATATAAACGTATGCAGATAATAAATAAGGGCAGTGGTGGTTATATCGCATTTGGCAATCGTGTTTTTTACCCACCTAAACGAATGTAAAACAATCGATTCTCCACGAGGTTGTCAGCCTCCTCAAGAAACGATTGTTTCACCTTAGTTTCAAGGAAAAGTTGCATGGTTGCCAAATCGCACCAACCGCCACTGAATGGGAAGGGGGATCCACCATTTTAAATACGTAGATATGTATTGTAAAGTAAATAAAAAAAAAAAAAAAACAATGAATAAATAAAAACAAAATCAAAATACATTCGTTGCAGAGGGTGTATTCATCAATATAAGCAAGCTTACCTAATTCTTTGTTTCCATTGAAGAGGTTTTCCAACTTGATCTTCATTTTCTTGATGTTCAAGATCTTGAAATCTACTTTTGTCAATTGCATATGCTTGTTCTTGCCTTTGTTCAGACCTTTGCCTCTTAGGGAGATTTCGATTTGAGGATCGTCTGTAGGGACAAACAGAAAACGGATACTGTAATAATAAACATTTAATGTAAACATTTTTATAACTAGCTCAACCACCCTCCTTGAATTTTTCGCTCCTCAATAACTAAAATCGGATGAATCGGCGCTCTATTTAGCAACGCACGTAGCATTTTGTCCGTTTGAACCCATGTAAAAGGTCGACTTTGATAGTCATCGTTGATCCTCAGATGTTGCGATCTTTTTTTATGGGCTTAAATGGAAGAAACGCAACGTTGTCAGAACAAGCTTCGTCACTGATATACCTACGAGATGCTGCGGCATCACCTCAATGTAACTACTAACCAAGTTAGGTTAAAGCGGAGATTTAGACAGATTAGATTTAGCGAAGAAAGACTGATGGTAGAATTTACCATCTGCATAGCTGATTTTGGAGACTGCTATCAAGTTTGGTCAATTTCACCAGATTTACGGTAAAATGTACCAACATGTTACCTAAATTTACTGCATTAAGGTACGTTGCATTTACCATGTTTTGGTTAAATTTTCCATACTTGTTAGCAGACGCCAAAATCAGCTATGCAGATGGTAAATTCTACCAGTTCCCGTGAGATGCCGTGACAGTTAACTTCAGCGAGTATACTTAATGTAGTTATGCAGTCGGGGAACATTAATATTTGAGCCACCTCTGATAGAGTCCAGAGACATAATGTATACTAAGTATTCTATCCTATTAGTACGCACATCTTGATGGCAATTTTAAAATCGTTGTCAGGCATTTATAATTTGGAACTTCAAAGACACTTGGGACATTTAAGGAAGCAATCTCTGTGAAACTCAAGCTATATAATACGTCTCCATGATCCCTTGGCGATTCCAATTAGGTAGGGTGTCGAAACTTTTAATTCAGTCACTTAAGTCGAAGCGAGTTTTAAGTTCCGTGTCTTGCGGGTGAAACTTTCGCGATGAAGTATCCAACTCAAACTCTCCGCAAGCCTCGAGAGAAAACAGCCGTGGGCGGATTTTAACGTTTTAACGATACTCAGTCAAATATGCCGAAGGGCACGGCGCGACGGGCGGGGAGAAACTGGAGAAATGAAAACGGGACTATGGGTAGGGGGTATGGGGAGAGGGCGGGTTTTAAGGGGGTGCGGATCGGATGGAGGGCGAGGCGGGGGCGATTGGGGGGAGGGGTTGAATCGCGAGTCGGAAGCGTTCCGCAGGTGAGTTACAAAGTTTGTTTATTGCCTAATTAATTTCCCGTCTTATCTTTGTTAAACACTTCGATTTTGTCTTATTGCACTCCGCCTGCGGGGCTGCTCGCGCTAAACGATAACGCCTTTGGCGATAACCACCATTTAAAACGGCTCGATGGAATTACTTATCAGAGGGAAATAGTGTGAAATGAAGACTGTCAATGAAGAAGAAAAATGTGTGTCAATGAAACGGTCCAAAATTTTCGTTGAGCTACTAATTCAAAATTTGCATGTATTGTTGTTGATTCCGCTGCTTCGTTGAAGGAGGGAGAGGAGGGGGCGTGGCTGACTCGCCATCAAATGTACATTTTGTAATTTATTGTTTCAGTAGACTGATATATCTTATCGATTGCCGTATACGAGGTTCTCCGGCACCAAACAACTCTGATTCTATATATTTCCCCCCAAAAGCTCATTCTTGAACGGAAATTTAGGCTATTAAATCAAACAATCAATGCGACTTTTTTACGATTTTAATTTTTGGTCTTCGAAAATGCTTAACTATGCCTGATTCCACGACTACAATTGCCGAAGTCATCAAGATAATTACAGATTAAACCACATGCATATTTGGAGGTTGGAATCGTTATTGAAATACGATTCAAAAAATTTACGAATTCTGAATACCGGGAATCTAGGGACTAGAATACTACCCCGTTCTTCCTTTGACCAATTCTGGCCCTTCATTTTTTTTGGTTTTTTTGTTTTTTTGTTTGTTTTGTTTGTTTTTATTTTGTTTTGGGGCCGAAGAAAAGCTTCTGATCCTCAATAGTCCTGGACCTTAATTATTATACAATATTCAATATACATATATCACTACTGCAAAACGTGTTGGCACTTCTTACCCAACACTTTGATCCGTCATCACTGATTGTGAGTCAGGAGGAGAGGATTCTTTTTTTTTAAATGCTTAAACGAAACGCTCGACGCTTGGGTCAAGAGTGTTCATGGACCTCGCCGAGAGACATAGGCAACCGGCCGTCCCTGCGGTCGAAGCACGTGGCCCGGTCGCGGTGTCGAATAGCCGCGAACTAGAGACTCGGACGTGAGACGGACGTGATAGATAGTTGAAGGTGTTTGTGACGGAAATTACGCGTCCAGACAAAGCGAGTCACTAACACCGACTTACAAGTTATTAATGTCTCAATTTATTATGTGATGTAAGCTATTTTCTCTCTCTCTCTCTCTCTCTCTCTCTCTCTCCCCTCTCTCTCCTTCTCTTTCTCTCTCCTATACTCTTTCTCTCTCCTTCGCTCTCTGTCTCCCTCTCTCCCCTCACTTTCTCTCTCGCTCTCTCTCACACACCTTCTCATATCCTTTCTTTCTCTTACTCGCATCCTCTTTTTCGGTGGCCCGAGGGGTTGGGATCCCCGAGTTTAGCTCGTAAATTCCGACTCGTCGTATTGATGCGATACGCGGTGGACGCGACTCAATGTTGGGGGGGTCTCGTAAACGTCAATGGTCAAGGTCGATTACAGATCTGCCATTTTGCGCGTATTAATTAATGGCACTTTTCAATTCACCGATAATTCCACCGGTTGAGGAAAGATTATAAACCATTCAGTTCATTGTATGACTGTAAAATACGAAAATACTCTGATCTGTAATATTTCCTCAATCATGTGCAATCGCCGTTAAATAATTAAATTATCCGCAAGTTTTTATAAAGTCATCGACGAATTCACCGGTTGAGTAAAGATTACAGATGTGGGTATTTTCGTACATTATACTCCTACATTGAACGGAACTGTGTAATATTTTCTCAACCGGCAGAATCATCTGTGAATTGAAAAATTCCATTGATATTAAACGCCAAACGGCAGCTCTGGTAAATTACATTGCGACCAAAGTCTTTAAGTATACCTACACCTTTAACACGCCAACGCTGATCTGATGGAACGTGCACATCCTGTATCCGCCATGTTTCGCTTGCGTCGCGCTTTGAAACAATTCCACCTCCCCCTACCCCGTTATTTTTGGGAGAGCATCAGTGGTGGCTCGTAATAAATTTCAACGCATTGAAGTATAATTCCATTGAGAAAAACTTCTATGCACAAAAATCGAATCTTCAAGGGGTTCGCTCGAACCTTAAATTGATACTTTTACATAAGTTCGAATGAGATAGGGGTATGAGAACTCGTAGAAAAATATCCTACTAAAACATGTAATATGCAAATAAAAAGTTCCCAAAAAGAAATTCTGGCAATTCTCTCAGGAGAGCTCTAGTATTTTACAGCACAGAATTTTGGATGTCTTGACCAGAAATTCTGGCACTTTTGATCAGATTGATCTGGCATTTGTGATCAGATCTGATCAGAATAATCTGTTAAAATAGGACTCAGTTTTCTGCTAGCATGATACTGAAACTATGCTTAAAAAAACCGGAATCTTCCTAAAAACTACCAGCATTTCTTTCCGGGAAATTTTGGCTAGAACCGCGGGCAGATTTAGAGGAAAACTTTTCTCAGCGGATTATTTGTCTCCGAGCGATAGACAAAATGAATCTTAGCTATGGCGGCTAGTTCGCGAGATATTATTGCTTTTCTCTCATTCGAGCCCGAGCAAAAATATCAATTTCTCGAGGTATCTAAAAGTTTGCAAGAGCCGCATTACACCCTTATAATCTCGGATTTTGCTCCTAGAATAATTTCCTAAAGAGTCCATGTTTTGGAACACTGTGCGGAGGCTATAAACGCCCGGCTGTTGACGCCGCGCCGGCAAAATTCTGTGAGCGGGGTGAAGGCGGAGGTCCGGAGGACCTCGCTCATCACATCGTGAGTATATTTGGTCGGTGTGTTTGGAGTTTGAAGTTTCCTCATGCTCCTCGATCGAAGTTCAAGGTCAAAGCTCGAGCGCTTTGCTTCTTTACGACGCGAAGCGACAATGCTCGACGCGTCAATGCTTGTGATGCTGAGCCAGGTCGGAAGCGACGCGACGTTGCCACATTTGAAGGGAGGTCACAAATCTTCATAGCTGCAGTTTAGAGTATATTATTTAACGACATTTTTTTTTTTTTTTTTTTTTTCATCCATACCGATGATTCCACTGATGGTTCCACTGGTTGACCAAAAGACGATACAGTTCAGTTTAGAGTTGAAAGTAGGTTGGAAGTGTTGAGATTTGGAGAAAATATCAAAGCTAATCTGGACTAGAATAGTCCCTGTATGTAGAGAGTTAAGACAAGAGGGTAGTCAACCTCTGACTGCTTAACGAGTTTTAGTATCTACTGGCACCACTATTGGATGCTTTTTTGTACATTTGTTTACAAACAGTTGATTACAAACAAACGGTCAAACGGTGTTTTACGGATAAAATAATTAATTGTCGATGAATCTGTAAATTTTCGTCATGATGTACTCGTGGGGACAAAGATACCTGGCCAAAGTATGCAATATGCAACACACCTAATACACGTGTTGAATGGGATGCTGTGTATTGCTTATTGCATACCCTGGCTAGGTATCTTTGCCTCTGCTAATACCTCAAGAGTGTCTATCATGCCAAAAGTAATCTTTAAAAGCGCAAATAGATGTCTATCAGCAAAGGCAGTGAAAGATTACATCTTTAGAAATTTTGTGGCATTGTAATTTTTTCTACTCTATTTCACATTGTTTCAGACTTCATTCCAAATAAACGTGAATGTCGATGTAGACTCACACTTAAAAAATACGATTTCGTCTGGCGCCTTCAATTCTTCGTATTGGCAATTCCAACTCCCCAAAGTACGCATAGTTAACTACCTTCCCATTGTAAACGGAGGAGTGGCGTTCTTTCAAAGTACGAACTATCCTGGTCTTTAGAGGGTTAAGTGAAACATCAACTACGCTTTGAATGAGTAACAGCGCTCAAAGAAGGCAGTATAGACTTACTTATTGGAATGTCGTCGACGATTTTCCGAAAAAAGTCGAATAAATGTGCGTGTTTTTCTCGCTTAATTTTTTTTGGTTATACTGGAAACAATCTATGCATAAAAAAACTGCGTTGTCAATCGTTCTGTGGTGGCATATTTCTATCATAAAATCATTATTATTATTATTTTATGTTAATGTAATTTTTTATCCTGCGTTTGGTTCAAAAACTTTAACCTTCAAGTCGACAAGAATATTGTTTGCTTATAATTTGATTGTTCACTGGAGTAGACGATTGATTTTGCTAGCTTTCGTTCTTTTCATTTTTTTTATGTACTTAACCGGAAGTGATTTACATAGATAAGTTAATGATCAGTATTCTATTATTTGATTTATTTCTTGTTTTTATAAGCATTTTTGCTATTTTTTATCTCCTTATTGTTTTGATTTTGGACCACCAATGCACATATGATTCTCGCTGTATGTCTCAATTATTCTTCTGATTTAAGTGTAGTCCGGACACCAACCTTCCTAATTGTTTTGTATATTTTAATAAATCCAGTACCTGATCAATAATATATGTTAATAGCTAATAGCTGTATGTATGTGAGGAAACCCGCCTTAATTTTTCTTCCTAATTTGTAGGATGAATAATTAAAGCAATATACAAAATTACTTACAGAGGGTGATGTTGCAAGGTCCTTTTCCGACAATGGGGAGAACGAGAACTTTTCCGTTGGCTGCGTAGTTTCCGACGATGTTGAGGGCGCCAGGGATGTCAAATTTAGCGGTGTAGCTGTACTTTTCGATGTCTAAAGTTCTGTAAAGTAAGAAGGGAATCAGTAATTAGAACATTTTCAATGAAGGTTTTATCGGCGCGTGTAATCTGACAACGCTGCATGTCATCAATTTAAACCATTGTAAAATATCGATTCGAGGGAGTGCACAATGCACCCCCAATATTTCGACCTTTTACATTACTTTAAGTGGAATAATTGCAACGTTGCCAGATTGCACGCAGCGAGACCGCATGCACGGCTCTTTTGTGGTTCTTTAAAAAAATTACCCTCTACGTACCAATGGGGCTCTTGTAAACCTTAGCTTTATGCAAATGAATACCCAAATTTGATGAGAAACCAGTAAAAATCACGAAAATCACCACTAAAATAGTCTAAAAGTCGAAGTTATAAACTCAGAAAACAGATGTAAAGGAGGAATAATACACGGGTATCATGGAAGATATTCCTGTCTAATTCGTCACTTTCTCTATACGGGAACACAGTGATACGTCTCAAATTACATATAGAACCCATCATATACCTGCGTAGCTCCGCCATTAAGCCCGATTCGGAGAGTGAATTTTGTGACTTTTACTAATCATCATCATGTTCACACAAGTTTTTATGCAAGAATCAATTCTTCAATCACTTGTAACAAAAGTTTGCAAGAGCCTAGGACTAAAATTGGACTAAAAGCAACGTTGCTAGATTGCACGCATGACCGCCACATGACCGGCTGTTTGGTGAGAAAAACTGCGCCCTTTACACACAGCAATTAACCTGACTGTAAAAAGACGAATTTTCCGAGATAAAGTGGCAACTGCCCAACCATTCAGCTATCGTAGCTGCTTGCAATTTGCAAAGTGTGGTGTATATGACCACGGAGTAAAATAATTCTCAGTATCTGCTAAAGGACTTTTTACATTAGGTATGTATCACCAGTGATACAGTATGCGGTCTTGATTTTAAAGCAAAATTCAATAAATTTTAACTTATGAGCTGTGTGGATTATATCGGTAAAGGCAAGATTGTAGAAATAAATCTTGGACCACTTACGAGAAAGACCTTGGCATGGCATGTTTGAGACCGGAGATTTTCAAATTATTGAACTTCAGGTCGATACTAACAGGACCACTTCCTTTGGGAATATCAAGAGTGACTAATTCCAACGGGTCAATAGCGGGAACTTGGTACTTGGGAATACCTAGTAAAAACAAGCAAATTTTTCAGGGTAAATTAATCCAGAATTTAAAATAAACTATAAAAACAGCTGAAAGAAAAGTCAAATAGTTTCGAAAACTTTTTGCGATAAAAAAATATATCGAAGGCTGAGAAAAATTTCCTATCACATTAACCGCAATTCTCATTAATGCAATCGGAAATACGAAAAGTTCAAATGTAAGTGGAATTCATTCCAGTTACTCTATAAAGACATTTCTATTCCATGCCTTCCTGAATAGAATTTCGGTTTAAATTAACGGGAAAATTTGTTGATAATTTTTCAGTATTGGGCAGTGAGCCCCAATGCACACTGATAAAAAAAAGGTGGGGGTGCTGAATTTAACAATTTCCATCGTTAAAAGTATGGCTAAAACCTAAAAACTGTTAGTTTTACCATTTGAAACAGTCAAACTATCTCCAATTCCCCATATGTTGTGTTCATTTGACTATTTCAAAAAATAAAATAAACAGTTTTGGGTTAGATCCATACTATTAACTTTGTAAATATACTTAGTTAAATTCAGAATTTTTTTCAGAGCAGTGAGGATTCTAAAACCATTCATTCTTTTACTAACCAAAGTTTTCGATGTAAGCTTTGCTTAAATATATAGTCAGCTCTTCACCCCCTCCCCCCTTGTCATAGTGGAAACTTGTGCATCGTTGCGTATCATTGTTTACAAGTTTGCCGATAGAGTTCGCTCTAAAAATAACAGGTGCTTCTGTGTCCAGAACCCTGACCCAATTTCTTCGCGTGAAATTGCACGCAGTTCCCCTCGAAAGCCGAGGTGTGAGAATTGAGCCGTTCGCCGATGGTAAGTCTCCCGGCAGCTTTTGCATTTAGCTAATTGAACGTCAAATGCTCATGTGCAAAGGCATATTAGGTACCTACTCACTTTACCGCGAAAAGGAACTTTCGCGGGGGAAATTTGCATCTCGCATGCACCTGCGAGCAAATGATCTGATTCGTTCGTAGCAGGTTGACGATACTACGGGAATGCTCAATTTACGGAGCAATCGCGTCATTCAACATTTCGAGATTCGTTGAAATGACAAACGATTAAATTTTTAACAGCTAGGAGATTTTTAAAGGTTAGACAAAATGTGAAGCTATACTCCCGTGATTATTGCTTATAAACAATAAGTGATCATAGTCTCAGACTTGGCCCTTATGATTTGTGACTTTTAAACCGATGCAAAAGTATTGATCTCTTGGGGGTCCAAAGAACCATTTAAACCTATGCAAAAGTATCGATTTCTTGGGGTTCCAAAGAATTACCAAAAGATTGATTATTTTATATAGAAATAAATGGTTTACATATGATAAATTTGATTATTTATACGGCTTTCCATTAAAGGAGCATGGTTATGACTTTAATTTTTCTTTTAATACAAAAAATTATTTGGCTGAAGCAATTTATTACAATTACTTATTTTTAGAGGAAAATAAATTTGTTGAGTAATAACCTAGGTACTAGCGAAGAGATAAACATTTTTTACTGTGATTAAATTGAAGCATTCATTTGGGACAGGAAAAGAAAATAAGTTTCGCGAATCGTTTATAATGCATCGTAATCTCTTCCATATAAAGCTATGAAAAAGAATCGATCTTCGGGGGGCTTAAAAGAACCTTATAATACTCGATAGTTTTTCATAGGTTCAATAACGATATCTGACTTGCTCTCAAGCCGCCACTAGTTAGGAACCTCTAATCAGAGCTGTTGTTCCCGTGTATATTTAATGGCATTTTTCAATTCACCGATGCCATATCGGTTGAAAAAAGATTACACAGATCACATCAACGTATGAATGTAATGCGCGAAAATACTCGTTTCTGTAATATTTTCTCAACCGGTGGAGTCATAGATGATTTTAAAAATCTTGCGGATATTTAGATAATTTGACGGCGATTGAACCGATATAGAAAGAAGATTACCTACAGTTGCGAGTATATTTTCATGCATTACAGTCATGAACTGGACTGAACTGAGTAATCTCTCCTAGACAGGTGGAATCATCAGTGAATTGAAAAAAAAAATCCATTGGATATGCACACCAGTAGCGGCTCGTGCAATCTGGCAACAGTGCTATTTTGCCATTTAAATCTGTGATAAAAGATCGATTCTAGGTGAGGCACAGCGCCTCACCAAAGAATCGATTATTTTACATAGGTTTAAATGGAGGGAGTCCATCGTTGCCACATTGCACGAGCCGCTACTGATGCACACGAACGGCAGCACTGCCTCTATACAATCAATGTCAATGTTGATTTATGCAACGGTTATTTATGCAATGGAGATCGGAAACTTTGTTATTGATTTCCAAAATGGGGCTCTTGCAAATTTTTGCTATGACCAAATTAATAGTTAAATCTGTTGTAAAAACCAGCGAAAATCACACTAAAACAGTCTAAAATTTAGTAATAAACTCAGAAAACAGGTGTAACGGCAAGATGATGACGAAAATACGCTGGTACCTGTGTAATTTGCCACTTTCTCTATCTTGGAAAGACAGAAATAGGTCTCAAATTAGATGGGAATCTCTCATGATACCTGCCACTTTTTAGCTCCACCGTTAAGCCCGAAACTGAGAGTGAATTTTGTGTGTCATCGTCATTTAAAAAGGTTTTTGTGCAAGAATCGCTTTTCCAACCACCTGTAGCAAAAGTTTGCAAGATAACCCTATTATTTTGAAAAATACTTGAGATTTGAAACTTACCTTTTGCGATGATTGGGAGAGCGACTTTGATTGCGTCGATCACACAATCGTTTAGTTTTGGATCTGATTTTTTGCATATTTTGAAGTGGTTCTTCTCCGAGAAAACTGGACAGACAAATAAATTGACATGGATTAGTTTTCTATCAATTTAAATTGGGGCAAAAAGAGTACATTGAGAATCATCAGTATTTCGTGGATCATTGAACTTCAATCATAATTGGGCTTATCCAACGTTGACTTTCACACAAGCCTCACATCAATCAATATGTGCTTCAGGTAAAAAAAAAAAAAAAAAAAAAAAAAAAAAAAAAAAAAAAAAAACTTTCTCACATCAAACTTAAGGGGGTATACCACCCTAATTTTTCGATTTTTTTTATTTTTTTCATTCCCCCCCCCACCAATTTTGTAGAGGACAATTCAGGGAATACGAGGATATTTTTTTCTAATTTTTAGGAGGTCGGAAAGTATTTTTAAATTAATTTTAAAGTTTATGAGTCAACATTGCGAAATTGAGAACCATTTGATAACCATCTGTTTCTTATTTTTTTCTCATGTACTATTTGTTAATTTGCTTGTACTGAAAAATCAATTTTTCGCTTGTTTTTTCAACTTCAAAACAGCTTTTCTCGAGTACTATGATAGCTAGAGACTTCAGGTTTTTTTTAAAATGTGCAGAATTTCATGCTCTAGGTACTCTTGTATGGATTTGCCCTCAACCTAACATCTCAAATATCTATTAATGTTTAAAAAAAAAAAAAACCATGAAAAAAATGTCACATCGAAGAAACATTAAGAAAAAAATACTTCCTCTCGACAAAAAAAAAAAATCCATACAAGAGACCCTAGAGGACACTAATACCTTTCATTTGAGACCAAGACCAAGGTGATTGAGCAATTCTAACTCTAAAAAAGCTGTTTGAAAGTTGTCAACGTTTTTTCAGGAAATTTTTTTTTAAGGGGCAGGTATGCAACCAGCTTCACAAAAATTTCAGGATCTCTAATTTACATCAGTATGTGTTACCAAAAAAAATTGAGGGCTCTAAGTCATCAGGAACGATTTTTTTTAATTTGGGTGGTATACCCCCTTAATCTAGAGGGACCCCTAGTCCCTCCTTTAATATTCTGGGAAAGACCCCCAGCCCCTTCTCAAACGGTTACTTTTGCAGTAGGCTGGTTGCAGAATATTTTTGCACATCATCAAAATTCAAACAGCTATATTTGAAATATTCCGAAATAGGTACCCAAAATAACCCGTTTAGTCCCATCGATTTTAATGGAAACCTTTAATCATCCATAACTTGCCTACAATTTAAAATTTTGAAAAAAAAAAATGCCTCTAAGGAATGGAAAAAGCAACCCCTCTGCAAAATTTGGAAGCGTATGGATCATTGGTTTCAAAAGTCATGCCGGGATAAAGACAGACAGACGCATTTGCGTCATCACAATACTTTCTAAATTTCTAACTTCGTTAGAGTGAGAAACGAAAAATATGCTGTTGACTTCTATATGCCTGACGCCGCACAGTGGAGCGAGTCAAAGGTAGAGGCCGCACAAAGTGTGGCAACTTTAAATGCGTATATATCTTTGTTAATACGCAACCAGTGGCGGCTCGTGCAATCTGGCAACCGTGCAATTTTGCCATTTGAACGTATGCAAAAAGATCGATACTAGGTGAGGCGCTGCGCCTCACCAAGGAATCGATTATTTTACACAGTTTTAAATGGAGGAAATCCATTGTTGCCACATTGCACGAGCCGCTGCTGTACGCAACGCAGGTGTTTGAAAGTGGTTTCATTGGTTTTATCGTAAAATTTTCAACAATAATCACCCTAGTTATAGTCTTTTTTTCTGACTGTAGAAACATTCAAATTTGCATTTTTTGTCATATTCTTCCATGTCGCGACCCCTCCCATTGACTCGCTCCACGTGTGCGCAGCGCCGAGGCCTAGGTGGTCCCTGCGAAACCAATGCAGGGGCCATCAACCAAGACATTAAGTCTGCCAATCTCATGAATCGTATACGAATCACATATAAAAGTCGGAAGTGCAGTAGCAGCTCGTGCGATTTAGCAACTATGCAGTTCCTCCATTTATACTGAGGTAAAACAATCGTTCCTCACGGGGGTTGATAGCCTTACTGTATGCGAGAATCGATTATTTCACATTAGTTTAATGAAAGAAAAGCGCTGTTGTCAAATTGCAAATTGCATTAGCCATCACTGCAAAATTGCGCATATTTCCTTCAACCGAAAATTAAAAGAAACCCAACTAATCAGTTAGCATGCATTCCGGCCATGCGCGCTGCATGATATAATTGCCCGAGAAGAAGTTTCAAGATGCTCTCGCTAAGTTGATCCAATGACACAGGTCGATTAATGGCCTCTCAAGGGCTACTGGTCAGTCTTCGAGTCTGATACATACATACAATAAATCATGTAAATAATGATCAGAACCATTGAAACAACTTTATTGGCACAAGCTACTGTATACATATCCACCGTATGCTTCACAGATAAGAGCAATCTTCAATGCCTCCTTCGTTAATATATATTTAAAAAAAAAGAGAAAAAAAAAGAGTCTTTAGTGAAGGTACCCAGATTATGCGAGCAATAAATGCCCATGATTAAGATCACGGTTTTTTTTGTATTGATATCGGAGGAATCGCGGTTTATAATTGAAGAGTACGGAAATGCGCGTGGGATAACAATTAGGTATATGTGCTTGCGCGAACTTGCGGTGATCAAGGAGAACTCCTGCGCCAGTTGGCCTGTGACTCAATCTGTCAATCATGTCGCGTCAGCATGAGCACTGAAGAATATCGTCGTGGAAAATAATTTGCGTATTATAACAACTTAATTATAAGTATGGAACGCGGGGGATGAGAAAATTATCCACGCAGCGGCGGTTATCCAGCAAGGTGGAATTAAATGGAGTATTTATTTGAAGCACGTGAAAAACCTGTGGAAATAATGGCTCTCTTTTACAAGCTGGCAAAGCCGTCGAAAGGGATTCCTTTTACCGATCGCAAGAGAAGCCAGTCGAGAGTCAACATTGTTTATTTTAGTTCAAGCATTTATTATTTTCGTTTTATTTTCATTTATTTTATTTTCTCTGAAATACCTCTTTGCTGCATAAGTCTGGATTAGTGAGACACGCCAGACTTACTGTGAAAAGTTTTAGATCTGAATGCACGAAGGAATATTTTCTTCGCGTCAAGAATCTGAACGATTTTGAATTGAAACGAGCCGGTTGCTTTAAAAAGAGCTCGCGACTTCCATTTTTGAGGTAATCCACTTTGATTCGGAAACGAGTTTCTGGAAAATTCGTTACTTTGGAGGAAAACGTGTTACCTTTGTGACAAACGAACCGATTAGAATGACTGAGGATTATTTCACTGGATTTTTTCCTTTTTAAATTTATTTTTGGTATAACTTCACCTTACGTTTTTTCTTTCTTATTTTATTCTGTTTACCTAAATCATTGGAGGGATTTTCTTATCAGCCGTTCTCCCATTAGGTGTCCGTCACCATTTGACTGTTAATCACGAAATAAAATCATTCCAACAATTTCAAAACAAGACGAAAACTACATAGGAAGTTAGAACCCAGACATCATATTTATTTTCTCGAAATATTAAGAAGAAAAAAATCAAATAATTTGCCAATTTCATCCATAGAGGGTGGCATGACGTCCGAAGCCTATACTTTTCTTCAAATCTTCAATTGCTTCCAAATTGCATTCGATCTTTTGGTAAATATCACAGGGAATCATATATGCTACTGGGCTCTATGACTACGTATAGTTTCTTCTTTGTTTTGAAACTATTATAATAACTAGCCGTTTTAGGTGCCCTTCAGGCACCTTACACGTCTAGCATTCTAGGGGTATAGATTAGTAGGTGTGGATGTTTAAGACATTCGTGGATTTTAATTATCCCTCCCCCAATTTATTTTCTTGAAAACTATCGAAAGTTTGCAATTAAAACTATGCCATTATTCATTATAACGCATTGCAATATATTTTTTTTTTCTGTTGCCGTCGGTCGATATAATTTTTTGTGTTGGAAGCGCAAAAATTCATATGGACCTATAGTTTCCAAAATTTGAAGAAGCTTCCAGCGAAAAATACTGTAAACGCGAAGAACTTTCTGGGAAAAATAAATTATTCCAGAGTCAATTCCATAACCGCAGCCAGGAGGTTGTCCTATTGCTATATCTTCGTCCATTCAAACACATGTGTTCGAAAATAAACAACACAGGGCTGGAAGACACGTGACAGCCCCTCTCACTTTTTAGAGCTTAAAGCAAATTTTGGCCCCCCTTTTTCTGGACTTTAATTTGTTTTTATTCGATCTTTAAGGATCTTTGCGGCAAAATGAAAGCAAATATTGATACTTTGATTGCGCAAATAGTGGCGCGTTTAAAAATCTTTCGGGACCGGGGGGGGGGGGGGGGGGCTGAAACCTATTTTTCAACAAAACGCCCCAAATTTCCTCAAAAATCTCTTGATTGAGATTTCCTCTTTTTATATATACCGCGGATGGGGTTCTTGCAATCCCCCAGAATTTCAAATGTTTCCAATAAGATATAAATGAACCCCTCTCTTCTCTATACCCCTCCCGCTCTTCATCAATACCTCGTAACTTCCTTTAGAAACCCTCGTCAAACAGATTTCGACACTTTTATGAGTCTTCAGACCCTGCGATTCCCGTGACACATTATCACTCTTGCACTCTCTCTCTCTCACTCCCCTACACATTCACAAATCTCTCCGTCAGCATTCTATTCGAAAACAAACGTCAAGGCTTCCTTTCAATCGCTTAATGAACCGTGAAGGAATTTCCTGACCAATGGAGCCCAAAGGTGAGGGTATCTGCGGAGCCCCCTCCCCCTCCTGCCTTGCAATTTCGACAAAATGGGCTGTAGCGGCGCTCTCCGTGAATTTTTGAAATTTGGATTTTTTCTCATCGAGAATTTTTATGAAATTTGGATTTTTTCTCATCGTGAATTTTTTTTAAATTCGGATTTTTTCTCATAAAGGGGAGGTTGCCAGGAATATCTACACCAAATTCAAGTATCAAGCTCATCTGGATATGGTCGAAAGAAGTCGGTTCGGACACAGGCAGACAGACAACACTGTGATTTTATATATACCGCGGATGGGGTTCTTGCAAACTTTTGCTGTGAGCAAATGAATAGCTCAATCTGATGTAAAAATCAGCGAAAATCACGAAATAACGAAAATTCCACAAAGAAAGTCTAAAATTCAGCAATAACTTCACCATAACTGCAAGACCGACGGCAAGATCGTCATGGCGGTTCAACGCAGATATCATGGGAGATTCCTGTCTAATTGGCACTTTCTCTAAGTAAACACAGAGATGCGCCTCAATTAGATAGGAATCTCCCATGATAACTGCGTCTCTCCGCCATTAGGCCCGATTCTGAGGGTGAATTTCGTGATTTTTTAGTGCACTCATCGTCATTATTACAGGTCTTTACAGGTTTTACAGGAATCAACTCTTCAATCCCATGCAGCAAAAGTTTGCAAGAGCCCCATTATATAATGGTTTTATTTCATGGTAAACTGTAAAATGGTGATGCCGGTAACAAAAAAGGATATGATTGATTTTTGTTCTTGATAAAAATGTGCTTTTTCAAAAAAAAAAATACGGAACATTTTGATTGATAAAATTATTATTTGACTTGAATAATTAGGTACAGATACACGATGCCTCACTGCCTCACGTACTGTACTGTACTGCTGTACTATTCATTGCTAACAACAATCTGATATGGCAATGCTATGGCGTCCAGAGGGCAAAACGGCCGATGACATTAATTAATATTATTTTATTTATTTGTATATGTATTTTTTCCGTTATATGACACACGAATGATAACTCTTATGAATTACTGTTTCCCATGAGTCCCGAGTGATCAGGGCCACTATGTCGATTTGCAACGCTAGGTGCGCGAGATCTTTGAGACGCCTTTTGTGAAGTCCACCTCGGAGACTTATCGTTCAAAGGCCTCGCTCTACTTGCTCTTCAAATGTCTTTTCCTCTCTCCTTCCATTTGAACACATGTGTCAGATAAGGATAGCAGAGGGGACCATCACGTGCGAATATAGCCCAAACTCCGTCCTTTTCTGACACACGTATTCAAATGGGAGGAGAGAGAGACAGACAAATGCCTATATCCGCTCATGCTTCCAATGCAAAATTTATCTACGGCAGGTCCTATCCTATCCAATATATTGATGTGAAACTGAAAATAAGTGATAGATGGAAAGGCTAGCGCTTCTGGTTCCAGCTTGCGGTGAAAATTAAATTGTGTTGTAATAAATGTTGTCTATGGCTCCTAATTATTCTTTAAGGAGTGCGTTGCTTAAAAAATTGTTAAATTCTTTATCAATTATTTTTTTATAAAATAAATAATAATGAGTTCACTGTCCTTACTCCCCATAAGAGCATTATCCTCAAATGGAATTTACTTACGGCATGAAAACAGAATAAATAATAAGAACTTAAAAGGTCACATCTACCGTTTTTACGTTTGGATGTCATGGTTTTCGTTTTAAAATGCTCTAAAATGAGAGAACGACATTGAAACCTGTTTTGTTCGGAGCCAGAATTTGCTGTCAATCGATATACATATATCGAGAGTGAAATTAAGCTAATTTAAACGGTCAAGCACCGCATCAACCTTAACCCCTAAAGAAGGGACTTATGTTCAAGAATGCAAAACATCAAAAGATCTAATTAATAGATAAATGGAATCACAAGTGAATTGTCCACCTCCTATTGCAGAAATTGATCACTGCTGTAATTATTTTTTTATGTAAATAATGGGTTACTTAAATACTAACTAAATTAATCCCATAAAGTTTTATTAATTTTTTTATTGGAATGCGTTATTTAATAAACTTTGGGTAAACTAAACTTAGCTAATGCATATAAAAATTATTAGATTAATAAACAGATAATTAAAGATTAACTTGAGACATCAACAGAAAGGTCTTGCAACTAGCTTGCGTTTGCACCATGACTTCTAACTAATAACGGGGGAAATATAATAGGTTAGGGAAAAAAAAAGAAAAATGAAAGAAGAAAAACAACTGTCAGAACAAAGCCGTGCGCCGGGCTCAAAAATCAACCCGTATCGAATCCGATCTTTAATTGAAATTCCCGACATTTGGAAAGACTGGATAAGAATGGAAAACGTGGTTCTCAAGTCTAATCAAAATGCGGACTTTATCTAACTCGTTATCGGACTGTCTTCAGCATCGGATATTTTGTCTATTCTATTTATATTCTATTCTAGATGGCGATGTTTACAAAAATAACTGACAAAAACAAGCCTAATCAATACTTTTTTGTACACATTTTTTGAACAAAAACCTTGAAAAAATATTTACGAGTGAGTCTATAAAATAACTTTACTCTCACGAAAAATGAAAATTGATCAGTGTAGCCTCAGTCTACTTTCATAGAAATTTTCCTATTTTTGTACACCTAGGTACCGGTACCTCACCCTGATATTTTCAAGTAACTGGAACTGTATTTGTGATTTAGCACGGAGCCTTCCCCCTCCTGTCCATGCGTCCGGAAAAATCCACGATTCGATCCACTGTGTGACGCACTATATGGTCTGAGATCGAAAAAGTGGCAAAAAATCAGTGGCAAAAAATCAGTGAAGAAAATTCATCAAAAATCATCGTTTTCGTCCTTTTTAAGCTTAATTTAAAACTTTCTAATTATAATTATAGGTTTAAATTACTTGCATTAAGGGCGTTTCCTACCCAAAAAAACCATTTTTTCTCAATTTTTTTTTTTAAAAACTTATCTCACAGAAGATACTCTGCTGAAGAGAATGGTGTATATAGGGTTTTGTAAAAAATCAATTAGAAATATTTTTTATCGATTTTTGAAAAGATGATTCCAGATTTCCAGATTCCAGATGATTTTCAGATTTTTCCAGTTTTTTTTTCCGGATGGGAAACAGCATAACTGTTTGTCTATAATCTATATTATAGCTAGAGAATTCAAGTTTTTGTTTTTTGATTTTGTTTTTGTTTTTTTAAAAAAACAAAAACAAAAAAAAAAACAAAAACAAAAAAACCAGAATTATAAGCTCTAGGGGATGTCAGAGAGACTTTAAGATTAGGGATGAGTTTCATCCATCTAAACATGTTTGAAGTTGAAGAAGTACCAACTGAAAAGATTTTAAATTTAGAAAAACAATATAAATATATTACTTGTACCTATCCAATGAAAGCAAAAATGCCTCTGACATCCCATATAGCAGTGGTCCTAACCTTTTATTGAAGCCCAAGATTGTGATTTGAATCATCCTGTCAAAAGCTATATGCTGTTTCTACAAAACATCCTTTTTTGTCTATTTATTACGGGCTGTGATGCTACCCGCATCACAATTTTTTATTTTTTTTCCAAATTCGTCTTATATCATTCCCTACTTTCACCTCCTAGAATTTTAGACCAATAGCTGCATTAAGGAAGATTTGTTTTTGTTTGGGGGGGGGGGGGTTAGGGTACACCCTTAAGTGTTTTTAGTTATTAAAATTGGCATTGGAAGTTTGTAAATGATAAGTTGATGAGGAATTTTCTTTCTGATTTTCGGCCAATTTTTTTTTACGGCCTTAGACCAAAGTGCGACGGACCACAAGCTTAAAAAAAGGAGGAAAAGCGTGAAACTCACCTTTATCTTTTTCTTTGATTGGTCCTGCGGAGACTCCACTGAGCACAGCACAAGAAACTAGAACAGCACCAACAACACTGAACGAAGTCATGTTTGGTCTCTGTTTAGGTTGCCGGCAACGTAAATCAGGCGGCGATCCAAAGATGGGTGAATTACTGGTGGAATCCCGGTGGCAACTTGTATTTATATACTCGCCACTGATACTCACACTATTAACCTGTGGCGGACGGACGGAGGATGCGAAGATGAGGAAAAAAAGAAAAAAGGAAAAGGGGGAAAAAAACAAATAAAAGAAAGGAAGATATTAATCCAGTATCCAGTATTATCCACTGATTTTGTTATACGTCATTCCACGTCCGTGTATTCGATCCTGGTTCGTTTCCTTTCGCTTCTCTATCGAGAAGCCCGTATACCTATAGATAGACAAACGTCAGTCCATCGGTCGCGATGGCGCTCTTCTTTATTCACTTTCGGGAGGGACTTTAACGATCTGTTAATCGTAACTCGGGGTTCGGACTATTGCGCGATTTGATCGGCCGGCTGCAAAATTTGCGACTGTTGTGATGTCCGAATTCGCAGCCGCGTATATAAAATAGAGAAGATCCTTCGCGAATTCCCACCAATTTCACGATTTCCAAGATGAACGGCTTTACCTATTACTATTATAATTATTATTTTTCTTTCATTTTTGTTTTTTGTCTTTGTTTTTTTTTTCTTTCTTGTTACTCCACCGACCTTACCGCAATTAAAGTTGTCTGTTATTATAATTTTTTTTTTTTTTTTTTTTTTAATAATAGTTGTGTAAGTCTAGGATGCCAATTAGGAGTGGTACCAGGGGTTGCGCTCTTCGACCGTGGCGAATATCTCATTCAGAAAATCCGATTTAATGATGTCCTCCGCTTTTCCCCTCGCGAATTTTGTGGTTGACTGACTATTCCACGACGTATCTTCGTTTTATCGAAAGCACGCGCGTTTAAACGGCGCGACCTCATTACTGCTATAAATGCTATAGATATTTGTGCACTCTCAAAAAAAAAAAAAAAAAAAAAAAAAAAAGGACAGCGAAGCATCTTTTGTGAAAGGCATGAGTGACTATTAATTTCATTTCGTTTCTATCGATCCCCATTACTGCCGATCGATTGCTCTGGCGACTCGTGCATAGGCGTAGCAATAGACACATTTTCTAGGGGGGCCAAGTTCGGAAATCCTAATGGCGGGGGGGGCACCCCTCCTCCCCAGGAAATTTAGCCGCTGAAAGACGTGATTTCAGGCTGTCTCCACCTCACAAATGACAAGAACATAGACACGCGCAAAGCGTCATTTTATGTTCCTTATTTTCCAAAAAAAAAAAAAAACAAAACAAAACAAAACAAAACAAAAAAACAATAAACTGAACTAATTAGAAAAAACTAATCTTACAATTTTATTTTTTCATAGTTGTGAATTAAAGTAATAATGATATCGATTGCAGATAACGAATTAAAGAGATAAAGGAAAAGAAGGACCTTTTGAACGGATTCCACCTCGATGTGCTCCGCCTAGTCACCGAAAGTAAAAATATGTCATATGCCTATTACTTAACGGTATGTTCATTATTTCAGTTTGCGTTTTACAATATTTTTTTTTCTTTCAATTATTACTGCATTTTTTTTTCAACATCAGATTTTCTGGGGATGGGGGAGCGGCGGGCCCACCCCTACCCGCTGCCCTCCTGCCCCCGGCCCCATAGTAGCTAACCCCATAAGCTCGTGCAATTTATCAGTAACGTTCATCCCTCATTTGATTCTATGTATATAACAATCGATTCTATAATGAGGCAGCGCGTCTCCACATTTCGATTGCTGTACGTAGATTCAAATGGAGGAAAAACATTATTGCCAAATTTCACAAGCCACCACTGATCGATTAAGAAGGCACCGTTTTACAAGGTAGATCAACACAGGTAGTCGGTAGCTGTATTAGCCAATTTTGAGCGTCGTGTGAGGTATTACTGCCTCGGCAGCCTGTAGGCTATTGATACATTTTCTCTATTATAGAGGAAAATTAATAAACTTTTGTTGTTTCCATCGGTTTTCGCGTAACATTATATTTTAAAATCAGGTATTTCTGGCTCTATAGCGAACAGGGATGGGAACCGATTCGGAATCCGGAACCGGAACCCGAGGAACCGGTTGATTTTAGGGAAACCGAAACCGGAACCGGAACCGGAACCAGAACCGAAATGACACAGCCTGGAACCGGTTTCTAATCGGTTCCCGGTCAGCTGTAATATTTTATCTGAGGCAACATTTTTGGCATGTAGTAATAAATCTATTTTCATTGTCATCTGACCTCCTACACAGCCTTCTGTTGCTTCGATCTGCTTAAATTTCTATTCATACCTGTATATCTACTGTGGAAATTATATCCGGAAACTTTTGAGCTTAACTAATCGGCTCACAGGTAAACGTCAATTGTTTTCTTTCAATGAAGTTTTGAATTTGTTGAATTTTACCGGAACCGATACCGAAACCAGAACCTGCTGGCCGGAACCGGCACTGGAACCAGAACCTGAATCATCTGGCCCGTCGGAACCGGAACCGGAATCGGAACCTAAAGCTCTGGCCTGTTACAGCCGGAACCGGAACTGGAACCAAATTCCGAATCGGTTCTCATCCCTGATAGCGAAAGTGTGCAATAGACCAATTGACACGGGCGGATCCAGCAATTTGGCAACCATGAATTTATCCCATTTGAATGTATGAGAAACAATCGATCTATGAGGAGGCCATGTCCTTTTTACTAAACAATTATTTATCATGCATTCAAATGGGATAAATTCATGGTTGCCAAATTGCTGGCTCCACTTTTGGTAATTGAATATCGCTGCATGTATAAGATGGATGGACGGGGGGACATGCATCCACCAATACTCCCCGGACAACCCCCCTCTTATTATTCCCTCGAAATTGTTGGGCAGAGACATTGCAAAAGAATTAAAGGCATCCACAAATTTAATCGGTAGTGGCTTATAATGAGGCAATCAGAAGGTTTTTTGGGAAAATGCGAAATGGGGATCTCGCTTTCAACAATTTTCAAAGTTTTCAAAATTTGTGTGAAGACAACACTGTATCACATATTTTTATGGAGTAGACATCGGTACATTTCAATTAATGAGCCATACCTACGACTCCCTCACCAGTGTTGTCGACTTTGGCTGCGGAAAAACAAAAAAATTACATTAAGTTGTAAATGGGAAAATGGCAGCCATGTTCCTCGCACCTTCCGTTTGACATTACATAACTACATGTACCTACCGTCCTCAGTTCGTTCAACTCAATGTATCCATATAGAAACTAACATTGTCTTTAATTTGTTTTTTCCCTTTGCACCTTTATCATAATTTGTCGGTAAATCGCATCTTCATAAGGATGGGGCATCTTTCCTGCGAGACTTCGCGCGATTGTACGACGTGCGTGTAATTTTGAGCGATTCTACTTATTGCTTCCATAACCAAAGATACTTTCCCTGTACTTAACCTTGGTTACAGTTGTGTCTTCGCAATTTTCTGTCTTTGATAGTCGACGATGTGTAGATTGCTACCATAACCAAAGAGAATTTTCCTGTACTTAATCTTGGTTATAGTTGCGTCTTCGCAATTTGCTGTTTTGATGGTCGACAATATGTTGAGCACAAAGTGGTACTTATCAGGGCCTTTTAGGATATTTAAAGTTTTGAGAAAAGAAATGCTATGATCATTTCAGTGCTGAATAGGGCTGTTGCACACTCTTACTCTAAGCGATTTAATAGTCAATCCTGGCTGTTAAAGCAACAATTCAAAATTTGCTGATTTGACAAAAATTGAAAGTTGCTAAATCAACCAGGGTTTTCTGTTATGTTAACAATTTATTTGTTGAGTTTACAAAAATAGTCGTTAAATCAACCACAATACCACATAATGGTGTTCTTTCAACAAAATAAACATTATCAATTTAGCAATTTTAAATAGTTAAAAAATACAGAACTTAACCCAATTAGTTGATCTAACAATTCAGCTTGTTTTATCAGCAAAATAAATTGCTGATTTTACTTACTTTGTTATTCAAGCTTAAAAAGTGTTATTTTTACTGTTTGATTTGCTGGTTGGGCAAAGTTAGTTGTTAAGCAAACAAAATGAATTGCTGATTTAGCATTTGAGTTGTTAATTTAACAACATTAAAGGTTAATTTAGCAAATCATTTTGTTCTGTAATTTTTTAACTATTTATTTTTTTCAGTGTGGTGTAAAAACCTCCAAAATAACGATGGCAGCTCTGACAACTTCTGAAATCCACTCCTCAACTCAATTAATGCTTTTATTTTCGCGAGCGTAATGGTGGCTTAGGGCAGTAATAATGGGAGATTCCCATCTAACAATACTGTAACTCCATTAAGGAACCAATAAGAGACGTCTTTCATTTGACATCGGTGTCACTAGATGTCACGGTACCATTCATCGGGTGTGGATCACTGCTCTGAGGACTAATTACTCTGTGAATCATCCTTTTCAGCATAGAGAGAGTAACAAAATTGAGATAGGAATCTCCCATCATTACTGCCCTATGCCACCATTAGGTACACTCGCGCCAATAAAAGCGTGTTTTGAGTTTAGGGGTGGATTTCGGAATTTTTTAGTGATGCCATCGTTATTTTTGGAGGTTTTTACACCAGAATTGGCTATTAAATCGCTTATAGCAAAAGTGGGCAACAGCCCCATTATGAAAAAGTAGTTTCACAAATTTTGGACCTTTACACTTGTGAATCAAACTGGCTTTTTCTCATGCTATTTCATAAGCATGTCAATGTTTTTGATAGTTCTAAAGTATCCATGTTTACAGAACGTGCTCTTTATGAGGCTGAGGAGCAAAATGGACTGTCTCAAATATAATTTGAAAGCTAAAAAAACAATTTTCACTATTACGTTTGCTTTTGAGCCGGTGAGGTGTTATCCGAGGCAAGTAAATTCGGTGGCTTCTTTTAATCGAAAAATTAGTGATGAAACGATGACGTCTTTCTCTGCACGGATGAAAAAAGTGGGTGAGCGTCGTATTCTCTTATTAAAATTTAAACAAATATGACATCTTTGTTTTTTAGGATTTCGAGCGAGGCATTTTTTGAGACATGGCATAGCCTTTGAAACCCTCCGGCGGACTAGTCGTGAACTTGATTCAAATGTTGTCAGATTTTCCTATAAAAAACCAACTTTTATACCATGGCAAATGGGAAAAATCGAATTCTTATCTGGAAAATGGCAACACTGCTTGACTTAGACAGGATATAACTCATGGGCAGATCCAGCAATTTGGCAACCATGAATTCATGAACGTATGAGAAACTATCGATTCTTGAGGGGGGGGGGTCATTGCCCTTTTACTAATCGATTGTTCCTCATGTATTCAAATGAGAGTAGTACACAGTTGCAAAATTGTTGGATCCGCCTTTTCTGTAACTTTTTTTCTACTTCCCAAAAAAAAATTATAATGAAAAAAAATTATAATGAAAAACATAATGGTGAACCCAATACTTATACAAAACCCTCATGCCCACGTCGAGAAGAAAAAGCTTGTAGACTTTTTTCCCTCCCCAAGCACCCTGATTTCAAAATACAATTTGTTTTGTTTTTTTGCCCCCCCCCCCAACAAAAAAGTTGTCACTGGCAACCCCTTTGTATACTACGCGGACATTTCCCTTTTCGTGTGTTACCAAATAACACTTTTATTTTAATAAAAAGTTTGGCCGTTTTAGCATCGAAAATAAGTGTTATCCTTTGGTCAAAACAGGGCTCTTGCTAACTTCTGCTATAAAAGCGATCGAAAAGTTAATTCTAGAGTAAAATCCGCGGAAATTACTCGTACGATGAGCGGATTAAAATATTGCGAAGTTCACTCTCAGACTCACAAAATTATTTTTAATTTTGAGGCGTAATGGCAAAGCTACGCAGGTACCATGAAATATTCCTACCTAATTTGAGGATTTCTTTATTTTTTCCTTGTTTATATCCTTTATTTGTTTCTTCTAATTAATTCTTCTAATAAGAGTGACTAATTAGAAAAGAACCCCTCATGACAACTGCGTAGCTCCGCCATTTCAGAATAAAGGTGGCGGAGCTATGCAGGTTAATATTACGGGAGATACCTATACCTAATTTGTCTCTGTCTCTAAATAAACACACGACAGATATTGCTAAACGAAGAAGGAAATAAGGCGGACAAATTATTTCAAGAATTATGGCGGGAACTGAGGGTTTCTGGGGAAGGTTTGTTGTGAGCGTTTGGGGGGGGGGGTGGCACTGGTACTTCTATTTTATGCCCCTTCAATACACTGCCTGGAATATGTCTTGCAATATTATTCCTGCTCTCGCATGAAGCAAACATGCAAAGAGAAGGAATATGAAAGAAAGATATTTGGTTGCCTTGTCCGTTCGAATCTGTAATCACCTCCTCCTCGGCATTGTAGTTAAGTATGTATGTTCCACAACTGCACTGGCGGATCCAATAAATTGTTCTTCTCTCTTTTTTTCCATTTGAATGCATGTGTTAGGAAAGGATATAGGGGAGGGGACGAAAGTTACGTGGCTGTCCCTAATCTGTCATTTTCTAACACACCCATTCTAATGGGGAAAGAGAGAGAAGGATAGATTTCTGGGTCCGATGTAGCCAGTCCGCGTCGCTCCTCCATTCTTTCCTGTTCCCGCAACGAATCCCTACATGGTAGCGTTCTGGAATTCTCCGGAGTAATGCACCGGTGTAGAAACGATTACAGTATATAGTGTTGTAGTATAACTTTATATGTTGGAAATGATCGATATTCATAATCTTTTCTGCACCGGTGCAATATTCCGGAGAATTCGGGAACGCTCCCATCATACGAAAGTAAACGCCTCTGATCAGATCATAGGTCCCACGTTCATTTTCTTTTAATTTCCACGCGTCGAGTATTTATAGAAATTAATCTTCCGGCTGCAAACATATGTGTTTTCCCCGGAACGTTTTGTGTGTTTCGGAGAAGGAAAAGAAGAAGAAGAAGAAGAAAAAAATTATTTTTCAGGCCGGATATTTAATGAGTTTTTAACAACTGCTTTGTCGATTGACATGAAAAAATCCACGCGAAGACCCCGGGTAATATTGTTGATCCAAAAATAAGCAAATATAGACAGATTATTATTAATCAAAAAATATTTACTTTCTGCGAAAAACAGGGCAATGGTATGACACGTTGAAAAGTCACGTGACACTGTCGCTAAAACTGTTGCTCGGAGGATAAACAAAGTAAAGAAAGATGGCGACGGTATAAAAACGAAACATATTTATTCCGAGCAAAACAAATAGTAATTTCTTTGTAGTTAGTTTAATTTTGGAGCTGTTAATTCAAAATAACAATGATTACCTATGCTCTTAATTTTCTTTTCATTAGACAGCCTTCTTGTTTACTTCCTCACTGCTAACAAAGTTAGAAATAGAGAAGGTATTTTTGCAATGGCGCAGAGATTGTCAAGGTATTTTGTTTCGATACTTGGCCCACTACGACTAAGTAAATCATGATAATTACAAAATAATTGGCTCTCATCATGCCTGATACTATCCTAAAGAATATTCATCCATGAAGTTTCAATATTATTTAACCATTTCTGGCTTGGAGGTGTAAATGCACAAACTTTCTGTGGCGTCTGTCTGTCTGTAGCCATGAAACGTGAAACCCAGTATAACTTTTTAACTACTGATCCATATGCATCCAAATTTTGCAGAGATGCTGCTCTTGACATTTCCCCAGAAGGACCTTTTTTGGTTTTTTTGACATTTTAATTTTTAGGTTAGTTACATGGATTGGTTTCCAATAGAATCAATGGGAAAATGGGTCAAAAGTGAAAAATTTAAATATTTCAAAAACGAATCTTTGGATTTGGATAAAAATATCAAAGAGGGGTCTGGGGGTCTCCTCCAGAATATTAAAGGGAGGGTCTGGGGGTTTCCCTTCAGAATACTAAAGGGGGCCTGGGCCGGTCTCCCCCAAATTAAATTTAATGTAAGAAAGTGTTTGTAGGGTATTCTCTACAGTTTATTTTTTTTTTCTCTGCAAGTTTGTTCTAATAAAGTTATACTTTTCGGAACACAAGACTTGTGTTTCAAAAAGTGTTCAAATATGAAGGGCTGTCGCGTCGGAATGGTTCACCGACGTTTACGAAACTCTTGCAATAAATGCATGAGCAATAGGCATATACTCACATGACACCTCTATTAGTGTTGCTCCCGATACGACTTTATGCCGTATACTATCCATAAGACTTAAGGTCAAATTAACGGTTTTTTACCTAAAATCTGGCAACTCTGACCCGAGTTTAACGCCTTATAGTCCAAGCCCGAGTATACTCGTTTTTCTCCTCTATCTACTTCACATTGTCTCAGTCTTCATTCCGGATAAACGCGACTATCGATTAAATATGGTTTTGCTGGGCGCCTTCCACTCATCGTATAGGCAATTCCAACTCCCCCGAGTACGAACAGTTAAGTACCTTCCCTAATTCACGGAATAGTGGCGTTCTTGTGCAATAACCTGGTCTTTAGTGGGTCAAAGGCTTATCTGTTGGGTTCACCTGACATTTTTAACAAAGTCAAAAAATGAAAATTTTGAAAAAAAAACCACGCATGTTTTTTCTGAAATTACGAAATTGAAATTTGTGAAGTTTTTTTTTTTTTTTTTTTTTTTTTTTTTTTTTTTTTTTTTTTTTTTTTATTTTAAAGGCAGCCATGCAACAACAATACAATCCCCGTTTCTCCACAAATTTTAGGAAAGGGAGGGGGAGGCGCAGGGCTCCACTAAGTGCACAAACAAATGTAATAAGCGCTCCTTATTTCAAGAGCACCTGTCGAATTTGACTTATCAGGTAAGCGTTTGAGAATTATCCGGAGTATCGGGCCTGTGCACAAAAGATAACGGTACCCTTTGCTACAGTATAACTATATACGTTGAAAATGATCGCTACTCATAATCTTTCCTGCACCGGTGCAATAATCCGGAGAGTTCTAGAACGCTCCCTTGGTCATTGGTCAAGTGCGAGACATCGACAGTGACATTCACCCACTTTCAAGTCAGTTTAAAAGTAATTGTAAGTCAACGCGTGGTAATTGACCTGCCTATTGGACGTATTGAATTACATTTTAATTACTTATACCTTACGGACAAACTAGTTTTTATACAGCTTGAATCATGATTTTACGCCAACAAAACGGAAAAGAGGAAACCAATAGCTGTGAACTCTCAAGAGTCAGCACCTCACGACGAGCGTGATTGCAAATTTTTTTTTCGACCAAGGTAAATCGATCAGCGCTACTGTCTGCGTCACGCATTTTGTAAGCTTGCTCCGAAACGCGAAAATTTATTCATAGTGCAAGCTATTATACTTATTTTAGACACAGTATCAGATTAAGTAAGGAAGAAATAGTGTAAACACACCAAAAGTTATCGGAAAAAACAATTTTATTACCAGCGGCGAATCGTGAAATTTGATAACTTTGCGTTTTCTCAATTTAAGGGGGTGGTCTGCCCCTGTTAGTAGGATTTTTTCAATTTTTTTCTCCAATTTTTTGATAGAGTTTATAGGATGAAAACCGTATAATAGTAAGAAGGGTACAGAGGGAGGAGGAGGGCGATGGGTAGAGAAAAAATCATCATGAAGACTGAAAGTACCTGAAATCCACTCCATGCCTCGGTATTTCAGCCATGGGCGGCGCGTGGGGTCAAAAAGTGGGGGGGGCTAAAAATCAACAGTTTTTTTTTTTTGTTTGACGCAGGCGGGTGGGGGGATATATAGCCATTTTTTCTTTTGGAACACTTGTAATCTGACTTGCGGAAGGGCTAAAATTTAAAAATACTGAAAATTTGGGCTAAATAGACACACACTTGAAACAATTTGGTTAGGAAAATTTTTGAAGAATGTAAACAAAAGGTGACAGTCTCGTTTCCTTAGTAACTTCTGAATGATAACGGATGGCGATGAGAAATTGATAACGTTTTTTCATTCTTCTTTTTCTCTTTTTCTTTCTTTTTCCTTTTTTTCTCGTTCAAAATTTTTTTTAGCCCCTCGTTCCCAAAAAAGTAGGGGGGCTATAGCCCCAATAGCCCCTTATACGCGCCGCCTATGATTTCAGCCACGGCAAGTTTTCAGAATCACTCACGTCTAAAATAACTGTTATGCTCTGTAGCATTACCTTATTTACCTTGTATACAGTCTCGGAAGAACGAGGAGAAAAATTGACCTGAATCATAGTTCTCGGAAAATTGGGCTGTGATTTAATTCTCAAAATAACCCAATGCTTCAAGTTTGTTTGATCGAATTATCATAATTCATGGCTGAAAGGGTAAAGGCAGGAACAGAGTGCTCGCGATGTGATGCGGCAAAATCCGCGAGCAGCGATTCATCGGACTCATCTCTGCAGACGAAATCGCGCTAAGCATAATAATCACCCCGTCCTTCCGTCTCACTCCCCTCCACCCCTCTCGTTTCTCCCCCCCCTCAACCACTCCTACTACCATGCACGATCCTGCTCAAAGTTCTGCCGCACGTGTAGCTAGCTTCGTATATCCTATATAGCAAAACGCATGCAGTCGTGTCGAGGGTCAGCGTTGGATTTGGCTGAAGCTCTTCACTCGGCATCCGCGAATTTCAATTTTGTGCAGCATTGCCAAAGGACACTGCGCTTGGCTGCTGGGAATTTGTTCCTAACAGACTAATATACAGCGATATATCGTATCGATTGGCGTCCGAGGACTCCTGCAGGTTATAAACAAACTCTGAATCAATGTAAAGTCCCCATACGCTCATTTTTTAACGAAAATTTTAGCTATTTAATCAAGAAATGAATGCTGCGACCTTCTTGCAGTTATGAATTCAACGTCCTCGAAAATACTTTTGTACGCCTGGCTCCACAGCAAAAACTGCCAAAATCAACGAGATACATTCAGAGACAATATCTATCTATATACAGCCGGGTGTCCGAGAGCGCATGGTTGATTGTAAAAATCTGAAAAATCCAGGAATAATCTATTACCCCTAAGCGACTTCAGAGAAAATGTCGGGGGGCTCCCACACCCCCTTAGGGAGGGGCATTGACCCCAAAATGTACCCCGTGTTGCCGATTGCTGCCGATTTGTTCTTGTGTCTTTAGATGTTGTTTCATATTATGTACAAATGTACCAATCAATTTAGCGTCAGACGTAATTGATAAGAAATGGCTTGAAATTGGAAAGCAACGTCACTTCCGAAAGAAGAGTTTCTATATGGCGTGAAAATATGTTTGGATTCAAACTTCTTTCAATTCAAAGACCTTTGATTTCAACAAATTTTAGGGCTGGCAATGGGTCGAGCTCCGTTGTCGTGGCTGTAGCAAATTTAACATTTAGCCCAGCTTAACAAGACTCTGACGCAAGCACCATTTTATCTGACTTTCCCTGTGATCGTAATTCCGTTTGAGTCTGCTGAAGCGAAAATACGTTTCATCGACCCCTTTAAATACCTATACGACATTACGTCTAAAACTTGGTTCGCGAATTGTCGTAAGCGAGTCCCATATAGGAATTGTGTGCCTCCAGATCAGTAATTGTGAAACGAAAGTGGCTTGGATTTATTTCCCCATCCCTCCTCCCCCTCCCCCCTCCCCCACCCCCCCCCTCCCTCACCCATCACACCTCCCTCTCCCACCACACCTCCCTCTCCCATCACACCTCCCTCTCCCACCACACCTCCCTCTCCCATCACACCTCCCTCTCCCACCACACCACCCCTTCCCCCACCCTCTCCCACCCTCTCCCACCACACCCCCTTCCCCCACTCTCTCCCACCGACCCTCCCCCCTCACCCCTCTATCCACCCTCCTCCCCACAACAGACAAGCAAACTTTTCTTCAAGCGACTAAGTAAGGACCGCCGGTAATGGCACGACCATGTTTGAATTTCCAATTACTTTAAATTATTTTCTCTTCTCACTGTTTCTTTTTCTTCTTTATTTCTGATGTCTTTCCTTATTTCGCAATCCGAAAGCGTAAATCATAGATTTTAGGACCCAACTCATATTGTCAATTTTCACTGAATTTATTGAAAGTTGTGATTTAAGGTTAATAAGGAGGCAAATCAACCAGAAACAAGCCGTTTATGCTGCCTCTTTCTGGGGTAGGACTTATAACATGGCGTATAACCCAGAGACAACAGAGACCATGCACTAGTCGCACTACCTACCTCGCCCATATTGTGCGGCAACTTTTTTTGGGGAGTCCCAACAAAAGCAACGTCCAACGCCCCGACGCTCCTATAAGTGGACTATTGAGCGAAGATGTTGATGCCAGCAGCCAATCAGAACGAAGCATCATTGGTTTGGTCGTTGGTCAACAATCCATGTAGGAGCCGTTGGATGTGGTTCCCCATGTTATTTTGTCGAGTCCCCGAAAATAAAATCGCCCACCACGCGATTGGCCAGTGCGAGTGCGTGGTCTCTGTTATCCCTGGTACAACCCCTTCATGGTTGCAGCTCGTTGGGTTGAATAATTTTATATTCAGCATCTCATAAGGTCTCCGACTCAGCATTCAGTTTTACACCGAAAGTTGACATGCAAATGGATTTCCATTATCCAGCGAAGGAACTGCGCGGAATTGTAGCGTTAGTTACGATTATTACTTAACCAAACAGTATAAAAGTCATGGGCTCGTTACTACGGTCCTCGCATAGGCGAATCCAGAAATCTGTTCGTGATGCGATAGAAAATGACGGAGATATAGGGGTTAAAGTCACGTGATGGCCTCTTTCCTGGATCCACCTCTGGGTGTCCTCGGCAGATGGAAGAGGAGGAGGCATCATAGGAGAGGACAGCAGAACGAAAGCGCGACACGTGGCGCATCTAAAACTTCTCTCTCTCTCTTCTCTCTCTCTCTCTCTCTCTCTCTCTCTCTTTCTCTACATAAATCTCTCTCTTTCTCTCTCACTTGCCTCCTATTTCTCTCACTACCCCCCCCCCTCTCTCTCTCTCTCTCTCTCTCTCTCTCTCTCTCTCTCTCTCTCTCTCTCTTTCACTCTCGCTCTCCTTCCCTCTCACCACCCCCAGCTCTTTCCTACTCTCTTTCTCTCTCTCTCTCTCTCTCTCTCTCTCTCTCTCTCTCTCTCTCTCTCTCTCTCTCTCTTCACTTTCTCTTTCTCTCTTTTTCTCTCTCTCTCTCTCCCTCTCTCTCCCTCTCTCTTTCTCTCTCTTTACCATACTCCCTCTTTCTCCTTTTCTCTCACTACCCCCTCTCTCTCTTCCACTATCTCTCTCTTTCTTTGCTTCCTTCCTTTCTGTTTCTATTTATTCATTTAAATGCCTGAAATAGAGCAGGATGGAGGTACGGGCCAAAGTCGCGTGGAATCCCCTCTTTCCAACCTTCTCTATCGCGTTAATTCTTGTGAAAAAAGAGAGAGAGAAAGACAAGTTCTTGTGATGCGCATGCGCACGCGCGCAGTCTAAGGTGGTATCTGGTATGGTGTATGGTGGTGTGGAGTTGGCCTTGGTCAAGGACGCGACTCATGAATCCTTATGTCTCTTGAATGATGAATAAGACAAGATACTATAAGTGTAGCGTCCGCGCGGCCTCCGTGGGCGATGGCGCCATGCGCGCCTCGCCGCAGCTGCAATAAGTTCGCGCTGATGAAAGCGGTGCGGTTCGCGTGAACACGGTCGCTACTTTAAATTTAATAATAACAACCACTGAGAGTCACGCGCCTTAAATCATCTCTTTTCGTCTATGAGTAATGTATGCGTATCCTTTGCAAACTCCCACGAAGCAACATTTTAGGACATAGTTAGATCACCTGCAGAAATGCAAGTGAGTGGTTCTGCAGACATTTGCGATACTACCAAAACAAACATAAACTTTAAACATTTTCTCTCAAAAATCTTTGAAAATTTTGTCAGTTCGCCTGAATTTTGAACGCTGACATCGAACTTGATAGCTTTTGGAGCGAATTTTCATTAATTCCTCTTGAATCTAGCTTTCCGAGAACATAACCTCAAATTTATCAAAACACTTGCAAAACACTTGGATTTTTTGGAAAAAGTCACCTCTAAAGAGGAAAAGTGAATGGAAACAATAATTGGAGGGCATACTTAAAATTTTTCAGAGCGTACGGTTCCAATTCCGCACTTGTAATGAAGCTTTTGAGACCTTTTTTCTTGTTCAACTAATAGTAGCGCTCAAAGTCTTAGGTAGCGCAAATGTCTGCGAACGTAAAATCCCAGAAAAGTAGGTCTGTATACCTTACTCAACAACTGGCAATTTTCCAACGAATGCATGTTAAAGTTATTCCAAAAGTTGCATGAAAGTATAAGTTTACGGTTCCTCGACCACTACACGCAGACAATCACCAATATGAACATCATATTTTTCTTCAGATCGGAATTTTGGACGTTCGGTCCACTTGTGTGCGTGCACGAAGAAAAATACTTTGGTTAACGCCGAATTGTTCGAATTCAGTAACTGAGATTTCCGGTTGTGAGTGCCGAACTTCAGTTGGAAAAGACGAAATCTTTAGTTGGGACGGAATTTGCGTCTATTTAGTCATTATATATTTACCGAAGTCTTCGATACTTCTACCTGAAGTTCAGTGCAAGGTTATAGATTAAAGAGGTATGCTCATCTGACTTCGCGCCACAAAGTCAGTAGCGCGCAGTTCAAAATCCAGATCCAAGAAGGCCAGAAAAAGCAGAAAACATTGTATACTCTTTCCAGAAAACATCGGACTATTTTCTGCTTTTGTGGAGACGGAGCCCAATGTTTTCTGGAAAGAGTATACAATGTTTTCTGCTTTTTCCGGCCATCTTGGATCTGGATTTTGAACTGCGCGCTACTGACTTTGTGGCGCGAAGTCAGATGAGCATACCTCTTTAATCTATAACCTTGAGTTCAGTGCACGCAACCGGAAACTTCGGTTACAGCGATGGAACGTTCCGGTGTTTTAGATGATCCATAAATGAGTACTCATAACCTATTTTTTTTTCTCTTTCAACGAGTCTAAAGGGACGGCGCTCAGCGGGGCGTAGGTATAGAGTCCTTTTATATGAAAGAGTATGGTCATGCAAACAAGTGAAGAAGAAGAAGCGGCCCAAGGAGGTGTCCTTATACACGGCGCTCTTTTACAAGGGCATACACAGAGGGCCAGGGAGGGTCGCTTGCCCCCCCCACCCTCGGGTCTCTAAAAAAACACTAAAATGAAAGAGGTAAAGGCAGTGAACTTCCAGAAAAAGTCGAAAAATGGGCTTACATTTATATTTCCCCTCCCCCCCCGAATGTTTTCTGGATACGCACTTGGGCTTTAATGACAGGGAACTATTCGTTTTTTCTTGGATGACAAATCAAATTTTGCTGCAAAAAATTAACTTAAGAAAGTTTATAACAGTTTGATGCATACTTTTAAACCCGATTAAAATCTTAAAATTCCGAAACTTTTAATTTTGAAATACGCATCTTTAAGGAATCTAGGAAGTTTCGGCGCGGAAATTTCGGCGCCGGAAATCTCGGCGCAAAAATTTCGGCGTGGGGAAATTTCGGCGCGGGGAGATCTCGGCGCACGGAAATCTCGGCGCCTGATTTTTTTTCAAGCGGTAAAGGTAAGTAACTTCGATTAGTTAGTACTTGGATTGATTATGGAGACCGTAATTGTTCAAGCGTAAAGTTAAGAACGTCGAGCGTAGTTAGATGATCGAAAAAATGGGGGGTTACCTCAGAAACAAAATTTTCTTTTCCTTCAAAGAGGTCTTCTTCGAGGACGCTCCAGCTGGGCAGTATAAGTTCTCTATTTATATCGAAAGGGCAGTATGGTCATCCGCAAACCATGTTATAGAACGTAAGTATTAGCGGCCAGGAGGTGTCCTTATACACGGCGCTCTTTTACAAGATACACAGAGGGCCAGGGGGGTCGTTGCCCCCCCAACACTCGGGTCTCTTAAAAAAACACTAAAATGAAAGAGGGGTGAGGGGGTCAGTAAAAAACTTCCAGAAAAAGTGAAAAATGGGCTTACATATATTCCTCCCCCCGAATGTTTTCTGGATACGCACTTGGGCTTAATGACAGGGAACTATTCGTTTTTTCTGATGAACAAATCAAATTTGCTGCAAAACAATTAACTAAGAAAGTTTATAACAGTTTGATGCATACTTTTACCCGAGATTCCAAATCTTGAAATTTCCGAAACTTTTAATTTTGAAATACGCATCTTTAAGCTAGGGAGGCGTTCCAACGGCCTACTTATGAAGAAAAATCATAGAATTCGTCTACTTGAGCTCAGTGACAGCCTAAAATAAATCAGCAGCTAATCATAACCTCTCCTCAGAGTCCTCCTCGTGTTGTGAGACCTCAGAGGTGAACCAAGGTCGATACAAGAATCGATTTGCGATATTCATTTTTTGGTACTTTAAGCTTTATTTTTTAAGTTATGGACGAGATATTTTGCAGAGCCGTTCTTCAGATAATTATCTAGTAACTGACACGACACTCCGTTTTCTTAAATATAAATTACTTTTGGCCTATAATTTGACATCAATCGAACGGTAGCGCTCTGTTGGCAGAAATCGGCTCTAAACGCTGAAAAAAAAAATCACCTCAATGAAGCAGATGAATCAAATCGGTGAGCTACAAACTAGAATTTCTTTGGTGAATAAAATCGGTGAGCTACAAACTAGAATTTCCTTGGTTTCTCGTTACAGGCTTCATTGTTCCGGAGATGCAATTTCAACCCAAAATACATTGTTTCAAGTGAAAATTTCGTGTCACGATGACGTACACTACTCGCACGATCTCTGCAACACGCGCCTCAAAACAGTGATACCAACACTTAGGAAAAAACTAAACGCATCACATTTGTTCTCGTCTCGCAGCAAGTAATTCAGTTTTCTCTATCACGAAAAACACCAAAATTCACATAGATTCATGCGCATTATCGAGACATCGCACGTCACAAATACCATAAATCCACTCAGGAATTTTCGCTCCACTGCGCAGCCAATATTTTAACTCCGCCAAATGCCCATTAATGTTATAGCGTGCGAATATGTATTAAGTAATTAGTGACTAGTCTAGAATTCTCATAAATAATTAATATCAGGATTCGCGGGGCGTCCTTAAATTTCATCCTCCATTTTATTACCTAGTTTATAAACACTGTTCGCGTTTTCCTCCGTCGTGTTGCATCGTTCGAATACAAGCTCGTCGAAAATTTTCTTCGACGCCGCACGAGTAAACAGCTTGAAGAGTTATCCCGATAAGAAACAACAACACAGAAGTATAAATTGTTAATGTATAATTTTAATAGATGGCGCATTCCTAAGACTGTGTAAGTAGGAGCTCCCTCTTCTGCGCTTCCGTGAGCCAAATCATATTACGATAGTAATTATGTGGGAGTTATAATTTATAAAAGCTCGTTGAATTCGCTCAGGGAATGAATCTTGAAAATTGGTTCGCTCGTGTAACCGCGAATAGAGACAAGATTGTTTTCCTGATTTAAGAAATCATGTAGCTGCCATACAGGTGTTTCTTAAGAGTATAAATGTGCGTTTACACTATACATAGTAGCATATGGAGAAAATCGCCGTAATTTTGAAATCACCGAGGTAACAAAGAATCTCTTCCTTGATGGTTAATGGTTATTATATGTCTCCGCACCCGTGCCGGAGGTCTACAGATTGGATTGGCTCAGAGCCGATTAACCCTACCTAGTTCCCTAGGCTAAATGTTTACTTGCGCCCCGGGGCGGTCCGTGGGTTCAATAGTGAGGGGCTTCAACAAGTGAAAAAACCTCTTTTTATTGTTTGATTTTTGTTTGTTTTTTTGTTTCTCCACAATTTCGGAGGCCTTTTCCATGTAATGGTGGGTTTTTTTTTTCGCTTCAATAATAAGGTTCCCTCAAAATTTTTCGCCCCAATAAATCTTGAGCTTTAGGCTGCAGCCTAGTCAGCCTTATGGTTTAATCCAGCCCTGGATTGGCTCACACTCACTTCATACAGGGTGTCCAGACCTACCGTACCAGACCTTTTTCTCGGCCGCTATTCGACATAAAAAGCTGAAAATTGGTGAAAGTAACTATCCTGACGAGACAAATTCAAATTTCAGGGTTTCATAGCCCCCGGACTAATAATAATAATATAAAACAGAAACTGGATATTGATCTGGACCCTGAAAAAATTGAAGTAAACCCAGGTAAAAGAGCTGTTTCAAAAATTTGCCTAAATAGTTTATGGGGAAAATTCGGTCAAAGACAAAACATGAGTCAAGCAGAGTATGTGACTGATGTTAGAAGATTTTATGAAATACTACTAGATGATAGATTGACGGATATAAATGTAAATTATCTGACGGAAGAGACTGTGCAAATGAGCTATAAATTTAAGGATTATTATGTTGAGAATAATACTAGCACTAATATCTATATAGCTTTGTTTACTACAGCAAATGCGAGACTAAGACTGTATGAAAAATTAGATGCATTAGGTGAGGCTGTAATTGGATGTGATACCGATTCAATCTTTTACTTTGATGACGGAGTAAATACTGTTAAGACGGGTGATATGCTTGGTGAGTGGACAGATGAGCTCAAGAAGGACGAGCATATAAAGTTATGGGCGTCGACAGGTCCTAAAAGTTATCACTATGAAACAAATTTAGGAAAAAGCGTAACTATAATAAAAGGGTTCACGTTAAATTATCAGAATTTAGAAACATTGAATGGTAAAACAATGATTAAACTAATAAAGGAGGGTGTATCTGAACTGAGGCAGAGTTTAGTAGCCCTGACTTATAATAAAATAACAAGAGAGATCAAAAGTAAACAATTAGTAAATAAATTAGAAACGAAAAAGTTTAAGTTCGAGTATGATAAGAGAGTAATCTTACCTAATTATGATACTGTACCATACGGATATTGTACATAAAAATAAGTATAATTTGAATGAAATTTAATTGATAGTATATAAATATATTTTAATCTGATTCTATATCATATTCAGCGCTAAGTTCTTTTTCAATAATTCCAGACAATACGCTCAGGTGAGCGACAATATTTATCATATGTTTAGTGTATTTTATTTTCTTCGATTCAGGTAAATGTTGAATTTTATCCGAGAGTGGATCCATTAAAATTTCATATTTTGTCCGGGTTCGCTCAACAGGGTTCTTGAAATATGGAATCGTGTTTTCAAAATCAAACTCATCTTCACTGATGAGAGAATCTTTTAACACTTCCATTTAAAAACAAAAAATTATATAAATAAAATAAGTTCAAGATATCAACTTAAAAGTCTTCAAATAAACAAAGCTATATAGATATTAGTGATAGTATTATTCTCGACATAATAATCCTTAAATTTATAGCTCATTTGCACAGTCTCTTCCGTCAGATAATTTACATTTATATCCGTCAATCTATCATCTAGTAGTATTTCATAAAATCTTCTAACATCAGTCACATACTCTGCTTGACTCATGTTTTGTCTTTGACCGAATTTTCCCCATAAACTATTTAGGCAAATTTTTGAAACAGCTCTTTTACCTGGGTTTACTTCAATTTTTTCAGGGTCCAGATCAATATCCAGTTTCTGTTTTATATCCTCCATATATTCTTTATTTGAATCGTAGTTATGAGGACTGGTTTCTAATTTTATTTTCATAAAGTTCTTTACATAATTTCTGAATAATTTATTACTTATCTTTTCAAAATTCCACACTTCATAAATTTCTTGAATCTTATAACCTTTTTCAATTGCTGTATTAACTTCGACAGTTGACCAGGTTCCTGTAAGAATTCTTTCATCTTCAGTATGAGGGCATTTACTTATTTTCTGTTCAGCACATTTCAAACACAACGGGAACAGTAACTTCTCGTTTTTACCCATTTTAACCTTAACCGGTAATACAGGATGATATAAGTTTTTAGGAGGTAAAATTTTACATTTTATTATTCCAAACCATTTTCTATCATGTTTTTCTGGTTTGAAAATCTTTGTTGGATGACCCACAGGATAGAAATCATAAAACTGAACAGTAGGGTACAGACTACATACGTCAATATACCTAATTTTCTTCGTCTTTGTAGATTTTGCCAATAGTTTAAATGCATTAGTTCTTCCCCCAAAGAACGCATCTCTTGGATTTAGAGGTCCGATTATTTCAGGTTTTTCAGTCTTTTTATACACTACCGATTTAGTCCATTCACATTCCCACATCTCGACTAATTTATATCCAGCATCTCTTATTTGATTACTTCTCTCCTTGGTTTTTTCGTAGAGATCTCCCATTTCTCCCCTGTTCACATTATTTATTGTACGCTCTTTATAACATTTTGGACAGCCATGCCAAAAACATCCGAGATATTGATATACGGTATTACCATCATAACCATCAACTTTTGCGCCACAAATAACTTGTTCGCCACCGTTTAATGCATGTTTTATGTTAGAGTTTCCGAGGCTATTCAACCAACTGATTGATTGTTTTGAATATTTTTCTTCTATAGGTTCATTTACAACAGCTATTGTGTTACTCCATAGATATATAGATCTGTAGATAGCCATGATGCATACACCAGCAATTGTTAAATATTGGAAAGGGTCTATATTCGCTATTTCTAAAAAGTCTTTTCTCAGTTTTAAACATCCTTGCCTTAATATATCTACATCCGACCTACAATATTCTAAGATTTCTTTCTTCATATCAAAAACAAAATTTTCTTGAACTCTTTGCAGATACCATTCCAGAAACTTTTTCCTGCCCTCGGGCTTCATCTGATTATAACAATAATACTTTTTGTCCGGGATAGGTCCAACATAATTTTCATTCTCTTTGGTGTTAAATAAATGTGGAAAGTATCCTTTCTTCATTTCAATTAAACCAAATGTTTTTGAGAAATCACTCAGAGGTCCATTAACAAAATTACTACTGTCAATAATTTTTAATCTTATTGAAGGTATTTCAAGGAGCATAACTTTTGTTCCATTATAAATAGTAAAAGGTTTTAGAGTATTTTCAACACAATATTTTAGAATGAACTGTGTATCATAACCTTTAGCATAGTGTGCTATGCAAGTATAATCTTTATGTTCTTTCGAAATTAACCACCCACAAAATTCTTCGTTCGTTTTGAATCGAAATCTTTTACCATTAAAATCTTGAGCGATTATCAAATTCGGAATATGAACCCCCGTTTCTTGTTGCGCCTCGTAATCAAAGAATAGATATTTTTCTGTATAAGTACATTTAGGTAATTTTGTCTCCTCTAATATTTCATTTCCAGGGTTCAATATATTCAATAGCTCTTGTTTTTCATATTTTCATAGCCATAAACCCAAATTTCTTCTTCCGCTTTTGCTCTCAATTCGTTCAAATTATAGTCTTTCACAGGTTTAACAAACTGATCCTGATCACCTTTGCACAGACAAATTTCTCTCTTACATTTTCCACCCTTTTGTCTTTTCCTCTGCATATAACATTTATGATTTATTATCTCTACTTCTTTAAAACAATTTCGACATTTTTCAATTCCACATTTATGGGGTTCATCAGAGTTCCTAAAACAGATTTTATTACAAGTTAAACATTTGAATACAGTGTCACACACTTCCTGGTGATTATCTAAACAATCTTGATTGAAACAATACCTATTACAAACTGAGCAGAATATTTTATTCGTTGTTGATTCTGAATGCTCTTCCTGAAAAATAACCTACATTTCCTTTTCTCTTCTTCGCACTTATGCTTATCTTTATTGTTATAAGGTTTATTACACTTTTTACAAAAATAAACTGAACCAAGAAATCCTGCCATGGACGAAATCACATCGAAATGATTACCGTGTTTATACAAGTATACTTTTATATCTTTTTCAGGTCCTTTATAAATAACAGAGTTCAAATTTTCTGCACACACAACATTTATCTGAATATCCGTTAGCTCTTCCAGATTTCTTATATCATCCAGTGTGAAACTCTCCTCATTGTAACTACCTAGTTGATTACATAGTTGGTTAGTTCTTCTTTAATCCTGATGCAGTGATTAAAATATTGAATTATAGACGCGATTATGTAAGCAACATGTTTGATAAAGAGGTAGATGTTTATCACGAAATTTTCATGCAAATATTGAGAACGGCTACCGACTGATGAGACTCAGAGCTTCTCATTTGTTACTGTACAACAGTACGCGAAACAAAAAAATAAATACAGCTTATAAATTAACGCCATTTTCATGCAGTATTGACTGCATGAAAATGGCGTTAATTTATAAGCTGTATTTATTTTTTTGTTTCGCGTACTGTTGTACAGTAACAAATGTGAAAGGAACATCAACAACAAGAGAAAACCGAGTAAGTGTGAATCTAATAACTTATAACTTTATTTATTTATTATACCTGCAGCACATAAGTAATGCTTTACATTAGGCTCAATTCAATCGATACAGTCTTACTCTAGGTTCATGATTTTTAATAACTGTTAATTATTTTACAATTCAAATTTATTTTCAAAGTTTTTTCAGTATAAAATTTCTTCTTTGACTCGATTCGTTTGGTTTATAGAAAAATTTAATGACAAAGGAACCTCTCGATTTTAGAAAAAAGGTAGTTGCTTTTCCCTCCTTAGGTTGTTTTTTTATCAACCTTGTAGGAATGTATGATTCAATCAATATTTGAACAGAATGACAAGCTCTGAAAAACTGTATGCAGAGAGACACGCGACGCAAAAAAAATGCGAGACAGAAAGATTTTTGTGTCTGTTTTAGCTTAGTTTCTTTTTTAAAGTTAAAACTAGTATTAAAAATTTAATTGAATTTGTTTGGAAGGTTGGCAAAAAACCTGATAATGTTTCGGCACCGGATGACATGGTAAAGAAGATTGCCGGTCAAACAAAATAAACTCCTCAAGGTCCAACTTAAAGAACAGCAAGAAAAATATGATCGACTAAGAGACAAAACAACGGTCTTAAATACAACAAATGTAAGTCTTAATTTTTATACATTTCGACTGACTACAATTTCTGAGTAATAAATGCAAGGGAAAAATTCACGAGTCTTTAATAGCTTTTCAATATTCAAAATTAGTTGAATAAACAAATACGTGGTGATTTTTTCCGTAAATAAATATTACACGCAGGCTTCTCCTCTAGACCACTAATACCTTGCTAATTTCATAATATTCTTTATTCTCATTTTTGCTCGACAAATTTAAAAAAAGTTTATTACTTATTTATAAGGTATACACAAGGTATTCCACATTCAAAATTTTTACGATATGAGATTATTTTTCCTACCTGGATAATACGATTAGCTTAACAGTTTACATTTTCAAGACAAATCTTGATAGTTTTATCATTTGCCACGATTGTGTGTGAACGTAACCAATCAGGAAATCATCGTTGCGGCAACGTTACCTAGAACGTGATTAGCGATGAGTCGATAGAGTGACATCGTGACAACGATACTTTAACGTTACTCATTAACGATGATCGATGATGTAGTATCAAAACAACGCTATGAGAATGACGATACTACGTTACAGGGGACGATACTACAACGTTATGAGAAGACGTTTACCGATTATATGTATCTTGACTGTATCATGAGTAACATCAATTTATCGTTCTTCCAAGGTAACTGGTATCGTGACAACGTTACGAAAAAGACGTTCCCACGCTACACGAACGTTACTATGACGTTGCCGTTAGCGATGTGACGAGTAGACTTAACGAGATACGTGATATTGAAAGCGATCAGTTATATATTTTATGTTTTACATTTTTTGAATTCTTAATGATTTTTCATGTTGCTGCAACTAGTAACTAAAAACTTAACATGATTACGCTAGTTGGCGGTGTTATTTCAGCGTAGCTCGGTAACGTAAAACACAATGTCATATTAACGTTTTTTACCAGGGTAGTAATAGCATATGAGTCTATTATTCACACATTTTTTCTACCTACTATGTACATTGTACAAAGATGTGTCTCGATAATTTTATTAAGCTTTGTGTGAGCGTGAGAACTTAAGAGCAATGAACCTATATTTTTTTCTTGTTTTTGTATTTCTCCTGTCAAATTTTTAAGAAAATACACATTTTTTAAAATTACTTTCTACGAATGTTCATAGGAAGCTGTGGTTAAACAACTAACAAAGGTTATGTTACGAGCCATGATCAATGACATAGAGGACGATTTCAGGTATGGATATAATGAAACGGAAGCGAAAGCATAAATACGAACGCGCGAACAACATTGGAGGTTTATATTGACTAGTTGCCTTTATGACCCTAGAGTTCGAGCCATGGTTGATGTTCTCAAGAAAAGAATAACTTATTCGTTTCCAAACACGGAGTATGAAACTGCTTCAAATATCGCGGACGTGTTTAAAAAATTGTCCAAATACATTCATGTAGATTTAGCACAAGAAGCTGGAGAGTTGCGCATCACATTATCTTTTAACGCAGACCCTTTGTTCGAATCAGTATTAGAAGTCATACAACCTGCATTTAGTACAAAGAATATTAAGATTGTATATACATGAACGATTTTTATGGGTTTTAATCTTTTGTGTAATCTTTTTATCATTGAAAAACTAAAAAATATCTATTATACATCACAAATTGTATAGTTTTTACTTGGAGACTGTAAGTAAATAAAAGATTAAATAAGTAATTCATTTTTATCGTCTTTGTTTTATAATTCTGGATTGGGGGATTAACTCCGAGAGCTTCCAGGAACCCCTTTTGTAAATAGTAAAAAAAAAAAGACTGGTTGGTTGTTAAAAATAACTCCATCCAATCAACTGGTTTGATTGAGATGTGATGTCATTAATCGTACGTCATCACTTGAGGCCGTCAACTCGGTTCAATAGAGGTTAGGTGACCTACACAGTAAGACAACAGTAATCGTACGTCATCACTTGAGGCCGTTAACTCGGTTCAATAGAGGTTAGGTGACCTACACAGTAAGAACAACCAGTCGAAAAAAGTCGAAAAAAATCTTTTACGCTTTTCCTAAATAAAATATATCAACTTAAAAATGAGAAAAAACATGTAAATTTAAAGTTTAAAATTTATATCATCGCTGAACACTTATGTGCATCAAAAAAAGTACTGAAAAATACTTGAAATAAGGATGATATTATTCTAAAAATTTTGGTTTTGGTTTTATTGGTTAAATTGATATTAATTTTGGACTAATTTGAAAAATTGATGGACTGTCCTCAACGTACCGCGGGGCTATGAATTTTGTATTTATTGAGTTTTTGGTGAAAAAAAGGTTAATTAATCAGTTTTAAAAAAGTGGTCAAACGTAATATAGGCCCTTGAAAATGTAAAAAAAAATGATTAAATATTAACTTTTAAATTTTTTATCTTGCCTGCACGCTTGTGCGCATCTTAAAATACTTTGTAAAATGAATCACTTTTCCAAGTTATTATGTAGTTTTCAGAGTAAAATTTAAAGCCTAAAATATTGGAAGTTCAAATTTTGATGAAATTGGTTGATTTATTGAACAAATTTTCAAATTGACTGGAGTGTCCTCAACGTACCCTTATACTACTAAAAATGGTCTTAAAATCTCCGAAACAATTTCTGAACAGGGGGTAGTTAAGGTCAAAAAGATCAAATTTGGCGATTCCAGGAGCCCCCGGTCACTCTTTCAGTGAGAACAGGGCCGGGGAGAAATTTTTCCGGAGATTTTACGACCATTTTTGCATAAATTGAGTTTTTTGTGCTTGGAGACTATTTAGAGGGAGGGGGTGGGGTTGGGGGCCCAAAAATGATTTTTTGTTGACAAACCAAATGTTATTATGTGTCATAAGATGAGGAGTACCATTTTGACTCAATTTTTGAACTTTTTTCGCTCAGATCCCTCCAAATCTTATACTACTGATAACGGGGTCGTTTTTTCGATCAAACAATAACAAAAATGTATGTCTTGTATCCTTTGCTATTATTAAATTAGATTTAAATTAGATGAATGATTGTTTGCATTCTTTCCGTACTATCACCGAAATTTAGAGCCGAGCCCGCACGGAAAAAAATAGTTTTGTAAAATGAAACAAAAGCTAATTTCATTATAGTTATTCTATTGGTAAAACTAGAGTTATAATGCTAATTTTGCGATTTAGATTGTAAATTTTGCCTTAGTTTTGTTATTTACCAATTTGGATTGTAAATTTTTCAATTTTAATTTTTAATTTTCTAATTTGGATTGTAAAATGTACAACAACAAAAAATTATAAAATTAACAATCCGAATTGGAAAATTAACAAAACTAAGGCAAAATTTACAATTTAAATCGTAAAATTAGCATTGAACTTACTAAGTTTTACCTAGAATAACTAGTAAAATTTTCTTTTGCTTCATTTCACTGAAATTAACAAAACTAAATTACATTTTTAGTAATTTTATTTTTCTCCGTTAATGTAAATCCGTATCCTTTCCTATCTAGCCTTACTTTCCTCACGACCCTTGAATAAGCCACCGTTTAATCGCGATCGTGTTAAAATGCAGGCATTTTCAGGCACAGAGGTGCAGAGGCGCAGAGAAACGAGCGAACGTGCTCTTGCATTGGCGGATACAGGGGGGGGGGCGAAGGGGGCGATCGCCCCCCCGTTCGGCCCAAAATGTGGGAAAAGAGGGGAGAGGAAGGGGAAAAGCAAGAGCGAAAACAAAAAAGGGGGTCGTTTAGGGGCGAAAACCCAAAATTCGCCCCCCCCCCCGTTCGCGAGGGCTGGATCCGCCACTGTGCTCTTGTCTGATCCGAGATGATATCAAAATCGCGTCCTTATGATGTCAGTTCTCGTTAGCGTGTCAATGGTTTGGAATTGGATACCAAGTAACCTTCTCCACCTTCGCTGTTCATCAGTCCACAGGCGGATCCAAGAATTCATCCCTCTCTTTCTTTCCTCATTAGAATGCGTGTTTTAGAAAAGGACATAGTCACGTGATTTTCTCCCATTCTTCTTTCCTTTTTTAACAGATGGTGTGGTTAAATAGCCAGAGAGAGAGAGAGAGAGAGAGAGAGAGAGAGAGAGAGAGAGAGAGAGAGAGAGAGAGAGAGAGAGAGAGAGAGAGAGAGAGAGAGAGAGAGAGAGAGAGAGAGAGAGAGAGAGAGAGAGAGAGAGAGAGAGAATTTCTTGAATCCACCAGTGCATCAGTCTCTTTGCACCTTATAAAGGAAACACCGTACCGCACATTATTATGGCTGAGCAGGAGTCAATATGTACTTACTACTTGAATGAAAACCATTTCATTATTTTTAATCCATACCTCTGCTTTCAAATTGATTTGTACAGTCTTTTTTTTTTTTTACTATTATTGTCGCTTTCATCAGAAATCTCTATGTTTATTAAATAAGACCCAAATGGCAGATCGCTCAATAGGTATGTTGCTGCATACTTTTGTTATAGCGTTATGGAGGGTTAGATTTGGATATAAATTTACAAGAAAATCACATTGACAGCATCAAATCGTTTCAAAATATACTCATAAACCCACAAAAAACGTTTTAAGGAAAGCCTAAGATGGCGCTTAAAAGGGCGAATCAACCGTGCATGTATGTACTACGAGCTGCGAAGCAGGCCGGCGAAGGCATTCGACAAAGTAGGTACTTGTCCGGCGTTTCCTTTTCAGAATCCCTGCGAATCGACACAGAACGTAAAATATTCACCTACGAGTAATCACAAATAATAACTAGAAAGTAAAATTTACCGGGAAAAAACATACAGAATGACTCAAAATGTAAGTACCTACTGTGAGTAAGTGAGAAGTTTGTTTACATTTTTTTAACATTATAAATTGCCGTCCATCGGGCATCTCTTTTGGTGCTCGAAGTGCATGCATGCAGGGTTGAATCGCTCTTTCAACCGCCATCTTAGGCTTTCCTTAAAACGCCTTTTGTGGGTATATGAGTGGATTTTGAGACTGTTTGATGCTCTCAATGTGATTTTCACGCGGTTTAGACCAGAACCAAACCCTCTAAATTGAGGCATTTTTCGGTAAATGGGCGTATGGCGAAAAAACGACTTTCGAGAAAAACGCGTTTGAAAGTTTAAAACGTTATAACTTAGAGACAACTGCAGATTTTTCAAAATTTGAAAGACTGGCTTGTAGAACAAACATTCAAGAAGAACTCTACTCAATTTCAAGTTTGTAGAGTGAAAATTAGTTGAGCAGTGAAAGTTCAAAGTTGAAGAGTTATACGCCCTTTTACCGAAAAACGTTTTTTTTCTCTCCCAGCCTATCCGACAAGTATTGCTTGTGTTAGATTTATGTCACAAACCTGGAGAAAAGGAAATGGGGTAGTTGCAAGGGTTTAAAATGTTGTGTTTTTAGTTAAGAAAATGAAAGTACTTGATGAGCTGAGGACAAAGATGCCTTTGGTTTCTAATTTCGTCCCATTGTTCCGGAGATGAGATTTTGGCCCAAAATACATTGTTTTAAATGGGAATTCCGCGTAGTGACGTCACTATACAGACCCAATTTTTTACAACTGTACACGTGCGTATCTCCGAAACCGGGACATCTAGGAAAACCCCAAAAGCACCATTGTTCTCAACTCATCGAGTACTATCATTTTCTTTATAAAAAACACAACATTGTTGACCCTTGCAACTATCCCATTGTAAGGAGGAGGGATGATGTTAAGGCCCTTTTGGGCCTATTTTTGGCCAAAAAGGAGGGTTTTATTGTTGTCATCGGAGACCGAGCCAAAAGCGCAAAAAACACACACACTGACTTATCCACTGAGCTTTTATCAACATCAGATACAGATGCGATGCAAGTACAGATACCGAGCGCGAGCCGCTGCGAGTACCGCTCGAAAGGGGTACTGTAGCCCATACGTTTCTGAATTCAGCCGAGGTGCGTCCATTCGAACGATTGTTTCGCGGTTATTTTCCCTTCAACATATGATCAACTTTATATCACCTGTTAGGTCTTATCATCAGGATTTCAAAAACGAGTTCTCCAAAAAAAGGGCGTAAATCGCCATACGCCCATTTACCGAAAAATGCCTCAATTGCTGTAGCAAAAGTATGATCAAATCAATGTGAATGAGTCGGTTGCACACATCGGCGAGAGATTTTGAAAGCATCAATTCGTGTGTAAAAAGTCGTAAAAATGACCATGGCAGCATCAGAGAACACCAAAATTCATTAATAAACTCACAAATTGCGGAAAAAAAAAAAAACTAGAATTTATTCACCCCTGTATCTTTCCACCACGGGCACCACGTGCACATACGATACGCGGGGTTAATGCGGAACATTCAACTAATCATCATGGCCGACTGTCATCACTGCTGACTTCATAAACAAATTAACAGTAAACACTGACGGCGTCTGTTCAATTTCTGACGTCTCAATATCCACAATTCCTCACAATACGTTGCGAAAGGTACAAAAACCGATATTTGTGTCGACAAATTATCAAAATGAAACAATAACACATGGGTTTCAAGTATGATTCCATCTTCAATCATCATCCTTGGAACTCCTGTGTATTATTCTTTCATTTTGATAATTTGTTGACACAAATATCGGTTTCCGGACCTTTCACAAACCTATTACGAGAATTTGAGGATATTGAGACGTAAGAATTCGAACATAGACGCCGTCATAGTGTTTACTGTTTATTTGTTTATGAAGTCAGCTGTGATGACAATCGGTCATGATTATTTGAATGTGCCGCGCCAATCCCGCGAAATATCGTGCACGCGTGGTGGAAAGAGACAGGGGTGAATATAGTGTCTTGTTTTTTACGCAATTTGTGAGTTTCTCAATGAATTTTGATCTTTTCTGATGCTGCCTTAGTCATTTTACGGCTTTTTAAACATGAAATGATACTTTTAAACTCTCCAGCCGAAGTGTGCAACAAACCCATTACAGCTATAGATTTTTGTTAAAGCGTTTCTTCACAATTGAATCGATCAGTGGCGGCTCGTGCAATCTGGCAACAACGGATTTTCTTCCTTTAAACCTACATTAAATGATCGATATTCAGGGGATTCACTGTTCCCTGATAAATCGATACTTTTACATATATTCAAATGACAAAAAATATAGTTGCCAAACAGCACAAACCGCCATTGGAATCGATTGTTTTACATTCAGAATTAAATGGGAGGAAAAACTTGCTAGCCATTAAAGAGCATGAGCCATTATGCACTGATACGAACAGCATTATAAAGCAACGAAGATTCCAAACAAAGAACGACATAAGTTACATTATCCCATTTCCATTTTTATAAGCTCAGAAAACGAGGAAATAGGTTTAAAGGGTTATATTTCCTCATAAGATAAAATTTATTTCCATGCACCAAAAATGTTTCTCTTGCGCAATGTGCCTCTACGGATTTCTATTTAATTCATTCTTTCCTATCTTGTCAGATGACCATGAAAACTTTATAGTTTTGATTTTTGTTTACCTTCTTTTCCTCTCGACTCTTCAAATGAGATGTGTAGGGTCGAAATAACTGCGGATGGATCCAGATATATACTCATCAGTAATTTATCAGAAACCCAAATGAAAGTGTATTCTCTACTCCATAGATATCTTTCAACCAATCAAGCTATTGGGGGGGGGGGGGAAACAGTAACAAAACAAAAATAAATAAGAATAAACTGTTGGGAATACACCACAAACACTTTCTCACATCAAACTTAATTTGGATGGGGGCCCAGACTCCCTTATATTTTCTGGGGAAAACACCGAGACCCCCCTTAAATATTCTGGGGGAGACCCCCAAGCCCCTTTAAGGAGTTTTTTTTACAGTGGGCTAATTGCAGAATGTTTCTGCAAATTTTAACAACTACTATTCAAATTTCAAATTCCCTATGTTTACTCAATTTACCTTCTCCCGTTGATTTTAATGAAAACCTTTCATTCTCTATAACTTGCCTACAACTTATAATTTCGAAAAAAGAAAAAGATCCCCTCTGAGGAACGTTAAAAGCAACTTCTCTTCAAAATTTGGATGTATATGGGCCATTGGTTCAAAAGTTACGCCAGAGGGCCGATCATTTACTTCATCGTTAAACCGACCGATAAGACTGTCTATGAGTGATGCTATTGGTCGAAAATTGTAAAACTTGGCTGTTGCTATGGTAACCATCGTTATAGTGTCCGTTTTTTAAAGGTTACTCATGAGTAGCCTTTATAAAACGAGACTCTTAACGATGGTTACCATAGCAACAGCCAAGTTTTACAATTTTCGACCAATAGCATCACTCATAGACAGTCTTATCGATCGGTTTAACGATGAAGTAAATGATCGGCCCTCATGATATTTACAGACAGATAGACATCTGCACCATCGCAGTACTCTCTCAATTTCTATAACTTTGTTAGAATGAGAAAGTAAAAACAATTGATTTGAAAACCTGAGACTATGTGTTTTACCGAAATTTATGAGCTTCGTTACGTATGCTCATATCTTGCTTGGTTAGTTAGTTTTGTAAGTTTTTGTAAAAAAAGTTGCGTTGGAAATGGACTGAAATGAATTTGTTTTGGTTGCCTAAATAGCTCTACTGTGGTCTAAAATTTATTTATTGATTCAAAATAACTCAATAATTACTCAAAAAAGTGCTTGACCAGTGTTTCATGCATCAATATTGCCTGATCAGGTTTGTTTGCTTCCTTCAAGAGGTTCATTTTTGACAAAAGCACAGAATAATACAATTAGAATGGGAACTTTCAACAGCCAATAGAAGCAAGATTTGCTACTACCAGCACAAACTGGCAACAGAGCCAGATGAGCCCTATGTAGCACCCTAGGCTAAATTGCACGAGCCCCCGGGGCCCGCGCTGCGCGACGTACGGGTTCAAAAGTGAAGGGCTTTAAAAAAGGTGATGACCCCCCCCCCCCGCTTGTTTGCTTCTCCCCTATTTTTGAGGCATTTTCCTTGCAAAAGTAAGTTTATTTTCACCTCCATGATTTTAGAGGCGTTCCGTGGTTTCCGGAGAGGGGGCAAGAATGCAATCTTGCCGCCCCGCAAAATTGTACATTTGATTATTTTTTTTCTCTTTTGCTTTCTACACACTGATTTTGCTACCTTCGGTGATTCATTTCAAAATCTGATATCCATTTTTTCGGTTATTTACCCTGATTTTGCCGCCCCTGGAGAGTGCCGCCCGAAGTACGGGTACCTTCGCCCCCCTCCCTCACGGCACGCCCTTGAATGATTATTAGTCCCTCAAAATTTTGCGCACCTAAAAATCTTGCGTCCTCTAGGTTAAGGCCTGGTCAACCTAATGGATAAACCAGCCCTGACTGGCAACCGTGATAACTTCCTGTTTGCTCACTTTTCAAGATGGTGGACGTGCTTTTTTTAGGTTATAATCAGAAACAAATATAGAGACCCAGCACAAAGCTTGCTACAGGTGTCCACTTTTCCAGCTCAATTTCGGTCGGAACTCATCGAAACAACAGCCAACATTAGCCTACTGTTGACTGATGAGCGCGTGGTTTGCTTTCGCCAAGCAATACCAGTTTCCGTTTCCGCGACCGCAAACCAATCACAGCCATTTGTTGAGCTCACCACTCAACAGTAGGCTAATGTTTATCGTTGCAGCCCGGTGGATCCCGAACAAAAGTGCGTGCACTAAACTTGCCTCACTTTTCTAACACGAGAACGGGAAGCATACGGTGTGCTGGGTCTCTATTTGTCTCTGGTTATAATTGCAATCAGAGTTGACGCACAATCAATCACAACCCGGTCAGTTTCCGAAGATTGCCGGAAATGCTCAATTTCCAACATGGCGGACCAAAATATAGCCGAATGCGAAGTAAAGAATTCCTCAAAATTAATTGAAGTTTCGTTCTGATTGTTGTATTCTGCGATGATTGTGTTTAACTCCAAATTTTATTCGAACTTTATCAGTGGCGTAGAGCAATTTGGCAACGTTGTAATGTGTCCTTTCAAACCCATTAAAAATATCGAAATATTGGGTGTTTGGTGAACACCTTCGCTTTCGATCTTTTACAGAGGTCTAAATGGACACGTAATAACGTTGCCAGATTGCACGCTACGCCACTATGAACTCCATATATGGCAGCTCTGCATCACATTAATGGGGTCTTTTCGATTTGGATGTTTTTGCATGCCTTTAGAATCAATCACGGAGGCATCGGATAATGCCCCGGCCTTTTATCGAAGTGCGTCACGGATATCGGAACATCATTATAGAAAGAAAGTTTTTTGAGCTGACATTTTTACATTCGATGCTCGACGATAGGACAGCCGTAGAGGAAGCGCGGAAGTGGCGGAATAAAAGTCAAGAGCCAAGCTTGTCGTGGAAATCGTCCGAGAGTGAAATCCAGCTGAGCGCGTGGTGGGATTGAGGATCAGCTCAGATTTCCGGATAGGATTTATTTCTTTAACGTTCGCATCCAGTCCATCGCGTCGCGTCGGCGCATAGTAGGCAGGAAATGTTCTATTTGGTGGCCTCAAATAATATCCATCCGCATCTTAAAATCTTCCAAAACTATCGTTCAAAAATGTACACAACTTATTTCCGACACAATCTCACATATAGTTTTGCAGAGCTAGATAATATTAGCTGTATCAAATACAATACGAGAAAATGAAGACTGTTAAAATCCTCTATTGCATGAATTATATTTTCTGATGCAAATGAGCTCCGGACCGGGTTCATTTTCTATTAAAGTTTCCTTGGCTCAATTTTCTAAGAGCTTTTATATGCGACACGATTTTTTTGAATTTTGACGTCATTCATTCAAATCAGGAATTCCTTCAAACATAAGTTATTAATTCCTGCAAATCGTTCGTTCCGTCAAATCGTTCATTCCTGATTCTGTTCACTGTGTGGCGTCACGTTGGATATCCATGGCACTTCAATCGCGGCGCAGCGGGTCAAATGGACGCTTCGTTGTTTCCAACCTGCGTCCTCTCAACGCAGCCGCAGGAATTCGACGTGTGAGAAGTATTTAGCAATGATACATTTCCGCGTGTATCGCTTTTCTGGATGAGCGACTCACGACGTACTTTTAATTGCCGCTTATAGTTGCCCTTTTGTTGTGTATTGTTCTCATCAAACATTTTACAAAGGAATCGGGAAGTCGCTCGGTTGGGAATATCAAACGAAACCGGGCTGTCCGTTGAATTAAATCATCGATTCCAGTGCAATGACTGCCTGATTGACACCCTTCATAATAAACAGTTTGAGCATCTGAAATGTTATTGGCACGATTCCATTAAAACTAATTGCTTCAGGAAACGGAGGAGGTATCGATTTCTCGTTGAATCAGAACGAGGAAATCTGCGAAAACGAAATTGATACCTACATACACCATCCAGCATTACAGTAGCGCGGGGAAAAAAAGTGCGCCAAAAAAAGTTTGCATTAAATTAGCTATCATTTTGTGCACCCAAAGAAACTTACTTCTCAGACTGGCACATAGCCTGAGGTACTAGGTAAAAGGGTATCAGAGCCTTCTGAATCTCAGACCGATGCGTTCATTTTCAAGAGAAAAAAATATAATTTCTCTTTATTTGGCAGTCCTAGCTCTTTGTAATTGAGGCAAAAAATTAGTTTGACATAATCTTTGCATCTAAATGATTTGTATTATACTTGAAATAACCTGACGGTATGATTATAAAAGGGTATATTCAATCCTTCTGAAGATTAAAACCGTGTAATTATAAAAACTTCTTGAGGAAAAGAAAAATAAAAAAGTTGTTCTCTCTTACTCTCTGTTTCTATTTCTCTCTTGCCGATAAAATTTCTCCGAGGAGAGAAAAAAAAAAAGCTGACAAAGAGATAATCTTCAGTTTCTTTTGATGCATCCAAGCCAATAATGCGATGAAGCAGTGGCGGCTTGTGCAATTTGGCAACTATGTTTTTCCTTCATTTGAATCTATAGGGTGTATCAGAAACATATGTCGTCCTTTCGAGAAGAAGTCAAAATGATACTTTTTTCCCTATAAACATGTGTCTGAAAATGCCCCCTTTTGTGCTACAGCTCCTCAAAGTTTTAAAAAATGTATGGTTTTTTTGGAATAGCAACCACCATTATCAACCAAATGTCATGAAAATCGGTGACCCGAGGTAATTTTAAGTGTAGAATCCATTGACGACTTCGAAAAATTCAGAAATTAGTTCTAACTGTACCTTTTAGGCAAATTTTTACCTTCAACGGCACAAATTTTATGTTCCAGATTAGAAATTTGAAAAATACTTACTATAAAACCAGCTGGGAAAAACTATTAGGAATAATTTTGGTTCCCTTTATTTGTTTCGATACGACGCATTTAAGCGAGGTAATCGCTCCACAAGGTGGAAAAGTTTGCAACCCGCCATTCCGCTGATACTGTGGGCCGCCCCGCGCCCCACGGTGGATCGGAGTGGGTTAAAACCAGGACATGGGTCATTCGCACAAACTGCTATTTTAATGACTGAAAGATATTTTAAGGGGAATTGATGTATGATGGACAGATCCTACATGGACACTTATATTTACAATGGACAGATTGTGAATGGACATTTTGTAGTGGGTATATTGTTTTAATGGACATTTCTAATTGAATATACGTTGTAAATTGGACATTTTGAACAGAACATTTCCACCTGTCACCCTTCACAAACGCGAAGAAAGTGCTCTTGCCTTTATTTCACGTAAACTCCGTGAAAACCACTGGCGAATCTATAGGAAAGTCTCCTTCTCTTTCTCCGGACATTTGAATGCATGTGTTAGAAAAGAATATAAGAGGGGGTGAAAGTCACGCGACTGCCCCTAATCTGTCCTTTTCTAACACACGCATACTAATGGGAAAATAGAGAGAAGTATAGATACCTGGATCCGCTAATGGTGAAAATGTGATTGACCGCGAGCATTAAAGACTAATGGAAGGAGAAAATCAGTTTTAAAATAAGAAGTCTTTGCCTGTAAAACTTGTTTTGAACGGTCAGACGCGGTCTGCTCTGTTTTAAGATGTTGTAATTGTAAATTCAATTCTAATTTACATACAGTTTGCATTCATCCACTTTGAATAAACAACTGAATACACTGCCACACTGTGGTCTTTTAAATACAAACACAAAATTTTCTTTTGCTGCAACTCGCTAAACCGTTGATCGGCTCGTCTTGGTCAAAACTTTTCCGTTTTTTCTTACAATTATTGTGAGTGGCTTACTTTAGCTCCCATAAAAAGTAGTTGGACGAGTTGTTGTCGAACACTGAAAATCTGCACTCGAACCCAAGGTACTTAGATTTCACAGGTATGTTCGACTCGCTTTCTGCGTCATCTTCAGTGGCGCGAAAATAAAAAAAAAAAGTAGAATCAAAGATGACTGACAAAAGAAGAAAACTCTGGACATTGCATGGGACATGATCAGGAGTCGTAGGTTTGTTATGAAGATGGATAGAAGTGGAGCTCACTATTTAGTGTTTTTTTCTCGCTCCGTCGATTTAAGTCGGTTTGATTATCTCTCTGTGAATTCTTTCACTCTGACACCATTGTCCAGTGTTTTCTTCTTTTGCCGGCCATCTTGGATGGACCAAACAACCTTTTAATTTTTGCGCCCCTGAAGATGGCGCGGGAAGCGAGTCGAACAGTCGATCATACCTGTTAAATGTAAGTACCTTGAATCAAACCGATGTACCAAAATTATTTAGAGGTTATTATCTCCACGTTTCAGATGTGGAGATATAATGTGACTTGATGTCCCAAAATCCTGAACAATGCGCATCAATTTCTTTTCATTCTTTTTATTTTTGATCATTAAATAAGTTAAGTATAATAGGGTATTTTTATGCGGATTGTTTTGGAGACCGACCACACTTTTGGCAAAAAAAAAAAAATACGTATAAACAGCTTGAAAAGCATGTGTACACGGAAAAAAGAAATTTGGACCAATTTACTATAATGATAAATGATTTTCACAACTGCCAAAAAATATTGTAAAGTCGCTATTGACCGTAGTCATCGGTTTGAACGAAACAAGCAGTCAGTTAAGCATGCTTTTATTTAAGGTAGAGCGTTGCAAATCGTATTTTTCTAATACATAATAATAATCTATTACTTTTCAAAAAGGATCGAGGTGGATTTTGCAGTAGGTAATCAGGCGTGTCGATTTTAAGGAATCTAATGCTATTGGATAAACAAAAAATGTATTCATTCTAATACGTTGGTTTAATTTAACCCTTTACAGATCAGGTTTGACCAAAAGAACGCCACTATTCCGCTAATATAGGGAAGGTAGTTAACTGTTCGTACTTGGGGGAGTTGGAATTGCCTATTCAAGGAATTGAAGGCGCCCGTACGAAACCTTATGTTTCCATGTACATCCAACATCGCGTTTATTCCGAATCATCGTACTGAGGAGCAATGTGGAATAGACTCGAGGAGAAAAACGAGTAAACTCGGGCTTGACCCGTGTATTCCTATAAATACCACCAAACTTCTCAACAAGTCTATGATACGTCTATTCAACCCGACGTGACAGGTGGTCAAGATTTCAATGGGCCTGTTGCTCACTTCGGCTATAGAGCGTTTTAAAGTTTCAATTCATGTGTAATAAGTCGTAAAAATGACAATTGCAGTATTAGAAAACACCAAAATTCATTAATGAGCTTACAAATTGCGAAAAACACTAGACACTATTCAACTCTATATCTTTCTACCACGTGCACGATATCTCGTAGGGTTAACGCGACACATTCAAATAATCATGGCCAATAACTGTCATCACAGCTGACTTCATAAACAAGAAAACAGTAAACACTGACGGCATCTGTTCGAATGCTTATGTCTCAATATCCTCAAATCCTCGTAATAGGTTGTGAAAGGTCCGGAAACCGATATTTGTGTCGACAAATTATTAAAATGAAAGAATAACACACAGGAGTTCCAAGTATGATGATTGAAGTTGGAATCATACTTGAAACTCCTGTGTGTTATTATTTATTTTGATAAGTTTTCGACACAAATATCGGTTTCCGTACCTTTCACAACCTTTTGAAAGGAATTGCGGATATTGAGACGTAAGAATTCGTCAGTGTTTACTGTTTATTTGTTTATGAAGTCAGCTTTGTGATGACAGTCGGCAATGATTATTTGAATGTGCCGCGCTAATCTCGCGAAATATAGTACACGTGGTGAAAAGATATAGGGATTACAGGGGTGAATAGTGTGTTTTTCGAAATTTGTGAAATTATTAATGAATTTCGGTGTTGTCTGATGCTATGTCATTGTCATTTTTACGTCTTTTTACATATGATTAGATACTTTAAAATGCTCTAGTTGAAGTATGCGACGGACTCATATTTTGTTTTGCAGGTGCAAAAATTAGCGATTATGCAAGGAAACCTCGCCATTTGTTTTTTTTTTATAGAACCACGAATATAAACGTGGTTAAAAAATCATATACAGTGATAAAATCATTCGAAAAATCAGACAAAATAACGGTAAAGATAGGAGCAGATTTACAAGGTTTAATAGCGATTACAAGAAAAAAGTTGAACGTGCCAGCAGCTCTGAGAGCGATCCCACTATACAGGGTGACGATAAGAAAAAGGTCTCATTCAAAATATCTGAAAATCAAAAAATTCAATTTTCGTAGTACACTAGAGAGAATGAACGAAGACTGTTTTCTTAGTACAAAAACTAAATACAACTCAGCACTTTAATTAGACGTAAAGGAAAAAATCTGTGGGCTATCAGGTTAAACAATTAAGATTTTATAAAAATGGATCTAAATTTTTGCGTGTTATAGTTGATATGCGAAAAGACCTTTCGATTTTGAAGGCTACGAATGATCAAATCAAGAGGTTGTCAACCTATCAGAACTATTATTTCCTTCTTTGTTTCTATGGCTCATACAATCTTTGTATGAGCCGTTTTGCGTATAACCAATGACATTTTTCAATTCACCAATCCACCGTTTGAGAAAAGATTACACAGAAAAAAATTCACGGGTACGGTTACTATGAAAAGCGGGCGCGGGAACCGTGAATCACGGGAATAGTTGGACGCCGTCCAGACACGGTTACGACACCCGTGAATGTACGGTTCAGAGCGAAACCGTACATTCACGGGCGCCTGAACCGTACATTCACGGGCGCCGCCGCGCCGTGGCTGAAAAAGGTAAGATGGTCCAACCGGGATTCGATCCCGCAACCTTCCGTTTCGCAGCCCGGTGTCTTATCCACTACACCGCGCCGACCGCATGGCGAGTGGCGACGAAACTCCAGTACATAAAGTAGCAGATGTTGCGAGGTGGTGATCGCGCCGAAGCACTCGAGTAACCGTGATTCACGGGTTGTGCCACCGTGAAGTTACGGGTGTCACGACCATAATTATCACGGGCACTCCGACCGTGATTTTCTGGCTATGGCACCTGTGAACCACGGCTACCCTAGCTGTCTTTTCACGGTTAGTACATGAACCGGCGTGGATGGTTGTCACACCCATACAGTTTTTTTTTCCGTGTACCGTCACACAGTTCTATTCATAGTGTATGATTGTAATGTACGAAAATACTCACATCTGGTATCTCAACCGGAGGAGTCGTCGATGACTTTAAACACTTGCGGATATTTAAATAATTAAACGGCGATAGCACCGCTTGAGAAAAATATTACAGCTAAATCAGAGTATTTTCGTGCAATACAGTCATACACTGAAATGAACTGTGTTATCTTTTCTCAACCGGTGAAATCAACGGTGAATTTAAAAATACCATAGATTACACGCAAAACGCCAGCTCTGGATGAAACTGATCAGTTTGAGATTGTGATCGTTGCGTGTGAGTTGGAGTAGTGTTTTTGTAGTCGAAGATGGGATCAAACCCGGATGGGTTGCTTGCGGTAAAATTAATTCAAAACACGAGGAATTTGATTCATTTATTTACCTCGTATGCCGCTTCACGCCGGTTGGTTCACGCAACCTTTGTCCGCGTCCGTCTCATCTCTGTACCTGTCCTAAAATTCATCTCGTGCTCTCACTCTTAAAAATCTTCGCCTCTGACCTTGGTTGAATTTCGTTGTGCATATAGAGTGAGCGATTTTGATCCGGATCTTCAAAGAGAATTGGCCTTTGGATCAGGTTACGATAGAAATATGAAGCCATTAATAAAACCCCCAATTTGCTCTACCTCTATGATTTTACAAATGCATTTAAGAGCTTTGATACTTTTAAGGTACTCTAAAACTGCAAATGTTTTCAGTTTTTTTTGTTTCTTTTTTTGTTTGTTTTGTTTTGTTTTTTTCAATTTTCACCTCGCGCCAATCTTTCATACTCAATTTCCTCCAGAAGAAGCAAGAATTGTTACTATGGAGGGGGGGGGCGCTCCGGAAAAATTTCAAATTATTTTTGAACGATACATACTTTTTGTCTTTGATTGCAAGAATAATATTCTAATATTTGCCTTGTTATGTTCTTTTCCCTTTTCAAAGTATAATGATTTTTGACGTTTTTCTTGACAAGGACAGGTGTAATCTTGAGTTCCATTATAACTATAGACCTTGGTTTTTCGTATTTGAAAAAAAAAAATCATAATTTAATTCTCTATGATTTGTTTTGAGCTAATTTCTTATTTCAAGATAAAACGTACCTTTAATTTTCGTTTAAAATTAAAAAAAAAAAGAAGAAAAAAAATAGTGAATGTACCAAAAAATGTTAAAAAAAAAAAAATTAGAGCACATCTTTGGCTTTCATTTTGGCCAAAAAACAAGTTATTTTGACGATTTAAATCTGAGAAATATCTGTTCTTGCCAAGCACTCTATTTTCTCTATTTTACAAGTTTAAGAGGCTAGGATGCCAACAGCAGCCCAATTTCGGGATTCATTTCTGAAGATTGATAGAATCGTAGGAAAAAATCGCAGACTCTTTCATGCCAATTTGGAACAAATTCATTTTTTTTTAGTACTTTACTGTCGTGAAATTGTAATTTCAAGTTAAAGAAAGAGTGTCCTATAGTTTAGAGAATAAAATCGCTTTTAATGATTATCTATAAAAAAAAGTATGAACGACTTCTACAGGGTGTAACAAAACTATATACAGTAATTTTCAGGGCGTGTTCTAGAGATAAAAATAATACCTTTTTTCCGATAAACATGGGTCCAAAATTATAGTCTTTTCGAGTTACAGTGTTGCATAGTTTCCGAAAAACAAATTGAAAAATTGTCATAACTGCCTTGTGAATTTTTCTTAATGCTCGTAAATAAGAGCTCTGATGTCATTTTAGGTGCTCTTGCCGGGGTTCCAGGACTTTTCGTCCATCAACTTTACGTCCACTAGTTTTATGTCCACCGCTTCTTTACGTCCACAAAATTGTCCGTCCATCCAACTAAACGTCCACAAAAACAAACGTCCATCATCGTAATAACTGTGGACATTAAATGTCCACAGTTGGACCACTTGTTTTTTCCTCTTTCTTATAAGAGACGATTTTTTCTTCTTTCTTTCACAGTAAGTTTACTTAGTTTACCCTGGAATGTATTGAGACATTTCAGAGATGTTTATTCGAGTTCTTGGGGTATTTTTTCTTAACTCCAAATAATTTTGAGTGAGAAGCATTATAACCCAGAACTTGCTTTTTTTTAACTACGTACAACTGTTTTTTTAACTATGCGCCGCTAAAGGACAAGAATGATAAAGTACCAAGTTTTCCTGTTACTGTCACAGAAATAAATCTATTTTCGTACCTTTTCATCGAATATTTCCAATTTTATGCTGTTATTGAATTGTAGAGCAATAAAGCTAGGTGGACGTAACATAAGTGGACATATGTTAGTGGACGTCACTTCTGTGAACGTCTATAGCGGTGGACATTACAGTAGTGGACATAAAAACAGTGGACGTAAAGCCTGTGGACGTCAAAAAAGTGGACGTAAAGTCCGTGTAGCCTTGCCGGTTTTGGCCATGAAAATGCTGTATGCAAAAATTTGAGGGGGGTTTTAGAGGTTTTTCTTGATTTCTCTAACTTTTTTCGGCCAAATTATGTAAAAACATGTTTTCAGATTCATTAAACCCAAAAACGATTAGCACCATTCAAAAGTTCGTAAAAAAATATGCATTTTTGGTTCTAACAAGTTTTTCCTTTTCGCAATTCATTTCCGAGAAAATCGTCTCTGAAGTTGCAGAGGTCGGCCTAGAACTGACAAAATCAAAGAAAAGGCGATTATTGGCCGACCTCTGCTACTTCAGAGACGATTTGCTCGAAAATGAATTGCGAAAAGGAAAAACTTGTAAGGACCAAAAATGCACATTTTTTTACGAACTTTTGAATGATGCTAATCGTTTTTGGGTTTAATGGATCTGAAAGCATGTTTTTACATAATTTGGCCAAGTTAAAGAAAGTTATAGAAATTAATAAGAAAAACCTCCAATACCCCCCTCAAATTTTTGCATACAGCATTTTCACGGCCAAAATCGGCAAGAGCGCATAAAATTACATCAGAGCACTTATTTACGAGCATGAAGAAAAATTCACAAGGGAGTTATGACAATTTTTCAATTTGTTTTTCGGAAACTTCGCAACACTGTAAAACTCGAAAAGACTACAATTTCGGACTTATGTTTATAGGGGGAAAAAAATCTCATTTTTACCTCTATAACACGCTCTGAAAATTACTGTTTATAGTTTTGTTACACCCTATATACACATTAGAGGGGAGATACATTTCAAGTGTCCACTAGGCCAGCTCGGAAAGAATCATCGATAGATTCAGTAGATTTGAGATAAGAGGTGTATGAAGGTTTACAGTTTAAAGGTATGATTAAGAAATTAAGTACAAAAATAGATGGGACAGATGCTATATCTGAATCATGAGTGAGAGAATTAGAGCTTTCAAAAATGAATAAATAACGAACAATAACAAGATCATAAAAGGGGGTTAAAATTGCTTGTTTTCAATACAAAATGAAACGAAGAAGCTAAAAAAGGAAAAATTGGACCGTTCATCAAAAGTAATGGGAAAGAAAGTGCATGGGCTTTAAGTTCAGATTTCATTGCTCAAAACTTGCGTTTCATGATATATTGAATGAGCATTTTCGCAGATAAAAGGACTGTAATAAGTACCCTTGCACACTGACGGGGTAACATCCTTTGATTCAATAATGAATAGGGGTAGGCGGAAGTGTTATCAGTCATTTTCACTCACGCAAACTCCACTCGAGTGTGAAAATTGCATGCTGCCAAAATTATGCACCGACCCAATCTTGGACTAACCTTGAAGAATTTATTTATAGATTTATAAGGTGGTTATGCATCAGCGCCCCCTGAAAAAGAAGAATGCAATTTTACTACCAATACAGCGTTGTCAAATTGGCATACTGGATGGCGCTCAAAAACCTTTGTTGTTTTTTGTTGTATAAATAGGAAAAGGAGCAGATATACATATTACTTATTTTTGAAAGAAGCAATAATTAAAAAGTCAATCCTCAAACTAACATTTATCGGCAACCTTTCATGCAAAAATGCTTCTGCAAAATGCGATCAATGAGTCTCACCAATTACTGGGATGTTATTAATCTATTTTCCTGAAGTTAACTTATTTGCTATACATCTTTCAGTTCCTCGGTGTTTGTTTAACCATTTTATTTGCCGCGGGTGCGCTTTTGAAATTCGGCGATCCGGTAGAAATAATGAGCTCCAGAATCCCTATAAAGTATATGTATTATTTTACAGCACAACATCACATCCAACAAGTGTAATTAGTAGTTATTCATACGAAAGGTTAACCATTGTGAAGCTTCTTATTGTTTTAAGAAAGAAACGTGTGATTATTGTACTTGCGACAGCGACGCTGCTCGACTTCTCCTTCCAAATCGCCTTCAATATTTTACGATGCAACACCATACCTGCAAGTAGGAATAGTTGCTCACAAGTAAACTAATCGAACAATGAAGACCCTCTGTAAAAGGAAATGAAACATGTGATTCTTATGGGGTATGTGGGCCACGTTAATAAAATCCTTCCAAATCGCCTTCAATATTCTACGACGCAACACCATATCCTGCAAGTAGGAATAGTTGCGCACAAATGAATTCATCTAAACAATAAACATTATCTGTATTAGAAAATGAAACGTGTCTGATTATTATGTGAGTCACGTCACTCAGCCCTTCCAGAATAGACTTCAATATTTTACGACGCCAAACCAATTCCTGCAAGTAGGAATAGTTGCTCACAAGTAAACTAATCGAACAATAAAGACCCTCTGTGTAAGGAAATGAAACATATGATTCGTAAGTGGCATGTGGGCTGCGTTAATCAAATCCTTCCAAATTGCCTTCAAAATTTTATGACGCACACCATATCCTGCAAGTAGGAATAGTTGCTTACAAGTGAACTCATCAAAACAATAAACATTATCTGTATTAGAAAATGAAACGTGTCTGATTATTATGTGAGTCACGCTTACAATAACTTGTTTTTATAGCTTACGATAACTTAAATTTAAAATTTATCTCAAATTACTTTGTTAGGTAAAGTTCCCCATGCGTAACCAGTTCAATCATTTGCCTTGTTTATTCATCTGCAGCGGCAAAATATAATCCAATGGGTCTGTTGCACACTTCGGCTAAAGCGTTTTAAAGTATCTATTCATTTGTAAAAAGCCGTAAAAATGACAATGGCAGCATCAGAAAACACCATAATTCATTAATAAACTCACAAATTGCAAAAAACACTAGACACTATTCACCCCTGTATCTTTCCACCACGTGCACGATATTTCGCGAAATTAGCGCGGCACATTTAAATAAACACGGCCGACTGTCATCACAGCTGACTTAGTAAACAAATAAACCGTAAACACTGACGGCATTTGTTCGAATTTTTACGTTTCAATAGCCTCAATTCCTCTCAAAAGGTTGTGAAAGGTATAGAGACCGATATTTGTGAAGAAAACTTATTAAAATGAATCAATATCACACAGGAGTTCCAAGGATGATGATTGAAGCTGGATTCATCCTTGGAACTCCTGTGTGTTATTGTTTCATTTTGATAAGTTTTCGACACAAATATCGGTCTCTATACCTTTCACAACCTTTTGAGAGGAATTGAGGCTATTGAAACGTAAAAATTCGAACAAATGTCGTCAGTGTTTACGGTTTATTTGTTTACTAAGTCAGCTGTGATGACAGTCGGCCGTGTTTATTTGAATGTGCCGCGCTAATTTCGCGAAATATCGTGCACGTGGTGGAAAGATACAGGGGTGAATAGTGTCTAGTGTTTTTTGCAATTTGTGAGTTTATTAATGAATTATGGTGTTTTCTGATGCTGCCATTGTCATTTTTACGGCTTTTTACATAAGAATAGATACTTTAATACGCTCTAGCTGAAGTGTGCAACAGACCCATTGGTCAACCCTAACAGTTTTTAGACTGGAATAGTTTGTCCTAGGCCCAACCAGTTCGGCCTAAAAGTGTTTAGGCTAAAGTGATTATGTGCAGGCCAAACTGATGATGTGCAGGAAAAACTGGTTCGGCCTGAAATTCTCCAGGCCAAAGCGGTTGGGCCTAGGACAAACTAGTTTGGGCTAAAATACTCCAGGCCAAAACTAAATCTCCTTGAAATAAACAGTTCGGCCTAGGCTAAACTAGTTACGCCTAAAATCGGGTTTGTCCTGTAACATATACATAAAGTAGGTAAACTATACGACTAGACGAATTAAAAAAAATTAACGTAAAATTACCAAAACAGATTAAGACTGAAAATTCGGTACCTCCATACGCAAGCCTGTTTCGGAGATAACCTTCAAAAAATTAAATTAAATAAATAAACATTTAACATGAGAGCGTTTAGGAAAGGGAAATTCCTTGACGTAATACACAACGTCAACTCCGATACTTTGGAATAGATGCTATGGTAAATTTTCGCCTTACTGTAAACAAATACGCGAAAACATATTTACACTTTTAATCCTCGAATACCCTTTCTCAGTGTAGCGGTAGTCTGCTAGCTGCTTAACCAACTGGCAACCTGTGGATGAAAGGAAAGGTCGTTTCGCCACTTTTGTATTCATAATAAAACCGACACTTCTTGATAACCCGTCGAAACGGATATTTTATCCTGTGAGCTAGTCATGTTGAGTTGAAAAGCCTCTTTCGTTAATTTTTACGGAATATCGAGGATCGATGAATAAGATAAGCCTCGTAATATCAGAGTGGAGTCTTCGAACCAGGGAGGAACATGAAGAAAAGGTCAGGGAATTTCACGATGTTAGATTGAGAGAGAAATTCAATCAAAGTTTGAAGGGAGAGAAAGGTGGCGTGACCGGAGACTATATTTATGAATGAAGAGGGTGATGCAAACCACCCTGTCACTACAGCTGTGGGGCAAAAACGAGCACAAATTAGACAATTTTGACCAAACTTAAATTGTCGAACATAAAAGGACTCCATAGAATTTATTGGAAATATTTTAAAACCCAAAATACTATCCCTTGGGGGATTTTTTGGGGGAGAGGGGTTAAAACCCCAAAACTTAGAATCATTGCGAAAGTCAAATGGAAAGGGCATGTTCTTATTTTAGATTCGGAAATAACGTTTAAAAAAACTTTACGGGCGTAACTTTGATCCCCAGAATCCCTCCTTTTTTGAGTTAAGGGTAGTTTTTGGAAGTTTTTGGGGGTATTCTCAATTTCCAAATTATCGGATTGCAAAAAACTAAAAAGATCATGAAAGTGCATGGATCAAGGTTTTTTTTTTTTTTTTTTTTTTTTTTTTTTAATGTGTCACACTTATCATTTTTTGAAAAGAATTTGAGGGGCCCCAGCGGCCAAGCCCCTTATCCCTAAATTACGGATGTTCGAGGGGTCCTACATAAAAAATGTCAACTTCAAAAGTATAACTTCCTGTGTCATACATCATTCGGAAGACTTAGAGAGAAGAAAAAAGATCGCGCCACGCAAAGTCAGTACACATACCCCTTTCAGAATGGTGACCATTTAAAGATTTGGGAGTTCAGGGGGGTTTTAAAAAAATATATATAATATTGAACTAACCGTGAACTACCCTATAACTTCCTGTGTCACATCATTCGGAAGGTCTGAAAGAGAAGAAAAAAAAAAACACGCCACGCAAGGTCAGTAAACCTACCCTTTTCGGAATGGCGACCATTAAAAGATTTGGGAGTTCAGAAGGGGGGGGGGGGGGGGGGTATTTAAAAAAATATACAATATTGAACTACACGCGTCTAAAAAAATTAAAAAAGAATAACAATGGTACAAACCGACAGTCAAACCGACTCTTCAATCATAAATTACGGCCGATTTTATAGAGGCAGTTTGGGTTCCCAACATGTTTCCGTTAAAAAGGATGGAGAAAATTGCTTAAGAAAAACAATGGTAGTGCATTACTGAGCTAAAGCTCCAGAGGGAATACTCTCGGAATGCGAAAATTGGTATGACGATGTCGCATTGCTTCCGTAGCGAAGCACAGCCTGCATGTGGGATCTTAATGTCTTTCTCTATTCATTGGCGGATCTAGCAATCTGGCAACAGTGTATTCTTTCCATTTGAATGCATGAGAAATAATCGATTTGTCATGGGGCTAAAGCCCCATCAACGATCGATTGTTTATCATATATTCAAATCGAAATAATGGGCAGTTGCCAGATTGCTGGATCCGCCTATACTCACTTTGCCCATTTAAACGCATGTGCTAGTAAAATGATGGATAGAGGGGCTGTCACATGACTTGAGCCTCTATTTCTGTCCTTTTCTAACACATGCAGTCAAGTCGGCAAAGAGAGAGAAAAACAAGATTCTGGCTACGGTGATACAGCCTTTATATGAAATTGCATTCAAAAAATTGTTAACGGAAGCTGTTCTAATTAAGCCTTGTAACTTAAGAGGAGCGTGTACCAAGTGGGTGTATATAGTTCAGCAGAACTTGCTCGGCTCAGGTGAAATCACGCTTGAATGGTATGACCTTAAAACCCAAAACCCCATGGGTTTAAGGAAAAACCGCCGTCAAGTCTTAACACTAATTGTTTTCACTAAAAAAAAAAAAAAATAAAATAAAAAAAATAAAAAAAAATAAAAAGGCAATTTTCATCGCTGAAATACTTATGATATCTGCTGCGATCAAGTCTCTGGTGTATTTTGATTTTACCTCTTAAAATCGAAGTGCCCATTCAATTTCTCGCCAAAATAAGGATGATATCAACACAGCGATCAAGTCAGTTTAGGTGCGTGTTGTCTCCTAAAATTAGCCTGACACATATGTACAGCTAAAACCCCTTCAATAATATCGATGCAACTGCACCAGCTTTACTTACTTTTGATTACTTACCGCATGTATTGACTTTGATTAGCGGCCAATTAGGCTTGGTAAAAAGAATACTGCTTCTGGCACCAGTTCACTCCGATATTTTATAGGGCAGACGAGGTTCATGGCTCCTTTGACTCCGGGTGTTTTGGCCGAGAAAATTTTCTACAAAAATTTTTTAAGAAAAAAAAAGACTTGAGCCGGCATTTTTTACTCCCATTTTCTTGAAATCTCCACTGTTCTGAGGTTGAAATATTGGGGCAATTAATTGAATGAGGATTTACAAGAGCTAATACCTTTGGAACTGCCCACTTATTAGATGTCTCCTCTTTCTATTCACGGTGAATTTTTTATGTAAAGGGCTCAAAGCTTAGTAAGGAACATTTTTTGAGTCATAGATGAGCTCATCTTTAAAACTATTCACCATCAGTGGTTTTGAAAGTTAAAACTTAGGAAAAGAAGAAAAATACGTTCTTCTTTAGGAGACCGCTTATTTCTTATTCTTTTCTGATTTTATTGGTCGGCTGGGAAATTATGTGTTTACTTTTTTAATGGAGCAGGTGAATGAAACAATCCACGAAAGAGGATACTTTCTACAAGGCAGCAAAAAATGCCGGCTCAAGTCTTTTTTTTTTTTAAAAAAATTTTTGTAGAAAATTTCCTCGGCCAAAACACCCGGAGTCAAAGGAGCCATGAACCTCGTCTGCCCTATAAAATATCGGAGTGAACTGGTGCCAGAAGCAGTATTCTTTTTACCAAGCCTAATTGGCCGCTAATCAAAGTCAATACATGCGGTAAGTAATCAAAAGTAAGTAAAGCTGGTGCAGTTGCATCGATATTATTGAAGGGGTTTTAGCTGTACATATGTGTCAGGCTAATTTTAGGAGACAACACGCACCTAAACTGACTTGATCGCTGTGTTGATATCATCCTTATTTTGGCGAGAAATTGAATGGGCACTTCGATTTTAAGAGGTAAAATCAAAATACACCAGAGACTTGATCGCAGCAGATATCATAAGTATTTCAGCGATGAAAAATTGCCTTTTTATTTTTTTTTATTTTTTTATTTTATTTTATTTTTTTTTTAGTGAAAACAATTAGTGTTAAGACTTGACGGCGGTTTTTCCTTAAACCCATGGGGTTTTGGGTTTTAAGGTCATATCAAAGTTTTTTCCATCTAATATTACGCCATGATTTTTGAAGAGGATTTAGATCCATGTGGACCTTGATGAGGCCTCGCCTCTGATTGATCGAGACACATCTAGCGGACCATGTATGGTGTATCCAGGGACCAACATTTTTGGTCTCCGTACGAAAAAGCCCAAAAATGTCACGCACTGAGAAATTAAAGGGTTTGTTTCTCACAATTCGAAGAGACGTGGGCTCTGCGGAAACTTTCTTACGGGGCGGGGGCGGAATGAGAAAATTGGCTCGGAACCCGGTTTTTTCCAAATTCTTCGGGGGGGGGGGGGGGGGGGTGTGGTCGGTCTGCCCCTTTTCTGCCAGCGCGCATGCAAAATAAAATGTATTAATAGGTAAGAAAATAAACAAACCATTAGATTGATTCTAGCTTGCTTGCCCTCGTTTGTTTCAACCTCACGCATCCAAAATTATGATTAATTCGGAGGAAATTGGTTTAAACAAAAATGCAAGTGTTTCAGAGTGGTTATCTGGACACATAATTCTAGTACAACTGTCCAGGTGAGTAAATTTCGCTTGTTTCTGTCAGGTGTCAGTTTTTTGATGGCGTAAAATTCTTTACAAAACAGTTACATAGAATTTTGTGCCTACAGAGCCACTCTGAAACACTAGCACTTTCGTTTAAAACCAATTACAGGTGGATCTGTTTTTTTTTTATTTTTGTTTAGCTTTTCATGTTAAAAAAAACGAGGCAAACAAACTTGCCCGTGTGAAATTGTCGGTAAGAGATTTTCATCAATAAAATCATGGCTGCCTCCCAGGGGCGTGTCGAGGTTTCCGGAGGGGTAGGAGAGGGGGAGCAAGATTGCAATTTGACCGCCCATCAAAATTGTGAAATTGAAGACTGTTTTTTATGCTTGTACCCACTGATTTTACCGCCTTTGGGAATACACTGCTAGTGATAACCCTTTTTTTTATTTTTTCCTTATTCACCCTAATATTGCCGCCCGAGGAAAGGGAACACCCCCCCCCCTTGGCGCACCACTGCAACGCCCCCGTGTTGCCTCAAAAGCACGTCCTAGAATACCTCACTGTACCATAATTATTGTGAGGCAGGTAAAATGGACGACAGCAAAAGCTCTACAAGAGTGAAGCGTGTAGTACAGTGACTAGATAAACCACAGTGTGGTCATTTTTGTCGTGTTGCTGAATTGCTGGCGTTTACGCACCCAAGCGGCCTCGTCCGCCAATAAGAACGCCTGTAAAATACCTGATTTTCAAAAAATAAGAACGAGCGGATGTGACCGGAGAGGAGTTCAGAGAATGTAAACAAACTGGCCGCTGACGGCTGAGACGAAAGGATCCCCTACATTCAGTGATTATGGCAAAATAAGGGCTAAAGTTGGAGTTTAAAGCTCAGTTTCATAGTCTTGACGCTTTAAGCTTTCGATAGAGACCTTATTTTTCAAATTTGGTTCGAGATTTATATTTTTAACGATTTTTTGAAACTCGGGTGTTTTACACGCGTTCTTATGGGCGGTAAGGTCGGCTTGGATGCGCAGCAATTGACCACACTGTGGTTTATCTAGTCACTGTAGAAGCGTGTGATTTGTGGCTCACTCTATGAGCGGATCGTGAACTTATATCAAGTCACGTGCTAATATCCAAAAGCAACATTATTATTATAAACATAACTAAAGTTTTAGAGGTTGGCCAAGAGGTTGGCAATGTTGGCATAATGGGTCATACAGTCCAAACAATAATGGTGTGCTGTATTATTACTGTAATTTTATTTTCATTTGCGAAACTCATTTTTAAAGTTAGTTTATCGATGAGACTCCCAAGGGGAGGCTACGAGATGCTCCTCACGGATTTTGATCAAACTTCGCAGGATGCTTGAGTTAGTCTCAATATGACTTCTGTAAAAGGTTTTTCTCTAACGCCTTCTCGTTTTCGAGTTATGAATTTTCAAAAATTGGAACTGAGCGAGGCGAACGCGCATCGTCCGTATATGTACTTACTATGAAAGCCCAATCGCCTGTATAAACATATTGTGGCGCAGTGCGTAAGACTTGGCTCGTACGCCCGCGACCCGGGTTCGAGTCCGAGTCGCGGTACCTACTATTTTTCCACATACATTCGTGCTTTTTTTCTCGTTCCATTCTTACTCTAGAGTTTTGACTCTATTTTCAGTATTTTCTTTTACTTACAATTAAACAAGGTTTTTGCTATTTAAAATTCGAAAAAAAAAAAAAAAAAAAAATCGAAAATTTAAAATTCGAATTTGTTTGCCCATTAATTTGTGTATCTGTATGTTCCCTTGGCCGTTTTGTTTTATTTATTCGATCGTTTATGTAATTTCATGTTTTCTAACACATGTCTATCAATGTTTTCGCATGTTATGGAAAATTGTTGACGTGCACATTAATAATTTTTTTTTTTTTTTTTTTTTTTTTTTTTTTTTTTTTTTTTTTTTTTTTTTTATCCTAAACAGGTAAATCAAGACACTCATGTCAAAATTTATCGTAAGAAATAAATGAGTAAAGAGTCAAAAGTAAGAATGAAACAATCCGGGTCTCGAACCCGGGTCGTGGAAGAGTGGAGCGGGCACTTTTGCACTGCGCTACGGATCGCTCGCACTGAAACTGGCCGCTTTCATAGTAAATATACGGACAATGAGCGTTCGCCTCGCTCAATTCCAAGCGGACTCGGAGTGGCTGGACTCGGCGCGGCGAGGAGCTGAGAGACGGTTACTTTTCGTCTTTCAACTAAAGTTTCAGCCTTATGCTTGAATAAAATGGATTGAAACCTATGGAAGTATCATCACCAAAGCATTCTGAATCCGTCTATGTAAGGTTTTATGGGGTTTTTCTTCAGCGTTTAACCGCTAGGTTGAGTAGTTAGGGTGAAAACGTGATGATTCGATGATCATGGCCGTTTTAACTTTTGATCGCAGTTTTTTGGAGATTTGAAATTTTCGAGGCCATCAATCCAAAAAAGGCCGACGTCATTCCTTAGATCGTTGAGGGCCCGTTCCAGCCATATATGGGTTTATAGGGTTCTGAGGTCTGGTAAAGGAGAAAATTTACCGAACTCATGCCAAAACCCTGCTGAGGGCCATTTTCAAGATGTTTGTTGTAAGTATAAGGGGTCCGCGCTAGCTACCGTTCTGTATTGAGACTTGACGGTGGGGCTATCGCCCCTTATAATAAGGGGTCCGCGCTAGCTACCGTTCTGTATTGAGACTTGACGGTGGGGCTATCGCCCCTTATAATCCCTTCTAAAATATAACTACGAGTCTTTCCTTCCAAAAAAAAAAAAAAAAAATATAGCACGCGTCCAATTATGAGAAATTGAAACTAGGTTTCTATCCTGTCCTAAAAATAATATCAAAATTGAGTGGTTGCATTTCGCCGGAATGGGCTCAAATCTATGAGGGAGATAAAACTGGATAAACTGGATTCTCGATGCACATTCAACGAAAATCCAAGCTATTAATTGTTGCTAGTAAAATTCGGGGAAAGGTGAGGACCGAATACAGAGTTGCCATGTCTTACGCATATTAAAACCACAGAATAACGCAATCAGAATGGAAACTTCAATTCATTTTGAAACATTTGTTGCTTCAGGCGTCTTCGAACCGCCATTTTAAAAATCTATAAATTTCGGCCATACGGCCGGAACGGTTATTACAATAGAAACCGGTGGAGCCACCGGTAAATAAAAGAAGACACTCATGATAACCCCGAAAAACTTGACCGACATTTTGATTATCTATAAACGCAGAGGCTCGGCGTTGTCAATTCGTGTTGGAAATTCGAAAACTTGTTTCCATTGGCTTTTATGGCAGTTTCCATTTTGATTGCGTTACTCTGTGTTAAAACCCTTCACTGCAAAGTGTGACACCGGTGGGCACTACCAAATTGGCTCCCAAATGGCCGAATTGGCTCAGGCCCGAGGCCAGTCGAATTGGCTCCGGTCCGAGGCTGGTCAAATTGGCTCCAGGTCGAATTGGCTCCGATCAAAATTTTTGAATTAAAAAAATAGAAAAAAAAGTATGGCAACGCAGTTCTGTAAGATTTATGCTACAATCGCGAATGTCGTGATAATTGGTCGAACTGGATCCGACCGTCAAAGTAAAAAGATTTTTTCGAAAAAACATTTTTCTTGCATTTTACTCAGGCTTAGGACAGTCAACTAGAGTAGGCATGGTCAAAAATGTTGTTCACGATAAATCTTAGTAACTTCTAAAAAAATTGAAAAAAGTGTCCGTTATATGACTGCATGCAAAAGTTAAAACAAAAAGTTATATTGATGTGATTGAAACACGAAAGAAACGCAATTGCCACCAAATAAGAAATAACAAAAGATAGAGGAATATCTACTCGACTGTTAAAATATGAAAAAAATGGAATTGATCGTTTAAATTTTGTAAAATTAACATCTTACAGAACAGCGTTACCATACTTTTTTTCTATCCTTTCTTTATTTCAAAAAGTTTGGTCGGAGCCAATTCGACCAGTCTCGGACCGGAGCCAATTCGACCGGCCGCGGACCGGAGCCAATTCGACCCGGAGCCAATTCGGAAGTATCCACACCGGTGTCACATGATGTAAAAAGCCCTATATCAGACAATGTAATGTGTATTTTGACTTATTTCAAATTGTATCACCGACGTTTTTCACATGGGCTCGGATTGTTTTCCTCTTTTTTTTAACTTTTAAATTAAAAAAAAAAAATTGCGACATATTCATTCGATTTGGTTTTAAACGAAAGTGCAAGTGTTTATGATTGGAGTGTCACATTATAAGAGAACATAAAAACGGGCTCAACAATTTTTCAAACGACTACCAGTACTCATTATAATGCATTTAATAATGGAAACCATGCCGGAGGGAATTTTGCCCTTATATCCAATTCAACCCCAATTTCAATATTTATTTCATTACCAAGCTTTTGGAATTAGCTTTTTGAAAAATCAAATCAAACTAATTTTTTTTTTTTTAATTTTGAATTTTTTTTCTTTTTACGCGATTTCTTGTGGTGTTACAGCTGTAAAAAAGAGTAAAAAATAGACAAGTTTGAATTTTTGCCGAAAAACTGTCCAGTTATTTATTTTCTACCATATATTACCCATATATTTTTTCATTTATTTTACCCATATATTTGACCACCTGTAGTGAATTTGGAAAATCCGTTTTTGGTTGGGGGGGGGGGGAAACTGATACAGTGAAGGGATAAAATAAAAATGTGCGCATTTTTAACGCAACTTTACAAGGTGAGAAGGCAAATGGACTGTCAATTCTGATTCAAAGTGGTGCAGAAATGAAGACATGAAACTGTTTCAAAAGACTATTATAACTTACTCCTCGCAAATAAAACTAGATCAAAGTTCAGATGGACCATTTCCAAGAAACCTTGAAAGAGCTCTATTTTATTCCACGATTCGGGCATCTCTGGGGGTGGATAAGTAGAGTGCACCCTTTAAAGAATCCCCAGCTTGCATTTTAACATCTTCACGAGATAGCCTCGTGTTGTTTCAATTTAATGACATATCAGAATTTTCGAGATCCAAGAACCTCGCCAACAACTTCTGGAAGTCCAATTTTAGCAACTTAGACCCTGCGGATTGGAAATGATACGCGTACTTCTTAAATGAAGAACCTTCATGTTTTACGGAACTTTTACCTGGGTCAGGAAAACAAGTTTTCGTGCGGTAAAAAATTGACTCTTGTCAAAAGATTGACACCATCACGATGAACAGGATGTGCACCGTTTTAAACCATTACATAATGCCGATCCATCTCTTTATAAGACTAATAATAAAGATACAATCCGGTTTCCTATATTCTATAGGAATCTGAATTCTAGTACAGCTCTAGAAGAATAATGTTTATAATTTACGGGCATTAAAAATGTTATCACTCGATTACATCCTCGTGTGAAAATTTCCCTCGCATCAGGCACCAATCAAAATTACTTTTTTATTGACCTGTAATCTTTTACAAGCTAGAACTCTTAGCTTGTTGGACCATTTTTATTACACGAACAACAACAGTTTTATAATGTGATGTAAAGAACTACAAATAGGTCTTCTTCTCTTTCAATGTGTGTCCATAGTAATTTTTACAACATCAACATCTATTTTAACCCTTGTGTGTCGAAAGTATTTTACACCGTCTGATAACCCGGGGGGGGGGGCTGAATTTTCACCCTAACTTAAAAGCTGATTAGCTGATGGCTTATTGTTTAATATTTTTCAAATCTGTTATTACCATATTGTCCAGTGTTCCCTGGGAAATGATATTATGCTTTTTTTTTTTTTTTTTTTTTTTTTCAAATTTAATTTTTGTAAACTTAAAAGTGTTAAAATCATTCAGACACATACTTTTGCAACAGCGTTATGGAGGGGTTGACTCTGGTGTAAAATCGGGTGAAAATCACATTGAGAGCGTCAAAAAGTTTCAAAACCCATTCATAAACCCATAAAAGACCTTTAAAGGAAAGCCTAAGATGGCGGTTGAAAGGGCGATTCAACCCTGCATGCATGCACCACGAGCAGCAAAGATGGCCGACGACGGCTTTCGACAAAGTAGGTACTTGCCCCGCGTTTTCGTCTCAGAATTAGAATTTTTTTTTTTTCCGACACAAAACTTAAAATATTAACCAAAGTAATCATAAACAACAACGAGAAAGTGAAATTTCCTGGATAAAAACACAGAATGACCCAAAATGTAGATACTATGGGAAAGTGAGTCGTTTTTTTTACATTCTATAACCATCATTATAAATTGCCGTCGTCGGCCATCTTTAGGCGCTCGTGGTGCATGTATGCAGGGTTGATTCGCCCTTTCAACCGCCATCTTCGAGTTTCCTTTAAAGGTCTTTTATGGGTTTATGAGTGGGTTTTGAGACTTTTTGATAATAACAATGTGAAGATCACCCGATTTCACACCAGAATCAACCCTCCATAACGCTGCAGCAAAAGTATGCAACAGACCCAGCTGTTGCAAACTTTTGCTACATGCATAATAATAGTTGATGATGGGTAAAACCCTGTTAAAATAACGATTCGCGGACTAAAAATTCACGAAATCCACTCCCAAACTTATAAAATATGCTTTCAAACGCGAGACCGTAATGGCGGCTATTGACACCTAAATCTTATGGTAATAGTATGCTTCTTCTTCTTCTCCTTGTATGGTGTCGCGAGAACACCTCGTGATGATGGAGCTGATTGAAATAGGGAAACCCGATGTAAACGGCGACCACAGTCACCATTGCGGTCTCGCGTTTGAAAGCATTTCATGAGTTTAGGAGTGGATTTCGTGCTTTTTTTAGTGCACCAATCGTTAATTTTACAGGGTTATACCCCATTTTCAACTATTAATAAGCATGTAGCAAAAGTTTGCGACAGCTCTATTAAAGTATATAGATTTGGTGGATTGTGAGTGATTCAAAACAATTATATTAGTGCAATGTGACCACCCCAAAAAGTGTACCAAGTCACTCATAGAGTCACCCATTCTTGAAAAATCTTAATAATTGCTTGCACTGAGTATAATTCATTTACACATCCACGCATCTGTGCAATGCTGATGCGATGCAAAACAACTATGAAACAAACCTCGACTTTGACAATACTACGATGAAATATTTTTAATTTCACCATATTTTCATTACCACCGGGAAAATTCCGTAGTGTTGGCATCCGTTGGTCGTTGGTTTCAATTTACATCTATATTGTTGTTGTTTTTGTTTTGGCTTTCAGGGTAGATGCGAGCTCTTTGATACGGTGTGATGATGCCAATAGCAGAGTTATGAAGTTGCAACTGATGGCCACCGTCACTTCTCCGAAGTCCTCTTTCTGCAAAATCAGCCTCTGCCCGAAGCAGAAACCTCTGAAAGTGATGGTTTTAGGACAGTCTGGAGTTGGAAAGTCCGGTAAGTTCACGCAACACTCACACTCTGAATCTACCCTTTCTCAAAGCGTCACGCGTGAATTAGTAATTATTGTTAAAAGGGCGCAAATCCAAATTTTGCCAAATCGAAGCTAGCTAAGACAATAAGCTCATCGGTACCTACAGTAGGTTGATTCTTCTATAAAAAAACAAAAATTGGGATATTGTCTCTCTCTCTCTTTGCCCATTTGGGGGCATGTGTCAGAAAATGATGGATATAGAAGCTGTCACGTGACTTCAGCCCCTATTTCTGACCTTTTCTAACGCATTCGTTTAAATGGGCTAAAAGAGAGAGAGAGAGAGAGAGAGAGAGAGAGAGAGAGAGAGAGAGAGAGAGAGAGAGAGAATATCCTGCAAGGACAACTACAAGCGGGTGAACTTACTTTACTAATTGCACCTTTCCCGTACATCTCATTTTTTAAGCTTGCCATGCGAAGTATACGGCAAGCTTCTTACTCTCGTTTTGCTGTGTACAACGACTAATATACAGTATATGAGGCACCCTCTGGTGGCCGTGTGTGTGTTTGGGAGATTTAGTTTTCAGGATTTGAATCCAGACTCAAATGCTCGAGTCGTATCGTGTATTTTCGAGAAATTTTTAATACGTACAATGAGACACTCAGACACGTTTAAATTTTTTATTTGGAATCGTTTGATGCCTTCTCCGTTTTTATTTTGGTTTTTTAAACTTTCCCGTTGAAGTATCAGTAATGACTTCCGTTTTCTTTGATTTGTCTTCAATGCACACACACCACACACACGCACACAGAGTGCGTAAGGGTGCTTGGTGGCTTCGTCGCTCAACAGAAAATATTCTAACAATAAGTTTACGCACACGCACGCTATTTCTCACTGACCCTCGTCACACGATTTTGACATTTTATGGTTCGAACCTTGATGCACACTCTCTCTCTCCACTCATTGTCTACGCCTCTCTTCAAACCATGTCTTCATAGCCCAGCATCGCTGCATTGCAAACCGACGGGTGAGAGAGATGAGATGACTGACTCTGTCTCTATTTGCGCATGCGCTGGGCACACTATTATAGTTGTTTTTTACTCACAATAAGAGGGTATCTGGCCGCGCTGAAGCGGGACGTTTGAATTTACTTGTATTTAAGTGGGCGGAATCGACTTTCTCACTCAGGGTTTTAACTATGCCTAGGGCCAAAGTTTTCAACCAATTTTTTTTTTTCAGCAACTAGACGTATTGAACAAGATTTTCACCCCACCTATTTGATTTTACTCTACAGGTTTTTGAGAAAATCGACTCTAAAGATGACCCTTTCCCCGAGCTCAAGACCGCGTAGTTCAAATTTCATTTTCGACGCGAGCGGACTTGCTGCCTCCGGGTGGCGGGTGGCCCTCGAAGTGGCTGTATACAGACCTATCGCGGAACGCTTTACCAATACATAAATTGTTTTGAAGTTCCCCTGCTTGTTTCTTTTTTTTTTTTTTTTTTATTTCTTAATTATACACAAGTTAATCAAATGTGTCAAACTGTTGAATCGTGAACTACTTACAAAAACTGCACGTTAAACTCATTTTGATTTTTTTAATTTATACAAGATTAATTTTGTTAAAATGTGAACTTACTTCACAAACTGCTCATATATTGTTACACATTTTGTTTTGTTTTGTTTTTTTTTTCTTTTATAACTATCCAAAAGTTCACCAAAAATGTTTAACTGTTAATGTGTGAACTTACTTTACTAATCACACGTTACAGTACACCATTTGAATTTTTCAAACCACACAAGTTTAAAAGCGTTAATTTGTGAAAAAGTGACCTTACTTTACTTATTATACGTGACACTTTTTTTTTTCTTTCTTTCTTTAAATTACACAAGCTCAAAAGTATTCAATAATATATTTGTGTGGCTGCTGCGTTAATGGCCGCATAGTTCTCATTTTATTGGAGCGAATTCCAGAGAGCCCCGGTGAAAAACAATCCAATAAATAGAGAAAAACGATAAAAATAGAATCACTAAGTAGATAATTCGCGCATTCTTCGGAGGCCATTTTTTGGCACGTGAATTATTCGATTTTATTGTTGTTTCTTTTTATTCTGCCAATTTCAACAGAAGGGGGGAGGCGCCCCTCTTATGCCAACCCCTCCAAGCACACGCATATTGAAACATAATTTAGAACGTCATGAATGACGCGCAATGGATATTTTTTTTTTGTTTTTTTTTTTTAAGGGTCTTATTGCTATCATTAATGGGTAAACCCCATTATGTGAATACTCATCATACCAACATAGCACGCGCTCATAACATAATACCGGCAATGTAAGAAAGAAAGAGAATTTAAAGTCAAGCCAACTGCGTGGATATGTATGCAGCAATAAAATTGTCGTGTCGAAGTTATTGGGTACTTATTCATTGAATGGTGGAGCTGTTTAGTTTGGAAACAGTGATGATAGTCAAAAAGTGTTTAAAAAAAAAACAAAAAACAAAACAAACAAAATCATTTGCCAACCAATATAGACTGTTTTAGTAGAGCGATGTATAGTATTGACTGCCGCCCGAGGGCCTCTGGTTCCAAACAAACTCTGGTTCAATGTAATTTCCCCATAAGCGAACTTTTGAACGGAAATTTAGGCTATTAAATCAAACAATTAATGCGACCTTTATGCGATTATGAATTCTACGTCCTAGAAAATGCTTAATCAGGTATGCCTATGGTTCCACGACTTAAACTGCCAAAATCAATAAGATATTAAAGATTAAACTATATGCATTTGGAAGTTAGAATATGCCGAAATCCCGCCAATTCCACAACAACAACAATAACATTCGGCGATTCCAACCTCCAAATGCATCTTAATCTGTAATATCTTGTTGATTCCGGCAGTTTTAGTCAAGGAAGCAGGTTTAATGAAGCATTTTCGAGGCCGGCCGTAGAATTCACAATTGCAAAAAGGTCTCATTATTTGTTTGGTTTAATAGCCTATATTTCCCTTCGCTAATGGGTAATGCGCTAATGGGTGATGGCTGACATTGAATCAGAGTTTTTTTGGAACCAGAGGGCCTTGGATGACAATCGATACGATATATATCGCTCTACTAAATCAGTCTATGACACAGGAACTAATCAACAACAACAGGAACAATTTGGTGTTTACTCTATACAGTCTATATAGGTGAAGATTTGAAAGTGTGGAGGTGTAGGTAATTGACCCGCCTAATCGATTTACGAATCCACGTATTTTCTCTGCATAGTGGAGCTGTTGCAAACTTCTGATACACAGACTTATTAATAGTTGATAAATGGGTAAAACCCTATTTAAAAAAAAAGATTATTGCACCAAAAAATCAAGAAATCCCTCAGCCCAAACTCACAAAATGCTTTCAAACGCGAGACCGTAATATAGCGGCCGTTGCCGCCTAAATATTATGGCAACTGTATGCTTCTTCTTCTTCTCCTTGTGTGGTGTCGCGAGAACAACTCGTGGAGATGGACCTGATTGAGATAGAGAAACCCAATGTAATCGGCGGCAACGGCCACCATTAAGGTCTCGCGTTTGAAAACATTTTATGAGTTTGGGAGTGGATTTCGTAATTTTTTAGTGTTCTAATCATTATTTTTACAGGGTTTTTCCCAGTAATCAATTATTAATAAGCCTGTAGCAAAAGTTTGTAACAGCTCCGCATTTTAATAGTTTCGTATTGGTGATTCCTGGTTCCAATTCCCTCTCCACAAATTAGAGGCCATTCAATGTCAACGTGCGTGACTCCTTCGAACCACAGAATAATACAATCAAAATGCAAACTACCATAGGAGCCAATGAAAACGTCTCTTCGGTCTCTTTCGTGTCGGTTTATAATAACAGACACACCTCTGTCTCTGTCTTTTGCATATCTTTGCATGGAAATAGTTTGGAACATCTGAAAATGGCAGACCAGAAAATATAATGCTTTAAAATGAACCGTGAAGGTTCCATTCTAATTTTTGTATTCTGTGTTCAAAACGTTCAATGAATTCGTTTTACCCAAAACAGTCGCTAAATTCCACATTTGACGGGTTATTTTTCGTGTTGATCAAACACGATATAGGATTTTTTTTGGAAACAAACAATTTACCTACCCTCTTAAAGAAAGAAAACATTAATTCTCTTTCTTTTTAGTTTCGCAATGATTTCCTTCGGTTAAAATTCGGACTTTTACAAGCTGCCATATTTGTTAAAAACTTCTCCCGTTCTAACTTATGATAGGTACCTAGAAAAATTCGCATGTTCAAAAGATTTTAACCGAAAGTAGGACGCGTAAGGTGCCTGGAATGTCTAATTATATTTAAGAAAGCTAACGGTTACCTAACCGAAGCTTTTTCCTTCAAATTCGGTATGATGCTTTTGTATTCAACTTCATGAAGATTCCAAAAGAAAAGGAATGAAGTATTGTAAAAGCTGCCAAACATGAAAAAATGGCAAGTGGTGGGTAAGAGAAAAAGAGAGAGAAAAAACTGACTTTAAAACCAGCGAATCTTTTTACAGACCACCGCGCCGCGCTCCGTGTGTAAATAATCGCAACTGAAAATTGTTCCAAAATTTATTAAAAGATCATCAGACAATATTTCCTCAATCAAATGTTTTTGGAAGGAAGAAGGACAGTAAATAACAATAAAACAATCTTGCTAAAGTGTATGAAAATATGCACAATATAGTGTACAGCATGGCACTTGAGTTAAATTTAATAATCAGTACAGCCAAAACTCGAATTTCTCAGTCACGTTAATCTGACATTCACAATAGACAGGGAAAAGGTGTGTAATCCGCAAAGTGTGTGCGATTAGTGAGTTGTTAAAATTTAGAGCTGATCGAGAGGAAGCTTGAGATGGAAATAGCCTTTCCTTAAGAGAGAGAGGGAGAGAGAGAGAGAGAGAGAGAGAGAGAGAGAGAGAGAGAGAGAGAGAGAGAGAGAGAGAGAGAGAGAGAGAGAGAGAGAGAGAGAAAGAGAGAGAGAGAGGGGAAGAGAGAGAGAGAGAGAAAGAGAGAGAAGAGAGAAAGAGAGAGACGAGGAGAGAGAGAGAGGGGAGCGAAAGGAGAGAAAGAGAGAGAGAGAGAGAGGGGAGAGAAAGCAGCAGACCGAGAGAGATTGAGCGAGCACGCGTCTCGAAGAGACGATCTCGACTCGACTCGCGATAGCTCCAGATCGACGGAGTCGAGCGGCGGAGATGGAGAGAGGAGGTGTTGCTCGCGTCAGTTCAAGTGTGCTCTGTGTCTTTGTCGTTCAAGCACGAATCTATTAACTTACTCATTAATGCTCGCTGCTCCTGGAGCCTTGATTCGATTACTCCAAAACGCTGAACTGTAACGAACGCTGCTTAGGAACGACAATGCAAATTAATTTCAATACCACTAGCTCCTACTCTCTCACCTCTTTCGTGACGCTCTCTCTCTCTTCTCTCTCTCTCTCTCTCTCTCTCTCTCTATCTCTCTCTCCCTCTCTCTCTCTCTCTCTCTCTTTTCTCTCTCTCTCTATCTCCTCTCTCTCTCTCTCTCTCTCTCTCTCTCTCTCTCTCTCTCTCTCTCTCTCTCTCTCTCTCTTATCAAATTTACTCCTCACTTCTTTTTTTAAATATCAATTTTATGCTCTGAAGCGCCTCGAATCCCAGGCTTTGTCATCAAAAACTCCGTTACAACACCGGAATACGGCGTAAAGAAACAGCTTGTTCTTACAATTTAAAAGGATTGTAAAACCCCATCGCAAAGATGAAAGAGGGAAGGAAAAAATGTATTCTCAAGCGCTGCTTCAATTGTTTAAATGTTTTCTCACCTTTTTCTCTCGCCTTAAAAATTGGAAGAGGAAAGAATGCTCTAGGTAATCGAAAAGCTTTCGCTTGACAAAGTGCTTTCATGGTTCAACTCTTACGTCAAAAATAGTGCGGGAGGGGAAATCAAGAAACTAAGATGTAGGTATAACAAAAACATCAGTGGAGGGCAGAGATCTGAGAGTATAAGCTGAGGCGAGGTGAAAAGTATGCTCAAGAATCTAACTCCTTATTTTCAGCTGTTTTGCCAGTGTTTGCCTTGATTTAAAGTTTTTACATCCTGCCTGGAACGGGCAATTCCCTCCTCTAATCCTCACCCCTTTAGTACACCTTTTAGAACGGAAAATTTGCGGTGATGACAAGCTCACGCGTAATCAGCTCATGTGATGACGGAGGGGGGATATAGCCTTTAGAGGAAGCGAAAGTTGTTTGTCTCTCAAGATTAGGTCCAACTTGCCAACTTCTCACCCATCCATTTGAACTTCATATTTCTACAGCTCAAAAGAGAGATATTTTGAAAAATAAAAACTTTAGATTTTTCAGAGAGAAATTAGAAACAAACAAACAAAAAATCATTGAAATCCAAAATGGTGTTACGCAGTGGCTAGTTCGTTTATTTAAAATGGAATGACCCACTAGAGAGTCGTAAAAAATGACACCAGAAATTCTGCGTCTCGCATTATTACTCAATTATTCAAATTTCATCCAATTTGTACAAAGATCATTTCTCGCTTCCTCCTCGAGTCGCTTTATACCAAACATTAATCGTTAAAATTACCTATTTACAAGTCTGTAATCGTCTCTTTGCACTTTTCGGAGCTAATGACTAAACTCACAGTGCAAAATGATTTACGAGCGGTGTTGAGAAAACTGATTAATGCTGGAAACCAATTCCGAGTTAGTTTGATCTCAAACTAAAATCATGTTTGAAAGTGCGCGCAAAAAGATCGTGTGGTGCCCATCAATCATAAAATCTCAAGGTTAATATATATTAGATTATGAGTAAATAAATAATCGGATTTGCGCTTTGGCAGAAACTTATGACCAAACCTAACCCGATCACGCGCAGTTTAATCGTCAGGATAAATAGAATTACTTGATCCCAAATTTAATGGTTATTTATGCAGGAAATGACTGGGTATGTATAGCCAGTTTGCGGACGGGCCTCTCGCCCGCGTGCGCCGAATTACAAAATGGTTAGTTTACGAGGATGATACATGAACGCTGATGTCGTTGCAAATTTGCACCAGGAATCAAAAACACAATGAATCATGAACACACGATTGAAGCCGTTTCCGGATAAATGGCCCATAAAAAAGCGTTCTCCATTTAATTACAACGCTGAATTTTCAGAAAGAGCAGTCCAGTGGCGAAGCGTGCAATTAGGCAACGTTGTATTTTGTCCATTTAAACCCATGTAAAATGTCGAATGCGAAGGTGTTTACCGAACACCCAATAGCTCGATCTTTTTCATGGGTTTAAATGGAGGAACTACAACGACAACGTAGCCAAAGTGCACGCTACGCCACCTGAGAGCACACAATTCCACCACGCTATAAGTGTTGCCACGAAAGAGCGAGAAAATTAAAAAAAAAAAAAAATAAATAAGATTCCTCAGTCGAAAATGACATGACTCCTTATTACAGGAGTGCTGATTTATCGGTGCTTTGATGGATGCGACAAGACGCACAGTTCACAGTAGATTGATAAGAATTGAACTTTGGAATATCATCACTAAGATCAAAAGCGTTATTTTAAACATACTTATAGAATTGCAAAAAAAAAAGAACTGCAAAAAGAAACAAGTTGGAACTTGCAACACTGGAACAGTGTTAGCAAAGAGAGCATGAGTGTCGGCCGTAAATCATTGTAAGTGTGGAGTTCTATATTGATAGTACAAAACTGCGACAAAGTCAATCGCAACGCTGCATTTGTGTTTGTATAACAGTGATCGCTGTAAAAATAACTTGATAGGTCAAAGTGGGAATGAAAATTTACTTATAGCGTGTTGAAACAGTTGTTCACGAGGCGAGGTGAATACTGTGGTTTTGAAAATCGATTTCGATAGTGATAGTTCCTTTAAAATCGGATGACGCAATACCAATCCTAGCAAGCCGTAAAGTCTAGTTTAGTTATTTGGGACTTTTTTAGATTTCTCTCGCCTGAACCAAAGTCATCAGGAAGGAAATTCTTAATACCAATCCTAGCAAGCCGGAAAGTCTAGTCTAGTTATTTGGGACTTCTATAGAATTTTCCTCGCTTGAACCAAAGTCATCACGATGGAAATTCTTCGTCTTTATGGTTTCAGCTCTTTTTGTCTCAGATTAAGAAATGAATGTTAATATTGATCAAATGTCATCCGACACTCATCAAGGCCCTTAAGGAACGTAATATGAACTTGAAAAAAGCTCATTCGATTTTTAAGGGAGCTTAAACGGTCCATGAGAGACGAAATTCGCGGATACAGAGTATCCACAGCTTATTTCAATGTTCGATCTGACAAGACCGTGCGCCTTTGAAAAATCGATATCTCGATAGTGAATCGATGTATTGCAATTCGGTTTGCACCGGTCGAAAGCGCTTGCTTGTGACTGACAACCTCGAAAATTTCAGATCCATCCGAGTTTATTTAATGACCTTACAGGACCTCTCGCGGCCGCAGTTAGACATTTCTTGTCAGAGTTACGCTGAAACGGGGAGTAGTTCCCCCCCTAAGATGATATTTTTTGGCTCGAAACTGCATTGGGCCCTCTCGGGACATCATTGGGACCCGAAAAAAAGCGGAACCGATATAATACGGCACACGACTGGTTCGTGAGAGACGAAATTCGCCTTTTTCCAGCCTCCAGCGCCCCTCTAAGGTCGATCTGACAAGACCGCGCGCCTTTGAAAAATCGATATCTCGAGAACGAATCGATGGATTGCGCACTGCGGTTTGGATTGGGCGGTAGCTTCAGCTTTTAGATAATTCTTGAAAAAAATTCAGATCCATCCAAGTTTTTAAACGGATCTTATGGGACCTCCCGCGGCCGCAGTTAGACATTGTACGTGAGACTTACGCTGGAGTTGGGGCCACGCCCCCGCCCCCCGATATAGACTTTATCGGTCCGACATTTGTCAGGGCCCTTAATGAACTTCATGTGAACTCAAAAAACTCACGTATGACTTCTCACGGCGCATGCTAGGTCCATGAGAGTCGAAATTCGCGGATTTTAGAGAATCTTAGATTTCTGACCATATACCGCGTGCCTTTGAAAAATCGATATCTCGAGAGTAAATCGATGTATCGCAATTCGGTTTGGACCGATCAAAAGAGTAAGCTTACCGGCACTCGCCGTTAAAATTTTGGATCCATCTGATTTCATTTTGAGACCTTACTTGAGTTACTTGGACCCCAGTTGGAATTATTTTTTCGGAGTTACGCTGGCAAGGGGGTCGCTCCCTCTCTTGGAAAACTGTGGAGGGGGCCCTTTGCTGGGGCATACATTCTATTTTTCACTTTTTTTTTTTTTTTTTTTTTTTAATTTTATATTTGTGTCTAATCTAAGTTGGGGGAGGAGGAGGAGAGTACCTGCAAGTCAACCGGCAATTACTTTTGATAGTGGCTGCGGGTCGAGGGTGCGGATTGCGGACTTTTAACTTGTTGTGGGGTTTACAGGGTGGCCGTGTCTAAACTTATGAGAAAAGAAGGCAACCACAGACCGGAAGAACGTTCAATTTCTGGTTCAGAGACCATGGACAAAGACATGGGCACCCGCAAAACAATTGCCCGGAGGGGCAACTTTTTGAATGTCAATGGAAGGTCTAGGGGACACCACCTAGAGACGGGCAAGTCTAGAGAACCCCCCCCCCCACTTCCCCCCAAAATAGAAAATAAATCAATTATCCTTCCAAATGGTAGAAATTGTAAGTGATTGTAGCATGTAAATGTATCAAAAGTAATTCTATTTTTGACGTGTTTGATATTATGAATAAAGTGACAGCATCAGATGATAGAAATAGTAAAAAGCTAAGTACAACTATTCCTTCTTTATTTTCATTGTCCTGATGAATTCTAAGAGTTAACCTATTTAAATTAACAAAACCAAAACTCTTGCCTATACATTCTCTAATCATGTAATTATCGACCAGAGGATTCTGAATTTTCAAGGAAGTTCGCAAAATTCTCGTTGCCAACGGTAGTTGCCAATGTAGGCACGTTCATACTAGTAGATTTTAAAACTTCTTTCGGCGAGGGAGATGACGGGTGGGAAGTATGATGTCGTCTGAATCAGGAGGGGGTGGGGTAAAAATCAGGGGGAGGTCTAGATCTGGGGGGGAGAGGAATCCTGAAACTGGGGGGCGAGCTGTATAGTGGCAAGGGGTGGTTGGGCACCACTGCTTAGGGGGGGGGGCTACTTCCCGCCCTGCCCCCCCTAAATTACGCCCCTAATTAAAATTGTAAAGTAAACTAAGAATAAAGTTTGTTAACTCTTACTCCTTTCGTTATTATTTGATCTTCGAATGTTCCGATTCTTTTTATTGTAAAGTTTTGATTTTTCTGAATTAGGGGGGGGGGGGCGCCGCGCCGCCCCTCGGGGAGCGCCCATTGACAGATAAGGGAGAAAGGTAAGTGTAGGAATTTGCACGGGAATCCGGCGTAGTGTGCCGCAAAAATTACTACCAATGGCGGATCCAGAAAATTCTTTTAGGGGGGGGGGGGCTTCACGTCTATGAATTTTCAAATTTGCAGGGAGGAATTTATGGGATTTTTTCTGTTGAAAAAAGGCAAAGGCTACCGTGAGTCGGGGGGGGGCGTGCCTTTCCCGAATCCGCCGCTGATTACCATGTAACACTGGGCCACGATGACCGATGTCGCATAAAACCAGGTAGAAGACCCGTGGCGGGCGTGGCATCCGTGATGGCTGTGAAATTGGGATGAAGTAGATGGACACACATCATTCATGCAATCTGCACAACGCGGCAAGCAACTGTTGTAGGCGTAGGTGCAGTAGTTCGTGGGGAGGGCAAAGGGGACGGGAGGTCGTCGCAAAACCACGGACGAAGATATAACTAAGGACTGCCGGCTGTTGTTAGTCCTGTTTTGCTCTCGACCCCAGCGCTCCAAGCAGCGGCCAGCTGAACTACTCTTTCAAGTGAGCGATCCTGGCGATGTGTCCATGCTCACATGCTATGCTACTGCTAAAACCGTTGTTGGAGTTGGTCTGTTATGGCATGGCTGTCAACTGTTGTCGGCGACCCAAGAGGATCAGATAACTCAGTATCTCAATGGAAGATCGAAAGCAAGGGAAATTCAGAATCAACTTTGGACAAGGTAACAGAAATCATCAGCAAATTAAAAGAGTCGCCTGATCTCTACTAATAAAACAAATGTCTATGTACTCTTTCTTGTTTGATTCCGTTTTGAGGTTAACTGTGATGTATAGTATTTCAGTCCTTGATTAATCATTTTCGACAATTCAGGAATCTTTCAAGAAATACTCCAGACGTTTGCTTTTTAGCGGATTTTGCTTCCTTTTAATTCGCTGATCATTTGTTCCCTTCGTTCAATCGTGATTCAAATTACCTACACGGTATACATTTGCGGGAAGGCATGGGAGAAAGGGAGCCGGAGCGGCCACCGCTGCAGCGGTTCGCTTTTAGTTGACCCTTACTGCTGCTTGGAGCGCTGCGGTCGCGCTCGAAAACCCGCTAACAGGTTTTAACACGGGCGGAGATAGGAAGTCGGCAGTCCTTAGTTATATCTTCGTCCATGGCTCGGAATGGTCTTAAAATTTTCCTTAGGATTTGATCTAGAACGCAACGTTCTTACATTTTCGAAAAGTTAACTCTAGCTCTCGCAATTAACGATTAAAGGCGGAAAAAGCATGGTTTCTGGACCGCGGAACAGTGGCGTTATCTAGCGGATGAGAATCTTACTACAGGTCGCTGAGGATTCACCTTAAAACGCAGCGCCGATCGCGTTCCCCAAACGAACTCTTTTAGCGGACCGAAACATCAACAATAACAGGATTGGAAATTTGAAATCATCTAAATGCATTTTAAATCGCAGAATACACGAAACATGGACACAATCCTCTGATATAAAACCCCAATATCTCATACAGAAAATTTCGTTGAAGTCTGATCCAAATTAGTAACGTAATTACATTCCCAAAAATGCTTAACCTCAATCTTGGCCAAAAACTCCCGCCACAAAGAAAAAGCGACAAATTGGGAGGACACTGGATTGGCGGAATCACATGGGTCAATCGGTCCTCGAGGACCCGTTCTCGATACTGAAACCAAGCGATCCCCCGAGCGGACCCCCGAACCATGCCGTTCCTATAAGAAAAGCATTATTGACCTTGTAGAAACGATTTCAATAGAGCATGACACTCATGCTCTAACAGGTAAATTGATCGCGCAATTTTTCAGTCTTGAGGAAGTTAGATTACAAGGTGTTTGATAAGAAACTATTGATGGATAGATAATACATATTGCGGGGTATAGGGAAACAAAAACAACATATTACGATATCTTGAGCCATCTATATATGTTTCGATCCTTTGTGCAAAGCAGCGGAAAAGGACGTCCTTGTTCTTTTTGAATTTATCGGAGTGTAACTGAACGCGAACAAGGCATTGCCAAATTTCTCAGTTATAATAATAATCTGGACTGTGTAATCTTTTTCACAACCGATGGAATCATTTAAAAAAAGTCTGATGATTTAAAAAAGTCTAATTATTGAGAATCAAAAAAGACTTGGAAGCCTGGAATCTGTACTCTCATCTTTATCGATCTGGGTTTATATTGTCTGAAGTAAGAAAATTCACCAAAAAACTTTTTTACAAAAAAAGTAGTCGAGCGGCCCAGTCAGAAAACGGCGTTCAATTTTGCTTCTTGGCAGGTTATTATTCTCTTTCGGCGTTCAAAGGTACTGATATGTTTCATTGAACGCCCAGTCAAAATTCTTTCTCCCCTCCCCCCTCTCGGTTCCTCCCCGCTCTTCCCTCTAGAACTTGGTACAAGTAGTGCAGTTTCTTTGAAAGAAAGTAATTCTATTTCGGCGTACAAAGGTACTGATATATTTCATCGAACGCCCAGTCATGAATTTTCCCCCTCCCTCTCTTTCTCTCTCTCGACCCCTCCATCCCCTTTTTATTTGGTGCTTCGTAAAAGATTCTACGCTGCATGTAAAGTTGCATTCGCTCTCCAAGTATAAAAGCGAAAGAAAAAGCGTAAGTAAAAAACTAACTAAAATAAAAATAAAAATTTCAAAATTACAGGAGGGGAAAAAAACTGGGCCGGTTGTTCTTCCCCCCCCCCCCCACAACCAGACGTCTTTCCCTGCCTTTTTTAACTGCGGTGCTTTTTACAGAAATTTCTACGCTGCATCTAAAATTGCATACTTTCTCAAATGAAGGCACTTCAAAAACTCCGCAGACGGTTTAAAACTGGTCCGAGTAATAAATGTTGCCAGTAATAAATAAAATAAATGTTGCCACAAGGGTAAATGTATCGGTCAGGGACCAAATCTTGTTAGGTCCCGAGCTCTCTGATTGGTCGAAACCGCGCGCAAGTGCACGCAAGTCGCAACGCTCGGGATTTAACAAGATTTGGTCCCAGGATAAAACAACAGTGTGAGACTGGGAGCGGGAGGGAGAGAGAGGAGTGAAAGATTCAAAGGAAAGAAGTGAAAGGGAAAGGAGAGAGGTGAGGGTTCTTCCTTTACGGACAGGTAATACAAAACAACCGGCCCATTTTTTTTCCCCTCCTGTAATTTTGAAATTTTTATTTTTATTTTAGTTAGTTTTTTACTTACGTTTTTTCTTTCGCTTTTATACTTGGAGAGCGAATGCAACTTTACATGCAGCGTAGAATCTTTTACGAAGCACCAAATAAAAAGGGGATGGAGGGGTCGAGAGAGAGAAAGAGAGGGAGGGGGAAAATTCATGACTGGGCGTTCGATGAAATATATCAGTACCTTTGTACGCCGAAATAGAATTACTTTCTTTCAAAGAAACTGCACTACTTGTACCAAGTTCTAGAGGGAAGAGCGGGGAGGAACCGAGAGGGGGGAGGGGAGAAAGAATTTTGACTGGGCGTTCAATGAAACATATCAGTACCTTTGAACGCCGAAAGAGAATAATAACCTGCCAAGAAGCAAAATTGAACGCCGTTTTCTGACTGGGCCGCTCGACTACTTTTTTTGTAAAAAAGTTTTTTGGTGAAAATTTCAGGAGTTTTGAGAAGAAAAACTTAACATTTATTTTTACATCTCTCTTCCAGTGCTCAAGCAAATGCACTTTCTTTTCTTTTCTTTTTTTTTTACGTTAATAATTATTTATATTTTATTTTGAGCAACCTCCTCCATTCCCCTGATAGTTGCTCCTATCCTCACCTTCTGCAGTAAAGTGCCTTGATCGACTGACAGTTGCAGTTCCATTTATAAGTGGGTAATATGAACGAGACCACCGCAACAAACCATGTAATTTTCTCCCTTTCTATTTTTTAATAATGAAAGGAAATTCGGTTCAGTATTGTGTCTTAGAGTGTATCTTATCTGACCTAGAGTCCCTGTTGTATATACTGTGACAGGGACCTTAATTGAAGCTCAATGGTGTCGGGACTTCATAACAAACAGGTTGCGTAAGATCTCACCAACTAACTAACTCACTCTGTTAGTGGAAGTTTGCACTAGCGGCACTTTAATCTTCCGAATTTAAACCTGTAGAGTGCGCGTAAAGCGCGACGCGACAAGTCTTTGGACGCGACGACGGTGCGGTAAAATCGGAAGGAGCTGGATATGAAATTTCACTGCTAATAATAATAAACAAGGAAACACAGCTGACTTCATTGCATTTCGTACATTGGTCAGTAGGTCATTGCAAGAAAGATTTTAGATACTGTAAGGAGAAAATGTCATCTTTGTTGGTCACATTAACTCTAGTTTACATGACAATGTTACACCTACGCCTTGAAACGCGATGGGAATCGTACTGCAATGAAACATAGTTCTTAATTAACTTATAATTATTATTTTAGTCATTCATACTTCACTCTCTCAAATTTCTCAACACTACCACAGTGCTTTTTCGTCGAGCCTCGTATCAACCTTGTAAATGATTGGAAATGTGATGCAGAGCTACAGCCGGTTTTGTGGCAACTTTGCTTTGGTTTCTTTCAAAATAAATTATTACTGTTTTTACTATCACCTACTTTTCTTTCTCCGATCCAAACATGAACTTGAACTGCACCAAGTATTTTGGTGTCCATTGGATTTGGAGCAAATCTAATTTTATGAGTACTATGAATAATAATATTAATAATTTCCTCTATCATCTTTGCGGTAGAGCAGCAAATAGGCATTCTCACTACCAGCTGGCCAGTGGTGCTCCTTAGGTAATTTGAGTGTTCTCAGCCAAGTTAAACTTGTCTCCCAACCGCACATCAGCTGTATAGAGACAAGACCATGATGAAATATTGCCACTTGCAATTTGAAAAGATCTGACGTTTCAAATGAATACAGTAATACACATCCCGTTGATAATCACTGCGGTACGGGGTATCATGTGACCGCACCGAAGTCAACATTCAACAAGTTTCTGATTCCAGAGTACTATTGCTACATGCTTAGGGGGAAGAATTTGCCCACAGTTTGTAACATTTTCTTTTTGAAATCACTCAAGAAACTCTGTCTTAAATTGTAAGGGCTTGGGCGACTGTTGACCCTGGCTTGCGATCAGCCGGGGTATGGGCAGTTACCGCTGCCTTGCGTCATTCTTAAATTATACTACTTACAGGGGTGGTTCAATGCAATTACACCCCTAAGCAAGATTTTGCAATGGCCATGGCTAGAGTATACTATAAGACCCAAATATTCTCAACGACGCCATGTTCGGTTAGCGAAATTGATCGCGCGGTTAGAGGACAGTTTTGGCGCGTCATTCAAATAAGACGAGGCACCCTTCCCTGCTATCAAAATATGTTGATTAACTCATTGTGCTGTTTTAAAGTCACAACCATGATTAATGTTGCACCGAAAAAAATTTCCAATAAATAAGAAACGACTGAAGAAACGCGATTGCTCACTCAATGTTTACATTCCTGATATGCTGATCGCCGCCATTTTTGGTTAGCCTCAGCTCTCTCATCAGAAGCATCGATCGGGAATACTCGGGTCTTATAGTATACTCTAGCCATTGCCCAATAGTTGACTTTTCTTTTCGGAATTACTCGGAAAAACTCTGTCTTAAATTGTATGGCTGCCCCGGGCTGTCACCGCTTATAATCCGCATAGACCTGGGCAGCGACCCCTGCTCACTGAGCAAGATACAGCAATATCCTTGGCTTGGGACCACAGTCCTTGTTCTATAGTGTAAGGAACAACGTCTATAGTTGTGACGGAACAATCTGCCGCAGTCTATGATCAAAAGTGAGAATTGGCAACTTGGAGTCGAAAACAATGTCCGTCCACACCGAACATTTGTTGGATTGAGTAGTTTTGCGGGGTGAGAGAAGTAGTTACGCATCAGAGAGCACAGGTAAACTTAAAAAGAAAAATAAAGAGCCAAAACTTACTCGCATTGCATGTCATCAATTTTGGTGCACTCACGACTAATAACACACGAATTTTACAAGTAGCGGAGTCCAGCGACGAAAAAACTTTCTGCCGGCAAGGACTAATAAGCCTTTGTTCTAACCAAAGACAGATCATAGGGTTCCAGTTCTTCACCGACAGATGATGATTCAAGCAGGTAAAGATATAAGTTTATTATGATCATGACGTTCTTATCAAGGAAAGCTCTTTGGAGCCAACATTTCTTGGACAACAAAGGCTTAGTTTTCAAAGAAGACTGAATGGACACCGTCTGTAATCTGGAGATCGGTGAGGCACTTTGCAGAGTTTCTAGAGAAAACTTCATAGAGTAAAATGAAATAACCTGCTCTTGCTAATCATCTAACCCTCTTTAACAGTGAGGAACCATTGGTGACTTCTCTGGAAACTGATGAACGAAACCTTACATTTCCTAGCTTTCACACATTTAAGTGACGACAGTGAAGCGGCGAAGAAGTTGATCGCGAATTGAAAGCTAATAAGAACTTTGAATCTTTATTACCACGTTAATAAAGTGAATTGAAATGATTTTATTTGGGGGTAAATAGTCGTGTTTTTTTTTTTTTTTTTTGGAGGGTTATTTGGCTTATGTTCAGTATAACACTTTGAACCTACAGCCACCTATAGAAACAGAAAGGATTAAATTAGATTACTGGAAACATGTGCGGTATACATATAAGAAAAATAAAGATGGGAAAGGAAATGGGGGTTTAACATTAACTACCAACACCGATTCACGCTTTGAGACTCACCAAAGCGACTTCCTAGACCAAAATACTGAGTCATGGACAACATTCCATGGGGAACATGAGGATATAGATTAAAGGAAACAACAAAAAAAAAATAAGAAAAAGTAAAGGGTAGTTTAAGGTATCTTGAAAAAGGTTAGGAGCAATATTTAAATTCGTTTTGACTTTTTATTAATTATTTTTTTTATAAACTGATTTTATTATGTTTGAAAAATTTTAAAATTATTTTATAAACAGTAAAATTTTCACTATGAAGTATATAGGGTATATTATAAGGAGGGAACAGGTTATTTTTCATGAGGCCATCGAATAAACAATTTCGATGAATTAATTTAGTGCATTGAAAGAGAATATGATTGAGATCTCCGAAAAGACCACAATCACATAGACTATTATTTTTTAAATTGATTCTATTTAGATGGGAAGGAAAAAGACCATGACCTATCCTGAGGCGAATTATATTTTTGATAGACATTCGACTCCATTGTAAGTTATGGAACCAAGGTTTTGGTGTAAGATTGGGGGAAATAAGTTTAAGTTTTTTACCTTTCCAGTCACATTTGGACCACTCAGTATTCCAGTCCAGAAAGGTTTGTTTTTTAATCATAGGAATTAATTGTTTGTGGTATAATTTAAAATCGTCTACTTTGTGAGCTACATGGACTACTTTTGTTAGAGTATCAGCTTTTTCATTGCCGGGAATCCCACAATGACTGGGCACCCATAGGAATTTGATGTTAAGTTCTTGATGTAGATACAGGGTTTCTTTAAGGGTCATTATTAAGGGATGTAAATCTACAGCTTGACAGTTATTAAGGTTTTTTAAGACACTTGCAGAATCGGTACATACAACTACATTAGAGAGGTTATTACTTATGATATGTTGTATAGCTTGAAGAATAGCATAGCCTTCAGCTTCAAAGACTGTACAAAGAGAAGGTAGACTAAAAACTTTAAAAAAATTATTAATAACAAAAACCGCTGTAACGTACTTTTCAGTTTTGGATCCATCAGTGAAATAATGAGTAAAACCAGGGTATTTACTGTGTATTAGATGATGATATTCATTCAGAATCAGTGCTGTATCAACGTTTTTCTTATTTATGATGTTTAAAAAGGTAGTTTCTGGTCTATAATATTGTAATTTAGGATTCTTAATAAGATTGGCAGGTAGGCTTAGTTTATAGATTTTATATTCAAAGTGTTTTATAGAGATCCATCTGTAAAGAAAAAGAGGATATTGTTTGTTGCTCCAGTATGTACTGTCTACTACAGATTGATAGAGCATTTTGACATCGCTGATTATTGAATTTTGGGTATAACTTAACGCTTTAATAAAAAATTTATCCGTAAGAAAGTGAAGTCTAAAAGTGATAGGAGGGATAGCTACCTCAGAATTTAGGTTGTTAAGTGGAGTCGAATTGAGCACACTTAACACTTTCCTTAAACACATATTTTGCAATTTGTTAGTTTTATCCATCATATTGTTATTATTACAGTATAGAATTAGACCATAGTCCAATATTGGTCTGATCATAGATTGGAAGAGCATACGAGAAATATTTTGGTTTATGCCCCAAGAGGCACCTTGCAAAAAAGATATCAGGTTCAGTTTTTTCTCAACTTTTATTTTTACCTCATTGAAGTGAGCATTCCAATTCATCCTGTTGTTAAGAATAAGACCTAAATATTTTACATTTTTTTCAATGGGGATGATAGTGTCATTCAAGATGGTAATATGACTATACCGTACTCTTCTGTTTGAAAATATTATCAATTTAATTTTACTAGGGGCTAAATCTAAACCCAGAGCCTTTAGAGCCTGGTGTATCTTATTAAGTTCCAAAATGATGTCGTTTAGAGATTGGTCAAGTGAATCGTCCATAGTGAAGATTGCTATATCGTCTGCAAATTCTGACATCATAGCCTTATTAAGGCACTTGTAAAGGTCAGCTGTATATATTAAGTATAAAATAGGACTAAGTATACCTCCTTGAGTGAGACCACATGATTGAATTCTGGGATCTGAAGTTTTGAGATTATAGCTGATAAAGATCTTGTTATTGGTAATGAGATTGTATATTATTTTAGCCATATCAGGGTTTATGCCTATGGCAATTAGCCTATCTAGTAAGATGTTATATTTAACATTATTATATGCGTTTTTAATGTCTAATAATATTGTAGGCATATATTTTTTTTCTCCTATGGCTTTATAGGCATGACTGGAGAGGTGGAATAAATTGTTATAAATTGATTTGCCTTTCCGAAACCCGAATTGGGCCGGTGAGAGTTTATTATTTTTTTCTAGAGTAAATTCTAGGCGATTTAGCAGAATTCGTTCAAATAATTTTCTATAAACTGAGATTATCCCTATAGGTCTATAAGAAGTATGTAGATTAGGATTTAGGTCCTTCTTTTAAGGGCGAATATTTTTATGTCTTTCCAGCTGTTGGGTATTTCTTTAGTTAGCAAAATATGATTAAAAATATCTAATAGTAACTTAGTGGCTTTAGGTGTGGCCTCAGTTAAAAATTCTACTGGAGCATTATCTAAACCGGGACTTTTCTTTTTTAGTTTATTTAATGATAACCGAAATTCTTCTTCTGAAATTTTTTCAAAAGACTCCGTAAAAAGAGAGTGATTATCCCATTGCTGATTAAATTGTGCGTCGGGAGTAAGAGTCTGGTGGAAATCCGAAACCCAATCATGGTTAACATTTTCAAATGGGATCCTGGCTCTATTAAGTATTCTTACTTTTTCAAAAATTACTTTAGAAGGGGTATTATAGTTGAGGTTGTCAGTAAAGGATCGCCAATTTTTTTTTTTGTTTTTCTTCACCAGAAGTTTAAATTCTGCGGCTGTTTTTTTGTATTCTAAGAAAGTTTGGAGATTACTTGAAATTTTATATTCTCTGGCTAAGGCATCGCGTTTGTTTTTTAATGATTGGCATTCGTCATCCCACCAGGGAATTTTTTTAAATTTCTTTTTATTTCTGTCTTTGTTATTTACATTAAGAGCGTCTCTTTCTTTTTCTAAACTTAGTGAATAGGCTTTGTTAATTATCTCGATAAATTCGTCATGAGTATAACTATTACGATTTAGTAATGAATCCAGGAAAGATCTAAAATATGCCCAATTTTTCAACTTGACTCTAACAGGATCTACAGCCAATTCTTGAGGTACTTGATTTGGGAATGCCGTTTGATTGAGTAAATAACAGCAAGGGAGATGGTCACTACCTCCTGTGCATAAAACTTCCCAACTAAATAGGTGACCTAAATCATTGGAAGTAAATGCAATGTCAGTGTAACTTAGACTTTGGTTGGGAGGAGTTTTCCTAGTGGGTTGTGGATTAAGTGAATTAATATTAAAAAAGTTTAATTCTTGTGCAATGTTGAAAATTATTTCACCTCGTGTGTCGCTAACCTCGTAACCCCATAAAGGGTGTTTTGCATTACAATCACCAGCCCAGAAAATGTTTTTATTCAATAAATTGTTTTGTGAGAGAAAGTTACTGAGATTATTATTTGTAAATTTGCTATCAGGATTAATGTACATATTGATAAAGTATAAATCACCAATGTGCTTAAAGGATATTTTAAAAACTTGTGCTTCTATATTAGTATTCGAGAGCGGAGTGTAATTTATATCTATATGATATGAGTTATATCTAATTTTGACTAAGGATAGAAGACCGCCATAGCCATCCTGTCTATCCACTCTATAAATATTATATCCAGGAAATTTAAATGTTTTATTCTCGTTCAACCAAGTTTCTGAAAGCATTATGACATCTGGTTTATGATCATTAATTATAAGACGTAAATCAGTTTCGTTACTAGATAGAGATCTAATGTTCCAATTCATAATATTAAAATTTTTTAGAGATGAAAAAGATTTTGTAAATGACATTATAACTGAAAGTGAAAAAGAAATTAGAGAGTAAATATTATTAGATACAAAGAGGTGAGTTACAAAAGGTAGAATTGGAAAAAGGGCAGAGTTAAAAAAAGTTAGAGAAAGATTAAGAGAGAGGTAGAGAGGTTTGGGCGTTAGAAGGATTTTGACTGCTAGTTGTGATAGTAATTTCATGAGATACAATATTTAAATCAGCGTTATCTGTGTTATTATTATTCTTTACGTTTATTTTATCAGTAGGAGGTTTAGAGGTTGCTAGGTTAGATGTTTGTTGTGATGTAGATGTAGATGAAGAGATTGGGTTTACTTTTCCTGACGTAGGAGGGGCATTTAATTTAATTTGATTTTTAGGATTTACTGTTGTAGGAATCTGTTTAGGCCAAAATCCCTTCAGTGTTTCTAGATTTGGTTTTAATGGTAAATTTTTTGGTAAATGTTTCAAATAATTTTGAAACCACTCATCGCTAGGCATTTCTGGGTCAGATGTATGAGTTTTGGCTTTTTTCCTAGTGGGAGAGGGGGAGGAAAGAACTTCAGAATATGGCCGTCTCAGATCTTCTAACGTATAGCGGAAGTTTTGTTCTTCCACTTCCATCACTTCTGCTTCATTTGTTATTGTTGAAAATCTATTTTTAATAGGAGGAAAATTTGACAACTGTAACTCTTCTAGGTTGATAGGCTCTCCTGTTCTTATTTTGTGTTGAATAGTATTTATCCTCTCACCTAAGTCTAATTTTAATTGGTCTTCTTTCCTGTTATTAAGAAATTTGACAGCTTCATGATAATTTAGGTTAGCTTCCGCTTGGATTTGTTTTATCATTTTTTGATTATTTAACTCCGGACAAATTGGGCTGAAAGTAGAATGGTCCGCATTGCAATGGTAACATTGGGTTGGGTGAGGACATATGTCTTGAGCTGCATGTAACCCACCACAGTTGTGACACCTTGGTTTACTTTTGCAATTTAGTTGACCATGAAATTCAGCTCGGTGGCCGTAATTAAGACAGTTAAAGCACTTGATTACACTATATATATAAGGTGACACTCTACATTTTGAATAGAAGATAAACAAATGATCCGGAGTAATATTCCCTTCCCAGAGAAGATCTAATTTGGAAGTGGGAATCAGAACATTGTCCTCACTTTTTCTAAAAATACGGCGAACACTGATAATATTAGAGTATTTGTCGTTTAAATAGTTACCAATACTATTGATACTTAATTCTGAATGAACATCATTAACTATCAATCTCCTTGTAATATATTTAAGTGGGATAAAACACTTGCAACCTTCATAGGTCAGTTGGGTCTTGTAATTAGCTAATAAATTGTTAGCACATTCCTTATTGATTAGTTCAATGTTAATTAGGTTTTTATTAATTTTTTTAATGACTTTAATTCCCACAACGTTATGACGATACAATGATTCTCCAATTAAAGTTGGGTGTTTATTGCCAATCCCATCATGTGCCAGGGCAATGATATATGGGCCTAGCGCATCTTTTGGATAAATGATTTCATTTTTATTTTTTAGGATATAAGTTTTCCTAGCATCAGTGTTAATTTGATTGGTGAGAGCATTGTCAATAGGAGATAAATTATCATCTTTAGGTAGATTACTTGGGTTTGCGGTAACAGGGATTTCAGTGACAGGGATTTCGGACGGAGGGATCAAATTATTTATATTTAAACTGGGAGTATTTAAATCAGCAGAATCAAGGACCTTTGAAGTACCCCCTGGATCAGGAGGTGCTTCTGGATCTGTCATAATTACGAAATTCAGGAGTTAGGGCCCTTAGTCACATAGATGATGTTATTAGGGACAGCCTATAGGAAATAAAAGAAGGGAAGACAGTAAGAAAGAAAAAATACTTATGAGCTTACGATCATACAGGAAACTGTAAAAGCAAGAACTTTTTGATGGTTAAACACATAAAAGGAAAACTAGAAAGAAAAAAGAAAAAAGAAATAGTCGTGTTGATGAAACCACGAGTAAAGTGTAAACCTAACCTACAATCGTGATTCGATTATATCGATTGTATCGATCTGAAAGTTTTGGCTGGATCTCCACTTGAAATCTGATTTGAAGCTGTAACTTTCTTAATAAGCGATGAAATTTAGCCAACTTGGCAAAGGTTTCTTCCTTAGAGCATGAGGAATTCAACCGTACCAAGTTTTTTCCATTACGCGCTATGGTTACCGCTGCAGCCGTGACTAAAGTATGGTCCTAAGAAGGGCATTTTTTGGCACTCTTTCTTCAATATCTCCCTCAACACTTTATGGATTTACATTTTCTTAAAAAAGCACCGTACGTGAATAAAATACGATTCTAATGAGACCAAGTTTTTAACGATCCGTCTCACGGTTGCAGAGGAAATGAATAGGAATCATCGACCACGCGCGAACTCCGGTTTTTGCGATATTTCGTCAATCTGAAGCAGTTTTTTGGCCGTTACTCTCTCAGATCGACATTAAATAAAAATCGCTCTCGTCAGTCACAGCTCTGTGAAACGCTGAACCCAAATATATAGCACACTTATGGGTTTTATTCTACGGTGTGTTCACATAATCGGTGGACATTTTCGAAAATCCACGAAAACGCAGTTTTGAGCTGTTTCGTGTATAATAAGCGGTAGGTGTACCCGCCCAGGTTCCATCGGTGTTTTCTTACTGGGCCTGTGCGGCTACCGCCGCTTATGATAAACTCATTTTCTTAAGAAAAAAGTTGTGAATATAATGAAATTTTAGAAAAGCTTCTTTACAGGAAAGAAACTGATAAAATTATGTTATTCATAGCCATAAAAAAGAACACTGCACACTTCAGTTAGGTTCACCTGTTCATTATACAGGTGTGCGCCAAGTAATACTCTTATTGAAATAAAATAAAACTGCGTTGCTCTCTCAAATCAAATTGCTGGATTTTCATGAGATTTTATACATTTTTATCATTCTTACAAGGTGCAAAGTTTTAAATTTGCCATTGAAGGCGCAATAGTTGATACTATCAATATTACCTACTAAATAACATCAACGCACTGAAATGTCTGTGCCACTAAAAAAAAATTCGCCAATGTTAAATTTCGTTGGGCGCCTTTATTGCTATAAAAGGCATACACTGTCCCGCGGTTTGTTTATACGTTTTGGAGAACCAGAAACTCGTAGGCCGGTGGGCCAGTTATATAAGGAAAAAAATACTGGTAGAAGTTACCATCTGCACCGCTGATTTTGGAGTCTGCCAGAATAGTATGGTAAATTTTACTAGGTTATGGTAAAATGTACCAATAGGTTAACTCAATTTACCACAAAGTAAGTTGCTTTTACCATGTTATGGTAAAATTTATCATACTTACTAGCAGATGCCAAAATTAGCTATGCAGAGGAAAATTCTACCACAGTCTATTTTTTCCATGGCAGCTGGCCCACGACCATATCGACTGGTCCACGCAATTTTCGTACTCTAGAATGTAAACAAATCGTGGGCCATAGTGCATGTCTTTTAGCAATGAAGGCGTTCGACAAGATTATAGCTTGTTCCGTATCTGGAGTATAGAATCCTTGGTGCCAGTGTATAATGGCAAAGAGAGGGTGAAATCGGAAAAGGCACATGCTCACCCAATGTTGCCAGATTTGCCAATACTTTACCAACTTTTACGTATTATTATAAGTCAAAAAGGAAAAAACGGATAACTATCCAAAAACTGGGCACATCTCTATTTAAACATCCAAGATTCTCCTCCGATATATGTCTTCTGCACTACCCCTCTCATCAATGGTTAAAATTGGTTTAAAATGCGCATTTAAATATTTATTATACTGAGAGTATCAGAAACAAAAGTCGTCCTTGTAACCATATGTACTCTAGAGGTCAAAATAATATTCCTCCCCCCCCCTCATAAATCTGTGTCCTAAAATGCCCCCTTTTGAGCTACAGCCCGCCAAAGAAAAATGTATGTTTTTTTTTTTTTTTTTATTTGGAATATCGACCCCCATTATGAACCAATTGTCATGAAAATTGGTGTCCCGTGCGGTAATTTTACGTGTAGAATCCATTAAAGACCCCGAGAAATTAAAAAAAAATGAAGTCTGACTGTACTTTTCAGGCAATCTTGTACCTTCAACGGCACAAATTATTATACTACGGATTAAAAATTTGACGAATAGTTGCTAAGATCAGATGGGAAAAACTCTGAAAAATATACATGGTTCTCTTGCATTTTTTCCTTACGACTCGTTTTCAAAGGAAGATAATCGATGCACAATGTGGAAAAGTCAGCGCTTTTACCATGTTCAGTGGCAGTAAGTATGCAATCCGCCACACGGCACCGCTGCTTCTTCAAAAGGGGGGCATTTTTGGACCCATATTAACAGGGGGAAAAAAGGATTTATTTTGACCTCAAAAATACGTGGTAGAAAATTGTACCTGAAGTTCAGTAACACTCTGTATATACATATAATTTGGCAACATTGCAGCTCATCGGTCTTGTCCATCTATCGTTCTCGCCGCAATTTCCTGCTCTGTCCAGAGCGGGTGCCCCCTCTCTTAGCCCTCATCCCCTTTCTCCAGTGCTCTCTCTGCGTAACACAAATCTCACTGGCACTTTTTCCCTGTCGCCACCTCGTCCCTTGAGAACTATTCATCGAATCAAATTAGATGTCCTTGCTTCTATAATCTATTATGTTTTCCCGATTTCTACCTTGTTAGTTTTCGTCTCTGTTGTATATGCGCTTTGCTTCAGTTTTTGATAGGATAACGTCTGATTTAAAAGATGGATGGGAGGCAAAAAGCGTACTAGCAGGGACAAAGATACCTAGCCAGGGTATGCAATAAGCAATGCACAGAATACCATTTAACACGCGTATTATGTGTGCTGCGTGTTGCATATATACTCTGGCCATGTATCTTTGTCCCTGCTAGTTACTTTTCGCTAAATTCCCTCTGGATTTTGGTAAAATTCAATTTACTTTTATTATTTCAAATAAATGAGCGGGAAATGTGAGGCGAATTGGGAACTGTGAGAAAAGTCAGCTATGCGTTTCCCTCTCTACACACGTTGTTTCTGCAACCATGCCTTGGGTCCGAGCCTGGAAAATGTTTCAAATCGCCACCCCTGCCCAAATGAAAGTCGCCAGATAAATTTGTTTCATTGTATTGATTTCATTGTTCTTCCAACTTTCCTGAGCTACGTATCTGGAAAACAAACAAACAAATTGGTGCATAAAAAAAAGCGATGATGTTTTAAAAAGCATGATCTTGGACACTATAGGATCAATCAAGAATTTCATCACCCGTGAAATTCCCAGCAGCATAGAAGAATATCTGTGTTGTTGTATTTTGGTAGTGTTGAGAGAACTTTTTGGATAATGTTGACTGCGTATTTACTGTGTAATTTAGGAAGGAAGAAGTAGACGTAAAACTGAATATTGGTTATTGTTAGAGGTCGTTGTAGATGCGTAAGCGCACCTAGACCGAAAGTAAATCTATTGAATTTTCCAACGTTATTTATTCTTTTATTACATGGTAAAAATAAATTAAAATTAATCCAAGCGTTGTATTTTCATTGAAGAACGTTTTAAAATTAAAAGATCGAAGTTTTTTCTTTTAGTTTAACGAATGAAAATTGAAAATTCGCCAAAGATAAATGGTACGCTACGCTTGCACTTCTGAAACGAATCATATCGTTCGAATCGATGGTGGAAAATAAAATATAATTTCTAAAAGCTGTCTCGACCGTCGCAAAATTTGCATACAGGGTTGTATACTAGAATTTGATACCGCGAACTCGGATCAAATTAATTTTAATCACCCCCCCCTCCCCTCCGGCCCACCCTCTTTAAAGTGCAATTCTTTAGAATCATGGTTGAAATTGACCTACTTACATTGATTCTTGGTGAGTGTAGGCTTCTACGAATTCATGATGGATGAAGGTTAAATAATGAACAAACACCCTACTTATATCAAGACACCGCTGGTATTATAGATATACAGATACTTTCTACTCCGCAACTGGAACATGACACCAATTGCTTAACCCAAGTGGATTTTTTTTCTTTTTCTTTACATCGCATTGTTGCTTTTTTCAAAGTTGCCCTTTTCAATATTTCACCTCTATAGTCTCACTGTCAATGATTTTCTTTCTAATTTCTTTCAAATTTTATAGCCTATCGATAATTCTATACGCTTCTTTAATTGGACACATGTATACTAAACAGACCTAGTAGTATTTCGATGTTGCCATTTTATCTCAACTTTTTCATTCCCTTAAAAATAGTCTGATGAATAAAATTGTTTGATATTTTCAAGAACAAGACTTAACGTTGAGAAGAAAAGTTCCTAAAAGTTTCAAGAAATTCTTTGCACTAGGTCTAATTTTAAAATAATCTTAAAGTCAAGAGAAAATGGCAACGTCTGAAGTTGAGTAGGCCCTTTTAGTATAAGTGAGTCCAATTGTCAGTCTATACAACTTATCAAAAGTTTTAAAATTAATACCAAAAATGTGAAAACGAAACTCAGGCAAAGGAAGTTCTCGTCGAAAATTCAAAAAGCTTTGCAAAAACTTACTTTGATAAAATTCGAATAAACCTTAAGAATTTAAGATGATTCTATGCAATCGAAATTCATCAGCCGTGGATCAAAATACTTTGGTTATGAGTAATTTAGAATACTTTAATTGGTGTGAGTAATTAAATTTTTAATTGTGAGTAGGGGAGAGGCGGGCAAAGTGGAAAGGGTTAATTTCGTAGAATGCTTGTATCTCTCACAGAACTTTATGAATGTGGATGAAAATTTAAGAAAGTTAAACTTTGATTATTAAACTACCAAAAAATTACCCGAAAAATGACACAATATAGCTTAAAAAACCCTAAAATTCAATAAAGAAAAAAAGTGTCCTTTTCCTTCTTTGCCCACCCACGAGTGGGCAAAGTGGAAACTGGGGGGGGGGGGGGGGGGGGGCAAAGTGGAAAGGCGATGAAAAAGTGGAAAAAATCTAGAAATGCACTGATTGCACTCCTATGCACTGGTGCAGGAAAAGAACGAAGAACAAACGAAAATTTCTTTTCGTTTTGAAAAAGTAGCCCAAAAACGGCAATTTGCTGCGAAATCTATGGTCAAAAAGCGCTAAAAGAATGACCCCAAATAATAGGGGGTGTATAATGTGTATATGACCCCACGTCCAAAAAACTTAAAAAATTAAAATCTTAGATGAAGTTTGCTTGAATTTTCGAGCCAACCTATTTCAAAAAATTATTGTCGTTAACAAAGGGCTGTTTGAAAAAGGCATACTTTTCCCGCGCAAAGTTTCTCTTCCATAGATTTTTGATTTACTGAAACGCTATACTCTTACTGTCATGTCAGTTCAACGAAAGGTTATCGTAGGTGTGCGATCTCGGTCATGCGTGTATATTTGTTTGCTTATCCCGAACTTCTCATTTTATTGTGAATGCAGGTTTCTCACTCATCGCCATCTCTTTCTCTCCTTTCCTTCTTTTCTCTGTACAGTTCTAAACCATATAATCCACATGCGCTAAAACGGTGCATCCTAATGCGCCATTCTGGGGGTTTCGGCGTCTCCATGAACGTCAGAAAAAATTGGCGGTTTTGGATCGGGCCCTCTTGAGAACGACTACCCCTAAAATGTTTAAGTTTCATGTAAGGGGGTGGCGGCGGGGGTTATGCTATTTATGCCCTTCCAAATGATGACTCCTGTTTTCTAAACCTTTAGTGTACATGAGAAAATACCACTGTAGTGTAGTATTTCAGGAATAATACAGTCAGTTTTTAGATTTCGTTCTTCGGAGCAAGATTAGATGGGCGAATAGCAGGGGGAGTTAGGGAGTGGATGATATCGAGTCAAAGTCTAGCTTGAATAAACAAAAATCACGCGAAACGGAATGATGCTTGGCCGCGAAGCGGCCATCGGCCTCTAGTATTGTTATATCTAATTAATTAATCATTGTAGGGTTAAACGGCGTGCGATTTTTTTCAAAGGAAATCATTTTCATCTTCCAATTAAATTAAGAGTAAAATCGGATGAAAATAAGGTCAAGTGAGTCTGAATATCCCATTGTGGACAAAAGACAATTGTTATGAATTAAACTTAATTACCGATGCAAAATGCGCAGGACATACAATTTTAAAATCAATCCTTTGAAAGGAACAAATTGGCCAAGAATTTACATAAAATAATCCCCCAAACCCAAAAACAGAACACGCTTTTTCAATGGTACACACAAGTATGCATATAAACTGTGGCGTCGCGTGCAATCCGGCCACGCAGAATTTCGTCAGTTTGGTCCCACGTAAAATATCGATTCGAGGGAGAGCACTGTGCACCCCCCCCCCCACAATGTTTCGACTCTTTTCATGAATTTTCATGAACTAAATAAAACGTTGCCAGATTGCACGTGACGCCGCACTGCATATAAATCTCCACTCTCCCTTCATTTCTTTTCCATTCGAGAGTCTCGAGACAGTAAAGTTTGGTTACCGAAGATAATTATCTTAAATAAAATTATAATTTTATTTTATTTTTTGAAGCCTTGACAATATCAAATTTAAGATATAAGTCGTATATGGTAGGTATTATCAATGGACAGTTGAGTCATTTCAGAAATACAAAAATAAGAAAATCCCGTAACAAAAATCACCTGATTCACCAGAAATAAAAACAAGCTTGCACCAAACTTGGCACCGTTATGATGGGGCTGTTGCACACTTTTGCTACAGGCGATTCATTAATCAAGACTGGTGTAAAAACCTCAAAAAATAACGATGGCAGCTCTAAATACTTCCGAAATTCACTCCTAAACTCAATAAACGCTTTTATTTGCGAGAACGTAATGGTGGCTTAAGGCAGTAATAATGGGAGATTCCCATCTAACATCAATACTGGAACTCCGTCAAGAAGTGACCAATAATAGATGACTTTCATTTGACTCCGGTGTCACTGGATTTCACGGTACCAGCGTACCATCATTCATCGGATGTGGACCATTACTCTGATGACTATAATTACTCTGTGAATCATCATTGTCAGCATACAGAGTGACGAAATTAAGATAGGAATCTCCAATTATTACTGCCCTCAGCCACCATTATACGCTCGTGCAAATAAAAGCGTTTATTGAGTTTAGGAGTGAATTAGAGTCCCTGTATATCAAAGAGCCTCGACACGTGAAGAAGAAATCGAAGGAGGCGTCCACTCTGATTGGTTCGGTTCACAAAGAAGGCGTGTACGTCTCCTCGTAGGGGTGTTTTCACGGTTCTCTTATGGAGAATAACACAGAACGCCTCCTTGAGCTCCGTGAAAGCCTAAAATCTAGCAGCCAATCAGAATTCATACCCCGTATGGCGAGACTCTTTGATATACAGGGACTCTAGAGTGAATTTGGAAGTTTTTAGTTACTTTTCGAGGGTTTTACTCCGGAAGCGACTATTAAATCGCCTATAGCAAAAGTGTGCAATAGCCCCATTCGCTTCCGTCACCTTAGTTATTTACTGGATTAAATTAAAATCGTGCAGCATTCGACCATAGAGTTTCCTGACCAACAGCTGACCGCAAGGCAATTAAATACTAATTATTAACCATTATACTCTTCCTAAAAATGTAATGGACTACTGGGGAATAAAACCATGGAGAACTTAAGACGATAAGCAATGAAAACACACTGCAAAAGTACGAGGGACGGGAAAATTAAAAAATTATATGCTGCATGCCCGATCAAGGAAAGGAATGTTTAGAATGAGGAGTGAATTGAAAAGGAAAAGAAGCAATGAGAAAAGAGGAGGCCTATGAGGAAAGAGAGGGAAAGAAAATCGAGCTCGGATGAAAACACAAACAATGTCTGTGGTTTTGATGCACAGTTTATTTGTCTAAACCCGAAGGTGAACCAGTGAACTGGTGCGGCACGCGGTCTGCTCGTCTGGTATGTAGTACAATTTATAGCTTGTACTGGTTTACAATAGTTCGTACCCTCTTTCCGTGAGGTGGTGATGGGGGGGGGGGGGGTGTCCGTAAAATCATCCGTGTTTTTATTTATATTAATCTTTCTCAACATGTATACTTCTCTTTTTCATTCTACATCCTCCAAATTTTTGGCCTCTGCGTCTACATCGATATGACTCGAGGTTCGATACGAAATAGTGGTATTTCCCAGATAGGGCCGACGGCTATAAAATTATTCCTATCGAGGCCTACTATTTACTGACGCAAAAACCCAGGCAGCTGAAATACTCGGCTGTCAATTTGCGGGTATCGGTGACGGCCAGTTGCGTCGCGTGCCATCTTGTCAACGCTGACTGTGTCAATTTAAACGCATGAAAATGATGGAATTATTGAAGGTGCACTGTGCAGTGTGCACCCCTCAAATCGTAATTTTGCATGGGTTTAATTGGATTTTGCAGCGTTGCCAAATTACACGCGACGCCACTGATGACGCCGATGACGGCTCGTGCAATGTGGCAAGATAGTATATATTATATTCTCTCCATTTAAACCTCTGTAAAACAATCTATTTTCAGGAGCTTCAATTGTTCCCTCAAGAAATCGATAGTTTTTCATAGGTTTACGAAATGAAGCATGGTTGCCAAATTGCACGAGTTGCCACTGCTGAGTAATCAAAGGAACAACCTGAATCAACGATAGTGCGATCGATGGATGAAAAGATTATATCGAGTTTTGGAGTGCTTTCATTAAATATAATCATCCTAGTTTCAAGTTCGTAATCTTTTTTTAAACCGACGCCACCATCGATAAATTTGGATCATAGGTTCTACGGCAGGTGTCCACGCCTTGCATTCTAGGAGTGTATACGTTAATTTCTTTCGGAGAGCAAGTGCATGGCAGTTGGAAGAGCCTCATCGCGCCTTTGAGAGAAAAGGGAGAGGTATAACTGAGAGAGAGAGAGCGCTTCCCTTCCCTTCCATCCCATTCTTAACCCTTATTTCTGCACAACGCCTGAGTAATATACTCAGTCACGAAAATGTTTCTATACTCAGTGAGTATACAATCATTTTGGTGATTCGATCTGCCGCTCACCATAGTCCACTCGTTTTTTCATTGTAAATTAAAAGGAACCCCATTTGTCAACATTTGAAAAGTAATATTTCGTACAGCGCCTTCAAATTGGTAGATATGCAAAATTAGCACCACGAAGTAGGGATATTTAACTACCCTCTAAATTTGAGCAAGCGGGCGTTGATTTTAGTCACCTGGTAGTTAAAGGGTTAAAACTACAATTATTTGCATGCGGCGCACGTAGGAGACTTTTTCGAAATTTTCCATGCCAAATTTGAAGGGAATCGCTTCGGTCAATGTACGCTAAAAATCGAAAACGGTCTTAAAGAGAGGCAGCTTTATATTTATGAATAATAATAATATTAATAATAATCAATAACTAACCGTTTAATGACCACGTTAGTTCAAGAGAACACCACTCTCCGGTTTTGACACATAGGGAAGGTAGTTAACTGTTCGTACTCGGTGGAGTTGGAATTGCTTATACGACTAATTGAAGGCGCCCGACGAGACCTTACCTATTGCAGTGTTTTACTGTTTTCTATATTTGCGTTCATCCGGAACGAGGGCTAAAACAATGGTATTTTTGCCGGGTAGGTACTAGAGATTTTGACTTTTTTCAGTTTTGCCATTGTAGCCAACTTATAATTTTTTTTTCCTTCACTTATGGCTATATCGATAGAGAGCTGATGAAATTTGCTTTCCAACTATCGTAACTAAAATGCCGTGGGGAGGTCGGCAATTTCATACGATTTTTCACGTGCAAAAATTCCTTATTGGTGCCGGATACTTGGGTGTTTACCTTAATAAGCGAATTTTCGCGATTGAATATCATTCACCGTCGTATGATATTCGATGGATTTGCATTTTCTTTCGATAATATTCTATTGTTTCGTTGGTCTCTCCGAAGACCGTTGAATTCCAACAATTGGAAATTTCAAATTTACCTCTGGAGGTAGATTCAATTTCGAATTTTTGCAACCGGTGTCAGAAATCTCGCCTTCTATCCTTTTTGACTCCTTTATCGCCACGATAATTTCGGAAACGACGAACTTTTCGAATAAAGTTTATTCTACAGACCATACGTAGAAGTCATTTTCCTAACAGACAAACATAATTTTAGCTTCAAGAACGCTAGTTTCTTGTTAAAAAAGCTAGTTTTGTAAAATGATTATGCCATTCATAGATGATTTAGAGGTTATGTTATAGAATATTATTATCATCGCAGTTTTCATTTTCACGAGAATAGGTCTCTGGCGGCTCGTGGAGGTGAGGCGACGAAAATGAGATGTGCACAGGATTTTTTTTGAAACGCTCTTCACATAAACTTTTTTGAAAATTTTTTGTTCCATTCATACTTTTTGGACTATTGAAACAAAGGATGATGGAATAGTAACCATTTCAACCTTTATATGTTATTTTTTAATTTTTTTTCTTTCTCCAACTTCAAAAAATGTGAGGCGATGGCTCTCTGTCGCCTCACTTGCCTCACCTGGCGAGCCGCCACTGGAATAGGTATCATTGAAAAGTTCATTCTCGACTCTCGTTGGCTAGATTTTTCACCGATCAGCGGCATCAGTTAGCAATCATCCATTCTTAAAGTGAATGGTATTCAATCGCAAAAATTTGCTTACTGTATCCTTAAAAGAAGAAATAACACTCACTCCTCGCACTCATAATAGACAGAGGAAACGTTTTCCGGCGCGACTTTATCAATCTATTTTCTTCGTTGTTCTAGCTTCGCTTCACGTACGTAGTCTTTCAAATTGTCAACCCTTCCTCTCCCTCCCTTCTCCCAAACAATTGGTAACGAAGCAACTATGTATGTTCCAAACGAACTGTTCGAGACAAGGAAATAATTTTGTTTGCGATTGATGACTCTGTTCGATGGCTGACGCATAGAATAAATCGCATCGTATGTCTCTCTCGTGGAGCGGTGACAACGGAATTGTGCTCCTTCGGGGCTCCCGGCTGCTCAAAGCAAAACGCAATTGAATTTCTGAAGGACAAGGAATGCTGGCAAAATATGCGCCCTTACAGAGAGGGACTGCGTACATTCCTTTATGCTGTGTTTACACTCAGTCACACGCCGCACTATAATCTAAGATCGCAAAAAAGTGGCCAAAAATTAGTGAAAAAAAAAGCATACAAAATCATAATTTCCTCCTCTTAATGAGCCTATAATTTAAATTTTTCTGGTGACATTTCTAGTTTTAAATGGGTCTGTTGCACACTTCGGCTAGAGTGTTTTAAAGTATCAATTCGTATGTAAAAAGCTGTAAAAATAACAATGAAAGCATCAGAAAACAGCAAAATTCATTGATAAACTCACAAATTGCGAAAAACACTAGACACTATTCACCCCTGTATCTTTCCACCACGTGCACGATATTTCGCGAAATTAGCGCGGCACATTCAAATAATCACGGCCGTCTTTCATCACAGCTGACTTTATAAACATAAACAAACATAAACATAAACTGACGGCGTCTGTTTGAATTCTTACGTCTCAATATCCTCAATTCCTCACAAAAGATTAAGAAAGGTACGCAAAACCGACATATGTGTCGAAAACTTATCAAAATGAAACAATAACACACAGGAGTTCAAAATATGATTCCAACTTCAATCATCATCTTTGGAACTCCTGTGTGTTATTGTTTCATTTTGATAAGTTTTCGACACAAATGTCGGTTTCCGTACCTTTTTTATATTTTGTGAGGAATTGAAGATATTGAGACATAAGAATTCAAACAGACGCCGTCTGTGTTTACTGTTTATTTGTTTATGAAGTCAGCTGTGTTTATTTGAATGTGCCGCGCCAATTTCGCGAAATATCGTGCACGTGGTGGAAAGATACAGGGGTGAATAGTGTCTAGTGTTTTTTGCAATTTGTGAGTTTATTAATGAATTTTGGTGTTTTCTGATGCTGCCATTGTCATTTTTACCGCTTTTTACATAAGAAATGATACTTTAAAACGCTCTAGCCGAAGTGTGCAACAGACCCATTACTTGTTAAAAGTGTTCCCTTTGATTAAAATCTGTTTTGAAAGGTGCTAAATGATAAATAATGGATGATAAATTTACTTTCTGATTTTCGGCCGTTTTTTGACAATCTCAGACCATAGTGCGCCGTTCATTCTCATTCCTAGACATTTACAACATGTAAATAATGTAATTGAAAAAGTTTAAGGACGAGCTTGGGTGTTCGAGAGGGAAGATAAATCGATGGAACTGCGCTTTTGAAACCGTAAAATAGGTATATCTGTACAAAGAATAGAGTTTTTTGGGGGTAACGACGCAGAAAATAATCAAGAAGCTCCATCCATAGCAAAGTCCTGAGATGTAAAATGTTTCCATAACTCCAAGGGACGTCAACACTTAAGGGGAAGGGAGGCTGGAGAGGTTATCCCATGTTTCAACGGTAGCTGGAAGAAATGTCCAAGAAAACAAAGTCCAATTCGAAAAAATGTCCCCTATGAAAAACTCAAGCTGAGACCTCAGGTTGAAAGTAGCACTAATACCTATTGAAAGGAATATAAGGGTCCATATTAAAAATAAAATAAAAAAATAAAAGAAAAGAAAAAATACAAAAAAAAAAAAAATACCAAAAAATAGTGACTTGAGAATGTTGGACAAAAATTGTGTCGGACTTATTCATATAATGTTTGACGAAAATTGTCCTGTATACATTTTTCACGTTGGATAAAAAGTGAGTTGGACTTGCTTTACACTTTGACATTTTTGAAGCTGAACTAAATTTTCTCGGGCTTTAACGCTTTAAGGCTTTGAACATAATTATTTGGACATTTTATGATAGACATTTTTTCCAAGAACCTATTTAACCTCAAACTTTAAAGTTAAAAAAACCGATTAACTTTGTTTCAAATGACAGAGGTTTATTAATTTGGTTTAGTTACTTTTTAGGAAGCCTTTCTCTATTTACGGGCTTGTGCCGACGTGTAGAAATTTCTACTTCAAAGTCGGTTTTTTGATACATCGAGATAGTGCACTGTGCAGTGTGCACCTCCAGTAGTTCGACCTTTTTTCATGCGTTTAGATGGCCGGAATACAGCGTTGCCAGATTGCACTCGATGTCACTGGTCGAATAACGACTGCGACCGCCTTTCAGCTGCCATGCAACCGGGAGAGGGGGAACTCCATTAAAACTTTTTGGTCGCATTCACTTTGAGTCAGAGCTGCCGTTTTGCGTAGAATAAATTACATTTTTCAATTCGCCGATGATTCCACCGGTTGAGAAAAGATTACGCAGTTCTATTCAGTGTATGACTGTAATGCACGAAAATACTCAACTTTGTAATCTTTTCTATACCGGTGGAGTCGTCGGTGACTTTAAAAAAACTTGCGGATATTTTAATTAATTAACGGCGTTTCCACGGATTGAAAAAAGATTACAGATCAGAGCATTTTCTTGCAGTAGCGGCCCGTGAGATTTGGCAACCATGCATTTCTCCCACTTAAACTTAGGTAAAAAATCGATTCAAGCGGAGGCTGGCAGCCTCCTCGAGTTACGATTGTTTTACATGTATTGAAATGGGATAAAAACACTGTTGCCAAATCGCACGAGCCGCCACTGTTTTCTTGCATTCCAGTCATACACTGAACTGAGCTCTGTAATCTATCCGCAACCGATGAAATCATCGGTGGGTGGAAAAATGCGATTAATTACACGCAAAACGGCAGCTCTGCTTTCAGTTCTGTTTAATATTCGGTTCAGTTTTTCATCCCTCCCGTATCAGTTGCACAACTCACTCCGCGTGTCTCTTTCACTCTTTCTCCATTTCTCTCTCTCTTTTCTCGCTCTCTCTTTCTTTCTCTCCCTCTCTCTTTCTTTCAGTCCTGACTTTTTTCTCCTTTTTTCGACAGAAACCGATTGATTTGTGCAGTGCTTCGAGCGATGTTGCGCCGAAGATAAATCCTGCCGCCCGCGCCGATCAACGGATTTCAAGTCCTGCTATCTGCAGTGCAATCATTAGTTTTCATTTGGGATTTTATTTTTATTTACCACCTTTCGTTCTCCTTTCCGATCGCGTGCTTGGAGTCTAGATGTTTAACTCCATATCGTGTTTGCGGATCGACGTTTTAACATGGTTTCGATTAATACCTCGGAGGGAGGGGGTGGTTAAGAAATAAATTACATGAAAATTAGGATAAACGTTTGTCCTATGATATATTTTGTTACAGTTGAGCAGTAGCGGCTAGTAAAATGCGATTATATTGATGTGTACTCCAATTAAAACTATGGAATAGTATCGATCGTTTGAGAGTGCATTTGAACCCCCAAGAAATTGATACTTTTCCATAATTTTAAATGGAGAGGCCATCGATAAATCGCATTTTACGAGCCTCATAATTAATGGTTCAACAAAAATTTACCAGTTACAAGGTTTTAGTCTAACCTAGGTAGTTAAAACTTAATCCTCATTCCATCGGAACTGATACGCAATATCATGACATAGCAGGAGATAGTTGTTAACTATTGGTACTTAATGACATATATATATTTATTGCAAATACGTAATTGAATTGAAGGCGCATTTTAGCGAATCTTAGGCGTTGAGCCAGTCAAATGAGTGCCTGTTGACCTGACTTTGCCATCCGAATGAATTTTCATTTTTTCTAGGATGACCCTGAAACACTGGAATTATTTTTTATTCCGTCTTTGTAAGCACTTACAAACTGCGGTCGATTTGTATAAAGCAGCATCTGTGTAATAAGGAAAATATGTCAATTTTCCTCCTCACCTTTTATTTTTCAGCTCTTGTAGTCAGGTTCATAACAAAGAGATTCATAGGTGAATATGATCCGACGCTGGAGAAGACATACTCGTATTCAACTTTAATCGATAACGAAATGGTATTCTTTGAAATTTTGGATACTGCTGGTCAGCCGCACGTAAGTTCATAAAGCTCAATTTTAACGATATAATAGGTCTGTTGCAAACTGTTGCTATACAGGGTTATGGAGAGTTTGATGATTGATTCCTATGTAAAATCATTTGTAACTCATTTTAGAATTCCCACAGTTTTCTGCCGAGGATAACATAAAATTCAGATCTGACTACGGCTCCGGCTCCCAAACCCTGCCCATCATTTGTATTATCCACAAATTTCACTTTTTCGATGGCCCATTCTCATGTAAAATAATTTAAATAACTAGAAAATTAGAATGATCACAATGCTTTCGCGATTCATTTAGTATCAAAGCTTTCAACTCAACGCCCTAGTTTATTAGTTTTCGTTAAGTATACTGTAGATATACTTCAAAACATTCCAATTCTCTACCGACAGAAGCTACTCCAAGTTGTTGACATTAATTGCAAAACAATGTTTCGCAGAGCGCCTTCAATTAACGGCTTAGGCAAAGTTAACACCACGGAGTTGAAATATTTAACCACCCACTCAATTTAAGCGAGCGAAAGCCCGAGCGGAGATTTGTCTCCATAACTTGAGTCCCTTGATGGAAATATTGAATAGGGAGTACCGACAATTGACATGAGCTGAACGAGTTGTGATTGGTCGTTGGTTTTGGGCTTTCACGGAGGCGAGTTAGAGTCGACAACACAGAAGGCTCTAAACAAAAGAGTCGATGAGTAGAGGAACGTATGGGAACGGACCAGAATGCCGGAAAAAAAATCCACCCGTCCACCACTGGTCCACTGTAGAACTTTACCTTCGAATTTGCTCAGGCGGTCGACTCCTTTCAAATGTATAAAGCGTCGTGTCGGTACTCCCTATACAATATTTCCACCAAAGGACCCTATCCATGGTGCTCAGTGGAAATATTTTAAATGTCCAGTGTAAAATATGTCCAACAAGAAACGTCCAATTGAACAATGTCCACTCTAAAATGTTCAACGCAAAATTAGTCCAGCATGAAAAAAGGAACATGAAGAAGAGTGTCCGATAGTAGATTTTATCCATGAATCTGAAAACCTCAGAGTGTGAAGGAGGCGGCTAAAATTATAGAAATGACCGCAGTCGTGACAGAGCATTGATTTCCAATATTATCAAAATTCTATAGTTTGAGAAAAGTTTCTGTGATTATTTTATTTATTTTATAATATAATGTGATTATTTCATTTTCGTCCCCCATTTTGTCACTTGAATTCTCTTATCAAGTTGAACCGGTTTCAACCGATGAGAATTTTTGAACTGATTCGTCGTCGAAGGATTTTTGGTTGTTTCTATCTTGTGAGCTGTTTTTTTTTTTTTTTTGCTTTTTTTGCTTTTTGTTTTTTTTTTGTTTTGTTTTTTGTTTTTTTTGTTTTTGTTTTGTTTTTTGTTTGTTTTTGTTTTTTGTTTTTTGTTTTTTTTTTTGCCAGTTTAGTTTATTGGGCATTGTTTTAAGGGGAATTTATGCACGAGGGTATTTCGGAAAGTAAAGATACAAGGCCTCTATTTAAAATATGATGACACTCGACACTCGACAGGTATCAACCAACCAACGATGATATACACTAGATACAGTCGGAGGTGTGGATCATACACCGGATAAACGGATTAAATCTATGAAAACACTTACAAGATAAACTTCCACCGGGCGCCTTCAATTCTTCGTATAGGCAATTCCAACTCCCTCGAGCATGAATAGTTATCTACCTCCCCTATATTATGTATAAACGGAGGAATGGTGTTCTTTTGAACTAACCCGGTCATTAGAGGGTTAAATTGAGGACTTGGGTGCGAGAAGGCACTTCTTCATTGCAGTGTTTTATTATCTCATTTTCTGCTTTATTTTTTTAAAAAAATACGAAGACTTAATTTTTCTTGGAGATTGTACAAAAAACACCCATAAATCGTGAATAATTCTCAGCAAGATACAAGTGCTCTTCTCGCACCCAGGTCCTCAATTGTCTATTACTATGAATATTTTTATCAATAAGTTAGATACATTCATTCATTACCATTGAAAATTGCTTCGCTCTTCAACATGAATTTCAGTCCGGCCGCTACGCCAACCTGCCCGCTTTCAGTTCTCGGCACGATCTGGCAACGTTTTACCGGTTTGTCGCGTTATCACCGTGCGTACCTACCCTTGCGCTAATTTTCGATGACATCCGCCGAATTTTCGCTTCTGGTATCCGGAAAAAATCCTGGTATCCAGGTAAAAAACGGATAATAGATCGCACTCCGCACTCGCTCAAACTTTGTGAATGCACGGAACTCTCCATTTTTCCGGCGGGTGAAAATTCAACCAATATTCACCAAAAGGCTAATTTCTCAGAGTGTAATGATCTAATAGACCTCCAACTGTACACAGCTCATCTCTAGTATATATAAAATAAGGTTTCATTGTTGGTGGGTTGATACATGTCGCCATATTTTATACGCAGAGATCGTGTAGCTTTACTTTTCCAAAATACCCTCGTATGGACAGATTGTTCATTGGACATTTATTTACTCTGGACAATTTGTAAATTGAACATTGCTTATTTTGTACATTGGACGTTTTGAATAGGACATTCTCACCTGTCTCCCTATTCATAATCTTGTAGTAAAAGAGTTAAGGAGGATGGTTATCATTGCCATGGGCGGCACGTGCGTCCGAAAGGTAGAGAGGGAAATTGAACAACTTCTACCCTTTCTTTTTCAATTTTTATTTTTTTGTCCTGAAAAAGAGGAAGGTGTAGTCTGTGGAACTCTACCCTTATGTCACTCACGTGCCACCCGTTAATATTACGATTTCGTCAACATCATTATCGATGTTGCCAGACTTCCTATAAATTACCAACTTTCACCTTAAGTCAATGGGAAGTATCAAATAATTATCCGAAAAACGGCAACACAGCGATCCTTATGCAATACACTAAACTATATTGCAGCTCTCGTTCCACCACTGTCTCATATTTTTTTTTTTTTTTTTTTTTTTTTTTTTTTTTTTCTCTAAAGAAAACGTCATATGTGCCTCTCATACTAAGAGCTCACTGCTTCGTTGTATTTTCGAAACTAACCAAGTGCGTTTAATCGAAATGAAATTTTAAATTCTGTTGCAGGAAGCGGAGTGTTTGACTTTAGAACCCAACATAAGGTGGGCTGAGGCGTTCATTCTTATGTACTCAGTGACCGACAAGTGTTCCTTTGACGAGTGCAACAGATTAAAATTCCTCATTAACTATAACAAGAGAAGACGCAGACTGGTCACAAACTCTGCCAAAGTGAGCTTTTCAAAACCTCATTCTTCAACTAACCATGGGAGGACCGAGGAAGGGAGGGAGTGAGCAGAAAAAAGTAGTAGTAGTAGTAATTAAAAAGGAATGACGAAAGATTAAAAGAAAGAGAGAAAGTAGTAGTAGTAAATAATAATGCATTTTTAATAAAGAGGCGCCATATAGCAACTACTGTAACTGTTTACACCTCTGTATTTTAAACAGTATGCAAAACAAACAATTCGCGTTGAGGACAGAGACAATATATACATAAGTATAATAGAGACGACGGACGACGCACTAGCCGCGCGCGCGGTGGCTGACTTATTTTTCGGGACTCAACAGGAATTAACACAGGGAGCATGAGGTTGCACCATCCAACATGGTCCATACGTTGACTGATGCAATTTCGGTGCTTCGGTTTCACTGGGCAAAAATCTTAACGACGTTTCTCATTAGTCAACGTATGGACCATGTTATCCGTGTTCTGCTGAGACCCAGCCGTAAAAAAAAGTTGCTACCGCGCGCAAACATGGGCTAGATAGATAGTGCGTGGTGTCTATTACATACTGTCTCTGGTTGAGGAGCGATTTACATGAAAATTGATTACCTATAGTTACTTACATGTCATAAGGTATAGCAGGATATACAGGGTGTAACAAAACTCATGTGCCAAACTTCTGGAGCATATGTTTGAGGCCAAAATAAGACTTCTTTTCCCTATAAACATGGGTCCAAAATTGCAGCCCTTCCGCGTCACAGAGTTGCAAAGTTTCTGGAAAAAAATTGAACACTTTTCATAACGCCCTCGTGAATTTTTCTTAATGCTCGTAAATAGGTACTCTGTTGTAATTTTAGGCGTTCTTGCCGATTTTGGTCGTGAAAATGCTGTATAGAAAAATTTGAGGAGGGTTTTGGAGTTTTTATTGATTTTGCTCACTTTTTTTTGGCCAAATTATGTGAAACATGCTTAAGGATTCATTAAACCCAAAAAAGATTAGCATTATTCAAAAGTGCATACAAAAATAAACATTTTTGGTCTTGGACCTGAAACATTTTTGGGCTGGATAGTGGATATCCAGCCAAACCAGCCCGACGCAAACTTCATTCCTATAACAATTTAATAAAACAGAAAAAAAATACAAAATACAAAAAAATAAAAAAAAAAATATCATAAATTAGAAAAAAATCACAAATGCAGCAGTAGAGCCAACATTACGGTATCAAAGATGTCCATGAAGCAAGCATCGAATTTAAATAATTAAAAATGATGAGATGGATGGGACGTAGGTATCAATCCATTTTATAAATATACCATGTTTGCTCTCCAGATATGATCTATCATTCCTATTCCCGTATGCTCCTTTCATCATGTCGAAATTATACATTTTAGATTATATATACAGTCTACCATTTTAATATTTCGTAAACTTTGAAAATAATTATCGATCTCTAACTTCGGGTATGAAACGGAATCTATTTGTAAAGATTCATACTGAAATTCAGGAAGCACATCTCAGGAGCACCATTCATCACGTCCGTCTTATATACTACATACCTATATACGTACCTACATCATGAGAAGTATACTTTGAATGTACTAGTGAATCCTATAATGTGTGAAATATTTAATGTTTATGTTTGTATCAGGAAACAATTTCGGAAGTTCCAGTAGTTTTAGTTGGAAATAAAGCCGACCAATCCGGCGATAGAATGGTCAGCTTAGAGGACGGCCAAAGAAGAAGTCGTGAGATAGGCTGTGTTTGTTTCCATGAAATCTCTGTAAGAGAAAGTATAGAACAGGTAAAATTATAAGCATCCATAGTTGAGTAACAATTCCCCCCCCCCCCTATGTTAAAGTAGGCGTACTTTTTCCTACAAACTACTTCGAATTTCGAGACAGTTTTTCTGGTTTGAAAGGAGGGAGGGGGATCTACCGTCCGGCAACCAAACATCGATACTAAACGAAAGAAAATAGTACCTAGTGGAAAACAAAAAATCATTGAACTGAATTTGAAGAAACGTTTGAGTCAGTCTGTCATACGTGGAATCGCTACAAGATTCTTGTTTCCTCAATCTAGCAGCTAAACCGCTTACCGTTCGTGATTCTGGACACTCGTGCTTGATAAATCGATCTATTGATTGTTAGAGTTCTATTCGTTGGATTTTGGTTAAACGATCTTAAAATTTCGGATCTTTATAACCTCGCGGCTGTACACTATGCGATTTTTTTTTTTTTTTTTTTTTTGCAATAAGTGGATGCTCTACAGTGGCGGCTCGCCAGGCGAGGCAAGTGATGCACACTACCTCGCCCATGCACCCAGTAAAGAGAATAATGGAAGGAAACGTAAACCATTCCTAAAATCACATGGAAAGGAGTTAACTATTAGTACTCACCTGCACCGTTTTGGTTTATCTTTAAAAATGAAGGCGCACCACAAATGTAACAATCATCGGTCGAAGCGCAGGAAGTTTCGGGTGGAATAAGTGCGAGTCAGATAGCGTTAGTTGTTAGTTTTAAAATAGCTAACTATTCGCACGCACCTGTACCGTTTTAGCCTACCTTAATAAATGAAGGCGCACCCATAAAAGTAAGACACGAATAGCTGATCGAATTGCGGGATCTTCCGGTGAGAGTATTTAATTGAATGCCTGGAGCTGTACGTCGATATTACATCGACGTAAAATCCCTCCCCTCCTCTCCACCTTTTCCATCTCTCAGACAAGGCCCGGTCTCTAAGGAAGCTGTGCTGTTTATGATGTCGTCCATTTTTCTCTGTATTTTTCTCATATCTCTCCTCTTTTTCCTTCCGCCGTTTTATTCATTTCACCGCTGGCTGACCCAATATATGGACTGAAGACCACCGGGAATTTTTCCGATTTTTAGATAGGTCAGGACCCCCCCCCCCCCTCACCACCCGGTGCCTATAGGTCTTAGTTTTTGTTGCCTCGCCAACTCTGAGTTCACGAGCCTCTACTGATGCTCTATCACTACAAAATAATTAGATTGTGAGTAAACATTCACGGAATTTTAAGTTTCAGTCGACGTTATAATACACGAGTATTAAAACGGTGATCAAACAATTAGAAAATTATACTTCGGGGTATTTTGACACCGATTTGGCTTCATGCCTTATTAAAAAAACCTTAGCCCCTCAGAAATCATATATTTTAATTTATTCAAGTATACCTACTTACCCTCAGAACCCTTTGAGCGCCGCGCCGCCAGGGCCGGGCGCCCTCAAGATTTATAGAGGGTCTGAGGGTAACTAAAAACATGATTTCTGAGGGCCTGAAGTTTTCTCTACAAGGATGGGTGAAAGACAACATTTTTTTTTTTAACCTTTGACTGCATCATGGTGGTGCCCCTGAGGCACATTTATTTGGAGCAAAAGTTATTCGAAAAATCATGTTTTCCATCAAAAACGAAGTCAAGCAGTGATAGGCTATAACAACCGTCGTGAAACTGCGTCCAAGTTATCGTCGATCAGAATGGGGCTCTTTCAAACTTTAGCTACAGGTTATTGAAGAAATGATTCTTGCATGAAAACCTTGTAAAAATGACGATGAGTATAGGTACACTATAGAATCACAAAATTCACTCTCAGAATGGAGCTTAATGGCGGAGCTACACAGGTATCATGGGAGATTCCTATCTAATTTGAGACTTATGTCTGTGTTTCCGTAGAGAAAGTGACTCTGACAGGAATCTTTCATGAGGTCTGCGTAGCTTCGCCATCTTGATCTTGCCATAACAACTTTTTCCTGAGTTTATTATTGAATTTTAGACTTTTTTGATGTGATTTTCGTAATTTTCGTCAGTTAACACATCAGCTTTTAGTACTCAAATGCCAATAGCAAAAGTTTGTAGAGCTCCATTTCCGTAATATTAAAAGGGGGTGTACTGGTCAAAAATTCTCGTTTAAAAAAAAAAAAAAAAAAAAATCGTTTTATTTGTAGAGAGCACGCAAAAGATCAAAATGGTGTCATCTGTTTTTGTCTAAGTGGTCAGAAAGTATTTTAAAAAAGTAAATTATATAAATAAATTTCTCTTTTTTCACTGTTTCAAAAGTGTCTTGTTTTCTATTTTCTCTATTTAGCGCACATTTTGACTTTCGGACTTTTTTTAAACTCCAAACCCGTTTTCTCAAGTTCTAATAAAGCTAGAGACCTCTTTTCTTTTTAAAAAATGACCAAAATTCAATGGGCTTGAAGCACAAGGATGGATTTGTCTAGTTTGGGTCTGTGCTGTTTTTCAAAGAAGAAAAAAAGAGAAGAACTCAAGAAAAAAATCTAGTTTTTTTCTTCTTTTTTTCAAAGTAAAAAGCATACATCCTGCTGAAGGACTGTTAACCCCATACTTGAGCTCCTCAATACAATTTCCTATCGATCAATCCAAACATCAAATTGATTGAGCTACTGAAACTAGAGTCCCTTGATGGAAATATTGTATAGGGAGTACCGACACGACGCTTTATGCATTTTGACAGGAGTCGATTTTGTCGACCGCGTGAACGAATTCGAAGGTAAGTTCGACAGTGGACCAGTGGTGGACTGGCGGATTTGCCGGCATTCCGGTCCGTTCCCATACGTTCCTCTACGAATCGACTCCTTTCGTGTGGAGCCTTCGATGTCGTCGACTCCTGCTCGACTCCTTGAGAGCCTAAAACCAACGACCAATCACAACTCGTTGAGCTCGTGTCGGTACTCCCTATACAATATTTCCATCGAGGAACTCTACTGAAACTTGAGAAAAATTGTTTCAAAGTTCCATGGTTTTTTTTCACATTTTATGACATTGCAGGGGCAGATATGCAACCCACCTCACATTTTTTTAATTTTTTTCGGATATAGTAAATCACGTACCAAAATGTGGGCGATGTTTCAAACCGTTATTGCAACATAGAAAGAAAAAAAATGCCCAGTATACCCCTCTTTTAATAATTGAGGGCATTTCTGGAAGAAAAACTCATGAAGAAACAGGTGTGCTCTTCAGCTAAGAATCTTCATTTGCTCACAATGTAAAATTCTGAAGAGCACACCCAAGAAATTTCTTCCGGAAGTGTCAACAATCGACAGAAACCTGCAGAATAAACCGTAATTTAATTCTCAAATAAAATTGGTAAATTTTCTGGTATTGTTACACCCAGATATGAAAAAAAAAAAATTATAAAAATAACTTAAAAGTTCATGTTGAGTGTCCCGCTCATAGAATCTTGAGGAGGGAAAATTCTTTGCTACTAATTCACAGGTATTGAGCGAACCTCTGTTGTTTTTACAGGTTCACCGTGTATTTAGAGACGTGTGTCAATTTTGGAGAGTTCACACGAAATTCCCGAAAATCAAACGATCGTCTAGTGAAATGAATAGCCCAGAACTACCATTAGCGCCTCACTCAGCTGGGACGCCGAATGGCAGACCTTTCATATCCGTCATTTTTGGTTCGTATTGCTAAAAATCTTTCTCAACATAGGTATTATATCATACAGTGTGCACTGTGCATGCCACGTTTTTCGGCAAAATCAAAGAGTAAGCAAAAGTCACTGTGGCGTAGCCCGGTTACAAGTTCTCTAGTTACAAAAACGAATATGCTCCGGCGTGGTCTCGAAAGGGTTAAGCAGAATAAATAGATAGGTGCGGCTGCGGCAGTGAGACAGTAAATCTCTGATTGTGAGATGGATAGTTTTTGAGAGGTAACTGGTTGAATTTCGGCCGGTCGTCTTGCTGAGGGATGCGAGGCTGTAATTTCGCGCGACAAGTGAGAGACGCGTCATTTCAAACTGCGCGGCAAATTCTTGGCGGTAATGATCGGAGATGTAGATCGAAGCAGCCAGCGCCCTCTGTTGATTTAATCTAAAAGAATAAGTAATTCTTTATAAATCGTTTTGTTACTTACCTATCTCGAGAAGCACCTCTGTTGCAACTCTTCATCTGACAAGTTCTACACAAAAAGCGCTGTATTATTCTTGTTGAGTTGTTGAGCTTTAATTCTTCTGCTCGCCGAAATAACAAATTACGATTTGTGCGTTGATCAGACAAAACTATGCGCAGTATTTCCATGCACTTATTTTCAATTTGCGAACAGTAACAATCAATCAGCGCAAGATCAAGAAGTAACCAAGAGTAGTCCGGAGGGTCTGCCCCCCCCTCCTTCACAATTTTCGGACCCCGGACCGCCCTAAAAAAAAAAAAAAAATGCCTGGCTACGTCACTGTAAAGACGTTACATTCAATTCAATGAGCAAGACACGATAGGCACATAGGTACATTGGCCTTCATCACTGTGGTCTCTATACATGCGGTATTGGCCTTCCGGAGAATATCCGGGATTCGGGTGGGGGGGGGGGGGGTATTCGAATGAGAGGATCAAGGTCGGACTGGCTGGTAGAATTAAAAGTTGGTTTGCTGGGAAGTTTTGGAAAGCTACTTGAGCGCAGGGTTTGCCACGGAATACTTTCCCAGGGAAAGGAGGTCGAGGGGCTCTTCCTTAGAAAATGTTTAAACCTTTATAGCCTCTGAACCAATAAATGAATTATATTCCCTAATAACGAGCTAAAAGACCCTAAGCAGAGGACAGGAAGAGCTAGGAGACCTAGTAGTACCTACTTACTCGATCTAAAATCATCATTTTCATTTCTATTTATATTATAGTGGGTATGGCCAACTGTGATATTTATCCCTTGAACAACCCAGCCTTTTAGATTGATTCAATATTGGCGGCCATTCCGCAGACAGAATATGTTCTAAGAATCAGTCTATTTCCTATTTATTAGAAAACAAAAAAAAAACCAATAGATGATAAAATGGGGTATTCATAATTCAAGCATAGTATCAACATTACCTGAGAATATCCAGATAAAAATTGATAATTAAGTAGGTAAGGTGCAAAATACTATTGATAAGTAGGTAGGGTGCAAAATACTCGGCAGGATTAGTGGATCAAAAAAGAAGAGAAAAATTTTAACTCAAAACCATGAAAATGGCTCTTAAGATATGTATTGTGTCTGCCAGGAGAGTAAATCGCTATTCAAGAACGTTTGCCGACCTTAGGATTTTTTAAGTCAACCTTGGATGAAACCAGAGACAATATACCTACAGGGTGAGCAAGAGCACCCGTATCAGGCATTTTTCTCGAAAAGTACTGAGCCAAATGATTTGAAACAAAATAGTCGGATAGGGAATTGACCCCAAGTTTTCCATTTTTGATAATTTCAAAAGCCCCCGACAGCCTTGGGGCGTATTGGGGGGGGGGGGGGTTCAAAAACATTTTTCAAGTTTTCTCGAAAAAACCTCCATTAAAGGTATAAAAATTAGTTTACAATCATAAAGCAAAGGCAATTGCCGACATTTTTATTCCTATCAATATTTCCCAAAAAACCCAAATTTTTTGAGTTATGGGGGATTTTTGGAAATTTTTTGAATCAACCCATGTGGCCACCCTGTTGAGAACTTTTCACAAATTATTACAGATTCTAAAAGAACAGATCAAGACCTTTTGATTGATGTGCCACATGTTACCTTAAAGTGGGAAAATAAGGTGTTTTTTGCCGAATCAAAATTTTGGGGCTTAATTGGCTCAAACCATGGAATCGCGCCAATTCTGTAATTGAAGCCCAAGGGGCTGTCGAGGGCTTTTGAAAATATCAATAATGGAAAACTTGGGGACAGTTCCCTATCTGACTTTTTTTTCAAATCATTTGGCTCAGTACTTTTCAAGAAAAATGCGTGGTATGGGTGCTTTGGCTCACCCTGTATATTAGAGACCACACACTAGCCGCACTCGCGGAAGCTGACTTATTTTTCGGAACTCAACACAGGGAGCATGACGGAGCACCATCAGCACCATCCAACATGGCTCATACGTTGACCGATGCAATTTCGGTGATTTGGTTTCAATAGGCAAAAATCTCAACTACTTTTCTCATCAGTCAACGTATGGACTATGTTTGCGGTGTTCTGTTGAGACCCTAAAAAAAAAGTTGCCACCGTGCGCAAACATGGGCAAGATAGATAATGCTTGGTCTCTATTATACATTGTGTCTGGATGAAACCAACTGATAGTGAGAGAGAAAGTTTTATAACTATCCACTGAACCCTGACAAATAGATTCCGGAGTTCAAGAAGCATTTTGGAACCACACCCTAAGATTCAAAAATGCTTTTATTTTGGCAGGAAGAAGATGGACCGAGGTTGAGTTGGATGAAGAAGATGAAAAAGGAGACACGAGTAAAAATGGAGAAAAAGAAACCGAGATTGAATTACTGCAGCAACCGTTCAGAGGCCGCGCTTCAACAGATGGCAATTTAATTCCTCGGCCAAGCAGACTTCGACATCCTCCCTTGTCCGCTCAGACACCAACAATTCTGACAAGACACAACGATCGCCGAATGAGCATATCAATGAGAGGCAATAATGCCAGTTACTAATTACTGCCAACCACATAGCCGTAGCTAGGATATTGTCTGTCTCTCTCTTAGCCCATTTAAACACATGTGTTAAAAAAGGATGGATATTGGGGCTGTTACGTGATTTCAGCCCCTGTTTCTGTCCTTTTCTAACACATGCAGTCAAATGGGCAACGATAGAGAAACACAAATTCCTCGCTACGGCTATGGCCAACCAGAGAGCTGTCCCACAGAGTTCAAGAAAACATTACATCTAAATTATTTTTTGACAAAATGAAGACCTACCTGACAAACTTTAAGGTGTGGATTTTTGATGTCATGTCCAAGAGAAATGTAAAATAAATTGTTCAACAATCTTGAAAAAAATTGAAAAAAAGGAAAGCATTTTTGGTGACGAAAGAAAAAAAGTTCTAGACATATGTTTAAAATATGAAATGATCCAGTCAGTAAATTTGTTCATAAAACAAGTTCTGGCATGAAAAAAAGGGGGAGGGAAATGGTTAGAATCCATGATAATTTTGTACCGACTGCTCGTTCTTGTTGTAAGTACTGTCAAGATGTTAGATTTATGAAAGCCTAATTTCTACAATAACAGTCACAAGGGAAAATTTTCAAACCAAATTAGAAAAACGCCAAAAATTAGCATAGATCCTTCATATTCCAGGGGAAGCGGTTTAGAATGGAGCAGGTTATTAGAAATCGTTTCAAAAGTGTAGGCGCACCCTGACCGATAATCTTTGGAATTTTTCAGCATTATTTCTCATATTCCAAGGTGGAAATTAATGAAAATTAATTTAAGCATTGGCTTTTCATGGAGGAACGCTTAAAAATCAAATGTTAAAAGTTGGAGGCAAGTTTCGTTTTAATTTGAAGGAATAGAAATTGAAAATTCGCCAAAGATTATGGTCTAGGTCCTACACTTCTGAAATGACTCTATAAGGACGAGAGAGGGCCTATTAAAAACATTCACTTATGTGGTAAACACTGAAGATATAAAAATGTAAGCTTATCAAAGTTTTAAATTTTGGTCAACTTTAATCTTGTCTGAATGGAAACAGACACAATTTTTCCCCTCATTGCCCAATACTCATATTGATCTCTGACATAGTCATGTGAAAGTGTCGGTGTGAGAGATTATTAGCACCTCACTGTAAATAAATGATGCGTATTAGCATTGGTGTCTTCTTCTCTTCAATATTATAATATCAAAAATATATCCAGGACATACCTATATGTTTTGACTTGCCACACAGATCTCAAATTTACAACTGCAAACTTTTTTGACGGCATAGAGGGAAAATTATAAATTGTGAAAGGAGTTGAATGAATAAAAAATAACATTTTGAACAGTTCAGCTGATGCTTTTTTTTCACCTCCTCACTCTACACTCTACAGTTTGAATATTGCTATTTGGTATTAGACATCTGATGCACTGAAAAAAAAGAGTGCTAAATTTAACAATTTACAAAGTCAATAGTACGGGTAAAACCTGAAAACTGCCAGTTTTACCATCAGAAAAAGTTCAAATTTGTCAACAAGTCCAAAAGTGGCCAAAAATCAGAATTCTTCTCAATTTATCATCTAAACATTTATCATTTATCATTTCATTTATCATTTCACGACCAATCATAAGTGGCGGTAGCCACCCGGCCAAGTAAAAAAAAAAGACCGCCTGAAAACAGAACGAGAGATTTTAATCACAGAAAACACTTCCAACAAGTACTTAATTTAAACCTTACCTTCCAGTTATTATTAATAATATCATTATTATTGTCATTATATTGGCCTTTTTGCCTCTGGAAAGCTTTAAATTAAGCTTGAAAGGTCAAAAATTATGATTTTTTTACTTTTATTCACTGGTTTTAGGTCAATTTTTTTCGATCTCACAGTCAGACCATGGTGCAATGAATCAATGATGTAGCTAGACTAGGACTGCACCAAAGATATTTCAAGTAACAGAAATTTATTTTGGGAAAAGTAAAATAGAAGGAGTATCTTTCTCGATTTCCTAGTATTCCTCAAAAGCACACAAGGCCGATGCACTGTTAATTTTGTTGAGAAAGGACACTTCTTTCAAACAGATAAGTGAATTAACCAATGATGAAATGAGGAAGTAGCGAGTGACTAAACAAGCAGTTCAGCAATGAAAATTACTCTAATGCAGCTCCAAGAAGCTAGGAAGTGTGACATCAGAAGTGTGGGTTTTTGTCATCAATATTGCTTTGTAAGATAAGTTTGTAAAATAAGTCAAGGCTTCAAAAAATAAATCCTTACGACCCCCCCCCCCCCCAAAATTGGAAAAAAGCAACAAAAAAAAGTCTGTGAATTATGGAAGAGATAAATAATCCCCTTCTTTACTTTACGAAACACCTTAGCTACAGATCTACAGATTTACAACAAATAATAAAAATTAAAGATTTTATAAAATTTAACAAAAAAATTGCTTCACAAATGCAAGTTCAATCATGTATAAAATTAAATTAATAAAATGTCTTAATCAAATTAAAATCATACCCAATGAGCAGTTGAATAACAATAAACAAAGGAAAAAAAAAAAAAAAAAAGAAAGTCAAGATATAAAATTGCTGCAATACCACTTAGACAAAAAATAAAAAAAACATCACTTTATGATGCCCGTTGCACAAATAAAAGTTAGTGAATGAATAACACCTACTCTTCTCGAGATTGACTTTCTGACTTTGTCTTTCAAAACGGGAGCACTGACAAGAAATAATAAAATTTTATCCCCTTCTAATTTCAGTGGCGGCTCGTTAAATTTGGTAACAATGTTTTTTCTTCATCTAAAATACCTGTGTAAAACAATTGATTTCCAAAAGGCTATTGACCTCAAGAATCGATTGGTTTACTCAAGTTCAAACGAAATTATTGCATGGCTGCCAAATTGCTCGAGCCACCACTTTCTACTTCTAAATTTTCCACGACAGAGAGATGAGAATTTTAAAATATTATTTTAAGAGTCCATAAACAGAAAATTACAGGGAAACTAAATCCTCTTAAAAAGAAAGGAAAATAGTACATGATCAAATTGACAAGATTTTTCCACTAGAATTTTGAATTTTTAAATTAAAATTACAGAAATATTAAAAATACACTGTCTCTAAAAAACTTCGACAGAGAAAACGTACAAGTAAAAATGAAAAGAGTAAACTTTAGAGAACTTTTAAGGACGTGGTCAAATCAAGAAGAAACAAGACTAATGCTTTGCAGAGACAACAGAGACTGCACACCAGCCGATCGCGCGGTGGACAGTTTTATTTTCGGGGACTCAACAAAATAACAAGGGGAACAACATCCAACGGTTCCTATACGGATTGCTGACCGATGGCCAAAACAATGATGCTTCGGGCTGATTGGCTACTGACATCAACATCTTTGCTCAACAGTCAATACAGGAGCTATTGGATGTTGCTTTGTTGAGACCAAAAAAAAAGTTGCCACTATGGGTCTCTGTTGTCTCAGGTGTTACGAAGAGTAAAAAACAATTTGACTTATATTATTTGATGAATTTGAATGATATTGATATAGTTTCTCTCTGATCAGACCTCAAGCGAGTTCCAGGTGGAAAGTTATACTCTTTCCTTGTCAGAAAATCTAATTAATTACGATAAAGAAATGAAGAAATGGAAGCACCATTATTGGTTAGTTCTGATGATTGATTTTGATGACAGAGGATGAAAAATCAAGAGCCGACACAAAGAATCAGAGAACAACAGAAAACTTTTGTTGAAAATTTTAAAGCATTTTTGGATTCATTCAATTCATGATTTAGAGAAGCAAAATTATTTCTGCAATGGGGCTGTTGCACACTTTTGCTGTAAGCAAATTAATAGTCAATCCTGGTGTAAAAACCTCCAAAACTAAGGATGGCAGCACCAAAATCAACTCCTAAACTCAATAAACGCTTTTATTTCCGCGAGTGTAATGGTAGCATGGGGCAGTAATAATGGGAGATTCCTATCTTAATTTCGTCACTCTTCCTATACTGACAAGGAAGATTCACAGAATAAGTAGATGCCAGAGTTGTAATCCACATCCGATTAATGGTACCGTGACATCTGGTGACACCGGTGTTAAAGGAAAGTTGTCTCTTATTGGTCACTTTTTGATGGAGTTACAGTATTATTCGATGGGAATCTTCTATTATAACTGCCCTACGTAACCATTACGCCCGCGCAAATAAAAGCGTTTATCGAGTTTAGGAGTGGATGTCGGAAATTTTTAGTGCTGCCATAGTTTTTTTTTTCATAGGTTTTTTCATCAGAATCCACTACTAAATGACTTATAGCAAAAGTGTGCAACAGGCCCATTGATTGGACTGTTTTCAAAATCACAGAACTTCAAGAGTTGTGAATTACTTAATTTTTCAGCCTAACTAGATAAGAATGATTACAAACATTAAAACAGCCACCAAGAAGTAGTTTTAATGGAAAAACGGTTTCGACAGATTGGGTGAAAAAAGGAAGAGATAGGTTGCTAAAAATCAATACTATCTTTCAATCATCTTTCATTATTGTTTCATTACTCACCACGTTTTCTTTGGCAGTCTTTTGAATGGTGATTGAAACTTTGTTTCAAGATCGGAGGTTTAAATTTGAGATCATTAGAATACTGCTGATAAAATGACCACACAAAGAGAAAAAAAAGAATAAAAGAGAGAAAAGAAACAATTGAAAGTTAAGTATGTAACTGATTGATCACTTGAGTATCAATGACAAGGAAGAGAATAGGAAGCGGGAAAATACTGTCCGTCCAAGTAAAGAGCATTTTTTTCAATAAGCATTAATCTGAATTTCTTAGATTTTGCAAAACAGACGACTAAAATAGGATATTTCAAAATAGACCTGTTTAGTGTGTTATCACGAAAAAAATTGGAGCCATACAAATGCTCCATCTCACTTGCTATCGTGGGTTTTCTCATAAGAAACAGGATCAAAATTTTCTAATGCAAATTCATGGCAGTAAACAACAAGCTCTCTCAGATTTGATCACACCATTGGATTCCTTTTAAAACATCACGCATTAATTTACAATCATAGTTACAACAAAGAAAGTCTCATGTTTTGTCATTGTCCCACTCGTAGTTTCGTATGGGCACAGAATTTTAGGATATAGGCTTATCGGCACCATCACACCATGTGATATACCTCAAACAAGCTTCGATACGAAGAGAGGTTAGGATGATTGAGTGACATGGCGGTAATACTCCCATAAGAGACTATGGAACACCTTTTGGTTTAACTGTGATTGTAACTTCACTTGTGATCTTTCAGGAATTATGTCGGAGTGAAAAGATACTTTAAGGTACATACAAGGAATCCAATGGTGCAATAAAATTTAAGAAAACTGGCTGTTAACTAGCTTGAATTTGCATTCGAAAGTTTGGATCTTTCTTAAGGGTGAATCCACGAGAGTGAGCGAGATAGAGCAATTGTTTGGATCCAAACTTTGATTGTGACGTCATCACTAAACAGGTCTATGTAATACGGGATACTTCAAATTTCTCGTTGATAGAGTAAAAACTGTTTCTTAAGTAGAGTTCATCTTAGCATATATGTACATAATTACAAAGTTTAAAATAGGTCAAAACTTGGATGTATAAACTTAAATGTTGATGGGAAAAAAGGCAGAGGGAATGTTGTCATAAAAATTTGGAAAAATAAGGCCGAGGAACTGATTTTCAATTCAAAATTGAGTTTCATCAATTGCAGCAAGGTATGTCAACTTCTATTTCTATTCTACAAAAAAACTAGAGCAGAAGCAATTTGAGTACCAGGTTCCGACAAGTAGCAGTGCCTGCTTCCAAAATGCATCAAAACGCATCAGTGAGCGGTTAGTTATAGAGTCAGAGTTACAATTCGTTGCTAATCAACCAATCACCAATGCATTACAAAACATTTCAAAGGGTTTCATTTTGGAAGGAGGCACCGCTATTTGTTGGAACCTGACACTCAAATACTTTATATTTTGAATAAATTGACTTATTTTGTCACTCAAACGTGATAAAAAGGTCTAAATCTGTACCGGGTGGATTTTTGACAGTTCTGGATTTAAATTAGGAAACTTGAGTATACTCTTGATGAGCTTCTAGAGAAGCTGCGATGTAATTACTTGAGAAGGGAACTTGTAAGGGAGTCGATTTCAACAATGGTTACCGGGAACGGTTGCAGAAGATTTTGAAAGTAAAATCTAACAAGGAACGGTCATCTCTTGGTATTTTTTAAGTGTATAAGTGTATAAAACGTAGATTGCTTTCCTCCAGAGCATTTTTAATCCAACAAGAGAGAAATTTAAACGGAAAGAGGAAACAAAAATCCCAAAAATCACCAACCTAAAGATAAACGTAAAAGTAAAAAGGTTGAAGCAAACTGAAATTACATTGACCACATGTAAAAGTATGTTTCCTGCCATTTTGGAATGTATTCAATAAGAGGCTTTAGAAGGGAACTGAGAAGAGGTATTGAGTTAGACAATCCCAGTAGAATCCGGTTTAGTCTTATTTTGGTGTACTTATCATAAAATGGTGATCTCAGTAAATACAGAAGGAGGGATACTTGGCGCTGCGACAGCTCCACTTTTTGGTTCATTGACAATTGTCTTGGGCTGACCGAAGATTTGATTAGATGAATACTGGAACATTGAAAAAATACAACTTATAGTTAAGTGCTATAGAGAAATAAGAAAAAAAAATTAGTCTTGATAGAATTATAAGACTTGATTGATAGGCTTACGGTGATTCCAGGCAAAACTTTTCTAGATTTCAATCCGATAGACAACGCGATTAGTCGCTTTTCGGAAAAGTCGTGTTTCTGGCGTTTTAAATTGAAAGCAAAGAAAAAATGGAAAATCTAATAACATCGACACCTGCAAAATTTTTTTATGGATTTTTTGAGCCCAAAACAAGCAAAATTCGTTAGGAATCAAAGCCATAAATTATGAAATTCATTTCGCCATAAGCTTAGTGAGTGAGAGTGAGTGCGAGTGATAATACATATTTCTATCTGCCTCACTCGCACTCATTGAGGCTATGGGAATTTTTGTATTTCATCATATCCGGCTTTATTTTAAGTGTTTCAGCTTGAAACTTTCCAGGTATCTTCCTGAAGTATGCTTGCAGGTGTTATGCTCCTCAAATTAGCTCATTCAGCCAAAATTTATTGACTTTTGGAGCAGCGCGACATGGTGACCACGGTTCGAAGTAATCGACACTGGAATCATCTTAAATTAAAAACCCCACATTTTTAATTTTTTGGGGTTATCTTTCATTTGTTTTTAAAGGTGTTCGAGAATAGAAATTTTGGGCCAGATCAAATCGTGTAGAGTTTTGCCTATTTTTTTAAACTAAAAAATTCTCCAGAACTAGAAGGCAAAAAAGAGCTAGAAATACCAATACTGGTCATTATACTATTACAGTATACTCATCCACACTGTGGCATAACTCAATGTTAAAAATTGGCGAACGTCACCCTGGTAGTCGGAAGGTTAAACTAAACATTTTCCATTTGATTTGCATGGAATGCGACAGTGGCGCACCCTAGTAAATGGAAGGTTGCAACTCAATTTTCTCATTTTATTACACTGAAAAGTGGCATTTGCCACCTCTTCCCTACAGAGTTTCGAGACTGTGTAATACTTACTGTGATACTATTGTTCATTATTCAAAAAGCAAGGAAGGAAAAGGAGAAGGGAAGAAAAGAGTTCAATCTCTTTAAAAGAACATTCTGTTCCTCTAGGAGTACAAATATGTATTATATTTCTTGAGACCACTCAAAATGCACAGGTTTAACTTTTCCTCATTTTCATTCAGCCTTTGATTCAAGGACACTTGTGTTCATGGAGGTGGATTCTAAAATATTTTGCGTGTAACGTTCTAACACCGGAAACCGTGAACCCGCCACAAAATTCAAACTTTGTCATGGTTGGCAGCTCTGACTCACCGAGAGGAGTTGGAGCTGCCACCTACCGGCAAAGAAGAAAACCTTCACTTCGCACAGGTTTTCGAAAAGGAAGAAGTTTTAGATTCTTTCGTGATTAAAATGTGAGCATGCATTCTTTTAAAAAAACTCACGCCTCTGGAGTAGGCTTTTTTGTTTGTTTTAATATGTAAGAGAGCGCTGTGGGTGGCTCCGGCCAGTTACTTTATTAACCAATGATTTCTCGAGTTATCCTTTAACTTTCTTTCTTTCCCGTTCTGGGCAAGCATTGAGCTTGTTGCTGGGGAAGCTTGATGCTTGCCCAGAAAACCCGTAACTCTACATACGTCGCATGAGTATCATTTTAAAAACGACAAAAGGGAAAAAAATTAGGCAAACAATAGGTAGATACAAACCTTAAAACATCAAAAACCAAAGAAGCCACGTAAGGTTTCCAGGATTTTTTGCTTCCAACCGCCATAAGTGTACTTAAGTGAACAATAGGTTTTAAAATATAAAGAATCTGGAAAAAAAGAGGAAATGTTAACAAAAATGAGTTTCAAAAAAAAGTGATCATAGCAGGGGTAGTGATACTTAGTAGTAAAAGACTAGTCATCCAACCGTCTGTTTGTTATGCTTGTATATCAAAATGAAAAACTAGACTAAACAAAAAAAAAAAAATCACAAAAAGCAAAGAGCTAATACCTACCAGAGTTGGGCAGATTGATTACCAAATAATCGTAATTGTCGGTTTTTCACAGGGTGACTTCATGATTTCAGGGCTGATTTTTTACAAGTCACCCGTCATATTAGTAGCAAAAGAATTAGATCTAATTGAAATGACACAAACCTTTATTTTAAATCTTTGAAGATTATATTCAATTACCATACAAAGGATTGACGATTACCAATTACCCAGTAATTGTGCAATCAATTACACTTCTATTAGCCCAAATCTGATACCTACTAAGGGTAAAATTAGACTTCACATTATTAACAGCAACGTACGACTGAATTCAAAGAACTACTATGCACTTTCTACAAGTTGGAGAAAGCAGCAGAGTCAACTGTGATATAAAAAGAAAAAAGTACATTGGGATTGGGTGAATAGGAACTTTGGACAAGAAGAGGAACAGATTTTGGTGATTTTTTTTTTAAGCTTGTAAAACTTAAGGTAGGTATATGAAGCGCCCTTTTATAAAAAGCCAAAGCTTTTCAATTCATTTCCATTTGATTCCGAAATGTAAGATGAGAAATAAGGTTGGAAAATTCTAAACGTTATCCGGTGAACTCCACCTTCACTTTTGAAACAAGCTCAACATATTTACTTTTAAAACTGCTTACCTCGCCTAGTAATGCTTTATCATTGAACGAGAGGGACTGAGAATCTCTGGCAGCTCTTCCATTTACGACTGGAGGTGCTCCATTGAAATGTGTAGATCTTGGATCTGCGGCAGGAGAAATTATTTTTATTAAAACAAACGAGTTATGAATAAGTAATTTTAAATAATCAGAGAGAATGTGGCATTAAGGCATCTTCTTACTTATAGAACTATACTCATTTCTGTTCACTCTTTATAGAGAATGCCAGTTTATTCTTGCAGAAATGGGGCTCAAGTCAACTTTTGCTACAGGCAATTGAAAAATAGTTCTTGAGTAAAATCCAGCAAAAATTATGATGAGCAAATTAAAAAATTACGAAATTCACTCCCTGATGCACAAAATGACTTTAAAGTTAAAGGCATAGTGGTAAAGCTACGCAAGTACCATGGGTGATGTCTATCTAAAGGGGTGTCTCCACCAGCGAATTTAAAAGCGCGAATAAACTGATTGAGCCAATGAGCTTCTTTGTTGTCGATACATCGAACTCGAACTATCGACTTCAAGGCAGCTCATTGGCTCAATCAGTTTATTCGCGCTTTTACATTCGCTGGTGGAGACACCCCTTAGTTTGAGGCATGTTATGACAAGTTAGACAGGAATCCCACATGACACTTGTGTTGCTCTGCTATTTAAGAGCAAATGCAAATGTTATGTAGGTATCAAAGGAGATTCCTATCTTGTTTGTCACTCTCTCTCTATAAGAACATACTGAGGAAAGCATCAAATTAGGTAGGAATCTCCCATGGTGCCTACAGTGCTCCACCATTACACCTTTAAAATCATTGCGAGAGTCTTTGAGTGAATGTCATCATTTTTTAATGTGCTCATCATAATTTTTGCTGGATTTGACTTAAGAATCATTTTTTCAATTGCTTATGGCGAAATTTAGCAAGAGTCCAATGAAAGCTTGTGTCTACTTATGAGTGTTTCTACTAAAGTTGCTAAAAGTTGATATAGAAGTACTTAGACAAATAGTGAGGCAAAGAGATGAGTGATTCACCTCAAGTCAATATTGAGCATTTTCAGACCAATAAAATGAAAGTAGAGACCTGGAAAGGCAAACATGAGACAATGTGACAGTTGAAGAGTCCTTTGCGACAGAAGTCTGATTTAAATTGAGGAGATTTCCAGAAGAAGAGCACATGAAACAAACAATGGATGTGCTCTTCCAGAGAATTGTGCATAGTGAGCAATTGGAGATTTGTAACTAAGGAGCACACTTGTTGTTTTATCGGCCCTGCTTCCAGAAATGTCTCCAATTATTAACACTTTGGTTTTTTTTCCCCCCACTGCTATTTAACCTCTACTCTTGAGCTTGGTCTCTCCATCTACACGAGGCCAATCCTTGAAATTCCCGACTTTTAAATAGACTGGATAGGAATGGAAAGTAGTGACTTATGAGCACTTGGTTGCACTAATCAAAACAGAATATGTCTGATTGGTCATTAGATGCTCAAGACTGTTAGATAAGACGATAACCAATTAGATATAGTCCGTATTTTGATTAGGTACCTAAACTTGGAAACCATATGACTTGTCTCTACTAATCATATTCTTATCCAGTCCATTCAAAAGTAGAGAATTTCACTGATCAGCTTTCAGAATTCAGTCAAAAGAGATAGAGCTCTTACAGACCGAGGGTAAGGGGAACATTTGTAGTGGTAAAAATAAAAGACAAAAGCATCCAATAATTTGAGAAGGACTACAGAGGTTGATGCCAATATTTTACAACTATGCTTAGCAATGACTCCAAAATTTTAAGGAGCGTAAAAAACCCCAAATAGGTAATAGAAAGTATGAGAAATACAGGGCCAATATCATAGATTCAGATTTTCAATTGTTCATGAATGTTGGCTCCATAAAGAATTCAGTGTCACTTCGAACAAAAAAAAACCATTTAAATGGACTGACTGTCTACAAAGATGTTTTGTCAAACAAGTTGGTGAATAAATCCAGACGCTAAAAAGTGTCTGTAATTGAGTAGTTGAAAGTAAAAAGAGCGGATTTCGACATTTGCTCTTATTACTTTCATCGGCTTTTCGAAACTATAGATGCCATATGAGTATACAGGTAAAATTTCAAGTCAATATTTTCAAAATTGAGCTCACAGGGAAGGTTTAAGTGAAGAGGAACCGTGAAGGACTTATAAAGCTTTCAAAAGTTTGCGCTTCATTTTCTCAAAACTGGTTTTTGCCACATCCGCCCTTTATACATGCAACTACACACTTATAATACGGCTAATCTGAATTTAAAAGAAACTGGAAGAGTGATCGACTAATTTTTTGGGTGCTCTCAGATTTATTTAAGATTTTAGATTTATAAAACCATTGACTTATTAATTTGTAGAGTGAAGTAACGATGACAAATAATTAAGAAAATTGAAGGTGGAATTTGCATTGAACATATTTTATTTTAGAAAAACAAAACAGAGTTGATATTTACCTGAATTTAAACTCCTTATGACTTTACCAGACTTTAAAGTAAGCCCTCCATTTTTTTTCGGGGCAGGCCGACTTTCTTCAAGCTCTTCGGCATCTAAATTATTTCTATTCAGGGGGCGAATCAGAGGACTTTCAATGATATTTTCCTTGTGTGTAAGCAGCAGCCTCAATCGAGACAAACACCTAATAAAATAAAAAAGGAATTCATTAGATGATTGCAACAATGAATGATTATCCATGAAAATGACTAATAGACATTTTAAGTGGTGACATTATCCCGTGAAAAGGTTCGTTCAGCGTTCCAAATGATCTCTCTCACTCTCACATAACCCCCATGTGACTGCTATCTTACTCTCATCGCTATAATCGTATACAGAGACACTTCAACCAGTTGCTTTAATGCGATTTTGAGGGTATAATGTAGAGAAGCAAGGCCCTGTATACAAAATTCGACAAGACATGACAGACAAATCTCCGATAACTGTAAGTATACAAGGTACGTATATTCGATTTTGACAAAACAGAGAAATTAAGAAAAGCGGCCTGAAGCCTGAAGAATGTCCAGTTGAAAAAGCCTTCCGTTTTATTGCGTCTGAACAAATCTTTGGTTGCGTCATTTCATATTTCTAACTTTTTGGCGCCACTTCAAAAGATGTTGCGTTTGAGCACATCTACTAGAGCGCGCGATTGGCGCCATAGTTTTCGGTCCACCACCGTTGTCAAGTCGATTCACAGTATATTAAATGTCACTAAAAAAGTAAAAAACTGACATTCGGTGCGCTGTAAAAACTTGTGTCATAAGCTTATTAGCCACCAAAGGCAGTGTAGAAGAGAATGCAGCCGTCCAACAACCCATTTTCATCAACAGAAGACTCTGCAGACTGCAGCATTTCACAATAACATGAACACGTCAGTCCGACAACCGTGCCTGACTCTGACATAACAATGACATAACCTATAAGAGAAAGCGAACTCATCACATTTTTTTCAGATCAGTTTTCACGTGAACCAAAACATGGTAATGACCACCGTGTCTTATCAGTTATCACTGCGAAGTTCATTATCGTTCTATTAAAAGACGAGGATAAGCAGTGAGTCGCCCCCTCGCCAGATTTGGCCTCTGAAAAGGTGTACCTAACTTAGCAGGGTTTATTTCATCGAGCTCATGTTAGGATTGTTAGGTTGATTTTAATCTAATTCTGAGGCTAAATGCAAGTTAGAATGAAATCGGATATCTGAATTACGTCATACGGCTCTGAAAATCCAAGTTCTAATTTTTTAATTCAAAATATTTAAGAAACATGGCTATGTTAAGGTCTGTTCACGGGGTCTACAAATCTCTGCTGACAAACCACCCTATGAAAGTGCAAGCTATTCAAGCAGGTGAGTCTAACACCATCAAATGAAAATCATAATATTTTGCTTCGCATTACTCAGCTTCTTGCTTCAATTGTCAGGCTGGTAGATTAGTGAAATGCAGGATATACCGATATGACAGAAGTCCTTTTTCAAACAACAGGAAGGAACGGACAGAAATATTGGCAGCTGCTTTTCTAGACTTCCTTGACTAATTCATGGCAAAAACACTGAAAAGCCTTGATACAGATGAATTTGACAAAAACATTCATTGCACTAAGCAAAACAGATAGTTGATTATTGCATAATAGTTGATTATTTAGTTTAATTTATTCATTTATTCAAAGTAAGTGAGCAAAGCCAGTGTAAAAACAAAAATTACAAGATTACGAAAAACAATTATGGGGGATTATGGGATAAAACCCTGAAATACAAACGATAAGCGCTCAATAAAATCACGAAATCCACTCCCAAACTCATAAAATGCTTTCGAATGCGACACCCTAATAGCATTGATTACAGACTAAATCTTATGGCAATTGTATGCTTCTTCTTTATACTTACGTAGTGTCGCAAGAACACCTTGTGAGGATGGAGCTAATTGAGATAGAGAAACCCGATGTAATCAGCGGCAACGGCATTACCGTCTCGCATTTGAAAGCATTTCATGAATTTGGGAGTGGATTTCGTGATTTTTTAGTGCGCTAGTAGTCGTTTTTACAGGGTTTTACCCCATATTCAAGTATTTGTAAGCCTGTAACAAAAGTTTGCAACAGCTCCATTCGACTTTATTTTCATAGTTAATAAAAGCCTATACAGTCCATGATTAGAACGTAATTTGGTTTTTCCATAGGAAAGAGGACATTTTTGCCTTCAAAATTACTAAAGGCTTAAAGAATACGTTGAAGAATATGTTGCAAACCCATACCTGTCAAAAGCTCTTTCTTTTTGAGATCCTAAGCCTCTAGTATCTCAAACATAAAAACCGATATTGGCTGCACATTTGATTTATTTAGCTAAGTGCTTCCTAACTTTTGGCAGGTGAAGCAGTTCTTATTTGCTTTTGTGTATTATGAATATTTTGAAAAGGTAAATTACCTATCTAGCCATCTATTTAAGTATTTGACAGATATATCCCTCATTAATCAATGAGTTTCATTGGTGCATCAAAAGATGTTAGTTACTTGTCGCTTAGAGATTCAGTCTCTTATGATCTTGATCCTCTAACATTTTTTTGCTCTACAGGTTCGCTCATGGGCTTTGGCGATTTTATTTCTCAGAAATTAATAGAAAAAAGTGATAGCTGTGATATGGATAGGACGATACGTTACGGAAGTGTTGGACTTGTTGTGGTAAGGAAACGTAGTTTCAGGAAGTGAGCAACTGCTCTGAGAAATCCTTAAAACTAATACCATTTAAAGTGTCCAAAACTGCTGGGGAAATAATTCTAAAAAAATTGAATAAAGCCTGGTTTCCAATGAGACACAAGGCAACGCAATGATACAATGCAACAGAATTGAACTACAGGTGGTGGATGGGGTTGCTCCCAATGCAACACATAGGATGCAATCCAGAGACTCGACAAAAAAACCTCCTTAAGATGCCCTAGGCTTAAGAATTCCTTAAGAATTCCCCATTAAAACAAAGATTAAGGAGTGAAGAGCGCAGAGGAACGACAAATGATCTACCTTGGAAAAATGGTTCCGAAACGCTTCATTTGTCATTCTCGACCTCGCCCTTCCTCGTTCCTTTTACATTGTTTAAATGGGAAAAACTCAACAAATTTTCAAACCAAGGCCATCTCAAGGAGATTTTTTCGTTGAGTCTCTGAATAGACCTGTTTAGTGATGATGTCACGATCAAAATTGGTTCCAAACAAATGCTTTACCTCGCTTACTCTGGTGGATTTACCCATAAGAAATCAGATCCAAATTTTCGAACGCAAATTCATGCTAGTTCACCACCAGTTTTCTCAAATTTTATTGCACCATTAGATTCCACGTACCTTAAAGTATCTCTTCACTCTAACACAATTCCTAAAAGATCACAAACGAATTTACAATCACAGTTATACTGAAAGATGTTCTATGTTTCGTCCTTGTCTTACTCACGGTCTCTTATGGGAGTATCACCGCCATGACACTCAATTATCCTAACCTCTCTTCGTGTTGAAGCTTGTTCGAGGTATAACACGTGGTGTGATGGTGCCGATGAGCCTATATTCTAGAATTCTGTGTGCATAAGAAACTGTGAGTGGGACAAGGACGAAACATAGGACTTTCTTCGGTAGAACTGTGATTGTAAATTAATGCGTGATGTTTCGAAATTTTAATGCAGCGCGTTTGTATTTTAGGGTACGTGGAATCCGATGGTGAAATAAAATCTGAGCGAACTTGTTGTTTACTAGCACAAATTTGCATTTGAAAATATGGATCCTGTTTCTTATGGGAAAACCCACGAGAGCGAGTGAGATGGAGCATTTGTTTGGAACCAATTTTTTTCGTGACGTCACACTAAACAGGTCTATTGCATCCGATGAGGCTATTGAATGCAGAGGACATCTAGACCAGTTTAGTGTGACGTTACGAAGAAAGTTGGATCCAAACAAATTCTCCATCTCACACACTCTCGTGAGTTTTTCCGAAAGAAACCGGATCCAAATTTTCAAATGCAACTATGTGATAGTAAACAATAAGTTCTCTCAGATTTCATTACAACATTGGATTCGACTACATTAAAATATAATCACGTTACAACAACATTTTTGAAAAATCACACATTAATTCACAATCACAGGTAACTAATGAACCAATTTTTAAGGGGGGGGGGGGTCTATTGAAAATTACCATTGAAATAAAGTCTAGAATTTAGACTGAATAATAAGTGACAGTCACAAACTGCAGAATCTTAATTTTCTCATCATGGATAGTTTCAGCACTGTGTTACAGAAGTCAACAGTTAGCCAACAATGCACTCGTCTGTCGCAATCAGCTGCGAAAAAACTCGCATAGCATCCCAATCTATCTCTCTCACTCTCCTGTAACCTTCATAAATAGCTATCCTTTTCTAGTATAGAATTTTGTAAACGGGGCCTTGTTTCACAAAATTTTTCTTCTCAAAACCTCGTTAAGGCGATTCTTCAGCGTTTGGTGCCGATTTCTGCCACTAGAGCACTACCATTTGATTAAATGTCAAATTACAGGCTGAAACTAATTTATATTGAAGAAAACAGAGTGTCAGTTACTAGATAATCATCGGAAGAATGCGCTGCAAAATATATTATCAATAACTTCAAAAATAAGGCTGAAAGTACCAAAAAATGGAATATCGCAAATTGATTCTTGTACCAAAATGCAATGGAAAGCTCAAGAAACTTTTCCAACGGGTGGAATTATTACTAAAACTGCATATATGTACAGTTGGCACATTAAATAATGTCAGTCATCTCTTTAGATTTTGGCCGAGGTGTGAACCACCCGCAATGCTTAAATTCATTGTAATAAGTAATGAAAGTGGCCTACCTAAGTCAACATTTAAGGAGTTGACTGATACTATTTAATTTGTGGACTTCACATGTTCTACCTAATAAAAAAAAAAAAAAAAAAAAAAAAAAAAAGTGGTTTTTAAAGTGTTTGCCTCAGTTTGTTCTGATAGACGGATTTATCTGGCCTGATCGATCAGTGAATTTGTTAGTTAAAAATTGTTCAGTTAGTCCCCCAAATATCCTAATTAGTTTGTCTTTTATTTTCCAGGGACCATCTCTTCAAAAATGGTTTGGATTTTTGGAGAGGCGAATAGGGAGAGGAGGTTTCAAGACACTCATAGTGAAAGTTGCAATTGACCAGCTATGTTTTGCACCATGTTTTCTAGCATTCATTGTGTCTTTAGTAAACACAGTTCAAGGAAAATCGTTCGAGGAAACGCAGAATAAACTAAAGAATAATTATTTTGATATACTAAAAGCAAATTATATGGTAAGATTTCTCACATAATAAATCGAATTCAAAAATGAAGACCCTTGCTAAAGTAGAGCCAACTTTACCCTTTTGTCTCCTTTGAGGCCCGATCAAGGTGGAACTCGACCTAGTTCAACTCAGAGACAATATACTGTTAAGACCACTAGCCGATCGCAAGGTGGCTAACATTTTTTTCGGGGATTCAACAGAATAACAAAGGGAGAACCATCCAACATGGTTCATGTTTTGCTCTCATTAGAAAAAAAGGCTGCCACCCGATTCCAACAAGAGCAAGATAAGACCCGTTTTTTTCCCCGTCCACTGCCCATTGATCCTGCGGATGGAATTCAGTCAACTGTTTCTCTCTGTTCCGATGGATTCCATTCGCTGCCAATCAATGGATGAGGCACATCAATCAAAAAGTCTTGGTCTATTCTTTCAGAATCTGTAATACTTTTTGAGAAATGGTGAGAACAGGGTGGTCACAAGGGCCAATTCAAAAATTTCCAAAAAGTCCCTGTAACTCAAGAAATGTGGGGTTTTCGGCAAAAATTTATAGGAGTATAAATGTTTCCAATTGTCTCAAATTTACGAATAGGAACTTTTTTTGATATCTTTTCTGGAGACTTCTTTGAGAAAACTTGAAAAATGTGTTTGAGCCCCCCAAAAAACCCCCCAAGGGTCTATCGGGGGCTTTTGAAAATATGAAAAACAGAAAATTTGGGGTCAGTTCCGTGACTGATTTAATGTTTCAAATCGTTTGGTCCAGTAGTTTTTGAGAAAAAAGACTGATCCCTGTTTGGTACAATCTGTATATTGTCTCTGCTTCAACCGATAAGCACCAATCAACCTCAAGTGGTGCTTCAGCCACATTAGAACTTGATTTGAGGGTCATCGATGCCGTTTAGTGAGCAAAGAAAGAGGTGATGCTACTTCAAGTCAAGCCTGACTTTTTGCCAATTTGATTGGATCCCTGAGCAAGGACTGCTGAAGGAATGACTCGATATGGGGACATTTTAGTCTCTTTTGAGGGGGGCTAACAAGGAGAGGATACGAGTTGTGGATCACCGATTTGGTTCAAATTTAACATACATATAGTTCAGGGAAAATAAACGGACCCATATTTTGCCGTTTGCGCCAATGGGCAGTAGTTTCGTCAAAAAAAAAATTTAAAAATCGGACAAAAATGGGTAGAAAAATCGTGTTTTCCGAAGTAACGCTGATCTGCCTGAATTGCGACTCCGTCTCCCAACTCGGATCGGTTGCCGAGTGGTACCGTTCTCGCTCGCCACACTCGTCGTCCCGGGTTCGATTCTCGTTCCTGCTGCATACTTTTTGCGCACTCCATTTTTTTTGTTCTATTTCAATCGTTTACACATTTTGCTCTCGAATATTCAGTGCATCTTTTTCGGCATAGAATTAACGCAATAAGAACGGAAACTTTGATAATTATAGGTACCCAGCAGTTTCTAGCATTTTTTCTCCTGTCTTTTTTCTCTTTGCCTTGCATAAGGACTTTGTCTGACTCTTTTCGAATTGCATATATGCATATTAGGTTAGGACCCCCCCCCCCCCCGACGCCCGCGCGGAAGGGCTACGCAATTAAAGCTTTATGAAATGAAAGCACATAAATTACTTTTGTTCTGATTCTAATGAAAGTTTTCGTCTGATTGTGTTATTCTTTATTAATTTATAAGTGCATTTTTTTAAAAAAAATATACGATCAAAATGACTTTTTTTTATACTGATGATGTTTTTCACCGTAATAACTGTCATCTCAGGCATGTCGTACAGAAAATCAGACTTTTCTGGTACAGCCAAAGATGCAAACAAGGTGTGTTGTAGCATATTTTTTAATAAATAGGTGCACTCAGGACGAAAACTTTCATTAGAATCAGAACAAAAGTAATTTATGTGCTTTCATTTCATAAAGCTTTAATTGCGTAGCCCTTACGCGCGGGCGTCGGGGGGGGGGGAGGGGGGGTCCTAACCTCATATGCATATATGCAATTCGAAAAGAGTCAGACAAAGTCCTTATGCAAGGCAAAGAGAAAAAAGACAGGTGAAAAAATGCTAGAAACTGCTACCTATAATTATCAAAGTTTCCGTTCTTATTGCGTTAATTCTATGCCGAAAAAGATGCACTGAATATTCGAGAGCAAATGTGTAAACGATTGAAATAGAACAAAAAAAATGGAGTGCGCAAAAAGTATGCAGCAGGAACGAGAATCGAACCCGGGACGACGAGTGTGGCGAGCGAGAACGGTACCACTCGGCAACCGATCCGAGTTGGGAGACGGAGTCGCAATTCAGGCAGATCAGCGTTACTTCGGAAAACACGATTTTTCTACCCATTTTTGTCCGATTTTTAAAAAAATTTTTTGACGAAACTACTGCCCATTGGCGCAAACGGCAAAATATGGGTCCGTTTATTTTCCCTGAACTATATGTATGTTAAATTTGAACCAAATCGGTGATCCACAACTCGTATCCTCTCCTTGTAAGATGGTCTCTCTTGCAGAATTTTGAAATTTAGAAATTTGCAAAAAACAATTTTTGGCATACCTATTTTGATAATTATTCTTGAGAAAGGTAAATTAAACTTCTTCAGGGGCTAATTTTAGCTACCTATAACTGCATTAATGAGTGCACTGTTCTCAGAAAATATTGAAAATTTGGTGACTTACGAGCCAGTTCTAAACTACAGAAAATTGTCAAAATTAGACCCGTCATGAGCCTTCATGAACTTCAATATCAGCCGGCACACTTTGAAAATTATCAAGTCACAGTCCTCAAGATAATTTTAGAAATCAATCCCTTTTCTTGACCATATTAGAATCATACAACTCGACAACTACCATCTTCAAAAAATTATTAAATTTTACCACTTGAAGCCAATCAAAATCCTATTTTGACAATCATTATTGTTAGAAGAGCATTTTAAAATCAAACCATTCCTTCTTGAGGCGATCACATGTTTTTACAATCACGTTATTTTTCACATTGAATCAAGCTATTATGCCCTTCATAAGCCAGTCTCGAGCAAGCTTCCAAAGTTATTACAATGAAATTTGCTTAAAATTTTCTCCACTTTACATATTTTTGCTTTGCAGCCGCCACCGTTGAGAGAAACAATACTTTTCCTCACAACCGCACATCCAATCAAGCTGTTCTAATGCTCTCAAACTCGTGTTTTTGTTTTTTTTTTTAAATTTTCTTGGAAGATATGCAATTTGGCTTGAGCATTTGTTTTTGGACCGGTTAAAACTATTGCTCAGAATGATAAGGAGAATCAATACACAAAAATGAAATTAATTTCCTTGTCAGCACTTTCCTGTATGTTGGGCAGTACTAGAGTCCCTATATACTATGTGAGTTGCATCATATCAGTTTCAGTTTCTGATTGACTCTCAGATTTAGGCTGTCAAGAAAGCCCCAAGAGGATAATGCAAAAGGCGGAGGGTTTGTTTACTTTTCGCACACTTGCTTTTATGACACATTTACAGTAACAATAACCCAGCAATTATTGTTAATTTTTCGTCTGTGTAGCATGCGGCAACACTGTGCGTTGCCATATGCAAGCACTAAGACACACACAGGAAACGGGACTCAAGTGGAGACGCTCCCGGGAAGCGTTTGTTAGAAACAACAAGAATTGAAGTTTATCACATTTATTATAACTTCATAATTTATTCAAAAAACAGAAACTTTAATACATTGCACTTTCAGAATTGGGTTTTGCTGTGTGAGAGAAGGTGTAGCATATGGCAACTCTGTGTGTTGCCAAATGCAAGCACTAAGACACACACAGCAAACGGGACTCGAAAGGAGACACTCCACGGAAGCGTTCGTTTGAAAGTGCATGTACATATTTAAGTTTCTGTTTAATGAATAAATTATGAAGTTATAATAAATGTGATAAACTTTAATTCTTGTTGTTTAATTATTCCTTTAACAACCAAACACTCTGCTTGAATTTTACTCTGCAGGCTGATTCTCCCTATTTGGACGAGACGAGACAGCGAGTAACGATGAATCCGATTGGTTTAAACGACGTCACGTGACAGATTTGAAGTCATTGGCGCAAGCTCCGAGTCATGATTTTGAAATTCATGACTCGTAACCAGAGAAAAATACTCGTAACAAGCTCCTAATCTATCACGTCCAAATAGGGAGAATCAGCCTGCTGGAGAACATTATCTCTTTCAATAACGACTGTTATTGTCAAGAATCAGAACCTAACCTAACCTATCAGAGATAGCAAAATAGGGGCAACAGCACAGCGACAAATGACCATCTGCCATTTACAATCTGCCTCTTAGGGGCTCCTTTCATTCGCTTCTCCTTCTTCATTTTGAATGACATGGCACAACTCTCATAGTATACAGGGACTCTAGATGGGGCAAGTGATCTTTGTACCAACCCTAAATTTAATGAATGATGCATTTTCCTCTTTCAGCTGTGGCCATGGGTTCAGATAGCAAATTTTTCAATAGTGCCATTATCTTATCGTGTAGTTGTGATCCAGTCTGTTGCGGTCTCTTGGAATATGTACTTATCATGGAAGCTAAATGCAGCAAAACACAACTCTCCAATTCCATCACAGCTGGCCTTACCGAGTGAACTTCAATAAAACTAAATTTGGCCTCCTTCCTTAATATTAAAGCAGTGTGGACAAAAGAACTACAGGAAAATTTAATTTTAAGTTGTTTCTAATGCTTTGTTCAGCACTCATGTTGAATCATTTGCTTTAAACTTTATAAAACTGTCGGAGCAAATGTTTCACTCGATCCTAAAAGACACGAGTCCTAAAAGATTAACGCAATTACAGAATAAGAGTAGTTTTCTAAGAAGATATAAGTTAATGTGAAATATTTTAAAAAATGTTGAATTAAGGAACTGCTGAAATATTTTAAGAAGTAGCTTTATTTTTCATTTTGGTAGAAATGAATTTTGCACCGTGATATACTCTTGTAAATAATTCTACCTCAATAGAGATGAATAACCGTTAGTTAAGTATTGTTATAAATAAGAAAACGATTTTTGATAATGGTATTTCAGTTTGGTTTTTTGACTTTAGTAGAAAAGGCGGCGATCCATGTATGCGTACCTTCAAACATGTATGCTGAAGTAGGGTAAAGAAATTAGAACTATGAAGAAAAGATTGAATGGACCTGGAATCAAAATGGTCTTTAAAACTGTTAATCCGACCAATTAACCATAATATATGGATATTATTTGTGAGAAAAGTACCTTGAAATTAAATTTCAAACACTTTGGGGCATAGATGGGCTAACAAGAGGAGGTCACAGCTGGGCCACCTCTGTAATGGTTCAAATTTTGCATCATTTTTGCATTGAGAGTTGGTCAAAGCCTTGTCATCACTTTTCACGAATGGGCTCTAGAAAGCTCAAAAAAGCTTTTTGGAAGTTCACGGTGTTTATATTGCAAAAATAGCGTCTCCCAAAGAGGACATATTGGCATAGTGGGTTGAGGCATGCACTTTTATTTATGCAACCCGGGTTCGAGTCTCGCAACCGAACAAAAAAAATGTTGACTTAATCTAATTGTTTCTTAATTCGTTGCTTTATCCGTTTAATTTTCAATTGTAAATTTAAACTTTTGCTTCTCGTTCTAATTTTCACAAAACAAAAAATTCTCTTGCTCAGAAATAAATGGAAAAAATTAACTGTCGTTAACCATCAACGGTAGTGCTCTGGTGGCAGATTTCAGCACTAACAAGGGGACCTTACGGTGATGCCGCCTCCAATTCTGATCAAATTTTCTGGCATGGTAATTGATGACAAAATATTAGACCTGTGTTTTTCCTTTTTTTGTGAACAGACCTTAGTTTCATCGCAAAATATTTTCAAAGTTTCAGAAAAATTACGACCAAACTGTCGTTGAGACAGCATGCTGTGTCAAGTTGGACAATTTTGGTCGATCCACTCACCTGCAGTAGTGGCACGGTTGGTAGTGTCTCTGACTGCCAAGCTGGAGGTCGCCGGTTCAAATCTTAAGCTTGCTATTAAATTTTTTAACTTTATAAAACACGCACCGACCCTTCCGCAACTTTGGGAGTTAAAATGATGTGCAGTTAGCTGGAGCTTCAATTAAACAGGGATGAGTAGAAGTGAAAGTTATTGAATCAATGAAGTGGGTTTTAAAAAGTTAAAAAATATGCTAGCAAGCATAGGATTTAAACCAGCGACCTCCAACTTGGCGATCAGAGACTCTACCTACTGCGCCACTACGGCAGATGAGAGGAGTGACCGATTTTGCCCAACTTGACGCTGCATGCTGTCTCAACGACAGTTTCGTCGTAATTTTTCCAAAACTTTGAAAATATTTTGAGATGAAACTAAGGCCTATTTGCAAAAAGTGAAAAACATGGGTCTAATATTTTGTTATGACTACCATGCCTGAAAATTTGATCAGAATCGGAGGCGGTGTCACCGTAAGGTCCCCTTGTAAGTGCTGAAGATTTCACTTGATTCCAGGGTCGAATAGTTGCAACCACAGGCACCATGTCGCGCTGCTCAAAAAGTTAATAATGTTTGGCAAAAATTGATGAATACCTATATTAAAAAACTACACTTTTTTGGAATGTCGGCACTTTTAAGCATACTCCAGAGAGATTCCCTGAAATTTTCAAGATGAAATACTCAAAAATTACGCCTACCCACAAGCCTGAATAAGTGCACGAGAGGTAGATGAATATAGTCTCGCTCGCTCTCACTAAGATTACACAAATTCATTTCAAATACTACGCCTTTCATTCTCAACCAATCTTGTTCATATTGCACTCAAACATTACACAGGTGCCGACTGTCTTGATTTTTGCGTTTATTCCTCGCAATTAAAAATGCCAAAAACACAACTTTCCCCTAAAGTGACAAGTGGTGCTATCCATTGGATTTAAATCTGGAACAGTCTCACCTGGAATCACCTTAAATTTATCTCAGTTGATGCGTTCCGGATATGAAAAATAAAGCTTAACTCACTTGACAATTTGCATGAGTAAGATCACCATCCATTTTCCTTTTCTTCCAAGTGCTTTGTAGCATGATAATTCGATGAACACCTCCGAGTGTTCCAGTACGGTGAGCCATATTTTCAAATCATCAGCACTTTCATCAGGATTACTGGCTGTGGAGCGAGATTTTCTTATGATCCTATCATTGAACAGTACGAGTAAGTTGGACAAAGAGTAAATCAGCTCAGACCAAACACTGGAGTCATCGATGCGTGCTAAAACAGATTCACCAGTCAAATAGAGTTAGGTTGATTCGTACTTGACCAAGTTCATGCAAAATTCAAAAATAAATGAATACTGAAAAGTTCCTATGCTCGAACGTTTAGAAGACTCAAATTTTGACTAATACGTACAACCTAAATTTTTAGCTAGCACAGATATTTTTCGGATTTAGAAAAGAAAGCTGATCTGTTTGAAAGGGACTTGTTATTTCTTTGTGGAAACTCAAAAGAAGTTTAAAATTTATCTACCTTGCGTGATTTTTGTATATGATGCCATGAAATATTTGACAAACATCAATTAATATAAAATCAGTGGGGTGTCTGCAGTGGCGTACGCAGGATTTTTCTTGGGAGGGGCTCGCACTGATGAGCATTTGACTGAAAATTGTTCCCCCCTTCCCCTCCACCCCCAAAAATCGGAGGTCTGGGGGGGCTTTAGCCTCCTTAGCCCCCCCCTGCGTACGCCACTGGGTGTCTGTCTGTCCTCTTAAGGTGATTCCATGCCACGCAGGTGACCAAGGATTGGTAGATCAATTAATGGTCATTTACCGGATTTTATGGAGTTTTTTTGTAAAACGAGGATTGTCCGCACCTGTAGGTAGATCTAACAAAGATATCTGTTAAGTTTGGATGCTCAAATCCGCAAAATAAGGATGTAATTATTTACAAAGAACTCCAGAAAATCCAGAAAATTACCATTGATTGATCGACTTATCAAAAATCAGTTAATCAAAATCAGTTACTTCCCAATCAGGTGTGATTCGCAACACCTGTGCTGACGAAGGAGAGCAGGAGAACCTTCTGAAATGTTATTCATGAAAAATGAACACAGTGGGAGAGCTGCAACTATTTTTAATGTTGGGACACTTTCGTTTAAACAACAAAGGGGCTTCTGCTAACTTTTGCGATTTGTGATTGAATCATTAATTCTTGCATAAAAACCAGCAAAAATGACGATGAGTAGGTACACTAAAAATCACGAAATTTACTCATAGACTTGCAAAACAACTTTCAAGTGAAGGCAGTATAGCAGAGCTACGCAGGTACCATGGGAACCTATCTTAAAGAGACTTTCCTCTGGGTGCTTCCACAGAGAGGGAGATAAATTAGATCAGAATCTTCTACGGTAACTGCATAACTCCACCATCTATGCTTTTAAATGTGCCATCTTAAATATTTAATGTGCTCATCGTAATTTTTGCTGGATTTTACTCAAGAATTAATTATTTATCGCATAAAGCAAAAGTTAGCATGAGCCCTTATAATCATTTTTGTCAAGAACTAAAACTTCTTGAAATTTTGGTATATATCCTGAGGGGTGCATCAAGAAGTTGGGAAAAGGATCACAACCTGGAGCCAGCGACTGATCTCTTTAAGAAAGTCTTTAGACTGCCTTGAACTTTTCTTTCCCAAAGTTTTGCCAGTTTACTTACAGCAAGTGAAGAATATTGATACTTAATAAGTAGATAGGTACCCATCCAAGTTCTCCTAAAATCCAAGACAGCTACAGTGTACCAAAAAAAATTATCTAAAAGAGATCTAAATAACTAGTGATATGGCTGCATCTTAAGGAGATTTCATGCCACATGACCAAGGTGATTCATTAATTGATTGGTTAATAGTCATTTACCGGATTTTATGGCGTTTTTTTTTATAAAACGAGGATCGTCAGCACCTGTAGGTAGATCTAACAAAGATATCTGTTAGGTTTTGATGCTCGAATCCGAAAAAAAAAGGACGTAATATGGGATCTCGCACTATTGCAGTGCAATGCGAAAGATTGAGCAGTGTTTGCGCAAATATCCAAAGTGAAGTCCATATTTTGCAAATTTGAGCATCAAAACTTAAAACAGATATCTTTCTTAGATCTACCAATAGATGCTGACAATCCTCGTTTTTCAAAAAAACTTCATAAAATCCGGTAAAGGACCATTCATCGATCGACTTGTCGATCACCTTGGTCACTTGCGTGGCATGGACTCACCTTAACATAACATCAGACTCTAGCAACCTTCTCCCCCCCAGAATTGCCAGGTTTGAGCCGGGTATAATAGTCCGCCCTAAAGTTGAGCAATGGGATAGGGTTAGTAGACCGTGGACTGTCCATGCTCCCTTGTAGCTGTATTCTCATCAAAAATAGTCCACGTGTGGACTAATCTTGCCACGGTTGGCAACACTGCTCCCCCCCCCCCTCCCCCCAAAGTCAAACATACAAATTTCTAAACTTAGGGAAAAAGAACAAAAGACTTTTGTAAATTCTAATCTTACGAGAAACTTGCAAAAATTGACTTAAAAAATGTCAGCGAGCTGATTATTTACTTCATCATTGAGCCGGTCATCAAGAATGTCTACGAGTAACACTATTGGTCGAGAATTGAAAAACTTGGCTATTGCTACAGTAACCATCATTGAAGTGCCTTTTACTTTCTCACACTAACGAAGTTAGAGATTGAGAAAGTATTGCGATGGCGCAGATGTCTATCTGTACGTATCCCGCCGTAACTTTTGAATTAATGGTCCATATGCATCCAAATTTGCAGAGAAGTTGCTTTCATCATTCCCAAGAGGATCATTTTTGTTTTTTGGAAATTTTAAATTGTAGGCAGGGTATGGAGGGTTAAAGGTTTCCATTAAAATCAATGGGAGAATAGTTAAAATGAGTAAACATAAGGAAAAATTGGGATGTTTCACATATAGCTGTTTCAATTTTGATGAAAATTTGCAAAAAAATTGCAAATAGCCTACTGTAAAATTAACCCCTTAAAGGGGATCTCCCCCAGAATATTATAGGGGGGTATGGGGGTCTCCCCTGGAATATTAAAGAGGGGTGTGGGTGTCTCGTCTCCCCCAAAGAAATAAAGGGATGTCTGGGGGGGTCCCCTGCATAATTTTGATGTGATAGTGAATGTGAATAGTATACGTGGGATATTCTCTACAGTTTATTTTATAAAGCTATCCTACAAACAGCCTTTGACTATCGGGACTCTCACGATGGTTGCCATTGCAACGGCAAAGTTTTTCAATTCTCAACCAACAGCGTCACTCATAGACAGTGAGTATTAACAATTGGTTTGACAATGAAGTTAAATGAGAGGTGGGCAGGTCTGCATTGATCTGCCAATCATATTCGTAGGGTCCAAATAAGACCAGGAATAGTTAAAGCGTGGACAACCCACACCCTGAAAGACAGGTAGTGAGACAGTCGAAACACCAGCCTCAGATCTTTCAAAAAGGAAATAGTATTTTCGACCCACACACAAGCAATGACTGTGTATTTTTGACCCTATATGGGTAATGACAAGGTCGAAATGGGATCAGCAACTCAATTTGATTGATCATGCTGTGACTTTCAAGACCCTGTTTTCAGAGAAATGCTCATAGTGGAATTCAGAAACATCTGTTTGATATCTACAAAGCTAGGTTAAACCGGCCTTCACTAGCTTCATAAATACCAAACGAAAAATAGTAAATGATATTGATGGAAGGAAAATGAAGAGCACTTGAGCATTTCAGATTTTTCTGAAACTACTCAAACTAGATCACTTTGAGAAATCAGAGGTTAGTTATCAATTTTCAAAAAAAAAAAAAAATAAGTGCTCCACAGTTCCTAATGTAAGTACTTCTAGCCATTTCCCATGAATTAAGTCTACTACGTTTCCGACAAATAAATCTGAGATTGAAGCTCAGCTTACAGTCACAACTTAAAAGGTGGAGATTGGTTAATCTCGGGTCCCTGTACATATGAAAGAGTCTCACCATGTGAAGAAGAGGGTGAAGGGGGCATCCACCCATACTGATTGGTTGGGTTCACTGAGGAGGCGTTCCAACAGTCACCTTAGAGAGAATGGCACCAGAGAACGCCTCATTGAACTCCGTGACAGCCTGAAATCCACAGCCGATCGGAATCAAAACTCTGTATGGCGAGACTCTTTAATAGGTATACAGGGGGACCCTAGGTCAACCAGCTCAATATTCACTTAAATTATTTGAATAAATACCCACAAAAGATAAAAAAAACTTGAGACAGAACAATAAAAAATTTTAGGAAAAATATATTTAGCTCAAAAACTTTAACACCGAAAAATTAGAATCACAGTCAATCATTGAAGCAGATATCACTCGGTAAGTTTATAAAAGGACAAGATGATTCTAACGGTAAACGATATTACAACGGTAATCTTAGAACATGACAAAAAATAAGACTTATTACATTGGAAGAAACCTTTGTACTTTGAACATGACATGAGTTCAGAGTCGTGAATGTGTTGCCTCCCACAAAAAGGGATACATCAGTAAATTTAAAAATTTTGAGAAAAACAATGTACACTGATCCTTCTGTATTTTTCACACTCTCTCAATCTAGCTAGCTATTAGAGAACTCAATTTCTAATATCTACAAATTGTAGAAAGTGTTAATTGTAGATATACAGTAGAAATAGGTGATCATCAATTTAAAATAAGCTCTGAATGCTAGCTAAATTGGATCAGCATGAAAAACTTTGAGAATCAGTGTATGACTCAAAATGCGTAAATTTTTTCATTCCTTGGGGTGGGAGCCAACTTCCAGTCGACTTTACAAAAGATATTCTACTGAAACTTTTCACTTTTAGTTTCGGGAAATAACAGTGAATCCAAGAGGGATTTCTAAGAGGAAAAAAGAGAATAATAATAATAATTAATAATAGTAATAATAATAATTTACAACGTGAAACACAGAAAAAATTGGGAGGGTAGGGGAATAAGCAATTGTTGAGGCAAAAAAATTGAAAACTAGCAGTTCATAAACATTGTCCCACGTTGAATACAAATTTCATGATAAAAATTAGATGGTCAAGTTTGAAGGCAGACACTCTAGGCACTAATTTTTGAGCATGATGAAAATCTAGTGATTCTTTTCACTCATGCTGTAGCCCCTTCTCTTGCAGATGCTTCTCCATACCATAGGGCAAGACTACTTCATTCCGAATCCAGGGCGGTTAAGCATCTCTTAATGTGATTCTTCAGCGTTTAGTGCTGATTTCTGCCATCAGAGCGCTACCAGTCGATTAATGTCTAATTACCGGCCGAAAGCGATTAATATTTAAGAAAACAGAGTGTCAGTTACTAGATAATCATCTAAAGAACATATCTGCAAAATATTTCACCAAAAACTTCAAAAATAAGGCTGAAAGTACCAAAAAATAGAATATCGCAAATCGATTCTTGAATCGAAATGCGATATTTCATTTTTTGGTACTTTCAGCCTTACTTTGAAATTATTGACGAGATATTTTGCAGAGACGTTCTTCAAAAGATTATCAAGTAACTGACTCTGCGGTCTCTCGAATGCAAATTATTTTCAGCCTATAATTTTACATTAATTGATAGGTAGTGCTCTGGTGGCAGAAATCAGCACTCTCTGAAGAATCACCTTAACTCATAAATGCCAGCAGCCCAATTTTCTCCTGGAGAAAGCTGAAAAAGATCCCAGCCAGAGCTCTTGGTTGAGCCATAGCTGTTACCTTCCGTACGTTTTCCGAACTTTAATCACTCGTTCTTTGAATTCACACTTTACTTCTTCTAAGAATACAACAATGCAAAAAATGTGAAATTCAATTACTATATTTCATTTCGATTCAAAATCATAAGGGGGATGGGCCAAAAAAGAAGATAAATATTCAGAATTTCAGATAGAAGGACGTAAAAGTAAATTTGTAGTTTTCAGAAAAATGTATTTGGAACTAATTGGTCTACTTGAAGAGTTATTAAGGGGAGCCGTGGCTTAAGTACACATAGGATTTATGCATGGCTGCTGTGAACTAGTTCCAAAAAATACACCAGTTTGTGTAGCAAGGATACGCCACCACCCGATACTTGAACACGGGGCGGGGAAGAAACGATACAGCACGTTATAGCAGCCCTGGATTTAAACATGACCTAGAATACAGCCAACGGTTTGGCGCTCATTTGCCTTAAAAAATTTCAAGCTACAAATCAGGAATATATTCAGATTGTACAAACTAAAAACAAGGAAAATTGCAGAATCAGGGGAGCAGAAGAAATGGAAAATAAAGTGTATGAATCTAAGGAGCAAGTGATGGAGTTTTGGAAAACAAAGGGTAAATAAAGTTTGTCCCAGAGACGATTAGACTTCGTGGTTCTACAGCTTTCATGAAAACATCAACTTTAAGCTGCCGGATCGTGCAACCTGATTGGTTGGGAGCAGAAAGCAGTTGACGTTTTTAAGGTGATTCCATGTCACTTAACCTAGGTGTTCGATTGGTTGATCGATTCATAGTCATTTACCGGATTTTATGGAGTCTTTTTATAAAACGAGGATCATTAGCACCTGTAGGTAGATCTAACGCAGATATCTGCAGAGTTTGGATGCTCAAATCTGCAAAATAAGGACGTATTAATGGGAATTTGCACAAACCCAGCTCAATCTCTCGCATCACACTACAATAGTGCAAGATCTCATAATTACGTCTTTATTTTACGGATTCGAACATCCAAACTTCGCTAATATCTTCATTAGATCTACTTACAAGTGCTGACGATCCTCGTTGTATATAAGAACTCCATAAAATCCAGTAAATTACCATTAATAAATCCCCTTGGTCACAAGCCATGGAATCTTCTTAACTGAACAGTTGTCAAGTCCAATCATTCTTGTGACAGCCTATATCAACAAAGGCTTTCCTGCTATAAATTTTAAGCAAATTCATGAGTTTTTTAAGAGTTTTCATACAGAAATTTTTTCATCAATACAAAGGGAATCACAAAGAGGCAGGGGGAGCAAATGTATGGTGATAAGGACCAGCAAGTGAAAAGAATCGCCCTGCATGTTCATCTTCTTATAACAAACATTTTTAAACACAATTAAGAATGAGACATGAGCGAGGACTCATCTTCTAGTCAATGAGACATTAAAAAAAAAAAAATAAAAAATAATACAAAAAAGCTTAAATTATGCCTAAAAATTCAAACAAAATTTGATCTAAGGAGGTAGAGAGGAAACACGACTCAATACTGAAATACTACGTTTCAACAAAGAATAAGATTTAGCAAATGAGAACAACTGAATAAATATAAGTATACAAGACACCTCGGACCTCCGGCTGTACCTTTTCACTCCCGGACAGAAAGTTGAAAAATTGAGATAGAAAAAGTAGAAAAAAGAAATTGACTCGAAAGACTTCGTTGACATTCAAAAGCCCACAACCCTTCCTCTCTTAAGGTGATTCTTCAGCGTTTAGTGCTGATTTCTGTCACCAGAGCGCTACCGTTCGATTAATGTCAAATTACAAGCCGAAAGTAATTTATATTTAAGAAAACTGAGGGTCAGTTATGAGATAATCATCTGAAAACCTCTCTGCAAAATATCTTGTCAATAACTTCAATGATAAGGCTGATAGTACCAAAAAATGACAGATCGCATTTCCATACAAGAATCCATTTGCAATATTTCAGTTTTTGGTACTTTCAGCCTTATTTTTGAACATATTGACAAGATATTTAGCAGACGTTCTTCAGATGATTATCTAGGAACTGACACTCAGTTTTCTTAAACATAAATTACTTTTGGCCTGTAATTTGACATTAATTGAACGGTAGCGCTCTGATGGTAGAAATTGGCGCTAAAAACTGAAGAATCATCTTGAAGATTGCATTATTTGAAAGATGTCAAGGTTTCAAGGTGGACTCTTTGAAAAATAATCCAAAGTTGAGTGATACACGCAACTAAAAAAAATGAAGATGCTAATTTAACATTTTGGATGTTAAAAAACTGTGCGAAAACTCTCAAATGCTGACTCAACACTCCTGCTGTTAATTCAACATCCTAGGATGTAATCATAACATCCTTGAATGTAATCATAACATCCTTGGATGTAATCATAACATCCTTGGAAGTAATCATAACATCCTTGGATATAAACTTAACATCAGGTTTGGTAAAATAAACATTCAAGAGTTGCCGCACACTTTTTCAACACCCAGGTTGTTGAATTAGCACCTTATTTTTTTTAGTGTGGCTAAAAAGACCTCAAAAAAAAAAAAAAAAAAAACTAACGCTGCAAACTGTAAGGCATAGTGACTCTTGAATCAAGAATTACAATCAAGTAAGAATGAAAGGACCCAATCTCATAAAGTATATGGGCAATAAAATAACCCCTAAAATCCAATCTGCCATGACTGTTGATGAAAAAGTTACTACAAATTATGCTTTTTCTTCTGTTAGTCTCTTTTTTCACAGATATTCTTGGCCATGTATTGCTCATTCGTGGACCATTCTTCTGAGGGCTCCTTTACACCTTCACATCTTTTAAAGGCAAACAATTCAAAAAGGGTAGAATTACTAACTTTTGCAGGGTGGCATTTATTTCTTGCTTCCAGACTTTTTGACTGATGCATCACAAGTCAAACCTCAGCAGTTATTTCTCAAAGGCACCCTAAAACCCTACGGCACCCTCAAGTTTAGGAGTTATCCTGTAGTTTTCATGAAGTAAAATGAACACATGACAAAACAATCAAAGGAACTTGATCTGCAAATTTAGAATAGCAACAGTTTTTGCTCAAAAATGATTACACTGATCACAACAGTTGATCATAAAGTCCCCCTCACTCAAAAAGGGGTGAGTTTTGGGCAAAAAAAATTGATGAGGTGAAAAAATGTCAACAATTGCTGTTGTGTTTTGAAAATCAACTTTTTTTTTAAAAAAAAGTCACTGAGGGGCATTTGATTGAGAAAATTTGAAAAAAAGAGCTATGAATCTCTCTACAACCTCCCAAGGGTGGGAGAGTCAGGGGCGACAGAAAATTTCAAAAATGAATTATTTGGGGTCAACGCACTATTTAAATATTTCATTATGAATTTTTTCTATTAGCCATACTCAAGCAAAAAGGTGTAGCCCGATGGTCTGAGACATCCAGTAAATAAAAAACAAGGTGATGAAAGTGTTCCGAATTACGATCTAGACAGTAACTTTAAATCTATGGGTAAACCTTTCTTACGATGATAATTTTAACACAATGTTGATACAAGTTTCCTCCATTACAGAAAACATTTCAGTACAAAGGTATGACTATATGACTAACTTAGAACTCAACAAGAATGAATGGTCACATCCTAAAGTACAAAATTTTTAACGATTAAAAACTTTAACTTTCTACATATATGAAGATAGGGTCCTGAGAATTGGAAAACTCCAACAAAGGAGGAACACAAAGAGACGACTGTGGGGGGGGGGGGGGTGTAAGTTATTCATAAAATGGCATTACATTCGGATCAATCGAAACTTCACCGGTCAGACTACCAATATTTACACAACAATCAGAACAGCTAAAATAGGGCACACGGAAAAAAAGATGAGCGTCACAGTCATCAAAGTAGGCGTGTCCTCTATTTGGTAACTTTTAAGGTGATTTTTCAGCGTTTAGTGCCAATTTCTGCCTCCAGAGTGCTACTGTTCGATTAATGTCAAATTACAAGCCAAAAGAAATTTATATTTAAGAAAACGGAGGGTCAGTTACTAGGTAATCATTTGAAGAACATCTCTGCAAAATATCTCATCAATAACTTCAAAAATAAGGCTGAAAGTACCAAAAAGCGGAATACCACAAATCGATTCTTGTATCATGATGCAATACTTCATTTTTTGGTGCCTTCAGCCTTACTTTGAAGTGATTGACGAGATATTTTGCAGACATTTTTCGGATGATTATCTAGTAACAAACACTCCATTTTTTCAAATATAAATTACTTTCAGCCTGTAATTTGTTATTAATCAAACGGTAGCCCTCTAGTCGGAGAAAACAGCACTACACGCTGAAGAATCCTAAAAGCCAGTGAATCCCACTTTGAGGTCATAATGCCAACAGTTGGGAAAATACTCTGATTAGTGGATTTTCCCCAATTGTTGGTTGCACTACCTTTAAAAGTTGCAGGGTAGAGGAGAAACCTACATTGGCAGCACTGCTGCCAAATTTTTTCACCGCCGTTTCTTAGAGAAAAAAACAAACAAACACAGAAGTCCTTGACAGCACAAGAGATCTCATGTAGAACAAACATTTTTGCAAAAGAAAAATTCAAACATAGAAACTATTTCTAATTAAAGCGTGCATTGCTGGCGAGTTTCAAAATGCCTTCTTTGATTTCAAGTTCCGCGTGTATCAGTGATAATTTTGGACGAGACACACACTTGGATCCATATCGGAACACCAACAATTTTTATACAGAGAACTTTGTACATAAAGGATCATACTCTAATCAACAAAACATAATATTGAAAACAGATTACAATTAATCAATTAATGATTTACGAGAGTGTCACAACTGCTCAAATAGAGTAGGAAATCAAAGAGTAAAAACAGAAAAAATAGTAGTAGTAGTGGTAGTTCAACAAAAACAGAGACTTTTTCTTTCACTGAATGTTTCTGCTCTGAACGCTTAAAATAAGGCACAGATTGAGGTTCATTTCAGCACATAATACAACTACATTCAACTCTTCAAGAATCACATGAACCGAGTTATACTTTTGTAAGCAAAGCGTCTGCAGGCTAATCATGAACGATCGTATCGTTATGCTATGGAGTCAATGATCGAGTACGTGTTTTCTTATGAGTGGTGCCATTCCGATAGAAACCCTCCTATCTCTGCGGAAATTCTCCGATAGCTCAGGAGTCATAGGCGCATTTCTGCAGTTATGGGAGGGTTTTTATTAGAATAAAACCTATCAGAATGGCACCACTCATCAGATAACACGTACTCGATCATCGACTCGATAGCATTACGATACGATTGTTCGTAATCAGCTTGCTGGTAAACTTGAACCCTCCACTCAGATGACATCATAACAGTATTCCAAACCACTCACTCCTCCACTAATCTGAATGGATCAAAAATTATTGGGACAGATAAACACTGCATGTTTTGATTTTTTTCCAAAAAGATCATTAGATCTCTTAAAACTAGTTATCATCATTCACTGAAAGAGGAAAAGCCCAAAATTGAAGCTAATAGTAAAAACACTGTGAATCACAAAATTAGAGATTAAATCTAGCAGCAATACGATATAGATTGGAGCTCCCGAATTTCGAATATCGCATTCTGACAAGTAGTGGTGCCTGCTTCCGAAATGCATCAAAACGCGTCCGTGAGCAGTTAGTTAGAAACAAATCAAAACTCAGTGTTAACTAACCACTCACTGACAGAGATTCAGAGCTACAATCAAAATTGAAATTTGCACCTCTCCTTGAGAAAACAATGAAGAATACTTACAGACCTGAAATTTACCATTCAATAACTAATTCAAGATGTTTCAGCGCAGACAGAAATTACTTTCCATGATTGAAATAACTCAAACTCTAGTCATAGAAAGTAATTTCTGTCTGTGCTGAAACATCTTGAATTAGTTATTGAATGGTAAATTTCAGGTCTGTAAGTATTCTTCATTGTTTTCTCAAGGAGAGGTGCGAATCTTAATTTTGACCGTGGCTCCGAATTCCTGCTCACCGATGCGTTTTGATGCATTGCTGCAGCAGGCACCACTACTTTTCAGAACCTGATACTCATAATACGTGAGCTTTAGTGCGTAGACCCTCTTTTATGAGTTTTCCTTCAAAAAAGTAGGTACGTTAATTAAAGCTCACGCAGAAAAAAAAAATGTTTTAGATTTAAAGAGAAATATTTTTGAATTATATGACAAAAAGACGTTTTTTAAAATTGAAACTAAGTTTCGTTAAATTAAAAATACTTTTCATTAGATCAAAATACCAAATTTTCAATTTAAAAACAATTATTTATAATTGAATACAGTTACTTTTAATTTAAAAACAATTAATTTTAGTTTAAAAGTACGTCTTATTGCCATATAATTAAAAAACATTTTTTTTCTCTGAGCATGAAACAAATTTGAAAGGGTCTAAATAACTGATTTTTACTATGTTACAACTAATGGTTGATTGATTTCGATCACTTACAGAGCAAGCGGTTGAGAATCACCTTGGAAAGGTTGCATGAGATTCCATTTCAGAGGTTTTCACTTGGTAAAAACAGTTAAAAAGTGGTGGGCAGAGGCGTGATCCCCTTTCTTAAACATCTTAGTAACTAGATCAGAATGTTCAGGAGATTTAAAATGAGTCAACAGTAAATCAACGTCTTCAGGAGCACACGGCAAGAGATCTTTCGTACAAAGATTACAGTACGCATGTTTGTTTTCATAAAAGGTAATTGTCGCTAAATTAAGTTCAAAATATGCAGCCAGACCAAATTGGGTGGATTTCTTTTCGTGTTGCCGTCCATTAAAATGTTGAATCAAATTTTTCAGATCTTTGCTTTCATTCTTGATGGACATGCAGCAGTGACAGGCCGTGCAAAGAGCAACTTTCGAATTTTCAAGAACAAGCGTGCAGACCACATTTTCAGACAGCACAAGCTGTTCAGACTGATACAGTTGGGAGAAAGTTACAAAATAATCTTTCAATTCAAAAACTCTGAAAATAGTATCCAAATTTGATATCTCTTTCCGTTCTGTTTCGCACTTGTTTGCTGGTTTAAAATCCGACAACACATCAACAAAATTATCGGAGAATTTCCTGATCCTCACTGTGTTGGGACCTTTTTCTGAGCTTGTTTCAAATTCTTTCCAATCGGGAACTTTATCAACAATTTCAGCACTTCCTCCGTCTTTAATTATTTTTTCAAACTGAACTGCCAAAGTTGTATTTGGCTCGGACTTCCAAATCTGACCAGACGAAGAAACTTCATTTTCTTTGTCACTGTCATCCACATTCTTTGATTTGCGGACAGATTCATTATTAGACCAATTAGCATCCGGTTCTGTTTTGATGATACCATGAATCTCATTTTTCACAACAGAATTATTAGGCGCCGTACTTTGATGGAAGAAGGAATTTACAGTTGGATCAGTTTCAGCTTTACAAATTTGATTGTTCTGGATAAAATTGGAGATAAAATTGAAATTACCGCTTGCGGTGCGCTCAGCAATACTACCGTTCTCACAAGCAGCAATATTTTCCAACGGATTTTTGAATTCATTAAGAAGTCCATCTTTTCGGTTAGCATGGGTAACTTTTTCCGAAACATCACAGAGAAGTTCAACAAAGTTTTCTTCCTTTTCTACCTTACAACTAAACACTCCTGATTGTTGCAATTCATGTATCGTGCTTTGAAAATGGTCGATCCAAGAGTCTTTGCTGCTGGGTAACTTCACTTTACACAGGGTGCAAGAGTACTCTTGAGAAGTTGTATCAAAATCAAGATGTCTCCAGTTTTCTTCACTTATATAAGGAGTGCCAGAAATATCAGATCTAACACTGCTTTTTGCGACCAAGTTCCGCAAGTGCTCTTGTTCCTTGAGATGCTTATTCACCTCAGAAGAAACCACTGACTTCTGACAAAGATTGCACACTAAAGTTGGTTCTTCAGAAAAACTTTGGAACTCGAAGGAAAAAAAGTTCATTTGATCGTTTATGTCTCTGGTCAAAGTCTCAAACTGTTTTCCATGAATGGCAGAAGAAACGTTCAAGTCAACTGAGTTACAAGGGTCTTGAAATAAACTCAACGTTGCTGAAACAGAAGACAAATTCTCCTTTGCTGAATCAACAGCTGGGGGCCAACTGTAATCAGTTCCAGAATCAGCGCTGATCGGGCTGCTTTGTATTTTATTCATCAGTTGAAGATTTTCAAGGTTTGGAAGATCACTAGGTACTTCCATTTTTATTGAATTGACAGAGCCTTCTTGAGTGGAAACTGAAGGATCAGTTTGTAAATTTTGTAGATTCGAAAAGTGGTAGTCACTTTGGAAATGATTGATCCACCAATTACTGTACTGGGGTAAGATCAAACTGCATGAGGTACAAACATGATAGTTAGAGCTTGGAAAATAATCCAACAACTTTTGATTTTCTTTGCTCAAAAAGTTCCGTTTTTCTGATAATATTTTGTGAATGGAACCAGAGTTACGTTTCTCAGTCAGCTTTCTTAGATGGTTTTGACTGCAAGCATGGTATACCACATCTATACACTGTACCTGCAAGTTACATAACAAACAAGTCACTTTGAGAAACTTTCCTCCGTTCAAGGCAAAAGAGTTAATTTGATCAGGTATTTTACAGCATACATCATCAAACCATTTTTTTTGAGCAAGGTTAGAAAATCGAAAGTTTCTTTCAAAAGAGAAAGGTGTGAACACAGGAATGGAGATCAACTTTTCATAATTATTGGCTTTCAAAACAGGAGCTGATGTTTCACTGTTATGTGGAATGGTTAGCTCCTCAGAACACTCCAACGATCCGGAGGGAGAAATTGAGCTGGGGCCCGATGAATTATTTTTAGCCGCAAAATGATCTACTATTTCATTATTTTCAGGGGAGATAATTCCAGACACACCACCTTGCCTCTTCAGTCTACTCTCTACAAAATTTTTATTGACATCAATTTGTAAATTTTGCAATTTTGAGGTGCGATAATCATTTTTAAAGTTGTTTGAGTGACAGTTGTTATCAACCGTGTGCAGTGCTGATTGTGCTATTACTGGTGCAGTGATTGCTTTCTGCTCTTCCAGTTTGGATTGTAGCATTGTGGTCAGGGGGTGTTCACTGATTAAATTACGGCTGTTCGTAGCGGTGTTTGGTGCCGATGATAGTGGCAAAGGTGCGGCAACTGCTTTCTGCTCTTCAAGTGTTGGAGGCTGAACATGATAGTTGTAATTAGTGGTGTTTTGAGTTGACAGTATTGGTAACGATGCTACTGCCGATTCCTGCTCTTTCACTTTGAATTGATGACTTTCACTCTGAAGATGTCTCATCCACGACCAAAGTTTGCAAGGAATAATTACTTCACAAACAGAGCAGCGAAAAGCGTCAAATTTAGGAAGAGGTTGAATGTATGTCCAATCAAATTCATTATAAGTTGAAAGGAGCTTCAACTCAGCTTTAGACCCGATTTTAACAGGTTGCGATAAGTATAAATGTACTTGCTCTTCCGTATGCCGTGCAGCTTCCGCAATAGCACCAACAGGCTCCTTGCATAGTTTGCAATAACAGGAAAGATTTTCGGATCCTTGCTTACTTTCAAACGAAAAATTAGCAATTTGATCTTTTATTTGTTGGATTAAATTAAGAAATTGCACACTGTGTTCAAAGTGGCAAAACTTCAAGCTCATTAAGTCAGACTCATACTGAGATGAAGGAACTAGTGTTGGCAAAATAGGCGGCGGAGCAGAAGTGTTACAGCTTTGAGCAATACTGCGGGACAGTCCTCCATTTTGAGAGTAAGAGTTAACTTCTGAATGGTGAGCAGTGTTATGGGATGCTCCATTTTGAGAGTATGAGTTAACTTCGCGTTGCGCATTGTTGTGGGGTCCTCCATTTTGAGAGAAAGAGTTTACTTCTGAACGTTGAGCAGTGTTATGGGGTGCTCCATTATGAGAGTAGGAGTTTGCTTCACGTTTCGCAGAATTTTGGGGTCCTCCATTTTGAGAGAAAGAGTTTACTTCCGGACGGTTTCGCTTTGTTTCATACGCTGTTTGGCTGTTGGGATAGTTAAGCACTTTGGGGGGATTTGAGATATCATTTGTAATTGATGTTGAGTTCCCTTGAAAGAATCGTTTGTCATTATTTGGACCTTGTTTTCCATCGGCAAGTTTTAAAGATGACAAAACTTTGGAGCAACGATCATAGAGACGAGAAATATTATTGCGTATTTGTTGCTGACAGTATGACAAAGCTGCATCACTAAAAAAAATGTTAATTATTTCATCTAAAATACTGAGAGTGCTGTCAAATATATCTAAACTACCCCTGAAAAAGAAATACTTCTTCTCATTTTCAAGAATGGGAATTGAGCGTAAAAACCACAGTGAGTGTCTTAAAATTTCTATAGACTTGTTAAAGGACTTGATATAATGCTTCAAGACAGGATTGTCAATGTAAGTATGGTCCGGATTAATACCAATTTGCGATTCGATGAGAGAGATCAATTTTTCCAGCCGTGAAAGACACAATTCCAGAGCTGTACTGTTGAATAGGGTTTCTGGTAATGTAGACAAAGCTTCCACATGTTGGACAATCTCGCGGAAAAAAGAAGATAAATTGATAGCGTTTGACTGAAATCCTGAGTTATTCATTGTTCATCTGGAAAAAAAAAAGAAAAAAAATTGCAAGACATTACAACCAAAGAAACAACGACAAAATGGAGAAGTTAATGCAAACCTTATTAAGTACAAGATCATTTGAAGAAAGAAAAAAGTAAATAAATCAACGATCTTTTCTCACAAGAGATGAACAGCATGTGCAGAGAGTTTCCAAAATATAAGGATTAAAGGCAATTTCACCGGCACCCTTCACACCCAATTAAAACCGGTACTGACTAAAGTAATGTAAACACAGGGAGATTTTCAAAGGACATAATTAAAGAGCACTGGACAAACTCTCAAAGAAAGTTTAACGAAGCTTCGATGAGACGATGGGGCAGAAATTGGTCCATGAGTGCAAACATGTAAAATTAGCTTAATCTTTTCTTATCTATCTGACAGATATTAAAATGTTTTCATAATTTTGCATTGAGAGTCTCAAAAATTTAAATTTATAAATAACTATCGCTACTTAGTGAAAAAAAAGGAAATAATATTGTTTTCCATCTGACATACAGGTGTAAGTCAAATTCATCGTTTCATGGTCTTTCGAAGGACAGTGCATGAACGAATAATCGTGAATATTATTTCCTTTGTTCTTCATGAGTCATAGGATCACAGAAAAAGATTAACTGAAGTAATTGAATGATTGGTCACAGTTGAAAAAATGAAAATTAGTTTGGAAATTTCAAAAAGTTGGATTCCACTTACGCCTACACGTCAGATGGCCGACGACGATATTAGGAATTTTTACTGGGTAGTAATAAATAAGATCGGAAGATCGTACGGCAAAATCACAAATAAAAACCAAATTAGGGGCCTTAAAGGTATAACTTCAGAGCCAATACAAACCAGTTCATGTTGAAAAGTCAAATAAAAGAGTCACGGCCTATAGTGAGCTGATAGTGAGCTCACAAATAAAGAACTGTCACGCCAACATACAACCTAAACCACGCCAACATACAACCTAAACGTTTCAACCGGCGTCATTTTCAAAAAAAATTCGGTTACCAAAGTCATTTTTGCTTACTTAATGAAAACCCATGTGGCCCTGTCCCATGAGTGAATATGGTGTGCAGAGGAATTTAAGCATCAGCTTCTCTGGATGCTGCATAAAAGTAAATAGCTAAACAAATATTCAAAAGGTGTCAGGTCAGGGTACAGTACATACCCATCCTAAGAAGCCAAGTTTAATAAGCCTGAAGTTTTTACTTCCCCATATGATAAGGAAAAAAATGGTTTGAAATTGTACCCCTAAGCAAATGATCTTCAAAAAATCATCGAGAGATGAGCCCTAAAACTTCTTTCGGAGATTACCTTCAAATCCACCCATTGAAGAGAATGCATGGAGAGTCAGCCTGAAGGCCCACAACAGTACAATAAGTAGTGGGGACTTAAAACTCAGGGTTAAAAACATTCATTGGAGGAGAAATGAAATTCTTAGGAGCTAAACCACAGGGGTGCTGAGAGGGGAGGGGGAGCAAAGGGGACACTTTACTCTGGGCCCTCGGTCGACAGAGCTAAGATAGAGAACCCCAATTTATGGGTAGAATCCATATTTTTTCTCAAAGTTTTGACTATTTTGCCATGTACAGTCGAAGAATTTGAATACGCTAGAAAACGCCTTAGATTTTTCTTCAAGTAGAATACCCGCAATAGTCAACCCAATAAATTTGAGCATTACAAGTGGCCTACCAGGGCCAAATCTAAAGCGTAGTCTGGCATTCTGCTATTCGTCCAATATATACAGCTTTGGTATTGATGTTGTAAATTAAAAAAAAAAATGCAAAACAAAAACATTGACAAGACACAGTTTAAATTTTTGCATGAGGAGAAAAAGGTATTTAAAAAAAAATTAGGTAAAATATTTTCGGACAGTGATCAAGTAACAAATCGCAGTGTAGCAAGTAGATTCCATTAATTTATTTAAGGACATAAGCATACTGTTGAGGACATTGTTTACAATAGAAAAAACAATAAGTTTGTATGCGGATTCGTTGTTTTTGTCCCTAAGAGATTACATCAAATATCAGGTCAGTTCAAGTGACTGCAGATCCCTTTAATACTCAGAATACTATGGCTGACTGTTTGAGATTGTGTCATCGGGGACTGCTGCTATTTGTCTCCAACTAGTGACTGGAGACTTGAGTCAATGAAATTGCAAAGAAAACTTGTAAAGATGGCAACAGTTTGTTCCAAAGGTCCAACGAATAAAGAGCATAGTATTCAATCAACAGGGTATGTCTGCAAAGCGGCCCTTATTTACACTCTCTCAAGTTCTGAGACAACATTGCAGGATGAATAGATCAAGTATCTGCAGCTGACATCAGACATTCAGGAAGGGATTAAGGTAAACACCCCAGTAGCCAGCACCCCTACAATTTGCACCAGTAACCGACACCCATTTTTTACAAAGTGAAAAGTATAAGTTTAGAGGCAAAACTTTGCCTTGTGTGGTTTTCTTTTCTGAGACCTCAAGTGGGAAAAAATCGAAAAAAACACGCCAAACGCCAAAATTGCCACTTAACTAATATTTTTCACATTGTGAAAAATAAGTGCCAAGTACTGGTGCAAATTATAGGGGTGCCGGCAACTGGGGTGTTTACCCTAATGACATTCAGGCAAGCATTTTGATATGGATTAACGGACTGAACATGGGTTCAAAATTTTGAGATGAGCTCAGCTAGGTTCAGGATAGACTTGTCTGGATCAAAATTCTAATCCATGTCAAGTCAAGGAATCTGAGATGAACTTTCTTGCATGAGTGTACACTATGAACGAAATTCAAAGGATCATCTCGAGAGGACACAGCGCTAAAATCTTGTCTGACAGAGGATCATTGGTAGGCTGCTGGGCTGATGCTATTAAACCAATTACACATTGAATGTAAGGACGCTCAGGAGCAAAAGCGTAGCATGTAATCTGGCAACACTGCACTCAATCAATAAAACCCATGGAAAAGGTCAAACTATTAGAGGTTTGGTGTTTCGCAGGAGTTTAGATGGCCAAACTTTTGCATTGCTAGATTGCTCGCGACGCAACTGTTTAAGTGCGGAAGAGCAATTGCGCACAGTTGGAGAACCATGCAGAAATCAACAAAGCTCATGCTTCAGCGACTAGCAAGTACATACTGCATACTACTTCCTATCTCAGAATTTTATAATTTATTGATCTCTACACTTATTCTTGATAAAATATCTATAATAGGTAGAGGTCCCTTCAGAAGAGTTATGGCAGGCATTCAGGCAGGCACAGCAGCTAACATGAATAAATCTCACACAGTTTTCTAAATAACTGATTTTTTTGAAACTTTTTATCATGTTTAACTTCATTGAAATGTTTCTCGAGGGCAATCCCCGTCATTTGATTTGATGCACTGATTTGGTTTCTGACTTCCAATTTTCATTCACCAAAATTGATTCATGAGTAAACATCCGATTTTTCAAAACCTAACCACATTAGAGCAAAAATTCTAAAGTGAAGATAGCAACCTTTAATAATATACCTCCTACCCGACATAACTATCCGCAAAAAGCACCAAGCATCAGTGTTCTTATTAACTAAATTTTAATGAATTTCAATGATTTTTTCATAAGTTTCACTTAAATTGTGCTCCTGAATGGGATTGGGGACGCTGATCTCAAAAATGATATCATTTCATTCTTAACTTGCCCTGATTTTACGCATGTTCTACTTTGTCGCATTTTTGGTCCATTTACAAAAGAATCCATGCTGAACATGCGACTTGTGGTCGAATTAATAGGAAAAACCTATCTAAGTAACTCTGGACTCTGGTTTGGTGCAGTGGGGACAGATATCTATATCGCAAAAGCGTAAAAATCGCAACTTTCGGCAAGTATTGGAATCCAGATTGAACTTGGTTTGAATTCAAGTTGATCTGGGATTAGACGCAGACATTTTCCTCTTAATTTTCACTACATCGATGACTGCTCTGATGACATTGCTTTAGACAGGCACGGGATGTAATTTTTCATCTACACAGATCAACAAAAATCAGACTGCAGAGGAGAGCACATACTGTCTACGTCACAGCTAGTACATAAAATGATATTGTTTCAGGTTGTTTCAGAAAAGTTGGTGGCTGACAGTTTTCAATATAATGTTTGTAAAACGCAGAAGTGGTCGCATATCTAAATAAGCTTGATACGCAGAGACGCTGATGTGTCCACTGCATGCAACCATTGAAAACTGTCAGACGCCAATTCATCTAACTCGGTCCTGATCTTGCACCCTGATCAAAATTGCAGATAAAGGTATTAGCTGAATAGTCATCAGAAATAAAAGCTAAGTCCTGTTAGAAATACTGAGGGTTAGCGTCTACTTTTGAAATGATGAGCAAGTCAATCGAAATAGTTCTGCTTAGCTTCTTCTGAATATGTAAGCTTCAATCCCGTTCAATGACCATTATCAATTTTTGAGGTTATGTTATACCAAAGAGCAGATTTCCACAAACTCTGACAAGAGAAAGCTAAGCTAAGCCTGCCATTAGTAAATAAAACCAAATTTTCAACACTGAGCCCATTCTCGTCAAACACAGAAAGTTATTGCAAGATCTACGGGATCAATAGAAATCTTAAAAATAACTGGAATCCAGAAAAATTGCAAAAACAAAATGGGGGGGGCAAGTTTGGGAAGAATTAGACACGTACATTACACTACAGTGAATCTGTATCAACAAAGTCTGTTAAATCTGCCAGTAAAGATTTTTACTCTGTGTCTGCTAATGTTCCTACAACAGATCAGACATAAACAATCTGATCAGCTCCGCTACCCTTGACGCATGTTTAACCTCAAATAAATGTTCATTCCGAAATGAAACAGTTGTACAGATGCCAGAGATACTGGAAAAATTGATGCTAAACTAAAATTCAGCTAAAATTAATACCCAAATACATAGCTCGTTACTAGCCCCATGCAATAGTTTCATACTTCACAGACCAAATGATATGAGCCACATAGCTTGCATGGGGGAAAATCGGGGAGCAGGCCAGTCACAGAGAGGTTATGCTAACTTTGCTAAACCATAGCCATACCTTGCAGCTTGTCTCCACGCCATGTAAATTTTTTCAAGGATGAGAAGCTCGTTCGAGAAATATACACAACCGTTACAAAAAAAAGCCTTACTTAAGTACCTTAGAGTTCGATTACACAGGTGTCTGAGGGTCGCTTGAACTTGTTGACAAACTGTGATGAGTTCAGAAAGTAAACAAACTCATAGCAGAAAAGCTATTTCCAGGAAGAAAAATATAGAGCGCGATGCACATAACCTCTCATCAGCCATCTTTTCAAAAAAGACCGTTCTCCCCCGATTAAGAGGAATAGCTACTGCGAAACAAGTGAGGTTATCACATACATATAAGTAGAAAAGCAGCTAAAATGTTGTTTACTTCTCAGCTTGTTTCATTGGCACAGGGAAGAAGTAGAATGATTAGTTAATTTAAGCGTGGCACTCAAGATATGAATCAAACAAAAGAGTACACAGGTTGGGGCCAAGGCTGCTCTCAATTCGGGTTCAAACTCTTGCGGTAAAAAAGTTTCAATTAAAAAAAAAATGAGATGGTTGAGGCTGCAGAGCAATTAGAAGAATGAAATCAATTCAATGAGGCATTCTCCGAAGAATGTGTTTCCAAGAACTTGAGGGGAATGAGAGGACAATCGAAATAGAATAACCTAGAATTTATAAATTTAGATTTTACAGTATTGCAGATACACTTACCTAATGGGTGAAGAAGTCACAGAACATAAGCCTTGCAGAAAATTGAGTTTACTACACTCTATCAAAGCTGATGAACAGGGGCTGAATCAATGAATCGAAAATCAACTGAATGAGGTAGAGAACTAGAGAATGAAATTGTTACGGATAACTTCGTTGGAATGATGTTGACAAAGTGAACGGTTACGATGGAGTCGATAGAGATAACAAAGTGAGAAATTAGGTGTACTTAGACAATGTCACCGTAAGGTACGACAAGAGCCAGCAAGAAAGTCAAACTAGGTCAAGAAATGTATGAAAAGACAATGGAAAATTTTGGTGATGTTTTCGCGGTTTTCAGCCCGAAACTCCGAGTAAACACGCGGCTTTCAGCTAAATAACAAAAGCGTGGTTCCGCATAGGTTAGGGTGATTTTTCGATGTTGCCCGGTTGGACGGAAGAGAAAAATCCGCTGAATATCCTGGAAAAAGGTCGGCAAATCCCGCAAAATTAATGAAAAATCCCGGAGATCCCTCCTGGCAGTAAATACTACGGCAGGCAATCCCACCATCCCACCTTTCAACGGAAAAAAATTCGGAATTTGGCAATTATTCATTGTATTAGGCAACATGGAGGTGAGAAATACAGACATTGTTGCCAGATAGACGTGGCAAAATGCACGAGGCCGTTACATACTATCAAAGCACTTAAAATTTGCTAAATGATGCACTAGGGCAGGAGAGGGGTGGAGTTGACAATTTTACTTGTTACAAGGATTAAGGCCCATCAATGACAGATCAGTTGAAGAGCGCTGAAATTTTTTGGCTTTGGTCCATAGGATAGGTACAGGTACCTACATACCTACAGCGGCATGGTGCATGGTGCGCTTAAATCCAACAAACAAACTTTCATTTGATTCATTTAAAGAAAATATAAAAATTCTAACAATAGATTTACACCTCCACTTCCTGATCCGAGCAAAGCGCTGCAAGTAGCAACCAATATTGACATCCCAGCCTCCAACTCCATGTCAGATCAGAAAGATTGCAACACTGCTGGACTGACCTGACTCTTCTGACTTCTGAGTCTAATAATGGTAAAACTGGGTAAAACGGTAGGTAGAACTAATAGAAGGTTTTCATCGATAGAGCTGCACTCCAATATCATATGGTCGCTGATGTCAAAAAGTTAATTGATGGATTTTCTCTGTTTCTAAAAAGTTTCCTTAACATATCAATCTATTTTCACAGGTTGCAGATAAAAATTTACAGATAACGAATCCTAGAAAACTGCGACATGAGGACCAACGCCTTGGGCATTGACACCTCATCTTGAAAACACACTTGAAAACTAACCTTGAGGGTTAGTCAAGGTTTCAAAAACTCAAAGTTAGGGTTGCCTGTACTTTTCAAAAAAACTCTTCTCGGACAGATAGATACAGAGGGGACGGACATCTCCCAGGCTGGGAACTCTTACAGAATTCCTTCTCTCCAATAATTGTGGAATTGAAATCTCTTTAAGGGCAAAATTTAAGCACTTTAAATTTGATTTTTAGTATGCCAAGAAAAAATCTGAACAAAGACAAAAATGCTATCTCAGCAGCTATCATGGAATGCTCAAAGAACAAAAAAATAGCATTGATTTTATATACAGTTACTATACACACCCTTCTGGCGAGTGGCGCGCTATGCATGAAGATGGACCCTATCTCATGATTGCAGCGACTAGGGCACCAAGACTCAATGGTTGAAACAGAGAGCAGCAACTGATATTGAAATTTTCCCTACAGTATGTGCCGCTTCTTATCAGTTTTTCCAATTTCCATACTTTTATTATTTTTCCTCCCCTAAAAATTACTCTCTCAGATACCTATTTAAGAAAATAATCCGCACTCTGGATGCATAGGTATCATACTTGCATACTACCCTATTTGCCCAAATGAAAACCAAACAAATGGCAACCAAGAACAAAGTTAGCGGACTTTAAATGGGTATATTGGCTTTCTTTGCAGATCGCATGTGGACTATGGAGGAGTCTGTTAAATAATGTCACAAGTACAGACATCTTGACAGTGAGAAAGTAAGTTTATCTTCTCCTCCATACCTCCAAATGTGCCCTCTTCCGTACAGGGCCACATTTCCAAACAGACAACTTACAACCAGGCAATTTTGCCTAGAGCGGCGGCAACATTTTGAGGAGCGGCGAATTTTCAGTTTTTTTTTTTTTTTTTTTTTTTTTTTTTTTTTTTTTTTTTTTAAATAAGAAGAAAGAGGAAATTATTCCTCCTCCTTCCACTCTCTTCAGTATATAGAGAGGTGGAAAAGGAATATCGTGCCACTGATCCTCTCTCTATTAAAAAATAATAAGGATTGTTTTACATTCAGAGGCATAAGTAGCAACCCAACCTCATATGGGGAACTTCCTAAAAGGAGAGGAGAAAAATACACATTTGACAAGCCGCAGCCTGCTCATTCTTTGCTGAACAAAATTTGATTGCATTTAGACTAAATTTTGGCTTGAAATAGCACCAAATGGAGCTTTCAAATTCAAAATTTACTGGAACCCCCCAATTACCAGCAAGGGCGGCAAGATCATTCATTAACTGCAGCGTCAGTGAAGGTAAATGCGGCCCTGCTTCTGTATTACTTATTAATCATTTATTTGGAAGAAGGGTCAGAGAGCCTCCTGGATAAGCAAGGAGTGGAAAGAGTAACACACGTACTGTGCTTAATGAAAAATTGAAAAGAAATGAGCCCCTCACTTATTAATCAAATGATAAACTTGACTAAGGAGATTGACGAAAATTGATAAAACGAATTGAGGTTGAGAGCAAAAATTTGGATCCTTAGAGAATGGAGGGTAGGGTGTCCCAAAAATATCAAAAGAGCTCCACAATTTGCTCCAGCAGGTTTTTCCCATGAATGAGATCATTCCAGAGTCCTCAGGTGAATGTCGGGTGACAACCCTTGCCTCGACCTTATCAAAGTTTTAGCAACTAGCCCCTTTGAATTTTAAAATACACATACACATGGGCTTGTAAGATACGTTGCGCAAAATTTCAAATGGTCAAATATTTTTACTTTCTCACACTAACGAAGTAAGAAAAATTGAGAAAGTATTGCGATGGCACGGATATTTTCAAGGTATTTTGTTTGGATACATGGCCAGCTGCGACTAAGTCAATCATGACAATTATAAAATAATTGGCTCTCGTCATGCTTAATACTATCCTAAAAAATATTCATCCATGAAGTTTCAATATTATTAAACCATAAGTGGCTCGGAGGTGTAAATGCACAAACTTTCTGACGTCTGTCTGTAGGCATATAACCCGAAACCCAGCATAACTTTTTAACTATTGATCCATATGCATCCAAATTTTGCAGAGATGTTGCTTTTAAGATGATTCCAGGGTCGATTAGTTCCGACCGTAGACACCACGTCGCGCTGCTCACAAAGTCAACAGTTTTAGGCTAAAATTGACGAATTCACTCTAAAAACACAAATTTGTGAAACGTCAGCACCTGCGAGCATATTTCAGGAAGATAACACATTAGTTTCAAGCTGAAACACTCAAAAATAAAGCCAGAAATTATGAAAAACAAAAATTCCCATAAGCCTCAATGAGTACGAGAGAGGCAGATAGACGTATTATCACTCGCACTCACTCTCAGTCACTAAGTTTATGGCGAAATGAATTTCATAATTTGCCGCTTTAATTCTAAACCAATTTTGCTTGTTGTGGGCTCAAAAGATCCAAAAAAACATTTTGAGGGTGCTGACATTATTGGGTTTTGTGTTTTATCAATGGTTTCAGTTTAAAATGCCAAAAACACAACTTTTCTGAAACGCGACAAGTGTCGCTATTTATCGGATTGAAATCTGGAAAAGTTTCGCCTAGAATCACCTTAACATTCCCCGGAGGAACTTTTTTGTTTTTCGAAATTTTAATTTTTAGGTTTTTACCTTTGGATGAAAAATGGTTTCCATAAAAATCAATGGGAAAATGGGTCAAAAAAATGAAAGATTTAAATATTTCTAAAATGGATCTTTGGATCAGGATAAAAATATCAAAAGGGGGGTCTGTGGGTTTCCCCCGGATTAAATTTGAAGTGAGAAAGTATTCGCGGTATTCCCTACAGTTTATTTTCTAAATCAAAATCGAAGGTAGGCATAAGAATAGGTTGGAATCCATGTACAATATAATCCTTTTTGCGAATTTTTGAAGCCAAGGTAGTAGATCAAAATTGGTCAAATGCCGGTTTTGAGCCCTACCTTGGTGATTCAAAAATTTATAGAAAAGTTTGTTTATCCTTTGATTCCAACCTATTTTTATGTCTGCTTTCAACTTTGATAAACAGACAAAAAAACAAAGAAAAAAACCTGCTACTGCCGCTGCTGCTAAAAAAAAATCTGGGGCCATTCAAACGTACATCTGGCGCAACATGCTGCAACCCCAAGTGTATTCTAAAAGGGCTGAATGCTAAAACTTTAACGGGCTTGAGGCAAGGGCTCAACTTTACCGAGGGACCTTAGGATGAGCTCACTTACTTTTTAATCAATGTAAGGAATGGGAAAAGCCAGCCACAGCAAACTTTCAAGTGTTTTCAATTTATTTTGGACATCCTAATGGAAGGGGAAATGTGTCAAAACATTCTAGACCTGTTGAAACATTTACAGTTCCCAAAGAAATTTCCTCTAAGTGCCTACTTCTGGAATAACAAGAGTGCTTTTAGTTGCTAAAAATGCTAAAATGCATTCCAAAATGAAGAAGAATCATTAGGTAACAATTTTGCTAGTATAATGTATGCACGTATATTGAGAAAACCAGTTCTCCTTAAAATAGATAGAATATTGATAAAAAGTTCCTGAAACAAAATTCTGACCGATACCATAAAAATTTTGGTATTTTAAACATATACTTATAGTTTAAACCAAAATTCTGACATTTTTCACGATTGATACCCAAGTCGTTTAAACTGAAAAAATCTGGCATTCATGACCTAACCAGAATAATCTGATGGAAAATACCAGCATTCTCATCACAAAGCCAGAATTTCTTTTCGAGAACTTTTAATACTGGTCTTTTTCAGAATAATTTTTTCCTCACTTCCTTGGAGGGGGGGGGGAGGGGAGGAGATATGGTGCGCAGCCCCCCCCCCCCAAATGACATCTCTGCTTTCAGAAAATGTAACAGTCAGAAAAAAGTAATTCTAATGCTTTGAAATTGAATTCACACACTTTGATTAGGAAGCCCTCGGTTGTAAAAGCATTTTTGCAATTAATGAATCAATGGATGATCACAAAGTTACACTTCAGCCCAGCTCTACCAGGCTACAGTGAGCAGAAAATTCTGTGTGTTTCTGAGCGAGAGAACATCCAAAACACTAGGACAAAATCGTCTTCTAAAAGCTGAAGATGAAGACCACAGCGTGTCAAAATAAAGAATCAAGAAACGCTTCAACCAATAGTATGTTCCATCTTCCATGCTCTCATCGTGGAAATGGGTCATTCATTTTGCTGAGATAGTTGTTGTCAGCGTTATTACTTTTTTATGAAGATTATTTTGATGGACTCATCTCCATATTCTACTCATACCTAAGTGTCCAGGTACAAGAAATTACACAAGTCCTTAAGTCAACAATTTGAAGCAACCCGCAATACAAGTGACCCGAACCTTCCTTGATTTTAAGAGAACAAAAAAAAAGAAAGGGTGATCACAAGTGGCAGTAGCTGCCCAGCAGGCCAAGTCAGAAAACGCAACCTGGAGGGCAACCGTGATTTGTATGTACGGGTAATGCGGGTTGCGTCCATTAGTAGGCGCAGGACTCAGCCACTGCTTGCACCAATCTGTTATTTTTTTTCCCCCTCTAATTGTAAGTAGTGGTTCATGGTTCTGTGATCTCAAATTAATTAGTACATCGACTGAAGAGCAATGGCCAAAACATATTGGTTTGTCTTTATTTTTCCTTATTGTAGCTTTCGTCCCCTCAGCTAATCGAGGCATTTTATCTAGAAAGAAATCTCGCACTGCCCCCCCCCCCAGAATGAAAAACACATCGTCAATTTTAAAACCAACTTTCCATCGATTAATTCACCCTAGCGACTCATGTTCATTTTCTTCCAAAGACTAGTTACGTTTACAAATGTTAACACCCAAATTTTGTTGAATTTAATGTGAGCCCCTAGCGACCTGCAATGACACTCAACTCTGCTAGAAATGCAATACACATGCTCTCTGAAACCATAGATTTGCCGGCTTTTACTGTCATTTGCGGGATCTATTGTTAATTTGTTGAAAATTCGAGAACATTGCGTTCTAGATCAAATCCTAAGGAACATTTTGATACCAATTTGAGCTTTTTAGGACCAACAGGAAATGACAAAAAATGGTTGAGAGCTAGTAAAAAATCATGGGCACATCTTATACAGCTTAATATAGTAATAGCTGTGGTAATAGATTAGAGGCAATTAGTTTGTAAATATTTTGATTTTCAAGGTCATGAAAGGCAATGAGTTTGCAAAAGTAAACTCTAAAAACTGACTCTTTAGATTTTCTTCATTTTTGCACATGTGCTCTCAGCTGGACCACCAGTGTGTATGGGCTGATACAGGAATTTATCTTTCTCTCTCTCCTGTCATTTGAACACATGTGTGAGAAAAGGATTGTAGAGGGAGCCATCACGTGACGTGACACATGACCAGAGCAACAACTGATGGAAAATTCAAAATTAGACCCAGTAAAACGACCAAATAAAAGCGTTCTGAGTTGGCAATTGCACCTATATTATTTAACAACCTATCCAGAGCGCTTAGAAATATTGAAAGTTTTAGTATACATAAAAGTAAAATTGTTAAGTATTTTAAAAGTGATTTGTTCCATTTCAACTTATAGTCAACTGTAGTGAATTTTAAATTTTAAATCTTTTTATCTTTTACATTCTAAATTTCAAATATTAGTAAATATAGTAAATATTTCTCTATGATCTATAATAACTAAATTTTACTATTTTATTGCATCTATTTTACCATTACACGTTTAATGTATTTGTATTTTTATTTTATTTCCTCTTTTTTTCATATTAAATTTTCATGCTAAGTACCTATTGCTTATAATTAATTTAATTTATTGTTAGCTACTTTGAATTGTTAGTATTAATTATTTTGGCTGCACCTCCCAACACAAGCTAGCTTAGTGGGAGATATGAAATATTTATGTTATGCTTTACTCTGTTTTGTGAAATTGTTTCTCGATAAATAAAGAAACTAAAACTAAACTAAACTATTCGAGCAGACGCATTTTGAGTATAAGGTTTTGACAAGTAGCAGTGCATGCTACCGAACCGCATAAAAACGCATTGGTGAGCGGAATTTCAACTCGTTGCTAATCAACCGCTCACAGATGCGCTTTGATGCGATTTTGTAGCACGTACCGCTACTTGTCAGAACACAGTTCTCAAAATGCGTCTGCTCTAACTCAGGGCGCCCAAGAGGCACAAATCGGTGACTGCTGTCCAGAGACAACATGTAATTGAGACCATGCACTATCTATCTTGCTAATGCTTGTGCACGGCGGTAACGTTTTTTCGGGGTCTCAACAAAACACTGCAAACATGATCCAGATGTTGACTGATCAGCAAATTTGTTGAGATTTTTACCTAGGGAGACCAACGCACCGAAATTGCATCAGTCAATCAGACCATGTTGAATGGTGCTCCCACATGTTCTCTGTGTTAATTCCTGCTGAGTTCCGAAAAAAAAATCAGCCACCTCGCACAGCCGTGCACGGTCTCTGGAGCAAGTTGACCATTTTGCGTGCCTGCTTCTGAACTGCATCAAAGCACATATGTGAGTGGTTAATTAGCAATGAGTCAAAACTCTACGCAAACCAACCACTCACCGATGCAAGTTGATGCAGTTTATAAGCAGGCACCACTACTTGTCAGAACCCAATACTCAAAATGATCCTGCTTCATTATACATTGTCTCTGCTGCTATCATGGGGCCCAGGCCTATGTAAGTAGGTAAGTATATAGATGCATTTTTTTTCCCATCTACTGCACTGATCCAGCGAGAATTTAGCTAGGACTGCACTGATCCATCGGTCCAGCAAACCGTTTCTGTCAATTCGTACGATTTTGCTTGAAGAGGTTAGGTTCGCCTGGTTCGCCCATTTGTAAACACAGATGTAAACAAATAGGCCTATCTAGCGAACGCCCAGCGGCCTCAGGAGACCGCTCGGACCGCTTCCAACTGCTAGCAGCGAATGGGAAAAAAAACGGGTCTTATGTTTCTTGCTCCCCTTAGAATTTTCAAATACTTTAATCACTTTAACTCATAAGACAAATTCCAAAAATTATAAGCTCAAATAGAGGCAGAGCAGTACACGGGCAAGTGGCTCAGCGAAGTCTAGGGTGATTGTGAATGAACAGGCACAAACGTACAAGTAAGGGGGACTGATATATGGACTGGTTGCAAGGCCTTCAAATTTTATGGGCGGCCCTAGATTAACTGATGCACTCTATTGAGAGGAAAACTTAAACCACAGAATAAACTAGCCTTCTGTCCATCATAGCAAAGCTGCACTAAGTACTCTACCAGCAGAATGCTGACGGGTCAAAATCTATTGTTCAAGCAGGTAAAGTTCAAACTTTCAGCCGAGACAAAACAGAAATCATGAGGCAAATGGTTAGTTAGTCAATGCAGCTGAATTAGGGTGTAACGCTTTGATTTGTGTATCCCCATACAGTATGAAAGCATTAATCTAGCTGGCTAAAAGTTTGCGGACAGTCTACAGGTGCAGTTAACAGAAACACAGTCAACGCTCTATGGACTTACTTATTCAAAAGCTACTTCATTTACTTCAACCAGCTAAGATATAAAGTGCAAAATCCTTTGGACAAATAATATTTACATTTATGCTTTTGCCATTATCCAGCAATGTGCAATGCATGACAGATGAGCTGGCGTCGATTCGTAACAGCAAACCTAGTGGAGTACTTAATATTAACCTATCGTAAAAACTGTACACTCACAATCATATAATTTGACTATTTGAGTAACTGTGTAATGAGGGAAGAAATAACGAGAATGAATATTTCAGTAAGAAGGACCAAAGTCAAATAAGACTAAAGAGTTCATTAAGTACCTGCTAGAATGTAAGAAATCCACTTCACAGTTGTTTCAATATCGGATGTTAATTGAGGATTCTGGCTGACGTAGTTTCGATAAATATTGACGTATTTATTTGCAAGAGGAACAGAAGCAGCCATCGTAATATTTAGACACACGAAAAAGCAAGGAGAGTTTCAAAGTAAACATAACAGATTAACACGAAGTGAAAAGGCTACTTCAGCTTTAATTCTGCCGATTCAGCGAAGGCTAAAGTTTACAAGGTACGCGATAGCGGCCAGCGATGGTAACTGTAAATCCCCGTGTCATGTCACGACTCACGGCAATAAAAACTTCAGGCAGAATTCAAGAATCAGCGAAATTAAATTTTAGTTGCACGTAGTCACCAATCACGTATTCGCAAAAAATCAAAAATGACACCTTACATATTTTTAAGGTTAGAAACAATTACCAACAGTGTTGCCCACAGAGAAGAGAAAAACTTCCTTTTGTGTAATGAATTTTTCTTTCTAGAGGCTTGCCGCATTGGCGTAGGAAGCGGGCGAAGACAGGGATGGGGAGGGGGGGGGGTTGGTCTCCCCGGAAATGACTATACTATTCCCCCCCTCCCCACAGTAATTCTGTAAAAGCAAAAATCAAAGAATAAACGCAAAACTCTAATTTTAGAAGAAGTAAAAAAATTGCTACTCTTCTTGATCTAACTTTGGGTGATAAATTAGCTGCAAAGTGCAATCAGCCGAAATACGTGATTCAAGCTGCTGATCTTAAGATTAATGTAAATTTCCAGCTCACGCTAAGAAAAATTATAATCTTGACCCTTGCCATCAGTCGGAATTTTTTTAACTATCAAGCCCCTCAGATCTTAATTCAGGGCTGACCCAGCAGTATTGAGACATCTATTTGGATCGGAGCCACACGGACATAACATATATACTTACCTATATAGAAGTCTAAATAAATTGCCGACTTACGGCCGGAACCAAAATATTGCAAAAACGAGTCAGCCCCCACACATGACCAGAAAGGGTTAAAGTGCAATAAAATTTCCTTCGAAGCAGAAAATATTGCGGAATTAGCAATATTTTCTGCTAAAATAGCATTTCATACAATGAAATTTGCTCGGTGTAAAGAGTTTTGTTGAATAATTTTTTGGCAAATTTTGTTTGCGATGTTTTTGTTTTGTACACAAAATATTACCTCAACACTCTCTCACAAGGGGAGGTCACGATGTGTCCGGCTCCGATTTTCATGAAATTTGCATGAAAATGTAGCTTAGGTACGTCTTATTGAGGATCAAGAATCGTTATCGGCAAATGGGCACATGGAAAGTAAAAAAAAAATTTCAAAGTTTCGTCAAAATCTGCGAAATTCAAAGTGTGCGGCTAATGTATTGGAATTTCCGGGCGTCGCTGTGTAACAGTTCTGTGGCCGACTGGTACGGCGCTTGACTCGGATTGCACAGGTTGTGCGTTCGATCCTGGGGTCGACAGCTTCTCTTTTGCACTTCAATATCCAATTTTAATTAATTGCTGAATCTCATGTTGTTGTTGTTTTTTGTTTTTTTTTTTGTTTGTTATTTTGGTTTTTTTTTCGTATGTCGGGAAAAAAAATCTGCGAAATTCAAAGTGTGCGGCTAATGTATTGGAATTTCCGGGCGTCCCTGTGTAACAGTTCTGTGGCCGACTGGTACGGCGCTCGACTCGGATTTCACAGGTTGTGCGTTCGATCCTGGGGTCAACCGCTTCTCTTTTGCACTTCAATATCCAATTTTAATTGCTGAATCTCATGTTGTTGTTGTTGTTGTTGTTTTGTTGTTTTTGTTGTTTTTTTGTTATTTTTGTTTTTTTTTTCGTATGTCTGGAAAAAAATTAGACTGAAAAAGAAATTTTGGAAATGATTGAATAACGTACCTATTTCGGATGAAAAGCTAGTGTAATTTTTTAATGACAAGATTATAAATGAGAAAATTATAACACTCTTATGCCTCTATCATTGAGGCATAAGAGCGTTATAATTTCCTCGGCATTGTACACAAGTTTCAACCATTAAAAGTGTATGTAGGTAATCTGTTGATAGTGCAACTCACTCACAACTAGCTCCGCTCGCTTCTGAAACGTATTATCATTGCACGACGCATGATCAAATCGCATTTATAATCTTGTCAAATATTAAAAAAATTACTCTAGCTTTTCATCCGAAATATACGTTATTCAATCATTTCCAAAATTTCTTTTTCAGTCTAATTTTTTTCCCGACATACGAAAAAAAAACCAAAATAACAAACAAAAAAAAAACAAAAAACAACAACAACATGAGATTCAGCAATTAATTAAAATTGGATATTGAAGTGCAAAAGAGAAGCTGTCGACCCCAGGATCGAACGCACAACCTGTGAAATCCGAGTCAAGCGCCGTACCAGTCGGCCACAGAACTGTTACACAGGGACGCCCGGAAATTCCAATACATTAGCCGCACACTTTGAATTTCGCAGATTTTGACGAAACTTTGAAATTTTTTTTTGACTTTCCATGTGCCCATTTGCCGATAACGATTTGTAATCCTCAATAAGACGTACCTAAGCTACATTTTCATGCAAATTTCATGAAAATCGGAGCCGGACACATCGTGACCTCCCCTTGTCAGAATAGTCCACTGCAGACATCCGCCAGCCATGCTAATGACAACTCAGCAACTCAACGCATGCTTTGTTTCATGTTTTTTTATCAATCTATTCTGTTGACAAATTCTGAAGGAGCAGAATCAAACTGCCGAAAATGTCTGTCGCTATAAATGCAAAAGTGGGGACAAAGTGACAAAGCTACTTGAACAAGGATAAGGTAAATGAAGAAAAAAACAGGCTGTAAGTTGTGGGGGTCTACAATGAAAAGTCGGGAAAAGGTTTAAGAACCAATGAAATCAAGAATGAGGCTCACCAAAACTTTAGAAAAGCATTTTCCCACACTGTAGAGAAGCAAATTCACCGAGAAAAGCTTTGATGTAAGTACATCTGGTGCCACCTCTGTGCCTAACTTGATAAAAAGCCAAATTTGTTGCTCAGATCAATTTGATCACGCATGGCAAGCATAGCTACACTCCTACAAAGTATAAAGCTTTTATTTACAGTATCGGGTGAAGATTCAAAGGTTCGGAACTTTTCGGGGACACCAAACGCCTAAGTCAACAAAACCACTTCTAGCCAATCAGGAGCGTTGTTTATTGTTGTCTCTCACTCACCATTCAGTTACTCTTTTCGCCCCCACCTCGCGGAACGGATACAAATTCTGAGGTTCGGGTACAGCATCGGTGTCATCCATCGTTGCCAAACAAACAGTTTGGGTGAAATAATAAAATGCAGAACCGTCGGTTTGGGTGAAAATTTTCACCCGACACTGTAAATAAATTTCGCTTCTAATGTAAATTTCCAATAGAGTTTGTCACAGCTTTCATATTTTTGTGCACTCATTGGTCATTACCTCCATTTTGATTTAAGAAGGAGCTTTTTTCCCCGACTAAAACAAAACTTAATAGACCAACAATTCAACAGCTTTAAACTAAAATAATATCACAGCAAATCCTTTCAAAAGAAATGATCAAATGAAAAAAACAGTACAAATGGAAGTGATTTAGAAGCCCAGCAGCTCAAACCATTTGTTTTTTAAGCATGTATTTTAAAGCAATTGAATGAACTGAGAACAATAAAAAAACAAGACAAATTGAAAAAAAAAAAAAAACCGTCATGTTAAAAAACCTGTTTTTATTTTTGTTTCTTTAGAAATTGTATTCAATCACTGAAGCACACTCATTCAACACACGGAAAATCACTGAACATCAATTGATTCAACAGAAAAAAATTATATTAAATTGTAAAAAGATATTGTCTAAAACTTAAACGCTAACCTCACAGAAATTAAAAACAAAACTAAAAGAAAAGAAATAATTAAAAAATTTAAAAAAGAAGAGACAAGTAAATAAAAAAAAGGAGAAAAAGGGATGAAAAAAAAAAAAAAAACAACAATTGGAACAAAAAATTAGGAAAAAAACAAACTAAAGTCTGTCAGTGGTGTATTCAGAGGGAAATTTGAATGCATGAGATCCGATTGATTGAATGATGGGCAGTCTTCCCGCATTTGGAATGATGTTCCAGGATAGAGTTAGCGTGACATTTGGGTTGCCTCTGAAAAGGGATATCACATTCATTAGATATTGAAACACAAGAAGAGAGAAGTAAAGTTTGTTCGCCTATCACAGCTCTTTGTGAACCCACACGGAGGAGTGTCTTCTGCGCAGGTTGTTGTGACCAATATCTATGCAAATAAGGGACATTCTAAGTTTCAACTGCTTGCGTTGACAGCAACTTGCACAGAAATACGCATCTTATGCATGCATACAAAGAGTTGTGAACAGCAAACTCTTCAGAAGTGACCTTTAGTAACCTACACAGTAGAAAAGTCCAGCCGCTCAAACCATATGTTCGCAATGTTGGTATTTCACATCGAGTGAATGGATTAAGAAAACACAAAGAGAACAGGAAAGAATGGAGATACCTACCAAGATACCTCACAGTAAGATAAGAGGAAAAGAGGGATACCACACCAAGTGTGACACCCTGACCCTGAGGAAAGGGAGAATCTCAAAAGCACACAGGGTCTGGTGTAAGCTCAGATTTGTTTTTTTTTGTTTTTTTTTTGGTATTGAAGGCTGCAGAACAATTTATCTGAAAGTCTCTCAGCTCTCATGTTAGTTCAACCTTCCGACCACCAGGGGGGCATTTACCGATTCTCTAACATTGAGTTTTGCTGCTGTGTAGATAAATATACTGTGCTGTTGAGCACTCTAAGTACAGTCGGAGACAAAAAGAATGTCAGACAACTCCTTCCATTTTGACTTAGGTAGGCCACCTGCAATGTTTAAATTCAATGAGATGAGTTATCAGGGTAGCCAACCTTCAAGTCATCTGACATTCTTCAAAAAGTATCAAAAAAGCCTCAAAATCCACTCACAAACTCATTGAAAGCATTTAACAAAATTCAAAGATGGCGGTCAATTGAGTGGGTCACAATGGAGGAATCCCATCTATTTGCAGCTTTCTCTATGATGGATCACTTTTTTCAACATAGAAAGATACAACGGGGGCTGTTGCACACTTTTGCTATAAGCGATTTAATAATTAATTCTGGTGTAAAAACCTCCAAAAATAGCGATGGCAGCACTAAAAACATCCGAAATCCACTCCTAAACTCGATAGACGCTTTTATTTGCGCGGGCGTAATGGTGGCAGAGGGCAATAGCAATGGGAGATTCCCATCTAACTATACAGTGACTATCAAGAAGTGACCAATAAGAGACGACTTTCATTTGACACCGGTGTCACTAGGTGTTGTGGTACCATTCATCCGATGTGGATCATCACTCTGATAACTAATTACTCTGTGAATCATCCTTGTCAGCATAGAAAGAGTGACAAAATGAAGATAGGAATCTCCAATTGTTATTGCCCTCGGCCACCATTACGCCCTTGCAAATAAAAGCGTTTATTGAGTTTAAGAGTGGATTTCGGAAGTTTTTAGTGCTGTCATTGTTATTTTTCGAGGTATTTACACGAGAATCTACTGTTAAATCTCTTATAGCAAAAGTGTGCAACAGCTCCATTACATGGGACTACCTCATTGTAACCCCCTCATTCAACCGCCATCTTTAAATTTTGTTAAACCCATTAGTTGAGTTTGTGAGTGAATTTTGAGACTTTTCAATTTCTTGCAATATTACTTCCAGGCATTTTAACATGAGAACTGACCCTCCATAATGCTGTAGCCTGTAGCAAAAGTGTGCAAGAGACCCATTATAACAGAAGCAACTTTAAATGCTTGCTCAGTCACAATAAAAATTCAAAAAGCTTTTTGAAACTGACAAGGTTGATGTTTACATCCTCCAGTTAGAAAGTCTCAAATTCTTTGTAATTTCATTAATTCCTTTGGATATTAATCCTATAAAAAAAAATAGACCCGTTCAAAGTTGTGTCACATTGCCAAAAATTGCCATCCTTATTTAGAGTCCCTTGATAGAAATTTAGTTAGTGAGTACCGAAACAATGCTTGATGCAAGGAGTCAGCCGCAAGAACAAATCGGAAGGTTAAGTTTGACGGTGGACCAGCAGAATTGCCGGCATTCTGGTCCCCTCCCATACATTCCTCTTCTCTTCTTTTCACTCGTCGACTCTTTTGAGAGGAGCCTTTGATGTGTTCCACTCCTGCTCGCCTCAGTGGAGGGCTAAAACCAACGACCAATCAGAACTCATCGCGTTCGCGTCGGTACTCCCTAACAAAATGTCCATAAAGGGACTCTTTCTTTTTCATGCACAACAGATTACTGTTATCCATTATCCATCTTTTAATGAACTTATTCAGCTTTTTCTTGCAACAAGCACTAGTTTAGCATCATATTTTAAGTTCTATTGAATACAAGTAATACTTTTTCAGAGTATCTTGGAAAAATGAGCCATTCTGGACAAGAAAGGTAGAATCCCAAAATTCTGATTATCAGAGCCTAAGAGTTGCAAAAAAGGTCATTATTTCATAAAAACTATTGATAATCAGATGATAGGACTTGCACAGCAGTGGGTCAAGTAACGTAGCATATAGTCGGCACCGTATAAGTTGAGTCCTGAGCTGAGTATTCCTGAGTATTCTTCGTAAATACCTGAAAGATGGAGAATGGCAAAGATGCACTGAGTGCTCATATAAAACTTGCGAGAGTGGCTACTGTTTTGTTGGTAGGGTCTGAGCAGCATAATTGTCCAATAACAAGGGTCAAGCTGCTGAGTTGCGACATTGTGAAAATCTACCTGGCTCTTCAGGGCTCAACTTATATTGCGCTAAGGAGATAAATAGATAGATAGATTCATCAGTAAATAAATGAATAAAATTCAGGCTCAGACTCCTTATTTATTTTATATTCTTTACTTACCTTAAACCATGACCATCATCCCAAAAGTAATACTTGATGTTCATATTTTTGAAGTCCAACAGAGCATTTTCACCCCGTAAAATTATTTTATCCCATAATACTACCTGCAAAACAAAAATAAATTTAAATTAGAGACAAACTTGATGCCATAAGAAAAATTCAAGCTATCCAAATTTTGACAGGACTAAGTACTATCAGTCAATTAAGGAATGGGACTAAAATATACGTGCGCGGCCGTTTGGCACGTGAAGAACCACATATTTTAGTCCCATTCTTTAATCGACTGCTAATACACACATTCTAAACTGAAATTCTAAATTATCTCATGTTTTTTTCATTAACTTAATTTAATTTGATTTGATTTAATTTAATTTTTAATTTTTATTTAATTTGAAAGATTTTTATCTACGTATTTAGTTTTTAATGATTTTTCCATTGTTTATTTAATTATTTTTTTATCGTTTATTTATTTAAAATAATTTTTTATTCACCTATTTTTTAAATGTGAAACTTGCCACAAAAGTCTGACTTTTGGCAAGTGGAGCAGTTTTTTTTTTATCTTGTACAAATTTTCTTCTTTACAAAAATGAAAATAGAAATATAAATCTAAATCTAAAAAATTGATAAGAAGATGGAGATGTATATTTTTGCCGACGTGCCAAAGGGCACTACATAAAGAGTAAGACATCAGTCAACTGTAAAAAAAAAAAAAAGGACGTGCAGCTCCAAAGTAAAAGTATTTACTTGTGTTTGGTTGCTAAGTATTCATATAAAACCAAGAATCCTGTGTGAAAGGAACAATGATTAAAGCAAATTGAGCAACTCGAACTTTGTAAACTTGGGCAACAGAGATCTTTGCTCAAAAGTTGGAGTAACTAGTAAGAGCTATTGAAAGTTTTTGATTCTCTGACAAAAGTAATCAGACCCCAAATGCAACAGCTCATCATCTAACCGTTGGATGGACCAAACGAGGTTTGAAAAAAAATCTTATCAACTTTGCCCACTTACTTTGCCCACTTATGGACCGATTGACAAAATGAAGAGTTCTTCAACTTTTTTTACAAATACAACCACAGAAAAAGCAGAGTGTTCTTCAAAAAATAAATTTCCTTACAAGCAGTCATTTCTTTTGACACCCCTACATAAAATGGTGTAATGGGTCTGTTGCACTTCTAGGCTCAAGCGTTTTAAAGCATCCATTAATATGAATAAAGCCGTAAAAATGACAAAGGCAGCTTCAGAAAACACCAAAATGCATTAATAAACTCACAAATACAAAAAACACGAGACACTATTCACCCCTTTATCTTTCCACCATGTGCACGATATTTGGCAGGGTTGGTGCGGCACATTCAAATAATCACAGCCGACTTCTTCAACAAATAAATAGTAAACACTGACAGCGCCTGTCAAGTTTCTGACTTACATTATTATGAAAGGTATAGGATAATTACTAAGGGAAAATATGAGAGTTAAGAGAGACAACATCTTCACAGTGTAACACGATTCCGATATATATTACGAATGCACAGAGGATCAGCTGATGGCCTAATTGGCAACACAGTTGTGCCAACTTCACACCTGACGGGTTGCTGCAGTGTCTGTTCGAATTCTTACGTCTCAATATCCTCAATTCCTCACAATAGGTTGTGAAAGGTACGGGAACCGATATTTGTGTCGAAAAATTATCAAAATGGAACAATAACACACAGGAGTTCCAAGTATGATTCCAACTTCAATCATCATCCTTGGAGCTCTAATGTGTTATTGTTGCATTTGAATAATTTTTCGACACAAAAGTCGGTTTCTGTACCTTTCACAATCTATTTTGAGGCATTGAGGATAATGAGACATAAGAATTCGAACAGATGCCGACACAGAGCTTACTATTTATTTGTTTATGAAGTCAGCTATGATTATTTGAATGTGCCGCGCCAACCCTGTGAAATAACGTGCATGTGGTGGAAAGATACAAGGGTGAATAGTGTCTAACTTGTTTTTCGCAATTTAAGAGTTTATTAATGAATTTTAGTGTTTTCTGATGCTGCCATTGTCATTTTACCAGCTTTTCACATAAGAATTCAGACTTCGAAATGCTCAAGCCAAAGTGTGCAACAGACTCGTTGTGTGTTTTTCTCATTCATTCATCAAAAAGTACAGACATTACGAAGAGAGAGCCTGAGAAAAAAAGTAAACTGCCAGAAATTGTTAATTAGTAACCTCAACTGCCACACATTTTGCATGTTTCTTCAATTAGATAACTAGTCTGCTGCTTACGGTGTCAACAGGAATATGGCTTGCATTGACTCAAATGTAAAATTCCACGAAAATAACAATAGCATAGTTCATGCAAGAAATCTCAACCCAGGTTAGCTCATAAACACCCGTTAAATCTGTACTCAAGTTAGAAGGATTTCTTTCTTTCTTCTTCATCTCCGTGTTTGTTTGCATTTTTGACAAAAATTATGGCGATGCTCAGTGCGATACGGACAAGTACAGCCGCATAAAACGCGTGTTTAACCTCGCTCATTTTGGTGACATCGATTCTGCGGTGATCACACGCAAAATCTCAACCCGGGGTCGCCAACTCAGCTTGGGTTTGAATCGGAGTTGAGTCAAACCCTGGTTCAGGAAAAAGCGAAGTGTTTATGCGGGCATCTCAACCCGGGTTTGGCGGAACCCAGGTTTGCGAATCTGGGCTCAGATCTCTCGCACAGACTAGGCTAAGGTGCGCATTAAAAACTTTCAAAACCCACTCACTAACTCAGGAAATTACTTCCATTTTGAATAACCCGCATTACTGCATACAATATTTTTACCGACATACTACTGTTCAGACTGAACCACCGAATGTATGTTAGCATCATTGTAACGTCAGTAAGTTGGGTTTTCCAGTTAAATGTATAAAAAATTCAATGCATTTACTGCTTTGTTTTTGCTGCAGTATTGAAGAGAAGGAAATGATACAAGAATTCTATGTACCTACAATGAGATATACGTTTGAAAACTATGTTGAGGCCAACATAAACAGAATGGAAACATCTTGAAAACTCATTGCCTGAGAAGTTACACATGTTACATTACCTGATTTAAGGCATTATTTGATGTTGAATACTCAGCGGATAAATATAAGAATAACTGTTTTACATTCCAATTGAACAAAGGCGTTAAATCAGCATGAAGATCAAAAGTTAAAAATCCTAGATCATTTTCTCTTCTAGATGCACTGTAATCTGGTACATTTTTTCTGAAAAAGAAAAGAGTCCAAAAAATGTAAGAATGAGAGAGGTTAAGTAACAATAAATTGAAAACAGTAATAATTGGAGAAAAAGAATATGACTCCATGTGAACAAGGCTGTGGACTCACAACAGGTCCAGACCCAATTTCTTGCCTCACCAAAAAACTCTTTTCTCTAGACCCAGATTCCCAATCAGGATAAATTCAGAAACTATGCAGATCACAACAAACTTGAAAGGTTCATAGCAAGTCTACAAATAAGGCAATTCCAAGCATCTACCGGGGAAACGCAGTAGATGACAGTGGCGGCTCGTGCAATTTGGCAACCATGTTTTCCTCCACTTGACTCAATGTACAACAATCAAATGACAGTGACGCACTGCTTCACTATCAAATTGATTGTTTCACGTAGAATCAAATGGAGGAAAGGCATTCTTGCCAAAAGTCACAAGCCGCCACTAGTAGATGATGCTTCCAATCTCAAGAGAAAAAGTTAACATACATCACAGTACACTTGACAAGTAGCAGCGCTCACATCCTTTGAAAGTCACTGTTTTCAATTATATCATGCCTGGAATATGGATACATAAATTTGATTTTTTCTTAGTTTTTGATTGAGAAGCATCTAGAAATCATCAGATCCTCTTTCCGACTTTTAAAAATTTATCACGAACGCACAAAATGAAAGTCACTCACTTTGCGCTCCCCACATCTGGCTGACAGCAGCGCATTTGATTTTACAAGATATCTACTTACTTTCATACAATCCCAACTATTTCTGAAACTGTAATTTTTCAACATTTTTCGAGAGAGAGCTTCCCGGTGGGTCAAAAGATCCTATAAACACCCTGCTAACACTCAAAACCTCATTCTTCGTTGGCTCTAATTGGCTGTTGAAATTTACCTACCACTTTTTTTCTTCATTTTGGGGCACATATTTTGGATGAAATATTATTTGGAAAACATCAGTTTTTAACTTTATCAGTAACTAGAGGACGTTTCAAGAGAGTTGGCCGATGTCCGATTTTTGCGGGTTTGTTTACTGCGCAGAGAAAAGTAGGTGTTTTGGAGCAAGTGCAAGAACGCAGACACATCCCTGCACAGCAAACCACATGACCCGTCATCGGCCTTCTTTTGAGAAACGAGCTCTAACTAAGTTTAAAACAATTTCAATGCTGAACGCAAACTTGGTGCCACAAAGATCTGATGCTCAAGAGCTTTGACAAAAAAAAAAAAAAATCATGAATTAATTTGAAAAGTCATCGCACTAATTTCGGTTTACCAACATGGACATTGTGGCACAGGATTTTAATTCCCACAAGCCTCTGTAGAGCCAATACTGGCTGTACCTGATTTCATCTGCATAGAAAGCTTGATGAGATCAGATGTAATGTAGCAAGCAACAGAAGATAATACAGAGACTCTAGAGTAGGTATGTTGAGGAAAATTGCCTTGAAGATAAACAACGCCAAGATAGAAGTCTTCCAGATTGTCTGCGCTTCAGTCTACAGGCATTGTTGAAAACTAGAATTAACTTACTAAAATACTTACACAAGAATTTTTGGTGTGTTTATTTTCGCTTTCGCTCGGTAATCGAGGAATTCGGTCGAGAGAAAACAAAAGAAAGTTAATAATGCTAAAACACTGAGCGAATACGCTATTATCGCGTTACCCCGACTTAAAAATGAATGCATAGTTTAATTGATAGCGCTATTTCTTCGCCGGGCAGCTTCCATACATTTGTAGCAACTAGAGTTCTAATGATACTGAAATACGGTCACAGCTAAACAAATTGATCACAAACGCAATAAAACTTAGAAATTATCTTCATTTCTTTTCAAAAACGAACAAATTCGGATAAAATTTGGAGAATTCAATACCTAACCTTACAATAATAATTCCCACGTCAACGAGACAGATGCCGGGAACACGTCATACATAATAGAACGACCGACGCGCTGTTTTGAGGAGCTCAATTTTGGAAAGTTGAACTTTAAATTTGAACTGTCATCAGGAAGAAAATTTCCCACATGCCCTGTGATGTAAATTTTAGGTCTCAAGACCTTATTTTAACTCAAAATCATTTTTTTCCGAGTAAATATTAATGAAGCATTTCTGCGGTCAAGTTGGAAACTAACGTAGTTTGAAGCAACTTGGCAACAGTTTCAGCTGCTGTGGTGATTCGTGATTGGTTACATTTTACAGGTTTCGATTTTTGTTTATTGTTGATATCAAAGTCTTTGGTTGATATTGATAACAGCAAATGTCAGGTAGCAATAATACAATAACACAACAACACAACAACACCTCCGTAATAACCTATTATTACACTGATTACACGCACATGCCGCCTGCCGGCCGGAGTTATTACATGTAATTTAATTTCTAATGTTCATAATTTATTCACAGTTGTAACAATCAGTGTCATTTTTGCCTTCTGTCTTAAAAAATTATCAAGAAAGAGTGTCACACCTGTTACACGTTTTTTTGTGAAAGAGAAACACCATCGGAGAAACAGAATCTGTTCACAGGTATTTCATCTTGAGGTTTTGCTTGCCAGGGAAGTGCTCGTAACCTAGGGCAGATGGCTTCAAGACAGCTCCTCGAAATTGATTCCTCAATCATGGAGAAGAACTTATTATTTACTGTAAGTGTAAGGAGTACTCAATCTTAATCATTAAGTGTGTAAATGACAGGTATGCATAATTATCACTTCAGAGACACGCAGGCCTAGATTTACCCTCAATGGCGCTGTATGCCCAAGATATTTTGGCGCCTGTTATTGCTCACTGGCAGCGCCCTCCTCAGCAACCTGTGATTACGTTCAAATCTGCTCGATTCTTGCTATTGTCACGCGCTCACTGAAACCTATTGCTTTGCGCTGTCTCTAACTGTCATTTACTGAAGTTAGTCAATTTTTGAAAACACATGACGGTTGCATCTAGATCAAATTCCAGAAAACAATTTGATACTATTCTGAGATTTCTTCAACTAATTTCTTGGGTCGAAATTATTGGCACGAAATTGTGAGTTTGAAGGTGGTAATTGAATTCACGCAACACCTTCAAACTCACAATTTTTTGCCGATAATTTTGACCCACAAAATTTGTTGTAAAAATCTCAGGATGGTATCAAAATGTTCTCTAGAATTTGATCTAGATGCAACCTTCAGACATTTCTAAAAATTGACTCTGACCCCCGCAAATGATAGTCACACGGCAAAGCTGGTTTCAGAGAGTGTTGTACAGTGTTGCAAATCTAATATATATTTGAATGTCACTACAGGTTGCTGAATACTCACCCTAAAAATTTCTCTTGAAAGTCGTTGTAAGCTATCTGCAGTTTCTTGTTTTCAAATAAATAAAAGCTGAACTCTTCCTCTTGAAAAATTGCGTTTGCAGTCTGAACATCCATTTGAACCAGCCAAATTTCTTTCAGCTCATATTGAAGTGGTCAGAATAAACCTCAGCTACTGGAATGAAGTGATGGATGCTCAACTGAGAGCTAAGCTGCTTCACTTTACAGGCTCTGTTCTCTCTTAAAGAATTTTTTCATGCACCAATCTGATTTTTGATTGTTATCTTCCTTCTTTCTTTTATAATCACATTCATTTTGATGTGTACGATAGCTTTTTGTATTAGGCTCAAAAAGTATAAATAAAGATTATTATTATTATTATTATCTCATCCTACTTAGACTGTTGATTTTTTGCTGTCACAGGAAGATTATCTGAACATCCGGGACGATCCTTTGAGTGTTTTATCCAAACAAGAAAGCCCAGATTTCAAGCTAGTCAAACCCAGCCCAGGTTCTAACTTTCTCAATTACTTATATAATTCTTCTTTTTTAATTTATTTTTCAATTTTTTTTATTTAATGTGATTTCAGGCTGATTATGGAACATGATTGATTATAAATCAATAAATCTTCTGGATTTCTGTTGATTAACTTTGAAAGATCTTCAAGGCGTTTGAATGTACTATGGCTTTCAAAAGAAAGTATCCTCAAAGAAATGTTCATTATTTCATTTCTCGACCAATTTGAGAAATTTTATGGTTTTCAAGTATTTCAGAGTCTCACAGTATTGTCACATGTGACATTATGCCTCAAAGAATTTATAACAATGGAAAACAAAAGAAAAATTCATCAAGAACAATTTCGATGAGAGGACTTTCTTTTGAAAGCCATAGTACAGTCAAAGACGTGGAAAAGTCAGACACACTTGGTGGTAGGCAACCCGCAGTACTTATCTCAATGAATTTAAACGTTGTCGGTGGCCTACTCAGGCTAAAATCTAAGGAGTTGTCAGACATTGTTTTTGTCACTGATCATATAATGTGAAGATTTCTGCAAAATTTGGAGGCTGGGATCACTCCTGTTAGCAGTGATTCGGAGCCGGAGCCTCAGTGAAAATTATAATTTGCACCTCTCTTCGAGAAAACAATAAAAATACTTTCAGACCTAAAATTTACCGTTCAATAACTAACTCAAGATGTTTTAGTGCAGACTGAAATTACTTTCCATGATTTACAGTTACAGTTTGATTTATTGCAATCGGAGCTCTGAATCTGGAGCAGCTCCGGCTCAGGGCTCCTGTACTAAAGGGAATGAGGGGTTTGATTTTTATCAAAAGAAACCCAATCTCGCTGCAAAAAATTTATGTAAGGAAGTTTAAAACAATTTGCTGAATGATTTTTAACCCAACTAAAGTCTTTAAAACTCATAAATTTTAATTGGGAAAATGCCTTCTTGAAGGATGCTTTTCCACTGGTCACCTTATGGGAGAGAAGCACAGAGAACGTAGCGCCAATTGGGGGCGAGGGGACAACTGCCTCCCCCTGCATTCCTTTGTGGCCAAAAGTCATCACTTTTTCCCGACCCCCCCCCCCCCAAGCCAACTGAATTGGCGCCTGACTTGGCGCCACTGAGACAACCCCTCCTGGAGCTCTGTGACAGCCTAAAATCAGTAGACAGTTAGAAGTTATAACTTATACCTTGTCTGGCAAGATTTTTTAATTTACTTACAGATTCTTCCTCTTACTTCTGGTTTTGAAAATCACTGGTCACCTAGTGTATGTACAGTTCTGTTTCATATCGTAAGCTTCGCTTATACTTTTTGTGCGACCGAAGAAGCAAAATTTTGGTCATGAATAATTTTCTTCTGAGTTGCTAAACAAAATTTTTTCAAACCATTTCTTTTACATTCTATATTCTTCTAAATGGGATAAGTATCTATCACTATCCACTGGATATAACTATTTTTACAACCTCCCTAAATATCTCCAAAATGAAGCTTCATCAAATATATTTAAGAGAGATTGTAAAAATATTTTAATTGAAAGATGCTGGCACTCTGTCGATGATTTCTAGCTCTCTATTCCTGTACGAAGAAAATGTATTATCCTTGCCTTTATTTTTTTTTTTTTCCTAATTTACTATATTTGCTATTGACACTATTCTATGTTCTCATAGTGTTGAATTATGATTAAAGAGTTATTATTACTATTATTATTATTTCCATGCATTCATCATTCTGATTTTGAATTTTCCTGCCAATCAAAATTAACCTGCTTTATTGACTTCCATCCAGGTTTTTGTGTTAAATTCAAGTTGGCCAGCAACGAGAAAATTTTCATCAATGTTTGCCACACCGAAGAGCTCCCAGCACCAAGAGACATTACCGAAGAGAAGTTGACAGAAATCATTCAGGCAGAGGAAATCTCAGATTTTAAAATTCCTATGAGCATAGGTGAACCTCATGAAGAATTGGATAAATGTAAGTTCCTCTGCTATGGTCTTGTTCTCTACCTTTTACTCTTTCTTCTGATGGAGTGTAACATTTCTTAACCACTTTTTTTCTATCTTTATATTTTGTTGTACCTTTACTCCAACCTCATCTTTAAATCCAAGATCTATAAATACCAGGTCAGTCCAGCAGGTGGACCATACCAACGTTTCCCTGCGTTGCGAGTACACTCACCGTCGTATTCCGCATAACAGCTGTTGATTCCGTCGATTGAACCACACGACGGGAGTGATGATGCTCAGCAACTCAGGGGATTGATTCCCGGCAACCTGGGGGATAGATTCCCAGCAACCCGGGGAGACGTTGAGCAAAGGAATGCGTAAGCCCCACTTACTTGCTACTGGACTGACCTGGTATTAATAGATATTGGTTAAGTCTATTGGTGTTTTAGGCATACAATAAATTTAATATTCACCAGACCTAATGTATATTCTGAGTGTCAGGATTTGACATTTTGCTTTGGTAATATATAACATACATGGGTTAGTAAATCATTCAGGTTTTGTAAGGTCAGACGAAAGTGTCACATAACTTTGACAACACTTTTAGATGTACATATTGACGGCTGCATGCATAAGGGCGTATCTCAAAATTTTGCTGATTTAAGTTGTTGATTTATTTAATTATAAGTATTTTGAGCCAATCCTCTGATCTAGATAGGTTTTAAGATCTAATTCCTATTGATTACTCTTGTAATAACAATATTAGATAGAAAATGGACGTAAGTCAGTATGAGCCAAAAGTTACGCCCTCATGCATGCCAACCGTTGATATTTCACAGTTTATATAAGTAAAGTGTCAAATTCTAAAACTCAAATGCAGCAACTTCAATTTCCCTGGCCTACAAAAAACTAAACCCTCCTGCCTATCATTTTGGTGACAAGACTTTCCGTCCTGTTTTTTTTGTCTAATTTTTTTTGTTCTTTTTTTATTCGTCTGGGACATTTAGTCCTTGATAATTCGTCCAATCAATTTTTGTCCTACAGAACAATTGGTCCACTCATTATTTTTGTCCTCTACTGCAACGTCCATGAATTTTTAGTCCAATTATGTTTAGGTCCAGAGTATGTCTTTTGTCCTGTAATTTTAGTCCATTTTTTTTGTCCTGAAAAGAACTTTGGTTCGTCCATTGCACACTTTTGTTTGTTTTCGTTGGTTTAGACACAGAATAATACAATCAGAAGGGAAACTCCCATAAGAGCCAATGGAAGCAAGTTTGGAATTTAACGGCACCAATAGGCAACGCTGTGGTCCTATATCCCAACATGGCGGAGGTGTGTGATTTGTGTTGAAACTCATTTATTTCTGTAAATTCTGGAAAGAAATTTTTAGTTTCCAGCCTCACTTTTATTCTATTGGCATTTCAGAATGAAAATTTCGCGGATCATGTCCTATATTTTATTTTTCGCGCGCGAATCCAGATGTAAACATCCTATATCCCAACATGGCGGACGCGAAATGAATTTGCTTCAAAATCCGACAGAGTTTCCGTTCTGATTGTACTATTCTGTGGTTTAGAGGTCAAATTTATGAGTACATATCAAATTTATGCGTACTTATCAAATTTCAATACCAGAGAACGTATTCAATTGGAATTTACTATTTTATTCAGTTCAGAAAGTCTTTCTCAGCAACTCTTTTGGAAAGAATCAATCTCACCATTTTACAAGACTAAGTATGGACTAGATTACTAGAAAAATACAGCCAGATTTAAAATCTGAATTTCTCGAGGGCACCAAGTACATAGTAATAGAATTGTAATTTGTTTTCGGCGAAATCCTACTTTATTTTATTTTACCTGTAAGCCAACAAAAATTAGCATTGGAGTGGACGAAACCAACTTTTTTTGATATGATGAAAAAAATTGGACTAAAATTACAGGACAAGACATATTCTGGACCTGAAAATAATTGGACAAAAAACTCATGGACGTTGCAATGAAGGACAAAAATAATGAAAGGACCAATTGTTCTACACGACCAAATTTGATTGGACGAATTATCAAGGACCAAATTTCATAGGACAGGAAAAAAGGACAACAAATTGACCGGACGAAAAGTCTTATAACCATAATTTTTTCTCATCCTCTTGATGATAACGTAATAAGAGATATTTTATTACAGTCAGAAACTTGGAGTACCTAAAAAGTACCTAATTACTTATAACCAAAGAGATCTATGAAACAATGCTTTCTTGTTTCTTTTTGTTTGTTTTTGTTTTTTGTTCTTTCTGAGAAAGTAAACCGAGGAAATGGGTAAACTGTGTTCAAAGCCATTGAAGAATTGAAAATTTTAATGCGTCTAATCTTAAGAACTTTTTAGTTTTTACCGAGGGAATACTATGTATAATGAACAGCAATATGATTTTTATGGAACAAATGAAATATGGTACAGTCATGAAAATTCTGTAATGGATATTGCAGGTTTTGAATGCAAACACTTCAACTCAAAGAGTAAACAAGAGTCGCAATTGTATTCAGAGCTAGCATGGTTAATGCTGATAAGAGTCGGCTTTTGATTGGCTGAAAATGGAGGGAAATGCCTGGGCTCAAACTTTTTTTGGCCTCATGGAAATTAACATGGGGTTTTTCTTTAAGGTCATTTTCTCAAAATGAAAACAGAATTATACCGTTGGGATTTCTTCGAATCGATGCAGCAGAATTTTCTCAACAAATTGATAGGTCATAAGTACCACTTAATTGCAAATTTGAAAAGACACTCTCAGTTGTAAAGTACCCATAATAGTAAGTTACTCAACACACGCCAAACATGAAATCACACAATTATTTGTACTTTTCAGTCGTCTTTTCGAATTTTCAATAAAGTGGTACTTACGACCTATCAATTTGTTGAGAAATTTCTGCTGAATCGATTTAAAGAAATCCTGACGCTAAAGTTCTGCTTTCTTTTTGAGAAAAGTGATTCAAGAAAAACCCTGTCAATTTCCATAAGGCCAAAAAAAGTTTGGACCCAGGCTTACAGCCAATCAGAAGTCAGCCCTCGCTTCCGATCCCTTATCTGCATTGACCACGCAGGCCTCCTCTGTAATTGTGACTCTTGTTTACTCTTTACTTCAACTCATCTTTTCTCCTATTCAATTTTAATCCAAGATGGTTCAATTGTATGTACATTGTACTTATTTGTTTTTAAACAGCAGGAGGACCAGTTACAGCATATGACATAGCAATCAACTCAAACTTTTTTAACAAAATCAAGGACAGCAAATCTTTTAATTTCTTGTTTTTGATGATTGCAATCGAAGGTGTGGAAAATAAATACAGCATTGAACTTAAGCACGGTAAGTTGTTTTTTGTAAGTTTTCTTTAATCTAAATGCTCTTGAAAGAAGTTACTGGAATAGACTTTAAAAAAACCTCCTGTACCAGAGCCCCTTTTGACTTGGAAATATATTTTGAGGCACCTAAAAATTCCTACTCTCTGCTCTACCTTTAGGTTTTCAGGGGGCTCCCAAGTACATCTGTAGGAAGTTTCAGGAAGATATTTTTCGAACGAGGTTTCGATAAATATTCTGAAATGCAAAATTTAAAAAGTTAAGCTTTGGAAAGCCTCTCCATGGAGCTATTTTAAGTTGTGAGTTTACAAACTTAATTTTAGGCTTGCTTCTTAAGGTTGAGGCTGAAGGCTTTTGTGAAGTCCATATTTTGGGATTCTGGGCAGATTAGTTGAGACAAACCGAATCAAAATTGTTTCCATAGCCTGAAAGTGGCCTGCATAGCAGAATATTGTGCTTCATCTGAAGTGAAACTCAAGTCTATTAATCTGTCTCAATTCTAAACATCCTCTGCTGACATTTTTCTCCATTTAAAAAATACATTTGGCTTTTTCTTGCATTTTTTATGACTTTTCATTGTGCATTGAAAAAAAAAAATAAATAAATAAAAAAAAATAAGTACATTTTGTTAAAGTGGACTTTGCGCATTTTGCATGGCAACTTTCTTACAACAATTCTTTGATGAGCTTCAGCTAGTTGTTCTTCTCATGATTTGAAGCAAAAATTCTCTTTGACGGAAAAAATTTGTTGAAAAGTTTCAGAGTTATTGCTGCACACTGATTGCAAAAAATGAATCAATAGAGCTCACTTAAACAAAGAGGAAGACACTAGTGCGGATATGTGTGAGAGAGAGAGGGTGCAGAGAAAGAAAACAAAGAAAGAGGGCCGGGAGAGAGAGAATATGTAGCTTTACTACCTGTATTTGGTAATTAAAAAAAAGAAAAAAAAAAGGAGGTCAGAACTGTGAATGGAAAAGATAACAAATGAAAGATATAATGGACGATGACCAGTTATGCCTGTGCGCATTGCGCATGCATGAATGACCTCCTAAGACCTTCAGAATGAATATGCCTTGACAAGCTTGAATAACTCCAAAAGGTATCAAACGATTTTTCTTGGTTCATGACTTATATTAGCTCAGAAAGATGAGAAGAACAACAGATCTAAAGCAAAGCTCATATAAGACTTACTTTGTGCCAATTTCTGTAAGAAATACGCTGGGTCCTTTTTTGAAAGGAGCGGCTTTAATTTGCTTTACAAAGAAAACACAATGACTGAGCGAATTCTAAAATGCTGGAATAAATATGATTCATTCTGCTAGTCTTGAAATGACATGTAATTTAATTACACTTGTAACACTTTATTACTTTAAACAGTTTTCTCTGTCCTCTGGGAAATATTCTGCTATTAATTGCAGTGTTCTCATTCTGAGTGGTTCGACTGTTAACCCGTAAGTTCTATAAATAACCCAAAGGGTCTGTTGCACTTTTTTGCTATAAAGCCAAAAATAACTGATTCCAAAGTAAAATGTTACAAGAAATCTGATGGAAACAACAAAAACTCACAAAATTTCTTCTGTGATTGAGAAAAGTAACAATTAATGGAGGCTCGCTGCAAAATTAATTTAAAAGTGACAGTAATGGCTTGGAGCTCGCTGATGTCATAGTATAGGTCCAACGGCGCGGTCCAACTGATATCAAATCACTGCTTTCAGCTAAAGAACAATATAAAACGGTGCTCACAAGGGGAAGGCAAAGGTGGGCCCGCTCCAAACGGAACGGGACTTGCGCGAAAACATAGTCCTTGGGGTCCTAATGAAGGGACTTACAGCACTTTTTGTGAATGGGCCCCTAAATTTGCAAAATTTTTATTTTAAAATGAGCCCCAGGGACGGCGGATAGTTATGTAGCCGAGAATCAGACACCCACTCTCATCCGAAGTCGTGGCGCAACGACAGCGTAGTGGACTCCGGTTTGCATGGTCCCGGGTTCGATTCATGCTGGCGGCATTTTTCACGACAGTTGTGCTCATCTTTCTTTGCCATGTTTTTGTTTCTTTCTTGTTGCTTGTTTGCTATTTGGTTTTGTTTTGTTTTTGTTTTTGTTTTTGTTTTTTTTTAATACTCTTTGAATCGAATTAATCCACATCTTTTCGTGCTGTATACGCAGTTACCTACTTCACTGTGCTTGTATGTAAAAGTTAAGAAAATAGTAGAAAATCAAAAAGACGAATGGAAATTGATCAACGAAACTTTTTTTTTCGTCTGTTTTTTCAAGTGCTGTTGTTCTTCTTTTCCAATATTTTCTTAACTTTTATATGAAAGCACAGTGTAGTACACCTGATGCATGCAGGATGAAAAGAGATGGGAATAATTCGATTCAAACGGTCTTAAAAAAAAAAAAAAACAAAAAACAAAACAAAAAGCAAAACATAACTAATATACAAACAAGCAACAAGAAAGAAATATAAAAACATGGCAAAAAATATGAGCACAACTGTCGTGAAAAAATTAACACCGCCAGCATGAATCGAACTCGGGACTATGCAAACCGGAGTCCACTACGCTGTCGTTGCGCTACGACTTCGGTTGAGAGGGTGCGTCTGATTCTCGGCTACATAACTATCCCGTCCCTGGGGCTCATTTTAAAATAAAAATTTTGCAAATTTAGGGGCCCATTCACAAAAAGTGCTGTAAGTCCCTTCATTAGGACCCCAAGGACTATGTTTTCGCGCAAGTCCCGTTCCATTTGGAGCGGGCCCACCTTTGCCTTCCCCTTGTCAGTATAAATCCGTCAAAACCCATCATCCATCGGCGCCAATAATTTGACAAGATGCATGAATAGTCATATACAAAGCTATTTGAAGGCGTTTATGTCAGAAGAGTAATTACGCATATTATTAGCAGGGATTTGATTTCAGTTGGATTGCTCTGTCGGACCTATACAGTAATGTCATCGAGTTTCGTGCCGAATCGAAACCTTTTCAAAGCGCTCAAAATTTGTGTAACTTCGAAAGCGTTTTAGTTCACGATCCATGTTAAAAAAAAAATTATAAAAAATACTGCAAGTTCCTTTCATCAAGTACTTCAAGGAAATGAAATGAAGAAAAAATGTGAAACAGACCTATTGAGAAATTCTTGAAGCCAACATTTTTCAGTAAGAATCGTGTCTAGTTTTTGAAAAAGACTTGTTCTTGTCCAAACTCAAAGTGTCAGGAAATGTTTTGATGAATTGATGATCGGGTATATCTTTGAAAGTGAGAAATTGTGCCAGAAGTTTTTAAAGAATGGCTGAAGGAGAAAAACTTTAATGAGGGGACTCTATTGGCAGTCGTAAAACAACTTTGCCAGATTCACTTTTTTAACTGTTTTATTTTCGCTACAGACCTTAGTAATCAAATAAACCAATTTATTGTGATTGATTATTATTTGTTTTTACTTTCATCTTTTGGCAGATTACACTATTTTGTTGAATAGGAAGTGTTTTGGTACTCTTCAATACCACAGGATTAGACAAACATCCAATCAAAAACCAGAAAAGAAAAAGAAACTACTCATTGAAGAAATATCCCCAAGTGCACCTTCAAAGCTAGGAAAGGGTGACTTCAAATCTGAAACCAGGAAAAAGAGCATCCAGCAAAGTAACACCGAAAAAAGGAATTTAGATCTAAGTCAGCAGTCCCTGAACAAAGTTGATTATAGAACTCTAGAAATGAACTTTGAAGGAAAAAACTTTATCGTAACGGAAGTCTTATTGCCATATGTGGTGAGTCATTGTATTTGTATTCCATCAAAATTTAAAAGATAACTTTTTTAATTTTTTAAACTTTCGACTGACTTTGTTTGTTCATATAATCCTGCAAATGGTTCAGTCGCGAAAAGTTGGATTTTCTACCTTTAGTACTCATAAATAGAGGCACCTTTTAATCGTCAAGTTCAAATCCCTAATTTTGTCAAGTTGAAACGGAGATTTTGTCATGATAAATGGGGATTTTGTCAAGTTCAACCTATGCTGTATTTAGCTTTTTTTCAGCGACGCACCAAAATTTGGTTGTTTTTTTTTTTTTTTACCAATTGCTCAACAAGCGACAAGTTTTCATGTTCTTAAGAGGTAATTCAGGAGAAAAAAAGCTATCCAGCGGACAAAGCCGCAAATGTTGGCTTGAAATTTTTTTCAGCGCGATTTTTTTGGTGAAAACCTTCCCCAAGACTAGGGTTTTGACCCTGTTCTTTCTATTGTTAAATTCAACTGTTCAATGCACTGTGTGATGTGTCCGCTTGAGATTGAAAGACGTGTCACCGGTTGTCTTAAATTTGCGTAATCGCAAATTTTGTCAACTCGTAAACTCGCAAAAATTGCACAAATTTTATCATCAGCAAAATTGCAAAAAAATTAGCCGATTTCGCAGGACATTTCACGCCAAATGCTAAATTTTGCATTTTCGCGGAAAAAGTCCGAAGTTTGCGTTTTGTCGTGCTGCACTTTTTAAAGTGAAGTACCCTAAGGTATTAAGTAGGGGTGTGCGAATCCGCGTATTTCGAATCCGAATCCAAATCCGAATCCGATGGGATTCGGATTCGGGATTCGAAATTTTCGAATCTTTTTTTTTTTTTTTTTTTCATATACATTTATAATTTTTTCGTTTTTTTAACTTTTCTTTTCCTTCCATTTGTTTTTTCTTCCTCTTCCCCTCTGTACATTAGCGCCTGCTAAAACGACGGAAACTACTATCATCACGATTCGGTAAGAATGCGGCGCCGGCGCATCTTCCAAATATCGATGAACCTAAACGGGGATAACGGACGGTAATCGATCAACACCAAAAGTGTGCACGACCAGCGAAATAGAATAGTAAAGATAAATCAGAAAACAAATATTTTCTTCTCATTTTTCATTACATCGTAAGGAAAATAAAAGCGCCGCACTTTAAAACAATTTTTTTCGAACCTTCACGGCGCGGTTTTGGATTCGGTTCGGATTCGGGAAAATTTGATTTTAAGATTCGGATTTGGATTCGGAATGAAAAAACTGGATTCGCACACCCCTAGTATTAAGTGCGGGTCCAGACTCGATTCGCCGTGTTTTCAAAATTTTGTGCGAATCGCGGCCGCAAAAAAAAAGTGCCTCTACTCATAAAATGATTGTGTAAGCCATGCTACGAAAGTAATATCAATGTGTTATTGTTAGCCCCTACGTCTAATAGATCTAAAGTTGTAAAGACAATCGGGCCGCCGTATACTTTTGCTTGAAGCGATTTAATGGTCTATTCTGGTGTAAAAATCTCTAAAAATACAATGACAGCATTAAAAGCTTCCAAAATCCACTCCTAAACTCAATATGTAAATGCTTTTATTTGGGCGAGTAAATGGTGGCATAGGGCAGTAATCGTAGAAGATTCTTATCTTAATTTCGTCACTCTCTCTATGCTGACAAGAATGATTCACAAAGTAATTAGTCATCAGAGTAGTGACCCACATCCGATGAATGGTACCGAGACATCTATAGTGATATTACTGTTAAATGAAAGTCATCTCATATTGGTCTTTTCTTGATGGAGTTACAGTATTGTTTGATGGGAATCTCTTATCATTATTACTGCCCTAAGCCACCATTACGCTCGCGCGAAAAAAAGCGATAATTGAGTTTAGGATTCAGAAGTTTTTAGTATAGCCATCGTTATTTTTGGAGGTTTTTACACCAGAATCGACTATCAAATTGCTTGTAGCAAAAGTGTGCAACAGCCCCATTACAAACTAAAAACGCATTGTTTCATGCATTGTGTCTGATGATTTAATAAGGTTCATCATTTTTTGCAACTTTGCATTGTTTTGTCTGAGACATTAAGAGGTGTACGGAGATACCTATGCAGGGCCGAACAGAATTAAAAACCGCTCCCAACCGCCAAATTGAACCTTTTTGCAGAAAACGCCTCAAACTGTAACCCAAACCAAACTGTCTGAACCAGTTTTGAACCGGTTTGCCAATTTCTCAAAAGCAGCTCAAGCTACTACGACCAACGACTCTAAATATTACTGTTTTTATGAATCGAGATATCAATTGATATAGAAAACAACTGACGGAAAAGTAGAATCCGAATATGTCAGCAGGTTTGGTCCAAGACAAAATTTGTATTATTGACTTTTGGCCACAGATCGGGGTCCAATACCCCATAGCATGATGGAAGTATAAAGGTGGAGGCATTCGGACCCCACCTACGTCACAGCGCGACAAATCTGTACCCAACAGTCACGTAACTGGCGAGCGAGGTACCCGCAGCACCCTCCAGCGAACACCCCTCTCATACCCCGCTCGCTTGATATGTCTAGTTATGACGTAGGTAGGTGGGGTACGAGTGCCTCCACCTTTATACTTCCATCATGACCCCATTGTGTGGCTTTTGAATATTTGAGGGGGGGGGAGGGGGGAAGAGTTAAGATTGTCAAATCCTCACAAAAATAAATTCCAAAAATATTCCGAAAATCATGCTCTTCATGCATTTTAAGTTTTTGCTGTGTTCCTACCTCACATTTTTGGTGAATAACTTTTCGGGTTTGTTTCAGGAGGTTTTATGAGCCCTTCCGATATTCACTAGTACTCGGGGCCCATTTACTAACTTTCCTCTCTATTCTTTGGTCTCTATTAGAAGATTTACATTCTCTTTTACATCCGTAGGAAAAATCTAAAATAACAAACTAATTTTTCAGATTCTCTAGTTTTTCTTTCTGGAACTTAATTTTTTCTGCCCCTTATTTGGTGGCAGAAAAGTGCTCTCTTCCTGTAATTCATATTCTATGCCTCTCAGGCTCATGATAAAATAGACAATTTTAAACCGTCACAACTCTCCAAAACACAAATGCAAAAAAGCCTTCAAAAAAGGGTCTTACACATCATGTCATCATGCTCTCTTGTTCATAGCTATATTTTTTTTTCAATCATTTCTAGCTTTCTGAAGATGATCTGTCTCTCAGTGTTGGTGAGGATCGGTTAATACTTAGCACAACAAAGGGATCAGTTTTAGTTGATACATTCTTGAATGCTAATGTCAATGGAAATGAATGCTCTGCATTGTTCAACACCAAGTGTCAAGTAAGTATTTTATCTTGTCATTTTTCTTTAAATCTTGGTCTTTTCTCTGTGTAAATAAACTATAGGGAATACCCTACGAACACTTTCTCACATCAAATTTAATCAGGGGGAGACTCCCAGACCCCCCTTCGATATTCTGGAGAAGACCCCCAAACCCCCTTTTCACATTCTGACGGAGACCCCAGACCCCCCATTGATATTTTTATCCAGATCGAAAAAAATATTTCCTTTTTTGACCCATTTTTCCATTGATTTTAATGGAAACCATTTGTCATCCATAACTTACCTAAAAATTAAAATTTCAAAAAAATAAGCAAAAGTCCCACTGGGGAATGTTAAAAGCAACATCTCTTCAAAATTTGGATGCATATGGATCAATAGTTCAAAAGTTATGCTGGGTTTCACGTTTTATGACTACAGATAGACAGACAAACAGTGCCACAGAAAGTTTGTGCATTTACACCTCCAAGCCACATATGGTTAAATAATATTGAAACTTCATGGATGAATATTCTTTAGGATGGTATCAAGCATGATGAGAGCCAATTATTTTGTAATTAATGAATTTAAGCTTTAGCTTTTCAGTGAGGAACACTTTTAAATCATAAGTTTTATGTCAAATTTGAAGGAATGAAAATTGGAAATTCGCCAAAGATGGTCTAGGTGCGCCTGCATTTCTGAAACGAGCTCTACCTGGGTGGAAGAAGGGACTTCCAAAGAAACTGTATTTTGCAAAAATAAAGATTAAAACTTCAATCCATCAAAAGTTTACTGATTTTTAAGCTAGAAAAATCAGGTTGTTGGAATCAGATAATTGGAAAAGTGATATCCATAAGGCAATAAATAGGTACATTTTATTAGGGTCATAATTTCAAAACAGGAAAATGCGCTAACTTGGTCAGAAAGAAACTGAAGTCAAAATTTGTAGTTGTTCAGTGTTTTTTCACCTTCAGTACTTTCAGTAATGACTTTTCACCAAAGGATTCAGCTGAATGAATATTTGATAGTTATCCATTAATCACAGAAAGATGAATTGAGCATGTAGTGAGAAAGATCTCTATAGCTTACAAAAGTTGTATGTCGGTGACATCACCAATTATGGGGCAATACTTTTTAAAAACAGTACTACCTGTCTAAATCGGTTTTGATATGTGTTTTTAAAGGAATTAAATTTATGCACAAATCATAGGAAACAACTTAACAATATTACATACCTTTTTTCATGATTCAAGTTCTGTCAATGAGGACTACAGGAAACTGACTAGATCAAATTTCGCCATGAAACTTGTTTCAAAATAAAATTCATCTCGGTTCATTTCAATCATTTCTGCTTTAAACAATGACATTTTTGGCTGCCCTCTCCCTTTGTTTAAATAATCAATAAGTTTTTTAGAGTTTTTAATCCTTCTTCTGAAGTATGTATTTGTTATTTTTATTAAGAATGTCGTAGTTCAGTAAATTAAATCTGAAATTCTTTTCGCAAATGTTTCTTGAATGATTTTGACTAAATTCAACTTTTTCTCATTTCTCAAATTTGTTTTTCAAAATGTTTATGGAAATTTTATTCCCATAAATTCCCTACCAGCAAAGCACTGCAATAAAATTTTGTGAAATCCTGATGTCCGCGGACGCCACCTTCTTGCTCGGGAGTTTTGGACTTGGCCTGGTGGCTACTGCCACTTATGATACAGCACTTTGGTATCAGTTATCTGGACTGAAGCTCTTAAAAAATTTGAAAAAGTTCGGAAGAATTCAATAATCATATAGATGTGGAGGATTTTTTTCTGCCTATGATTTGTAAAATGTCATTCGTGTGTTCTAAAGACATGATTTTTTCCATTTCTAGGTATTGACTGTGGCTGTACCTGTAATTTGAATATCATCTTGAAATTTCGTTTTGATACATTACTGATGAAACTGTCCTCAGGTGCTGCTCATCGAATGGTAAATTTATGGTAAACTCTCCTAGAATTGGTTTTTTTTTTACAATGATGATGTGAAAAGTTGTGGGAACAGTCTTATGAGTTGCTCAAGACACCAGTGGGTAGTTGAAGTGGGTTGGGGCGATTTTACCGTGTCAGGTTCTCTGAAAGTAGCTGGTATCGTAACTCACCATTGCTTTCTCGTTTTGTCGATGAGAATGCCTGGTTGATTGATAACCGATTACAGCATCAATTGAGGTGGTAGCTGGAATAAGAGCCATTATTTGGTGTTTTAAATAATAAGACAGGGGTAGCTTTAATACTTTAACTTTATTTAATTAATTGCACAACTTAAAATCAAAGTACAAGTGGTGAGAGCCGATAGCACTGGTGGCCTTTTTTACTTTATTAAAACCCTTGGCCGTGTTGCCACGTTCACACAACACAATACAAAAGGCAGTGTTGCCACCTTATTTAAGATCTATAACACCCATAGGCAAAAATTAAGTTTTGAGAAAACAGCTTTTAAGTTTTTATTGCTAAAAGAAAACCAATGTAAATGATCCAATAATCACTATCTTTAAACTGTGCCCTCAAAACTTCATATTTTTTTCTGAAATTTTGAGGTTTGAAGGTGTGAAAAATTGATTTATGTGTTCTTCGCAAAAAGGGCCCATACGCCTGTGGGCCCTTATTCCAACTAACCGCCTCAATTTGAGGTATTCCTGCAGTACTTTTCACAAGGAATGGAATTGCTTTGTGTTCAGTTTCTCTAATTCTCATTACCAGTTTCTTAAGTGTCAAGAATAGTTTTATAAGGAGTTTACTGTACTATTAATATTATGATTAACATTTTCACGTTTCTGTTTTCATTTTGACTCACTTTTCAGCATCAAAAAAATTAATCTAAGTCTTCTTATCAACAGTTTTAGTAATGAATCAGCTAGACATTTATGGGATTTAAAGTACTTACAAGATGGTAAAAATTCAAACTTATGCTTTACTTGCAAGTTCTTGAAATTATTAATTAATTGAAACATTGCAAATAACAAGATGTATTGGAGTTTAAAGAAAAGCAAATGAAATGAAAAGAAATAAATAGGTAGTATGTAATATAATAAGTAATGTAATCAGTAATAAATAGCTAATCTTGTATTAAATTAATAACTCACTCAGAGAGCTATAGCCGCTATATGCCTTTCGATATTAGATCATCATCAGTGGCAAGAATATTAAACAAATAAAATTCAAAACAATAAAAGCAATTAAAACAATGTAAACGGATAAGAAAAACATGATGTCAAAAAATGTAAGAAACAAATCAAAAGCAGAAACACTATAGCACCGTTGCACTATGGTCTGAGATCGTCAAAAAGTGGCGAAAAAATCAGAAAATAAATTTCTCATCAATTTCATTTATAAACTTTCAAGGCCAATTTTAATCAATCTTTTACATGTAATTTAAACCTATAAATGTTGCTGAAATGTTTTAAATTAGGCTTGGAAGGTCAAAAACAATGATTTTTGAAAAATTGTTTTCACTGCCGTTTTGCCACTTTTTTCGATCTCAGATCATAGTACCTACATTGCATCAAGTTCTTTGCTTACTTATCAATCCTATCTTACTTATCATGCTTTTGATTTTTTGTTTTGTTTCTGTTTTTGTTTTACTTTTTACAATTGTTTGGCATCATGCTTTTCTTATTAGTTTACGTTGTTCTAATTGCTTTTATTGTTTGGCTTTGTAAAATTTGTATTTGTGCAGAAAAACTCAACAATTTTTAACATTGAAGGATACAACTGTGCAGATTTTTCCTCTAGACCAGCGGTTCTCAAACTTTTGACCCCCGAGTTGACAACCTTTTTTTTTCTTTTAACCGATCACTTATTTTTCTAATAAAACTTACCTATTGACTTGAATGAGCTTGCATTTCTGTGATTAAGTTCTGAAGTTTGGGCTCTATTTTAGACATTCGTATGCAGAGCTCAGCTTTGACTACGTTCTCTAACATACGGGACTGATATTTGTTTTTTATATGCATTGCTGAAAAAGACTTCTCACAAAGATAGGTTGTTGTGAATGAAAGAAGAATTGCTAAAGCCTGTTGAGCCAAATTTGGGTAATTCTGCGAGCAAGCATATCCAGAATGAATTTAGTGAGAGGATATTCTTCAAACAGCGTTTTAACGCTCCTATCCTCTGCTAGGTTTATCAATTTCTTTTCTTCTGCTGTGGTTAAGCCGTATGAATCAAAGTCAACTGCGCAGAAAGGGTCTTTTGCCCAAAAGCTACCAGCAGTGGAGTACGCAGGATTTTTCTTGTGAGCGGCTCCGACTGATAAGCGTTTGACTGAAAATGATTCCCCCCTTCCCCGCCACCCGCAAAAATCGGAGGTCTGGGAGGAGCTTTAGCCCCCTTAGCCCCCCTCTGCATACCAGGGTAGGGAGCGGGAAAGTATTCGCAGAAGGAGTACTGTAATTGTGATAGGTGAGTGGTAAAGACTGAAGCATCTTCACTCGATAATTTTTCTTCATTGGTTTCGAGAAAATCAGAAAGGTTCGGGAATGACTCAAATTTTCCTCCTGAAAACCGTTTTTGATTGATCCATTCGAACAATGAATTTGGAATGAAATGTGAGGGCATCTAAATTAAAGAAGGAAAAAAATCAATGGGAGACTGCCTGGAAACGGTACTTAGCCGCACGAATGAATCAGCTATTAATACGAGCGTTTAAACGTTTATCGACAAGTTTTCTCCGTTTTCCTTTTTTTCCCCATTTTTTTTAGTTTATTTTATGAAATTTTTACGCTTTACTCCTATAATCCCATGACCCTCCGCGGACCCCAATTTGAGAATCGCTTTTCTAGACTGTGCAGATTTTTTGAAAATCCCGCCTGGCAACCCTGTCTCTAAGTAAGTTTTTAATTTAATACAAGATTGGCTAATTATTATGAATTTGTTTCCATTTTATTTATTTTTTCTTTTCTTAATTAATTGGTGGGACTCAAGATATAAGTACTTATAAGAAATTAGTCTCTCAGCTATCATCGTAGAGTTTGAATCTATTAGGAAAAAGAGCTGTATCGCTGAGAGACTTCAGTTTAGTCAAAAAAATCAATGCTTGAGGGTGTGAGACTGTGAGTACTCAGGTACAGGGACATCACAATAGAGGGGGAGGCTTGCCTTGGGTGACCTGATTTTGGAGGTGAATCATAAGAAATTGTCAAAAATGGAAGGGAAGAGAAGAAGCTCTATAAAGCGGATCTCTTATATTGTTTTATCTCTTTTTTTTTATTTCAATTGGTTGAAGATGGGGCTGTAATTGCTCCGAAACGTCTCAAGTTTTTTAGCTTCTGTTTCTACCTCAATCTCGAATCATGTTGTTTGTGTATTTATTTTGGCTGATCTAAATTTAATTTATTTCATTTGATCAATTTAGACCCATTGGTAAAGAAAAGAGTTTTTAAAGTGAATTGATAATATTTGCTTTAGGTATCTAGTTTTATAATGAAAAGTCATAATTTGAGTGGACTAGAATTACTACAGTCAAACCCAAATCAACACTGAGAAAACAATGTGGTCTATATAGGTTTACCGAGACACTTTCGGTCTTGAAGCCTGCTACTCTCTGTGATGGAGTCCGTAATGACAGGTTGCACCGCCGAAAATTACGGGCATCACAACCGGAGTGCCTCGGTAAACCTATGTAGTCAGTAATTTACGGTGTCCAAGGCCGTATCATTTTTTCAGTGAACTGGTGCTCAGCGCTACTCAGCCGCATTCCCCCACTACAGCCAACTGAGCAAACTCGTCAGCCAACAATTGTTTATGTTGGGCCTTTTTCATCATATCTTGATTTTCTCTTCAAAACTTGTGATGCATTGCCTTGTCCGCTCAGCAAGGGTGCATGTTGAAAAGGCAAAAATAAGGGCTGGTGAGTGAAGGGAAAAAGATTTGAGTGCCAGGTTGATGTGGGTTTGATTATAACTAAACTGTCCGCTTCACTAAATGTTTTATTTTGTTTTTAATTTTTACTGCTTTGAAAAACCATTTTTATACTAAAATCTGTCTTTTTTTTTTTTTTTTTTTTTTTTTTTTAATAAATTAATTTTGAATTATTTACTTCCTCGTCTCATTTTTTTTTTCTTTTTTTCTTTTCTTTTTTTTTTTTTTTTTTTTTTTTTTTTTACATTATTCTTATTCCAATAATTTATTGCCTTGTTTATGTAGAGCTCATTTCAGAAGTTTAGGCGCATCTAAACAATTATCTTTGGCGTATTTTCAACTTTTGTTAGTTTAATCAAAACAAAACTTGTCCACGACTAAATTATTTTGCTTTTAAAGTGTCCGTTATTGAAAAGTGAACACTCGAACTCACTTTCTTTAATTTTCATTGAGTAATATCATAAACAATGTCGGCAAATTCCAAAGATTATCGGTCTAGGTGCACCTACACTTCTGAAACTACCTCTACCAGCCTTTTTATGAAAAACCCTACCTCTGTCAAACATTACCATTTTAGGGTGTCTTCACTCCCTACAAAGCGTAATGAAGCTTGACGAAGCGTGAAGAAGCATGAAGAAGCGTGAAGAAGCGTGACAAAGCGTGAAAAAGCGTGGCTAAGCTGAGGGACAGTAGAGATGTCTTCTAATCTAGCTTTTCACAATTTTGACTGTTTTTCAAAAGAATTAACTATTCAAAAAGTTTTGAAAAATCGAAAATTTTTGACCGTTCAAAATTATTTTGCTGACAGACTTATGAGAAAGATTTTTTTCCCTTAAGACGCTTGTTAAGTAGAAAATTTTCCACGCAACGTTTTTGAAATATCCCTGACTGTACTTTCATCGCAGGCACCTGACCTGATAAAGATCCATTGAGGAAATGGTTACCTTTGCGATTATCAAAAACTGTATTCACAATCAGTTCACCTTCAGAACAAGATGCAGGTTTCAACCAGAGAGAAAGCAGGAATAGGTGCTCTTAGGAAATAGCATGAATTAAACACAGTTAGCCTTCAAATTCTCCAAACGCAACCCCAACGAGAGTTTGGAGAATTACTTATTGATAGTTCTTGAGAGTTTAATGCATGTTGAGTTAGTGTCAATTAGCCTTCAAATTTGAGTGATGCAAACGGGCAATACAGGGTTGCATTTGTGAGCATCAGATGTAATTTCATGTAAACTCAGTTGAACCTGAAAGTACAGTTCGAAATAAGAGCAAATACAAACAGTTCCTCTCTCGACTATCGTATGAAAGTAGAATCAGTTCGCCTTCAAATGTGAGTTATGCAATTCCAATGTAAGCGAGCAGAAACAGTTGCACTTGCAGTCTCTGTCAACTGTAGGCTATGATAGGCTCAGATTGTTGCTGTGCGATTATTATCGCAGATTAGAACTAGAGTTCGCCTTCAAATTCGTGTGAAGCAATTTCAATGTAGGTAAGCGAGCAGCATCAATTGAGGACTGGTCCGTCGAAAGGGCGGATGTTTCATTTATATAACATGAAACGTCCGCCCTTTCGACGGATCAGTACTCTTGCTCTGGACAATAACTAATTAATTATTACTGTAGTAAATTAGACCCGATTCGCCTTCAAATTCGTGTGATGCAATTCCGTTGTGAGCGAACAGTCAGCGTCAGCAGGGATAGTCAATTTGTTGTTTTCATCACGATCTGCTCTCACAATCAGTTCGCCCCATCAGAGGATGTAAGGGCAATGCCACGAGTATGTAGGGGCAGTTAGACGCCCTCAGTAATCTCGAATAACTCGACAAAGTGCTGGAATTTTTCACCTCTGCAAAGTTCAAACACTTTAGTGGGGTTTGAGGGTGTTCTTTTACGCAGCAAAAGGCCAACTTTTTTCGTCGCAACTTCATTTAGGTGTTTTTTTTTTTTTTTTTTTTTTTTTGGTTTTTGTTTTTTGTTTTTTTTTATCTTACGAGTTACCTATCGAGGCAAGCGAAGGGTAGGTACTGATAACGTCGACACCGAATTTTTGTCGACGTTATGGTTGTCGACGTTGTGAGTGTTGACGTTATCAGTACCCTCTGAGGCAAGCCTGTAACCAGCGCAAGCGGGGGGCTAGCCCCCCCCCCCCCCCCTCCACCCAGAAAATGTTGAGCCCCTGTTGAAATTTCTTTTTGTAGTACATTCACAACAGTTTCAACTAAGTAGGTACTTTTGACAAAGTACAGGCAACGAAAGGAACTGTTGCACACTTTTACTACAAGCGATTTAAAAGTCGATTCTGGTGTAAAAAACCTCCAAAAATAAACTTCCGCAATCCACTCCTAAACTCAATGAACGCTTTTTTTTGCGCATAAGTGTATTATGGTGCATAGGGCAGTAATAATGGGAGATTCTTGTCTTAATTTCGTCACTCGCTCTGTACTGACAAGGATGATTCACAGAGTAATTAGTCATAAGAGTGGCATAATATCCGACGAATGGTACCGTGACATTAATTTATACGTAGATACCGGTGCCAAATGGAAGTCGTCTCTTATTGGTCACTTCTTGATGGAGTTACAGTATTGTTAGATGGGAATCTTTAATTATTACTGCCCTAAGCTGCCATTACGCGCGCGCGAATAAAAGCATGTATCGAGTTTGGGAGTGGATTTTGGAAGTTTTTAGTGCTGCCATTGTTATTTTTGGAGGTTTTTACACCATTATCGACTAGCAAATTGCTTATAGCAAAAAAGTGCAACATCCCCATTAAGTAAGTATGTCAGTTGATACCTTAGATTTTGATTTAGGTAGGCAACCTGCAATACCTACTCATCACAATGAATTGATTGCTGGTGGTCTACTTCGCCAAAATTTAAGGAGTTCACTGCCATTATTTAATTGGCCGACTGTATACCTATGCTACAACTGTGGCACCGCCGCGGGACACGAAGAGTGCCTGGAGGTAGGCTACTCGCAATACTTATCTCAATGAATTTAAGCATTGCAAGTAGCCTGCCCCTACCTAAGCCAAAATCTAAGGAGTCTACTGGCATTCTTTTTGTACCCGGTTGTATCTGCGAGAGATAATCAAGGCGATTCGGTAAACGCTCATCTCCTTCCCGTTAAATATTTCATCGCCTTCAATTGAAGATGTATGCAAATAATATGCGTATACCAATCGTCCGGAATGAACAATTTCCTACCGATTTATCCAACCTGCGGAGACACGATGGAGAGCATCTCACGATAGAGAAATGATCGCAGAGGGTATCGTGTTTCTTCCCGCTTGTTCCAGAGTGCACACCTGAGGTTAAGTCCTACCGGCAAGATCGGAGCCTTAACCCTTGAGTGTACAGGTAGAGTCGATGAGCGTCTGTGAGAAAAACGTATCATATTTTGGTGTAGATGGATATAATTTAATATTCCAACACCATAAACTTATCTCTCACTATACCTATTCGTTGTGTGCGAGTGTAAGTAAGTGGTGTGGTGTGTGGTGACGGGTGAGTTTGGGCCTGTAATGGGTGTTCAATGTGTAATGGCCATTATGGGCGGTTTTGCGGGGAGGAATCGGAGGAAGGTGAAATGGGGGAGGGGAGATTTGAGGATATGACCAGTGTTGCAATTTATAGCCGAAATGGCCAATGAGGCTCTTGCTAAGTTTTTCTTCAAGCGATTAAATACTAAATAGTTCAGGTGATTTTTTAGCGTTCAGTGCCGATGTCTGCCTCCAGAGCGCTACCGTTCAATTTATGTCAAATTACAGGCCGAAAGTAAATTACATTTAAGAAAATGGAGTGTCGTCAGTTACTAGATAATCATCTGAAGAACGTCTCAGCAAAATATTTCGTCAATAACTTCAAAAATAAGGCTAAAAATAGGGAACCCAAAACAATGTTTGTAATTATTGTTTCAACTTTTTTTTTTTTTTTGGTTGTTCACCCTAATTTATTTGCCACCCTCGGAGACCTGGGGCAAGGGTACCCACATGCCCCCCCCCCCACGGCACGCCCCTGCCTTTGATCGTCATCTGCCGGAGCTATAGAGTCAATATTTTTGAAAATGTTTGAACGTTGCGTTGAAGTTTAAATCGCTGGGAGGAACATTTTGAGTTCATTCCGAGCTTTAGTGTTGGCGAGAAATGGCGAGTATACATTTTCCGTACGAATTCAATCAAAACCATTAAGCTTGCAATTTCTTGCCAATACTTTGACCCGAAAAATTGGTCGCAGGAAGGTCGAAATGGTATCGAAATGTTCCTTGGGATTTGATCTTGAACACAACGTCAAACTTTAAAAAAAAAAAAAAAAAAAACTGACTATATAGCTTCCGCAAATGACGGTCAAAGGCTGCAAATCTTTGGTTCCATAGAGCGCGTGACAGTAGCACGATCTAGCGGATTTGAATTTCACTGTAGGTCGCTGAGGATTCACCTTAGTTATTGTCTTACTGTGTAAAATCCAGCGAAAAATACGATGAGCATCGCACCGTAAAAAATAACGAAATTCTTTCACAAAATGACTCTAGAAGTTTAAAGCGAAATGGCAGATCTAAATGCAGGTATACCATGGGAGATTCCTATCTAATTTGCGGCTTTCCTCTGAGTGTTTCTATAGAAAGAGTGGACAGTTAGACAGGAATGATCCTTCATGACTCCTGCGTAGCTCCGCCATTTAAGAACAAAGATGGCAGAGCTATGCAAGTATATCATAGGAGATTCCTATCTAATTTGTCTGTTCACACAGCACACAGCTCAAATCAGATAGGAATCTCCTGTGACACCTGTGACATGACCTGTGTAGCTCGCCATTATACATCATAAACTTTAAGTCATTTTGTGGAGTCAGTGAGTTAACTTTATTTGTAAATTTTTAATGTGCTCATCGTAATTTCGGCTGGATTTTACTCAAGAGTAACTAGGTGTATTCATTCACTTACACAGCAAATGCTAGCAAGAGAGCCCCATTACCTATCCGAATTTTTCATTCAGTTAAATATGGGATATTCGGGCGATTTCTGCCATGAATGGCAACAATGAATTGACCTCCTTCGACAGCAACTTCAACTACAAATTTCTTCCTCTCCCCTTTTCCTATATTCTCCTCCTTAAATTCAAGGTATAGCATCTGGTATTTTGAATCCGCAAAACATCGGATTTGCTAGTAAAAAAAAATTCAGATATTGTTTGAATGACGGTCATATGGAAAGAGCGTGCCGGGAGCTCAATGGAACACTTTCCTACTGAGTGAACCTCTTCAATTGGCGATCCACGCGACCGAACATATCTGAACAGGCAATCTAATTTGTATATTGTTACTCGAAAGGCTCTTTACATAATCAGTCCGTTGTTTTTAACCTGTTCGTAGTAACTCGTGAAAATGATACTTTTTGCTTGCTCTTGATGGGAGAAGAGCTAAAAATAAGCGTTTTGTGTTCTAGGAATTTTTCTCAGCTCCGCGTGTTAGAGATTTTTCTTCTTCTTTTTTATCGTTTTTTTAACGTACAAGAACGGGTGTGTTTAGTGCTTATTTGATTTTTATGCCAGCTGTGCGCCTGCATGCAATCTGACAGCATTCTTTTCGCCATTTAAACCTATGTGAATAATCGATTCTACGAGAAGTAGACAGCTTTCTCACCAAGTGTCGATTGTTTTACAGAAATATTTAAATGGGGGGAGGAGGGTATGTATGGCCCATGAAATTACATGGAAAATAGTATGCAATGTCATAAATGGTCCACAAAATTATATTAAATTTTATTCGAAATTAATAATTACCCACGGAATTTCGGTCATGAATGGAACTTCACTGAACAAGTTTACCAGGGCACAGAAGTCAACAGTTTGCCAATAATACACTCATCGGGTCGCAATCAGCTGGTGACAAAACTTGCGCAGCATTCCAAATCTTCTCTCTCACTCTCACGGTCTCACGTGACCCTCCTGCGGCCCTGCCATCTTTTTCGGGTGCCAAATTTCGTGCACGAGGGATTGCTTCAAGACGTTTTCTTCGCAAATCTCATTTACTTAAATGACTCGATAAATTGTACCATATTATAGGTAAGTTTCAAAGAAAACACACTTTTCTCTAGAAAAAAAAGGAAGGCAACAGTGGCGGCGCGTTCAATCTGGCAACATTGGATCTTGTCCATTTAAAGTCATGAAAAGGGTCGAAATGTTGGGGGTGCACAGTGCACTCCCGTAAATCGATATTTTACATGAGTTTACTTGAAGGCAACGAGCGAGACCTCACAGTGTGAATGAACTTGAAGGTCAACCGATGAAAGGAGTGCTCAAGGAGGGAATCCGGATTTGCTGTGGCAGGTGTTCGACGATTGTTTCCTTTCGAAGTTTGCACAAATCCATTCATCGCTTGGAGTGCAGTTTAGTGCAGTGATCTCGACCTAACTCAAGGACATCAAGGACACGCAAACGCACTCGTCAAAAAGGGAGAACAGTAGTGTACAGTAATAACAAAAACATCGGCAGAGGATCGGGGGGGGGGGGCGCATGGTAGAGGGGAGGGGGACGTGACGCTTTAGAGTGATTTCAGGACCGCAACGAAATGAAACTGAATCATGCACGCTCTCCTTGATGGTGTTTAAAAATGCGCGCGAAAATCTGGGATTGCTAGAAAACTGAGACAAAGTATTTTAAAAAAGAAAAAGAAAAAAAAACGGACTACTGTTTTATGACTGTCTTGTGAGTCGCCGATTCTGATGGGGGCTCAAATGCTGTCGCCGCGGTGCCGCGCGCATGCGTAAACGACAGTGTCGGGTCGTGCAAGTGTGCAATGGATGCAGGTTGCAAGTTGCAAGGGCAGGCTGGTAGAGGCCGGAACGTACGTGCATCGCAGAGAGATTCATAAATCAGTAACGAGAAAAGAAAAATAAAAACAAGTTCCCTTTTCGCTCGTAAGAGTAAGTATTAGAGACATTAGTTTATGCGATCAACAACCTGCTGAAGCAACTGCGCTGCAACTGCAACGGGCAGACGAACGACCTAAACCACTCTGGTTAAAGGTCGTTCAAGGGCCATTAATACCCTACGTTGCAAATCGTAGCTCCGGAGCTGCCATATCTAAAAACAAAATACAAACTTGTTGACGGAAATGATAGAACCTTTTTTACTTTCTCACGACAAACGAAGTTAGAAATGGAGAAAGTATTGCAATGACGCGGAGATTTTCAAGGTATTTTGTTTCGATATTTGGCCCACTACGACTAAGTAAATCATGATAATTATAAAATAATTGGCTCTCATTACGCCTTATACTATCAAAGAATATTCATCCATGAAGTTTCAATATTATTTAACCATATGTGGCTTGGAGGCAGGGACGCGGATCCAGGAAAGTCTCGAGGGGGGGGGGGCTTTTTGTAACGTGAGCGGGGGGGGTCTGGGCGACGCGACACCCCTTCCCCCAGTCAATGTGGGTTTGGGGGTCTCCCCCAGAAAATTTTAAAAATTTAAGCTTCTCTAAAGTCAATTTGAGGCATCTTTTAACCGTTTACTCGTTATTTTTATTTACTACCTCATTTCAATTTTTGTTTGTAAAAGTGGCCGGAAGATCCTGCCCATGCTATTGTTTCCCCATTCCCAAACAAAATAATAATTAGAAAGTTACATGAATCACACTTATACTCTGTTCCAGATAACATTGCACCTGAGTTAGACGAATTAAAACCGTAAATGGCAACAGCGCGTCTTGAGCCATGGCTTTCTCCAACGCTGAGCAGGGTAGTCTTTTTGTCCGAGGCTCTATTGTTCGGCTCGGGACCTGAACCTTTTTGCACAGCTATAGTGAACGACTCCCGGCAGAAAATTGAATTTTTTTGTGCTTACGAGTTTTGAATTTTTAACTTGAAATTCGTATTCTGCTGAACGTGTTGAGAAAATCGATACCAAATTATCGGGAGAAAAATTCACGTTTAGTAAATATGATGCGCGATTCCTCTGATTTAATGTCCACCTCATATGTATTAAGCATCCATTTTTTTCCCAACAGTTTGGTATCAATTTTCTCGAGACGTTCAGCAGAATACGAATTTTAAATCAAAAATTCAAAAATCGTAAGCACAAAAAAATTCAATTTTTTTGCTAGGAGTCGTTCACTATGTGTGGAAAAAGGGTCCGGCTCCAAGCCGGACAATAGAACCTTGGACAAAGAGACTACCCTGCTCAGCGTTCGAGAACGCCACGGCTTAGGACGCGCTGTTGCCATTTACGGTTTTTATTCGTCCAACTCAGGTGCAATGTTATCTGGAACAGAGTATAGATTACATAAATCAAAGACCAATTTATTTTTATAAGTTTTAAAATTTATTAGAACATTTTATAAAATGAAGCCTATTACCTCCCTCCCCCCCCCTCCACAAAACCTAGTCTAATTTACCTAAGTTTACTTCAAGGCTCTTGTTTTTCCCTTCTCTTTTTCTTTTGCTTTTCCCCTCTTTTTCTTCCTCTCACTGTTTTTTTTCGGGTCCAGGGGGAGGGGGGCATGCCGCCCCCCTCTCTGAATCCGCCCATGCTTGGAAGTGTAAATACACAAACTTTCCGTGGCGTAAGTCTGTCCGTCTGTCCGTCTGTCCGTCTGTCCGTCTGTCTGTCTGTCCGTCTGTCTGTCTGTCTCCATAAAACGTGAAACCCAGCATAAATTTTGAATTTTTAATCCATATGCATCCAAAATTGCCGAGATGTTGCTTTTAACATCCCTCAGAGGGAATTTGTTGTTTTTTGGAAATTGAAATTTTCATGCTAGTTATGGATGAAAAATGGTTTTCCTTATAATCAATGGGAAAATGGGTCAAAAAGTGGTAAAATTTAAATATTTCAGAAATGGATCTTTGGATTTGGATAAAAATATCAAAGGGGGGTCTGGAGGTCTCCCTCAGAATATCAAAGTTAGGTCTGGGGGTCTCCCCTAGAATATTAAAGGGGGTCTCGGGGTTTCCCCCAGATTATATTTGATGTGAGAAAGTGTTCGCTGACTCTAAAGGGAAGCTATTTTTCGACCTTTTTTTAGGCCTGGGGCTTTTTTTCGGGGTGGGGAAGAATCTGTGTTTTTCTTTTTATCTCATTTTTGTAAATTGTTTGTTTCTCGTGACAAGCTGAAAGATTTCCCCACGAAATTCCCTTTCTTGTCCCCAAAATCAATTTTATCTAGTATTTAGTCAAAAATCTTGGTGGAGAGGCTAATTCTTCCGTATGGCCGTTTGCGTTTGATAGTACAGTAGGTATTTGGCAACGTCTGTCACAACGTGAACAAATAGAAAACGAAATTATACCAAAAGAAAAGTAAAAGTACGGGGCCAAAACCTGGTCTCATATAAAACTAATATATCACTTACTCTACCCGTGAGTGATTTCTTTCACACGACTGAAGATTAGTAACAAGGCACATAAACACATAAATGACGACTGATTTGAGACAAACCTCGTCTGTTTTTTTTTTTTTTTTTTTTTTTTTTTTTTTTTTTGCGGGTCATTAAAATCATGTGCATGCATTCATGCGTCTAGTTACTTACCTTCCAAGGATTGTTATGGTCATTTGTTTCAGAATAACATGAAAACAAAGTCGCCTCAGTTCAACTCGTAACGGCAGTGGTATCAATTCTGTGTGAAGGAGAGCCTTGAAGTTATGAGTGAAAATAATTGAGGCAATTGGCGCAGCAACGACAACTCCCTAATGTATTTTGATTGGGAGAAGTGACGTTATTGCAAAAATTGCCTCAAACCAAAAGTTGTCAAGCATTCTGCCTTCTTCCTTCTCCCTATCCCTTCCTTCTTGCTCATTTCATCTCTTTTTTTTTTTAGATCTATTTCATTATTTTTCTTTCTTCCACATTTTTCCCCTCTCCACGGCCAGTTGGCCATCCTTTCCTCAAGTCTGATTTTCACGTGCAATTGGTTGCACACCCCTCTGTTTTCCTCAGAAGCGTATGTAGCGTGCAATTTGGCAACGTTGTATTGTGTCCATTTGAACCCATGAAAATGATCGGAGTATTGGGTGTTCGGTGAACACCTTCGTACTCGACCTTTTAAATGGGTTTGAATGGACACAACACGAAGTTGCCAAATTGCACGCTATGCCACTGATTGTCTTCACTCCGAATCCATGCCTCAACCTGCTGCAGGAATAATTATATTGATAAACACGAACCTCCGAAAGTCATTCTTAACCCCCCAGACCTTTGATGTACATTTCAATGTACGTCTGAATAATATTGCATCTTATGGCAAACATAAAAATACAATATTCGCATCAATCTGGACGAGGAAAAAGCGCTAAGATCAACATGCGGTTGATCTTAGCGCTTTTCCCTCGTTGGTTGGTCAAAAATCCGATTTTGAACTAAACTAATTTCAGATCTGAAAGGGTTAAGAGTCACAAAACGGCAGCCTTGGTATTAAGTTGTATGTTAAAAGCAATTTTGCTCGTACTGTCACATTGCTTTGTTCTTTATATACTGTTGCGCACTGTGTAGAAGGCATCACAGAAAAAAGACTGGTAGAATTTACCATCTGCATAGCTGATTTTCGAGTCTGCTATCACGTATGGTAAATTTTACCATCATATGGTAAATGCAACGCGCTTTGTGCTAAAATAAACCAACAGGTTATCTTAATTAACCACAAGGTACGTTGCATTTATCTACCATATGATGGTAAAATTTTACCATACTTGCGGTAGCAGACTCCAAAATCAGCTATATGCACATGGGTGGATCCAGCAATTTGGCAACCACGAATTCATCCCATTCAAACGTATAAGAAACAATCGATTCTTGAAGGGGCCAAAGCCCTTTTACTAATCGATTGTTTCTCATGCATTTAAATTGGAATAATACACAGTTGCCAGATTGCTGGATCCGTCTTTGGCTATGCAGATGGTAAATTCTACCCGTTCTTTTTTTCCTATGTGAAGGATCGAACAGATGTAAAAAGGATAAAACAACACAAAAATTTAGGGAAAGAGAGAGGAGGGGGTAGAAAGTTTAGTTGAGTGGTAATGAAAATTTGTGATCATTGCTTTTAATTCTTATTCGTATGCGGATTGATCCCCGTCATCTCCATCGCCCCCTCTATATATCTCTCCCCCACCTTCACCTCTGTTCGAGCCTCGGCAAATTCATTGTTTCCTTTGTAATAATTAATCCTGATCATTTGCATTTTGGTCCGACGAATCAAGTATGTATATAATGTGCGTAGGTCTAGACTGTTGCGCGGCGGTTCGCGGGCGCCGCGGTCTGCCGCGTTTATAGTCAAAGAAAATTCTGCCGACTTCCGTTGGTTTTTATTCTTTTTCTTTTTCTTTCTAAAAGAACGCCCTGCCACACTGTGCCGCCTCTCAAAGCCATGGATATGACTAGAACACGTAGTATTTGAAAAAAAAAAAAAAAAAAAAAAAATAACGATTTGATATGCAAAACTAATATCCAACCCTTTTTCTTACCCTTTTGAACTTATAAAAAAAGGAAAAATGAAACTTTCACCCGTCTGATTGAAAAGCCATCATCAAACCAGTGGCGTCACTAAGGGGCGCACGGGAGGGCTGTTGGCCCCCCAAACGGGAAAGAGTTCTAAAACGTGTGAAAAAGTAAAGGAAAGTAAAAGAAAAGAAGAGAAGAGAAGAGAAAGAAAACGAAAGGAAAAGATAGAAAAAGAAAGAAATAGCAGAAGGAGACAAAGGAGGAGAAAATTAAGGGGGAAAGAGGAAGGAAAAGATATTGACTGTAATTGACTAAATAAATAAATATTATAGAGGAGCTCGAAGGTTTTTTGCTCTTGTTTTTGTGCTTAATCGTGACCGATCTCTAAATAAACCAAAACATTAACCGTAGATACTGACCTAAATTCTGATTAATTTATTTTCTACATTATTCCAAGTGGAAACAAGGAGATGATGTGATAATTTTCGTCAGGGATTTAAAGTAAAATTCAGAATAGTGTGAAACTTTGCTTAGTAAACCTAATTTTGTTCAAAATTTTCTGGGGGTGGACAACCGGAACCCGCTAAGGGGGGTGGGGGGGGAGGCGGGCAGGCCCCCCACAGGGGATCTCACATCGTGCCCCCCCCCCCAATACAAAAGTCTAGTGACGGCACTGCATAAAACGACAAATAGTCTCTCATTCTTCTACCGCTATTTACTATATAGCAAGGTTTTGTTTCCCTTATCGGAACCCCCTTCAATACTGCACCGTAAATTTTGTTTGAATACATCAATTAAGACATTTAGAGGCGTAGCCTAAGGGGTGCGGACCTCGCTTGACACTTTGACCTTGAAAAATACCATTTTTTTGCGATTTAACAGGAATTTTACCAAATTTTGGCATTTGCGCCCTCATGAAAATTTTCGGACCCCCCCCCCCCCCCCCACCACTTAAATATTACTGGCAACGCCACTGAAGATTGTAAATGATACTGTGTCTAGTCAACATTAGCCCAGGTAAGTACTTGTTCATCAAGAGCTTTTCGTTCATATTTTTATGAGTAGTGTATTTGAGAGGAAATACAACGACTTCTTTTCTACACGCGCGTTCAAGTCTCCAATGAGACGCGACGCGACGTGATGAGAGCGGTGCAGTAACAACACGTGCAATCTGGCGAATACTATGAGAGACAGCATCACTCGGTATAACTGTGATTCGAAATTGACTTGTGATCTTTCAGAAATTATGTCGGAGTAAAAAGATACTTCAAGGTACGTGGAATCAAATGGTGCAATAAAATTTGAGAAAACTGGTTGTTAACTAGCATGAATTTGCATTCGAAAATTTGGATCCGATTTCCTTTTTCCACGAGAGCGAGCGAGATGGAGCATTTGTTTCGATCCAATTTTGATCGTAACGTCATCACTGAACAGGTCTATAAGCGAATTTTTACGATCGAATATGATTAACAGAATAACAGTACCAACTAATCTATAACAGAATTAAATTCCCTTCGGTCATAACTTTCAGTTTTTGAAGTTGGTAACACTTAAAATTACTTTCTCTGTTTTTAATGCAAGTTTGGACTTGAATTCAAAATTAAATATACTTAAAAATACAATTGAGTTTCCTCGAATATGGCGTTACCCGTTATTCTCATACAAGGTTGGAAAACGATTCTATTAAAAAAATTGAATGTATATTCGATTGCAAAATTCCCTTAAATAATACCGTGCGGTTGCGTTGTATCGAACTTCATAAGAGTATAGAGCTTTAGTCTTTAGAAAGCAAGTTTAAACGCCACTGGTGAAGACAATGAAGGCAAAAAAAGCCCTGTAGTGAGTTTGTGACCAATAGTAAGTTCAGATCGCGACGCATAGAGGAGCGAGTCAATGCGAGGGGTCCAGTGGCGAGGCGTGCGATTTGGCAACGTTCCTTTTTCCCATTTAAACACATTAGAAAGGTCGAAATGGCTGCTCATCACCGATGACTGAAGCTTTCGACTTTTTTGGTGAAGTTAAATGGAGAAAGTGCATTGTGGCCAAATTTAACGCCTCGCTATTGGAGGGGTTGGACATGGAATATATGACTAAAAATGCAAATTAGAATGTTTTCACTGTCATAAAACAAACCATAAGGGGTAATTCTGGTACAAAATTAAACAATAAAAGCAATGAAACCCATTTAAAATTTCTACGTTGCGTACTTATATAGATATTTTACGCACTTAAAGTTGTTACGCCATTTTCGGCCTCTCGCATTGACTCGCTCCACTGTACGGCGTTAGATGGCCACGTCCGTCGTCCGTGTCCGGTCCGTCCGATCATTGCCTTACTATCGGATCCAAGAAATTGTTCTTCTCTCTCTTTCCCCATTAAAACGCAGGTGTTAGAACAGGATAGAAGAGGAGGCGCAAATCACGTGATTGTCCCTTATCTATCCTTTTCTAACACACGCATTCTAAAGGGTAAAGAGAGAGAAAGACTGATTCCTGGATCCGTCAGTGCATCGCATCGGTCGGGATGTCGGGGAAGATTACAGGGTAGACACTCCGCCTATGGGTGCTTCATTAGTGAGACGATTATCGTTATTTCAAGTCGGAGCCACTCCGCTCGGACCGCCCGCGCCCGGCTGACTGACTGACTGACTGACTGACCCAGGTCAAGCATCCAATTGACTCCAACATGCATTTCTTCGGAGTTAGAAGATAGTTTCTTTGGTTAAACCTTTCCTTTGAAAATAAGTCCACACCCTTCCACCTCAAAAGTTCCTATCAGTGGCCCCGTGACTGCGGCTGAGAGTTTATGGGACCCAGTGGTGGTCCGTGGGGGGGGGGGGGGGACTTGGGGCTAAAGGCCCCTGGCTCGTTGGAAAAGGGCTCAAAAATAAAGGGAAAAACAAAGGTCGTGTATCTACTTAATCCCTCTCCACTTTTGAGTAGCTTTGGAGATGAATAATTTGTTGCAACATAACCGAAATTAAATTTGAGTGCAGCTGAAAGCCAAAATATTGCTCCGCTACGGACTAAAGGATTAATTTCAAAAGTTACAATTTTTTGGGGAAACTTTACGAAGCATTTTTGCTATCCATGGTATAAATAACAACTGTATGATTTTTGGACATTTTTGGTACTCTACAAGGTGTCGAAAAAGTTAATGTTAGTCGATTTTAGGTCAAAAGATGCCATTTACGCGTTATTTTCACTACTGAATCATGCTCAATTATGTATTTGACGGTTTCTACAATTTTTTCTCACAAATAAATGTCTTTGTGATTGATTCGGACTTAAAGCTGTCGTTCTTTGGCCCTTTTTAATTAATTTAAACCCGATTATCGAAAAATCGCATGGTAAACAATTTTTTTACCCCCATGTGGGGCAGTGGATAGTATACACTAGCCACATGTTTTCTCCCGAAATAATGCATAATATTGCATGCCAATTTTTTTGTTCATGACAATTTTTTTCTCTTCTGTTTTTACCCTAAAAAATCCAGAAATGCAAAAAAAAATTGGAAATTGTTTTCCCATTAATGTGCTCCTCAAAGGGAATAGTACTATTTTGGGCCGAATGAAATTGCATCTTCGGAAATATGAGACCCATAGTTTGAAAGCACATGCATCCTTGATTCCTTGATTCCAGCTCATTGAGAGCTCGCGTCATTTGCTCATTAAAAAACACCAAAATTCAGACATTTTTATAACCCATGTTTCATAGAAAAATGATGTATCTACCTACAGAATACGGTAGCTACGGCACGCTTCAAATCGTTTGAAAACGGTTCGTTTTACTCTACAGACTCATATTTTGTTACGATATTGCAACCCTGTCTAAATGCAATAATCTTACTACGATGTCTTACGCTCCGATCTGTCATCCTCCCCCTTGAGCAATATTTACTCTCTTTTCGAGATATCGAGTTCGATTGTTCAGATCACGCTCTAGTATACCCCTTCCCCTCTGCCCACCCGTGTGTAACTGAATACTACACGTAAACTCGTATTTACTGTTTCCCTTTATCTGGTGGCTGGCTGGCTCCCTCCCTCGGGATGAACTGAACACCTGTGTTTGCTGCACCTCGGCGTAAAAAAAGCGTTTATTCAAAGGAGATAAAGCGCCTCTTATTATTGCATCGTGTGTTGTCATGTAGCGACGTATTAGATTCTTATCTGAAGTTTGACTGATAGTACGTAACAAATCGAGTCAGATTACTATATAGGGTATAGAGAACGAGATCCAGCGTCAAAAATAAATGTATGGATAAGGATATTTGCGCAGCTAGTATACACTTTATACAATTTTCCAAAGATTCCACAGACTACTAAAAATCACGAAAATACACGGAAAAAAACTACGGTGAAAATAACCATAAGGATACCTGATTTTGGCACCTGCTAGATGTTATGGTAATGTAAACCAGAAGTATACTATGTTTTGACTAGGTACAAGGTGATGTTACCTGATTGCATGTCGAATTTACTCAAAGTATCGGTAAATGTACCGATACCATACTTCTGGTCAAGTTAACCATAACATCTAGCAGGTGCCAAAATCAAGTATCCGTATATGGTTATTTTCACTAATCTTTTTTTTTCCGTGATCTCTGGAATATCAGGATCAATTCAGGATACGATTTGTTCACTAGTCAGGTCTCAGGTCTCCATGCGATCATGCTACTCAGGATGGAAATCTCTCCATCATGCAATAATTCGTTTGCCGAGTGTGCGGTGGTGTTGCATAAGTGGAGATTGTCTGGCGTTTTATACTGAATCAATCTCCATTACCAACTCGCAGAAGAATGTCGTGAAGCAGATCAACTCTATTTTCGTATTATACGAAACAGCTCACTGGCCGAACTTCTAAAATGCCGAATGTAGGTACTAACTTATAAAGTTAGTGAGTTCATATCGCAGTAATTATGTGCGAGGGTGCAATTCAGAGAATTTAGTAGAAATATGTGCCTGATTTCACTTAATGGGGCAGTTGCTAGGGTCTGAAATGTTGTGTTTTTCATAAAGGAAATAATAGTATTTGATAAGCTGAGTTTAATAGTGCATTTGGTTTTTTACAAGAGTCCGGTTTTGGAGTTACACACGAGTAAAGTTGTAAAAAAATCGTGTGCGTAGTGACGTCACTACGCGGACTGACTTCCCATTTAACGTAATTTGGGTCAAAATTTCATCTCCGGAACAATGGTACATACTTAGAAACCAAAGGCATCTTTGTTCTCAGCTCATCAAGTACTTTCATTTTCTGCATTAAAAACACAACATTTCAGACTCTTGCGCAACTGCCCTATTAGCTTGAGAAATACTTGGAGTTGAGTTGAATCGAGTCGATAAAAATTGCAATAACCTGAGGTGTGCCTTGGTTTTCAGAGGGGGCGTGGGGGGGGCAAGAATGCAATCTTGCCACCCTCTGCGAATTGCCGCCTCTCAAAATTATAAATTTGATGACCTTTTTATTTTTTTGGTTTTTTGTTATCTTTTGTTTTTTACACACTGATTTTGCCGCTTTCGGTGATTCTTTTTCGAATTTGATTACTTTTTTTTTTTTTTTTTTTTTTTTTTTTTTTTTTTTTTTTTTTTGGGTTGTTCACCCTGATTTTTCCGCCCGGGGCAGGGGTACCACCCCCACCACCACCCCCACCACCACCCTCACCACCGCCCCAACCAACAAGTTTTGGCTGTAAGGCTATGAAATTATATTGATCAGGAAAAAAAAAATCATCACATTTTTGCCCCCCTCCTCCCCAAGCCGAAATGACTCCTCTAAATGCACAGTCACTAGATTGCTGGGCACGCCTTTGAATTCTTCAAGGACGTATATGGGAGGTGTAGACTGTAGGGGAGAGGGTGGCCTGATGCCCCCTCGATCCAGTTCCTGAAAAACTCCTTAAAAACTCCTTTTATTACTATACATATTTTTTCTCTTTTGCAATCAGGCATATAACTATATGCACTGTGCCCATTCAAACTCTCTCAAAAGGTCGAATTCGAGGTTATTCACTACACACCCAAAACATCGACATTTTTTATGGATTTGAATGGACGAAGGGCATCGTTGCCAAATTCGGAGCTATACGCTTAAAGTGTCATTATAAAGACAGTCTTCTATAGATTGCCGCTTTTGCGTTAAGGCCTTTCAAGATCACTCTTTCAGTCTCTATTCTCAAGATCGAGTCCTTAGGGCACCCTCAGGCTGGGATTATGGTTGTGCCTGTACCTGGATTGAAAATCCTATAAGCCGCAGATTAAGATGAAATAACACAGTTTAAGAGCGAATCTCGCTATAGCCTCACTCTCAATTAAAGCGCAATAATTGAAAATCCCCCTGACAAAGTACCGTGTTTTCAAATAAAATCGGAGCGCATCGTTTGGTTGCAATTCTACTTTGAGTTAGCACGCTATTCATATTCGTTCAGGTTCCAACTCTTACTTCCCTTCTCTCTTGCGGCATCTCTAGCCTTTGGTGTTTTCGTATTCAAGTGGAAATCGTAGTTGACAGCTCACCGATTCTTCACAATTCCCCGCATTCAACATTGGAATGAAAACAGCCAGTGAGGTGTTTTCTTCTTTACTTCACGCTAAGTTTAGCACCTAAGATAATTGACATTCTGTAAGGGAACCCAATCGCGCGTCTAAATTAAAGAGCTTATCCGTGTAGGTAGGTATTTGACTGTATTCTTCTGTGATCCTTCTCAGTGCATGCGAGGCATTGTATTGCAAATTTGGATTAGATTATGAATATTATGATGCATTCAAGTTTCAACCAAATTTCGCATCCCCTTACAAGTTTGCCCCCTTTCGCAATTCTGCTGTTCTGGTTAACTCATATTTCCACCTCATATTTTGAACAGAAATGTATCTTTTTAAAAACTTCTTAGTATAGTGGGTGTTTGAAAATCGTTTTCTTATGCCTAAACACCTCTTTTAACACTATGATAATGCTTAAATAAAAGAATGAAGCAGAGCAGACTATCCTTCATTTGGGCTGTAGCAACCAGTTGGTTTGATTTTGCTGGCCGATTTCCGCGGTAATCCATGGTGGGTGGACGTAAGGCTGATTGAACATACGGTAACACCGACGGATCAGCAAGCCCCCTCCAAATTTCAAGAAAAGGGCTCAAAAAAGGAAAAAACAAAGGTCCTAATTCCTCAACCACCACCCCCCCCCCCACTTTTATATGTATAATAATTGATGAAGACTACAGGAGCCACTTTAATCCTTCCTCGATTACACGGCGTAAAACCTGAAAGTATATTTGTTCAAGAGGTTTTACAGTAAAAACAATTCAGTATAATTTTTACAGTAAGCGACACTAATGGAAGGCAAAGGAGTAAAAACAGAGATGGTACCGAAATGAAAGGCTAAAGCAAGTTCACATCATTCTTTTTTCATATATGTGATCGCATGCTGAACTCAGAGACTCAGACGCCCGGCTAGAAACATAAAGCACTAAATCGACTTGATGGCATTACGGTATGCTCGTTCATAACCAGCCTGCATAATTATTTTTTATTTTTAGTTTTTATTTTTTTATTTTCAATTTTATTTTATTTATTTTATTATTTTCATTCAGATTGTGCAAACCTTTCTTGCACCCTGTGCTAATCCATAAAACTCGATAGCCGACACCCCTCAATTCCGGCCCTTCTTAAACTCTGATCCGAGTGTAAGGGTACTATGACGCTATTGAATTCATATCACGGAGGAGAGAGAGAGAGAGAGAGAGAGAGAGAGAGAGAGAGAGAGAGAGAGAGAGAGAGAGATTAAAGTTGAAAATTGATCCTCCTTCCTCCCCCTTTTTCCATTGCTGCAGTTTTAGGTGAATAGAACAGGAGTCGAAAGCAAAGAATCTTCCGGCCACTTGCGATCGTAGAGAGAGACTTTGTATAGCGGGTGCCCCTCTACACTCTTTTATCCGAAACTATATGTGTATAGGCTAGAGATGCACTTGTCGCAAAGTAGGGTCTTTCTAATTTCACCTCCCCTTTACTTTGTTTGATAATGTATTATTCTGAACACGTACACCTGTTTGCACCGTCTCGTCTCGTCTCGGGCAACTTTATCTCCCCATACGCAACGCTTCATTATTATGTTGAAGATACCTAATTTTAAGACGCTCTGTGTGGAGACTTTAAGTTTGGACTAAATCTCTCTCATAGTCTCTCTAAATCTCGCAGAGATATCGGGTATCGATCACATTGAAACTATCGGATTTCATTTTAGTCTTCACATGATAGCTATTCAAGAACGAACGGATTGATTGCAAGGCAAGGGTAACCTTCCAACGGAAGTTTCATCAATCTCTCTGTTGAAAGTTCCATTGAAAATGCGGAGAAAAAACAAACTCCACGTTAAAAATACGGAACCATCGCGTGAATCATGGACTACTAAACAACTTTTTTTAAGATCACCAGAATTATCATTGAGATTCAATCAAAGATTGGCAGATCCAGGAAATTTTTTTGCGTGGGCAGGTCTGTGAAATTTGAAATTTGTTGCGTCGCAAGATGTAATTTTGGGCTATTGTCTGATGAAAAAAGGCAACATTTGAGGCTACTAGGGGGAGGGGGGTTTCACATGCCCCCCCCCCGTGCCCTCTGGGTCCGCCACTGCAACACCTGAACTTCATTTTATTGCAATAGAATGAATATTGAATAGTTGAGTTGATAAGAATTATGGTGACTGTAAAGTCCATAATTTATGATCCGAAATTTCGACAAGGATTTTTTCGTGCTGCGATAATTATTTTGGTCAATACTTAAGTATACGCTCTCAGATCCGATGCCAAGCACCATGAATACATCACGCGAAAAATGGTCTGGCTATAGTAACGAGGATTCCGTTTAAAACGCTCTTATTCCGGTAAATGTAGCCAGGATTCCTGGTATATTTTTGAAAACAAGACTAAAATTCCTGGAAATTCAACTAAAATTCCGATTAAAAAAGTGCTAAACAGAATTCTTGTTGAGTTGATCATAGAATTTTTTTTTCAGTTCACAGTTTAAAAACTACTTTACACTCGATCATTTATTCTGTCCATTTATGATTGTGGACTTGAAAACCATGGAATTTTCAAAAATTTACTTGCATTTGAAATTGTGTGAGAAAAAGTTACTAGACTCATAGAGACACGTAGCTAGGGGAAAATTTTAATGTCTCTCTCTTTGCCCGTTTGAACGCGTGTGTTAAAAAAGGATGGAGAATAGGAGGCGCCACCCTCAGTGCCTGTTTCTATCCTTTTCTAACACATACACTCAAATGGGCAAACAGAGAGAAAGACAAGTTCCGGTCTACGACTATGCTCGACTCATTAGTGCGTGGAATTGGTAAGTTTCTCTATCATGATTCGTGACAATGGAAGTGTTAAGCCAATAATGCGCACATTATGGTCGTCGTAAGTGATTTAATCGGCTTAAAAAAGCAGTCGTTTCTCACACGCACTGTCGTACTTTTTACAACTCATCAACTTGTTAGTTGATTATTTCAAGTTTGTTTGTAAGTAGAATGCGGTATTTCAGTGAGAGGAATAATCTGAACTACAGGCACAAGACCTATAAAGTCATTCGATAATACAAAATTAAGAAAAAACTATTTAAACGTGATAGAAAGTTTGAAATTCGAAGGAAGAAATAAATGTTAAAAATGGTTAAAAATTACTCTGAAAATCTTGCAACGTATGGAAAGTGGTAAGTAAGAGTATCTCGGATGAGAAACTTGAAATTACAAGTTATAAGCAGCATATTCTATCCAATTTGAGTCATCGATTACCCCATAATATGGTTTGGTGGGTTTATTACATATTATGACGTCTCTTTTGCAAGGATAGTAATACAGACTTCAAAAATTATTATTATTAGAGCAACTTGCTCAAATCAAAATTTACAGCAGGCAAGATAAAAGGAAAAAAAGGAAACAAATGGAATAACAAAAATAAAGAGAAAACTATAGGTATCTTAGATAAAAGCGCGAAAAATAGCATTGCAAAAAGAAAATGAACTATTGGAGTTTAGTTGCATCACATAATAAGCAGGATTTCGTTCCTGAATCAATAATAAGCAATCAATGCATAAAATCTTGAATTCATAATGATATTTCAACTTATACAGGGTGTCCCAGACCACCCGTGTAGGTACTTTTTCTCAAAAACGGCTGGGAGTAGAGAGCTGAAACAAAAAAGTCAGATAGGGAATTGACCCCAAAGAATTCAATGAAAATATTTTCAAAGCCCCCGAGGCCCCCAGGGGGTTTTTGGGGGGTTCGAAACACATTTTTCCATTTTTGGCGGGAAAAAGCCTATAAAAGGTACAAAACTAAGTTCAGATTCTGAAAGAGCAACTCATTGCCGACATTTTTACTCCAGTAACTTTTCCCAGAAAACCCCAATTTTTGGGGTTATGGGCCCTTTTGGGGGGAAATTTTCATTCGGCCACTGTGACCACACTATTCAATATTTTTCAAAAAACTGAAATCCATCTAAAAGAAGAGATAAAGACCTTTCGATTGATGTGCCATATAATACCTAAAAGTGAAAAATTAAGGCCCCCACGTAGATTCCAAAATTTGGGGGTCTTTGGGCCCCCCCATGTAAAAAAAGTCAAATAGCAAGGTATGGCTTGTGACACATCGATCGAAAGCCCTCAAAGAGTAGAATAAGATGACGCAATCCAAAATCGTCTACAATCATTACTTTCAAAAGGCGGCCATTTGAAAATTTTGGGTGTTCAAGGAAAGTCCTGGGAAAGGAGTCCAAAGATGAACGATACATAGATTAAAAGGCCTTAAAAAAAGCAAACGAATGGCGCCAACCGCAAATCAATCCGCCTCTTTAATCAAAAGTTATGACCGATTGAAACTTAAGCAGCCTTAAATAGGCCTTATTGAGCCCTTTAAGTTTCAATCGGTCATAACTTTTGATTGAAGAGGCGGATTGATTTGCGGTTGGCGCCATTCGTTTGCTTTTTTTAAGGCCTTTTAATCTATGTATCGTTCATCTTTGGACTCCTTTCCCAGGACTTTCCTTTGAACACCCAAAATTTTCAAATGGCCGCCTTTTGAAAGTAATGATTGTAGACGATTTTGGATTGCGTCATCTTATTCTACTCTTTGAGGGCTTTCGATCGATGTGTCACAAGCCATACCTTGCTATTTGACTTTTTTTACATGGGGGGGCCCAAAGACCCCCAAATTTTGGAATCTACGTGGGGGCCTTAATTTTTCACTTTTAGGTATTATATGGCACATCAATCGAAAGGTCTTTATCTCTTCTTTTAGATGGATTTCAGTTTTTTGAAAAATATTGAATAGTGTGGTCACAGTGGCCGAATGAAAATTTCCCCCCAAAAGGGCCCATAACCCCAAAAATTGGGGTTTTCTGGGAAAAGTTACTGGAGTAAAAATGTCGGCAATGAGTTGCTCTTTCAGAATCTGAACTTAGTTTTGTACCTTTTATAGGCTTTTTCCCGCCAAAAATGGAAAAACATGTTTCGAACCCCCCCAAAACCCCCCTGGGGGGCCTCGGGGGGCTTTGAAAATATTTTCATTGAATTCTTTGGGGTCAATTCCCTATCTGACTTTTTTGTTTCAGCTCTCTACTCCCAGCCGTTTTTGAGAAAAAGTACCTACACGGGTGGTCTGGGACACCCTGTATAAGAGCTACATAGTTTTATCAGTGAAATTACTTAATAAATATTGGACTCGATTCATTATAGAGAAGGCTCAAGCTCCCAAGCAACACTGACAAAATGTGAACAGACTCTTTCACAAATTTCCGAACAATTGCTTCGCCTGAATCAATCTGAATAATGTGCTTTCTCCATTTCTGAACCAATAAATTTTTAGTCCAAAGTTCTCCCCCCTCCTCCGCAACAAGTTCTTGTTTTCTTTTTTTTTTCTCTCGCTCTTTAAAGTCTGTGCTAGGAAGTGAAGTACGTGGAGGCGCGTATTTGTAAGAGGGCAAATGCGAATTAATTCCAGCGTATAACAGGAAAATCTAAAGTTTAAGAGCTAGAGTCTAAGAGAGAAATACTTTTAGGTCGCAAAAATACAAATCAAGATTGTCATCGATTTTGCATTGTTTTACTTGGGCTGCTAGGAGAAGAAGGAGAAGGAGAAGGAGAAGGAGAAGGAGAAGGAGAAGGAGAAGGAGGAGAAGGAGAAGGAGAAGGAGAAGGAGAAGGAGAAGGAGAAGGAGAAGGAGAAGAAGAAGGAGAAGGAGAAGGAGAAGGAGAAGGAGAAGGAGAAGGAGAAGGAGAAGGAGAAGGAGAAGGAGAAGAAGAAGGAGAAGGAGAAGGAGAAGGAGAAGGAGAAGGAGAAGGAGAAGGAGAAGGAGAAGGAGAAGGAGAAGGAGAAGGAGAAGGAGAAGGAGAAGGAGAAGGAGAAGGAGAAGGAGAAGCAGCAGAAGAAGAAGAAGACGAAGAAGAAGAAGGCTAGGATGAGAAAACTTTCAAATTGAGAAAACCTGGAGCAAAGCATGGATCCATTTGTCTACCTGTCCATAAACGCTATTCCCTCTCTCCCTCCTCCACCTGATCTCTGAGCAGCGAAAGCGTCAGAGTGATGCTCGCTCTGAAAATCCACCACCACCACCACTTGCATACGCGAGCACACTGTCACGCACCTAACTTACCTATACACTCACACAATCACACAATCACACCTTAATGGAAACAAATAAAACGTTCGTCTTGAAACTGATACGTTGCCAGATTACACTTTTTGACGACTACTTCTGTCGATTATCACTACAGCCACGCACAGCCACGGACAGCTGTCCTTGTTGCCACGTTTAGTAAAGAAGAACAAAATCCCAATTATTTTTTATGAACTGATGTAACTTTGATTATATCGCGTTTTCATGTAAAACCCGTCTTCAATGTATGTCCGGTAAAAAAATATAAGATTATCAAAAATGTTGAGGCAAATGAACAATTTCACTATTCACTCACCTTTTATAATCTTAGGTTTGTCTTTACATTAAGATCGCATAGAAGTCGGAACATGTATGACAACTCCGTACATAGAATTTTGAAAAAAATGTAAGCTCAATAGAAACTGTTTGGAAAAACTTGATCAAATCACTTGCCGTTTATAATCTCAGGTTAGTGCAGTTGAAATCTCATAATTTGGTACTGGGGGAGGTTGAGCAGATGCATTTATTATGCAGAGTAAAGGGTCCTGGTTCATGATGTATTTTTCTAATTAAAACAATTTTTTCAAACAAATGTCTTATTGGTTCTTTCAAAACATTTTTTAAGGGGTGATTGATTTTTTTGATGAAAATACTCTAATAAACCCCCAAAAAAAATATTAAATAATGCTAATTATTCTAAATTCAAAATGAGGTAAGAAGATGTCAATGTCAATCCGTTTAAACTTTGACCAGTCTGTTGGTCTTATTCATTAATGCAAAGGCAAACTCACAGGAATTCGTTTATCTATCTCTTGATGTATACTCATTTCTTTCCACTCATGCCTTAGAGAAAGACAGATGTAGGGGTCAAAGCCACGAATCACGTACCGGTCCCTCTTCCTATTTATTTGTAACGAAAGTTGTCATCCAGTTGCCGGGTGAAGAGGAGGAAGAATCCATGGATCCACTTCGGAAATGACCTAAGAACTCTCAATGATTTCTGCCAAGAGTAGGTATACACAGTGCTAAAAGCGTGGATATTAAACCCACACAAAGTTCTAACGTTTGTAGGGCTCAGTGTTTCAAACATTGCAGACACAATTTTGAGGGTGCATTAACGTTTTATTTTTGCATATTATAAGGAGATAAGAGCCTAAAAAGCTTTTTAGTCAATTAAAAAAACGTAAACGTTTATACTTATACAGCTTTAATTTTGTTTTTTTGTTTGTTTTTTTGTTTTTGTTTTTTTTTTTCTCTCGAAGAAAAATATATTTATAGATCTTTTAATTGTTTATGGAAAGGTTACTTAAAAACATCAAGCTTGTTAGTCTAGAGAGTGAGTTTGACTGGAGCAATTTTTTCTTTTTTTGTAAATCAGCGGTCTGATTATAAACATCCATATTATAATGTCATCGAGTCAAAAATCGAGTATTTGTTATTCTAAACTAGTTATAATATGGTTAGTGTTATTCCCAAAGAAACCCTTCCATCTCTGCGGAAATTCATCCATGACTTCTGATAGAGATTGAAGGGTTTCCGTGGAAATGAAGCCTATCGTAATCACTCCACCCATAAGAATAACACGCAGGAAGAAAGAGAGGAAGAGAGAGAGAGAGAGAGAGAGAGAGAGAGAGAGAGAGAGAGAGGGGGGAAAAATCAAAATTGATCGACTCAGCATCTTATCACAGAAAATTTATTGGGGTGGGTATTTTTGAAAATTCAAAGGGACATGGATATGGGCCTGAGCGCAGTCCGGCAACCTCCTATTAGGAAACCGGTTCCGTACGAGACGAGAAAAGAGAACCATAATATACAAGATATATACCCCCACGTTTTATACGCCACGCACCTCTGAATATATTTTCTACTTGTAACATCCTTTTTTTTTTTTTTTTTTTTTTTTTTCAGGGGCCAAAAGGAAAGGAGATAAAAAAGTAAATGTATCAACGCACGATTGGGAAGAGATATATATATATAAAAAAAAAAAAAAAAAAAAAAAAAAAAAAAAAAAAAAAAAAAAAAAAAAAAAAAAAAAAAACCGGAGAGATGGTGGAAGGAGGCAAAGGAAAAAAAATATCTTGATGCTACCGGAGTTGAGCATCTTCTCCCCTCTCCCCCTACACACCTCCTCACACTTTTCACATCCCGACACGACGCGACGCCCGAATCGAGCAACAACTGGTTTTTATTTCAATCTCGTTGGCGCGCGTATGAAAAATACAATTGAAGCAAAGTGCCTCCAGAAGTGTTGTCAGGCGGTGTGTAATCACTAAAACTGAAAGATGTTCCGGAGGGGAGAGGGTGGAGTTCATAGCATATCGTTTCTAAAATAGAAAAATAAAATTCTTTGATATAGCTTCCGCACCTACCCCGAACCCGTAAAGCCTAGGCAGCTCGAAAAATTCTATTAAGATCGATTTAGTCCAAAATATCGTAATATTTGACGCATATTGATTCAGCTAGGTGAAGTATCTGGCCGGCGGGTGGTGTCGAAAAGTGGTGGGAGGGGGGGGCGGTCTAAAAAAAAATCGATGACTTTTTTTTTGTTCATCAGATTCAGTTTTTTGCTTTTTTTTAATTTTTTTTTTTTTTTTGCCCCGGATCCTCAAAAAAGTGGGGAGGTTATAACCCTAATAGCCCCATACACGTGCCGCCTATGTGTGAAGGTATAGTGGCGTCGCGTGAAATCTGGCAACGCTGCATTTCGTCCATTTAAACTCATATAAAATATAGATGCTGGGGCCGGGAGTGCTGTGTGAACTCCCAATACTTCTACCTTTTCGCGGGTTTAAATGCTCGAAATGCGATGTTGCCAATTTACACGCGACGCCACTGGGTGAAGGTGTCTTGCGCTGTCAGCACTGTAAGTGCACACTGGTACCTAGTAACGTACTGTTGCAAACGATTGAAAATTAATTTTCAACGTTAAACGTATTTTACTACAAAAAACGATGGAAACCTAGAAAAGTTCCAAAATTTGACATTCCCGTGAAATTTTCGGAATACAATACATTCCTTACGATCGGTTTAACGATGAAGTAAATGGCCGGTCAGCTATAGAGTTACTGCAAAGACAAAACGAGATGCTTGCGACAGGTGTCCAATTTTCCAGCAAAATTTTGTTCGGGACTCATCGGAGAAACAGCTATCCATCCCTTCTGTTGGGTGATGGAGACAAAGGTTAGATTTTCTTCATGATTTCAATTTACGTTTTTCTAGCAATATAACGCAGTTTCTCGTTAAATGTTTCAAAACTACATGCTCTAACTAATTGAAATTTCGACTTCAAAGCTAACTATAAAGTAAATGTCGATTGGAGCAATGCTCAACGTTCAACAGAAGGCATCTGTTGTCTGTGTCTGCTATTTTGTTGAGCCCGCAAACTAGAATGAACCCATAATTTATACTTGCCTCTTTTCATAACACGGATAGCTTAGCATATGCCGAGTCTTTATTTGTCTCTGAGTTATTGGTTGATAATCCGCTTTGCCTTAAACTGGTAAAATCTGGCATCTATGAGGCAGAGAGTCAGGAGTCCTTATACTACACTGAAAAATCTCCAAAGTCCTGGAGGAGAGAAATAAACCTATTCTTTTACCCTCTTAAAGATCGGTTATCCGGACGATTGGAGGACCAAAATGAGGGTAGTTTGCCTCAAAGCGGAGGGAGGGAGATGATCCTTCAGTATCCACTATCCAGTAATACGGAGAGCCTTTTGTCGTAATATTTAGAGTTATTCATTACTCGCTGTATCTCCTACGAATCCAAGCCTTTCCGCCACTCGTCCGTCTCAAGCTTGGGTTAGAGACCTGTTTTGATCTTTCCTTTCTTTTATCCTTCCAAACCTACCAAACTTGCTCAGTTATCTTACTTAAATATCATGAAAAACCACGGGGTATCGGTTTCTGCATGAAATTTATTGTGGTTGGTTTTTGGTTTGTCGGGGCACTCGGGGCGGGTTGAATTTAAGAAAATCTGTTGTTTAAGATTAACGGAGGTCAAGGACGAATGTTGAATGGGTCATCATGAACATCCTTTGTAGTACTGCTGTGGATTCTCGAATCATGAGCAACGGTTTTGCGAGCTTCGGGAACCAAATGAAAAGTATGTTGACAATTGGACTCATGGTTCAAGTACCTATTGCTCAAAAAAATCTCAGATAAACTCAAATCGAGAGCAGAGGGTGGCTCGTGCAGTTTGACAACCATGATTTTGCCCATTGAAATCTATGCAAGAGAATCAATTTCTTTAGTTGAAAGAGAAAATGAGAAATAAAATTAAACTAAATTCATAATAATACAGTTAGTCTTGTAAAACTTAATTCAATTAGAATTTACATGAACAAAAACGCCAAAAGCATTTCGATCATTACGATCATCATAAAGGCAAGTTAAAAAAGTTGTAAGCAAAAGTAAAAGCGAAATATAAACAATATAAAGAACAATGTAAACTTAAAAAACCACTCTTGATGCCAAACAATATACGTTAAGCATATGTATATTGTTTAACATATACCGCGTTTTCCATCATATTATTTTTATTACTTTACATTGTTTTTTTATTGCTTTTATTGTTTTAACTTTTACTTCCATACAAGTTTTTTAACATGCCTCTATGATGATCATAATGATCGAAAGGCATTTGGCGTTTTTGTTTATGGAAGTTCTCTAATTTAATTATAATTATTACAAGATTGGCTATTTACTATGAATTTATTTTTATTTTATTTCTCATATTTTCTTTTACTCAACTTCATCTTGTTCCGTGCGATGTTTCAAGTCGATTTCTAGCTGGTTCAATGAACGTCTAGAATACTTACCGATTATTTTACATAGGTTCAAATACAAGTTTTCATTATAAAGATTTATAGCCATAAACATAACAACAATAAGGATATGGTGAAACTGCCCTTCATCAGCATCAGGGAGTGTGTGGTCATCCGTTTTGATTTTGATAGCATCCAGGTGATCCAGGCTCTAGCACAGGAGAAAAATGTCAGCGCTAGCGCGCTGTGCTAGAAATGGATTCACATTCTAAAAAGCAGCGACTCCATATGCAACTGCCGGGCAGACGTAGAAAAGTTGAGTGTTGCATACCTCCAGTTTTTCCAAACATTAACAACTGATTGAGGCTCTGTCTGCGTTTGGTTTGTCTGTTTTGAGTGTTTTATGTAACCGATCGTGGATCGTTAATCAGTCTCTCTTCCAACTTGAGTAGAGTGTTGCTCGCTCATCTGAGTATTATTTTTATTTATTATTTTTTCCGATTGAAAATGGTGCTGTGAGCGCACCGAAACGTATTAGCCTAGCTCTCAATTTAAACCTCTACTTGTACTGTGTTTTTGGCCATTCAGTTTGTAATTGTTTTTAATAGGTTTCAAATCAGTGGCGGCTCGAGCAATTAGGCAACAATAGATCCTATCCATTTAAACCTATGTAAAATAATCGATCCTTAGGAGGTGCATTACACCCCCAATAAATTGATATATTTGCATAGGTTTAAATGGCAAAAGACATGGCTGCCAAACTGCACGAGCCACCTCTGGTCGAAGGATCTTTGTTCCGTATATATGAATAGATATTGTCTCTGGTATCTCCTCAATTACCATTTCCCTTGTATTTTATACGCATCCGCAGTTCCCTCTACTTGAAGCGTCAATAAAGAAAGGATTTAGTCTCATGGCCCAAGAGATTTCAACAACTCAAAAACTTATGTCTGTCTTTTGAGACAACGAGGAACGGAGGTAATAAAATGTGTCAATTTTCCTCCCTACAAAATAGAGTTTGAAAGGAAAAGACTGTCCGATCAGCTAGCTCAGAATTCGAATTTCGGAGTGTTGCCTCTACTTATATAGATAGGTACACCCGTATACACGTTTTGAATTTCGCATAGAATTCATCAGCTTTTCACCGGTGTAGAAAAGATTAGGTACAGATGTATATTCAAAGTGAAGATCTACTACAACAGGCAGTTGTGTGATCTTTCTTGTCACGGTGCAATTCTCTGGTGGACTGGTGCGCTCTAGATTTCTTCCACCAGGAATCTATACCCTTCTCTCTCTTCTCCCATTAGAACGTGTGGGTTAGAAAAGGACAGCTTATGGACAGCCAAGTGATGTTCGTCCTCTCTTCTATCCTTTTCGAATACATGCAATCAAATATTAAAAGACAGAGAAGGACAATTTCCTGGATCCGCTTGTGGATGTGGGACTGTGAGAGTGACTCCAAACGCTTTGCGCATTGAAACCCATTCAAAAGTGTAGCAGCTCTTAAGGTTTGTAAAGCTTGTTTGTCACGCAAGAGACTTCTCTCAATACCAAGGACAATCTCTCGAGCACAAAAGACCCTTGTTTCAGGACGTGCCCTCGCATTTCCGGATCGTCTTAAGACAAGACTTACTGCGCTAGGTTACGCTCCTGATTTAAGCGGTGAAGGATTCGGTAATCGATATCCCATCGGGAGTTGGAGGGAGCACAATTGGTCTATCTCCGGTAGCTGGACACGTTGCTCGTGAAGATTTTCTGGATCATGCATGATCAGATTGAGATTATTGTTTATCCATCGATAAATGCTGAAAGGATGCCCATCTCTTTTTCTGTGTTTCCTATTTTATTGCGTTTTTATATCTTCATCGTATTTCATAAGATCTCTATGCTACCCATTAAATCATTGCTGTAATACGCAGACATGACGGTGGATAGCCGCAGGGCTTACAACTTACAACTACATGTATATCACTCAATCCGCAATGAGTCATCAAAACGTCTTATAAATTGTTTTAAGTTTAGCGAATTTTTTTCCATTTTTATTTTTGGTCATTGTTAACTTGATAAAATTCACTCAGATATCGTATAAATCTGTTTGAATATCAACAGGTATTGGGTACACAGTTACAGACAGGGGCGGCCCGTGGGATTTCGGAACCATGCCGTTTTTACATTTGAATTTAGCTAAAACAATCGATTTTTGAGGAGGCTTGACAGCCTCCTCTAGAATCGATTGTTTTGCATGTACGTAAATGGTGAATGGTAAAAACAGTGTTGTCCAATTGCAAGAGAAACCGCAATAAATACAGAGGGTGGTTTAAGGGACGACCACCCTTTCTGTTTATCAACAAATTATCGTCCAGGAACAGAGATAGTTCAGTTATTCACTTGATTAACGTCTAAAATCACCTTATTCTATTCCAACAGAGCTGAAATATTCAAACTATTTTAGAGATTCAGATGTCTTGATTGCGGAAACGGAAAATGTGAAAGAGAAGAAAGGTTGTTCAATTTAAATTTTAATAAAAATTCGCCCCCATCCATCTCGTGAAGGTTTATCATCCAACTATCCGTTTATGGCGCGAGGCATTTAATTAAACCACTTTTTTCTGTGCCAAATTGCGCAGATGGGACAAGCCATTATTCAGTCGATCCATCGGCATTTCTCCGATTCAACCGAGCGATCATAAAATGTCATTAGCATACACTTGAATGGATGCTACTGGTTTTTACCTACCTACAACGTTGGAACAGCCTTCTGACCACCCTGCCTTACATTATGCCCATCGACGTTCATCTGTCACTTTCGTGCAGTGCTGCCAGATTTGAGAAAAATATACACATTTTACATTGTGTCTTATGAGATATTTCATTAAATCTAGCAGCACTGCATTCGTGGGCTACAGAAAGCGAGCAGAAAAAGAAGGTGTCCTGTTGATCAGATGATCGGTTTTTCGGGGCTCACGCACACCCTGATTAAAAATCTGAACTGCATGAGACCACCTCACATGGTATACAAAGTCTTGCTCATTTAATTTGTACTCGCATGAAGGTTAGAGTATTTGTTCCCCCTTGTGACACCCCTTAGGTATTCATAATGTTTTAAAAGTTACCCAATTAACTATTCACTATAGTTTTGATTATGCACAAAGTCGTTGATGTCAACCATAGGTCCATGGTCCGATGATTATTGAAAAAAAAAAAAAAAAAAAAAAAAAAAAAAAAAAAAAAAAAAAAAAAAAAAAATTAAAACTCAAGATCAAATTTTGTCAAGCGTATACTTTGTATTGGAAGAAAACATGAGTGGTGTTGCAAACTCTACGAACGCCATCTTTCAATCCTGTTAAACTCATTTATTAAGATGGTGAAAGGATTTTGAGACTTTGCGATGCTTTCAATGTAGTTTTCACGCGGTTTTACACAGATAAGAACCTCCCGTCCTCTCATAACGCTGAAGCAAAAGTTAGCAACAGACCCATATTGTATATGTATAATAGATCTCAAAAGGATAGTATAAAAGCAATCAATATTCAGCTGCGCCTTCACATTGGACTATTAATAGGACTGATAACACTGTGCAACAAAATTTGGGTTTTGCTCTGTCCCCCTGACGAAACCTATTTTTCTCGATCCCATAGGTGTTAAAACGAAGGAAAATCGCCGTCAGAACCCCACATCTTGGGCGGGAGGGCTAAAAACCCGCCATTTTTGAATTTTCGCCAATTTTGCATACCTTTGATCGATTTTCCCAATTTTTCGGTACAAAAACCAATCGAACAAAAAAATCTAATTAATGCATCTGAAAGAGCATTAAATTTGCTACAAATCCGTGTAATCAGATTCATTTTACTATATTTTTTTCTTTGGAATAATTACGCATATTCCGAAAAATTACCCTCAAAAATTGCCCAAAAAAATCGACTTTTCCTCAGTTTTTCCCTTATATATTCAGATCCAGAAATTCAATGTCAAATCCGTTTTCATAGTCTTAAAGCGCATAAAATTTGCTACAAAATCACTGCAATAATCATCGTTTATTCAATTATTTGGCGTCGTCAGGTGCCATACAATGAGTGCTCAAAAACGTCAATTTTTGCGATTTTTCTCCTCATATAGACTACCATTCAAACCCAAATCGCTCCAGGTCAACCCTATGAGAAGAATGCACCACTTTTTTTTTGAAAATTGAAAATATGGCTGATGGGAAACAATAATTGAACACCTTGGAGCCCTCTGCTTTCCGAAAAACTCCAGATTTTGAGAGAAAATCATCTTTTTACATACTTCGAAAGAGCTGTCAATTTTCGCCTATTTTCTCTCGTTTTTTAATGCGGTGTTACCTACTACGCCCGAATGAGCAAAGTTTCGCAATGATTGTGCAGAGCTAGACTTCGAATTTTTTGCTCTCCTCAGTGAAATACCGTATCTTAATGCTTTAAATTTGAAGGTTAAAGAAGGCGTTTCGTGTATTGGGTAATCGGGAGTTGTGTTAGGCTCAAGATTAGGTGGCCCTGAAAAGGGCTGTTTTGAAGGGGAAAAGAGATGGGTTGTTTCATCTCCCACAAGGAATGGGCTGAGAATAAACAATTATCATTTTTTCAGGGATGATAGAGCGATGCGTAGGGAGGTTGAAAATGCTCATTTTTTGTTTTAGCCCCCCCCCCCCCAAAAACCCGGGGGGGGGGTTTGGGGGGTCAATGGAAAAACAATGTTTGGCCATAACTTTTAAAAGCTTACGGATAACAAAATATTTTTTTTTTTTGCAAAGAAAGAATCATTGAAATACCTGTCTGTTGATGTATAACATGGGTAACAAGTTGTAAAGCATCCAATTTTCATCAAGATATTGCCTTTTCAAAATTTAGAAAATTTGAAAAATCAGATTTATTACAATTCTCAATTCGGATTGCACGGAGGAAAACCAAAATCGCCCAAAAGAAATCTCTTGTCTTCCCAGTTACAACGAGTCCACTAGATTGATTTCGGGAAACCGTTCGTCTTCGAGTTATGAAGTTTTGAAGTTTGTGTTGAACAGCCATCTTTGGCAGTTAAAAAGTTTCAAAGTGTCAGAAATTGCTATTCTTGCGTTTTCAGGGACAACGTTGTTATCCGTTTCCGTAACGACGAAGCCGTAAAAAATAATTCCTCCGCATGGAGTCGATCAAATTCGATGACAATTGAAAATGGCGGGCTTTTTAGGTCGCAGAATTAAATTCCACCATCAGGTTTGAAAAAATCTTAAAACCATGGCTGCCTAGCAGATAGAGGTTGACTTTAAAACTTCATAACTCGCGAAGACGAACGGTTTCCCGAAATCAATCTCGTGGACTCGTTGTAACTGGGAAGACAAGAGATTTCTTTTGGGCGATTTTGGTTTTCCTCCGTGCAATCCAAATTGAGAATTGTAATAAATCTGATTTTTCAAATTTTCTAAATTTTGAAAAGGCAATATCTTGATGAAAATTGGATGCTTTACAACTTGTTACCCATGTTATACATCAACAGACAGGTATTTCAATGATTCTTTCTTTGCAAAAAAAAAAAATATTTTGTTATCCGTAAGCTTTTAAAAGTTATGGCCAAACATTGTTTTTCCATTGACCCCCAACCCCCCCCCCGGGTTCTTGGGGGGGGGGGGGCTAAAACAAAAAATGAGCATTTTCAACCTCCCTACGCATCGCTCTATCATCCCTGAAAAAATGATAATTGTTTATTCTCAGCCCATTCCTTGTGGGAGATGAAACAACCCATCTCTTTTCCCCTTCAAAACAGCCCTTTTCAGGGCCACCTAATCTTGAGCCTAACACAACTCCCGATTACCCAATACACGAAACGCCTTCTTTAACCTTCAAATTTAAAGCATTAAGATACGGTATTTCACTGAGGAGAGCAAAAAATTCGAAGTCTAGCTCTGCACAATCATTGCGAAACTTTGCTCATTCGGGCGTAGTAGGTAACACCGCATTAAAAAACGAGAGAAAATAGGCGAAAATTGACAGCTCTTTCGAAGTATGTAAAAAGATGATTTTCTCTCAAAATCTGGAGTTTTTCGGAAAGCAGAGGGCTCCAAGGTGTTCAATTATTGTTTCCCATCAGCCATATTTTCAATTTTCAAAAAAAAAGTGGTGCATTCTTCTCATAGGGTTGACCTGGAGCGATTTGGGTTTGAATGGTAGTCTATATGAGGAGAAAAATCGCAAAAATTGACGTTTTTGAGCACTCATTGTATGGCACCTGACGACGCCAAATAATTGAATAAACGATGATTATTGCAGTGATTTTGTAGCAAATTTTATGCGCTTTAAGACTATGAAAACGGATTTGACATTGAATTTCTGGATCTGAATATATAAGGGAAAAACTGAGGAAAAGTCGATTTTTTTGGGCAATTTTTGAGGGTAATTTTTCGGAATATGCGTAATTATTCCAAAGAAAAAAATATAGTAAAATGAATCTGATTACACGGATTTGTAGCAAATTTAATGTTCTTTCAGATGCATTAATTAGATTTTTTTGTTCGATTGGTTTTTGTACCGAAAAATTGGGAAAATCGATCAAAGGTATGCAAAATTGGCGAAAATTCAAAAATGGCGGGTTTTTAGCCCTCCCGCCCAAGATGTGGGGTTCTGACGGCGATTTTCCTTCGTTTTAACACCTATGGGATCGAGAAAAATAGGTTTCGTCAGGGGGACAGACAGGCTGTTGCACAGTGATAATCAACAAAGTTTAATCGTGGCTAACTTCAAAAGTGTATTAATTGGAAGTTTAATAATGCAAAGATTATCCCATTTGTCAATATCAAAGAAGCTCTGTTTTTTTTTCTTTTTCTTTTTTCTTTTTAGCTTAGATTGCAAATCTTTTTTGATAGTTGATGTTTTTGCAAAGCGGTACTGGATGTAACAGTCGGTTTGGTCCCCAATGCTGTGTTTCTCGTTTTTCAAGGAAGTAATAAAGAAGTAATTTATTTAGAAATTTAGAACCTAAAAAGTATACCTTTAACGATATTCGAAAAAAGCAGAATAAATCGGGGGAAAAAAAGGATTCTGAAATTCGGGTCCAGGGAAATCCACGTTACAAAAGAGCTCAGAAAACGAACGTGAAACAATTAAAAATTCAATGAAACTGCACAAAGTGATAATAATAATCTTTGTCATTTTCCAATGGCTATTTTTACCCCTCATTCCAAAAGTCCAGACTATCCCACATTCTTAATAATACCATATACACTTCAATTCCAGGTCGGATAATCATGGTTCTACTGTATACCTACATCAAAATACAAAATGAACAATTTAGTGCCTCTTCTAAAGCAGAATACAATAATACAGCCTTTTCTTGATTGAATAATACTCTTAATATCTCAATTTGGATGAACCGGGTGTATTTTCCTTGTGCCTTTCTCCGTTCCTTTTTTCTTTTTTTCTATCCTCTTTTTTTTGTAAACTTTTTGTCGTATTCCCACTTCGTGCACTTATTCTTCTTTCTTCTGCCCTTCCCAGGTGCAATCACTTCGAGCGCAACCTTGCCCCAGCTCGTGGAGAGATGTCAGAGAGCAGGCGTAAAACGTGTCTATCCGGGGTTCACTTGCTTCAATGTTACGGTAGCCTCTGTAAATACTCTAAACGATGTCGGGACCTAGGTGAGAGGGATCAAGAGGAGAGGGGTGTATCTTGAAGATTGGAGTGAGGAGGAGGAGGAGGAAGAAGAAGGGAAGAAGAAGAAGGAAGAAGAAGAAGAAGAAGAAGAAGAAAGAGACGTCTGAGAGCCAGTGTCGCACATTGAGCTGAAAATAGTGACTATTGTGAGAGTGCAATTATCGAACCTCAAATCGAGTGAGGTTGTCCAGAATATGACAATTCCCCGTCGGACATTTTCTTGTTTTTCGTTTTTTGTTTTGTTTTTTGTTCTTTTATTTTTCTGTTTTTTTATCAGTATTTGTATTGTTATTTTTTCAATTATTTATTCTTTGTTTGTTTGTTTTTTATACTTATTATGTTTCCCCTTTTTTATTTCAAGAAGAGTCAGAAGAGGAAGAGAGAGAAAGAGAGAGAGAGAGAGAGAGAGAGAGAGAGAGAGAGAGAGAGAGAGAGAGGGGGGGAGAAAGTACTGATTTCGAAAAATAAAGTAATTAAAATAAAACGTTTTTTAGCAGCGAATGCTCTAGGAAAGGCTATGACGTTTTGTGACGTATACATTCAAAATTTGTCTTATTATCAGCCAAGATATTCCAAGACATAGCTGTAGCCATCATGATTTTTTTTTTTTCCGGAAGAGGCTGCAGGTCTTTTTTCCCTCACTTATTTTCATCATTGTATTCATAAAAAAATGGCAATCTTCAAGCAAACTTGGTCCCGTTCTTTTTTCACGTACGCGCTGACTAACCTCATTCACTAAAAGCGCATCTCAAACAGTTGGATGGTAAAAAATTGGGGGGGGGATTTAGATCGAAAATTGTTGTCCTTTTATTTTATTTTTTTTTGCTGTTTGAAGGACAGGTTCAGAAAACTGTAGAGGGAGAGAACTCACACCATTTCTTTTTTATTAATTATAGTCCCTTCATCTCCATTTTCATTTTTTCGTACTCTCTAGTTTTTTTCTTTTTTTCCCTTTACTTTCTTTTTCCTTTTTGCTTTTCCACCTCCTCCCTCCTCTCTTTTTAAGCCCTCTATTTAGATAAGGGTGTGGGGGGGGGGGGAGATGGCTTCACTGAGAGGATTCTTTTTTTCAATCCAAGGTGTATTTCGTTTGTGTCAAAAAAACTGCACAGTGAAATATTTACTAAGGGGGAATTCCTTTAACCCAAGGAAAATGTCTGCTACAACAAGTAAAATAGTACTTGTTGGGACAGTGATTCTCCTTCATGCAACAAAACTTTATTTTGCGCAAGGAAAACTGTCCCAAGTAAACGTGTTTTCTTGTTTTTAAAGAAGTGATTTCTCTCAGTGTCAGTGTTGAGCCCCCAAAGCATCCCCCAGACCGCCCATAACCTCAAAGTTACAACTATATAGCTTGTAGTCACCAGGCAAAACCCTTACTCGATCCAAAATTCATAATTCCATACAATTTGACACGATAATTTTGTTACTCGCCCATTGAGAGGCGGAGGAAAAAAAGCAGAGTTCGGTGGCTTCACTTCACCCCTGCGGTTCCGCGGTCACGTCCATGTTTACGTCACGTCGCGTCGAGTCTCGTTGGATCCTGTCATTGTTGTTGTCTTCGAGGGGGCGCGAGGGGAGTGGAGCGATGGAGGGGAGGGGGGGGGTTTCTGGAAGGGCGGTTACAAGTAGAGTAAAGGGTGGAGGAGGGAAAAGAAAGGATTTAAAAGCTGTAATATGGGTAGCAATGCCCACGACGGGGTCCCGGGTCGATCATCTTCTCAAGGTCACAGCCCCTGCGAGCTGCGCCTGCGTCCTCACCCTCGAGATTATGGTCTCTCCGTTCCCTTGTCAGTACTGCCATGCAATACCATAGAAAACATACTAACAAACTTAAAAAATATAAAAATAAAAAAACGTAGGAGTCTCTCATATTGTGATTAATGCGAGCTTGACTGATTTTCTACGGTCTCTGGCAACCCCGCTGAGAATAAAGAATACGTGGTGAGAAAGAAATCCATGCCGTGGAGTGATATCGAGAGAAAAGCCAAGGTCCTTGGCTCGAGCTCCTTTGGGATCTAGCTACCTCTCTTACACATTTCCTTGTCTCGGCTTCATACATTGTTGCCAAGAATGAACAAAAAGACCAATTAATAATAATCATTCAAACAGTCACTCAATGTACCGAGTGTCACCGAGCGAGCTTTGGGAGACCCCTTTCACCTAGAGCTTTTACTAGCCCTTTAGTTTGAAATGTTTTGGATCAACAAATAGGCTGAAAATCGTCAAAAATGTCATACCTTTATTCACAGGGGGAAAAAAAAACACTTTGGTAGCGCTGACAAACCCATTGCTTGAAATATGACCCAGCAAAAGCCTTTAGTCAAGCCAACCAAATCTTTGATTCACCCAGAAAAACCTCTTTAGTTATAGGCGCATAAAACATTTGGTTAGCTAAGCATTACGTCTTTTGCTGGGTCATTTTTCTACCAAAGGTTTTGTCAGCGCTCCCAAAGCGTTTTTTCTGTTTTTTTTTTTTTTCTGTGCTCTATTTTCGTACTTCCAAAATCCTGGCTTTATTTTTTAGTGTTTTAGCTTTCGAAACTTTCGAGGTATCTCCCTGAAGTATGCTCGCAGATGCTGACGTACCTTAAATGTGCGCTTTTTGCGTGAATTCATCAAATTTAGTAAAAAAAACTGTTGACTTTTTGAGCAGCGCGACGCGACACAATGTCCACGGTTCGAACGAATCGACTCTGGAATCACCTTGAGACTTCATTACGAGGAGCACAGTCGCAGTACACCTCATGTGCTGTCCTAGAAACCTTTCTTCCAGAGATGCATAATGCATATTCTAGCATGCTCTTTCTTACCAGTCCTCCTCCCCCTCCCCCTCCATCTTTTCCTACCCCTCCGCCCCCTCCACCCCCGCCGCTGATATCCTTCCCACCCTCCCTCTGCCGCTAATTTTAGCTTTCTCACAATCAATTCGTAATCTCGGCGAGTGCTAGAGATTCAAGAGCGATGGGAAAATGGGAATAAGGGATGCGCATGCGCAAAGAGTTATTTTGAGTCGATTATCGTTTCATGTACCGAGAGAAGAAGGAGAAGGAGAGGGAGAAGGAAGATGAAGGAACGAAAGTACGGGGTGATTTCATGGAAATCGTGATTGCCGATCACGCTTTCCTTCGCTGACTCACCGGTGGTCTCAATCCCTCGGATCTGCTCTACCCTCCGCCGTCCACAATCCTGTACGATTGAGTCTGCTCTCAGTGCAGAAAGTCTGGAGACTCGTCTACATCGCGCAATAAGTTGATTTATGTCGATACTTCTATACATCAATTTGTCCCGATTAAAAACACGGATCCGATGAATCGAAGCATCAAAATCAGTGGCGGCTCGTGGGACTCGGGGGGCTCAACGGGGCTCTTGCGAACTTTTGCTATGAGCGAATGAATGGTCCAATCTGATGGAAAAACCAGCGAAAATCACGAAAATCACACTAAAAAAGTTTAAAATTTAATAATAAACTCAGACAACAGCTGAAACGGCAAGATCGAAATGGCGGTTCAACGCAAGTATCATTGGAGATTCCTATCTAATTTGTCACTTTCTCTACGGAAACACGTAGAGATACGTCTCAAATTAGATAGGAATCTCACATGATACTTGCGTCTCTCCGCCATTGAGACCTATTCTGAGAGTGAATTTGGTGATTTTTTAGTGCACGCATCGTCATTTTTACAGGTTTTTATGCAAGAATCAACTATTCAATCTCCTGTAGCAAAAGTTTGCAAGAGTCCCATTGACGGTTTTAGTGCGAAGTCAACGGTTAGCCAATAATTATGCGGCGAGGGTGAGATAGCAGTGCACGAGAGTTTACGTGAGAGTGATTCAGAGATAGTTTAGAACGCACTCAACGAACTTTTTCATCAGATGTCGTCATCACTAAAACTCACGGAATAAGGAATAAGTTCGAGTTCGTCACTGATGTTACTGGAAAGCGGTAATGAAGGATCCACTAGGATTTCTGCCAGTGACAGTTCATGGCAATGGGGTACAAAAATGGTCCACCATTCAATTTAGAGCTGTCGCTTCGGTATGTTTATGACGGAATTTCTCAATTTAACAATGATTCCATCGGTTGACCAAAATATTAAACAACTCAGTGCGTCGTATGACTAGAGCGCGTATAAATACTCTGAACTGTAATCTTAACTCAACCGGTAGAGTCGCCGTCGCTGACTTGAAAGAAAATGTCGGACATTTTAATCATTTAAGGTCTGTGATTCCACTGATTAAAAAAACATTACAGATGCGAGCATTTTCATGTATTAAAATCATAAACTGTGTAATATTTGAGTCAATCGATGGAATCATTGGTGAACTATATAATTATAATAATAAATAAAAAAAAAAATAATAATAAAAAAAAAAAAATCATTAGATTGGTAGGTATACACAAATCGGTATATCGTTGATTCAAACCTTTGTAGAGTAATCGATTCTTGGTGAGGAAATCTGACTCTCCTAAACTCGATTTCTGACATAGATTTAAATCGGCAAAAGCGCAGTTGCCAGGTCGCACGAGCCGCAATTGTTTTTTGTTCGAGCAAATTTTTGAGGACCGCTCTCCACCGATGCTGTAAGCGACAGCAAATGAAGGTAAAATGACATGCGGCATGAACCTAGCTATTAAAAGCTTTTATTGTTAATATTCATCTAAAATGTCCAAAACGTCCAAAACATATCCAAACTTTGAACTTTAAAAATCGTTTTACTCAAAATCAACAGATTCTTACTTAACCCCCTTCGTTCACATATGGCCCTTTAATTGTTTGAGGTAAATGTAAATATTTTTAAAACGTGGGCGTTGGCAGAAAACTTTCCAAATGAGTGGTGGGGGGGGGGGGTCAAAACATTAAACCCAAAATCCTTGATTGTCAAAAATGTTAACCTATATCTCATCTCATTTGAAAAAAGAAAGAAAAAAAAAATGGCGTGAAAATCGGTATTTACCCTATTCAAAGAGGGGGTGGGCATTGGGCAACCGCCCCATACCCCCCCCTCCCCAGCCCTGCCGGTGCTCATGTTTTAACACGGCTCAAAGACCCTCAGCCGAAATTTATGTGCGATAAGTTCGAAACGCACTGCTCTGGTAATGAAACGAGCGAAGGTCAAGGTTAATCCTTACCCCCCGGCGACATGGATCTCCTCCGATATGCACGTGTCTTTATAAACACCCTGTGTCTATACATACTATATACAATATACACCATACAGATTATATGGCTGATGGATCGTGATCTGCGTGATGGTTGGTGGTCTCGTGAAGGAAGGGTCCTCCTCTCCGTCCGCTTCTAAAGTGCAATAACTGCATACAAACTGCAAGTGCATGACTTGAGGGAACTAAATACACGGAGAAGCAAAGAGTGCTGCATGATGCTCAGAAGAATCGTTCCTTTAACAGAATCGATTCATATGATCCGTGACTCTCTGGATGACTTCTTATCCAGATGAACAGAACATTCGATTCATTTTTTCTGATCAAACTATAGTTATGAAACGACTCACTGACAGAACCAGGAATTTATCCGTCTCTCTCTTTTCCCATTAGAATGCGTGGGTTTAGAAAAAAGTAGATCAGGAGCAGTCATGTGATTACCACCCCCTCTTCTATCATTTTCTAACACATGCGTTTAAATGGGAAAAGAAAAAGAAGGACAATTTTTTAATCCGCTAGTGAAATGACTCAATTGATCAGGATCAGGATCAAGATCCAGCCAAACGGCAATTTCAATACGATGGATAGCGCCACAAGTCACTTTTTGGGAAAAGCCGCGCTTTTAGCATTTTAAATTGAAAACAAAGAAAAAACGCACAATACTAGAACGTCATTAGTACCTGCGTGATTTTACTATGGATTTTTTGAGCCAAAAACAAGCAAAACTGGTTGAGAATAATTAAAGCCGCAATTAACCCCTTATGGACCAAGCCCGAATATACGCGGTTTTCTCCTTTAGTCTATTTCACATTGTTCCAGTATCAGGATTCCGAATAAACACGATTCTCGATGTAGTATAAACAGATGAGATTTCGTCTGGCGCCTTCAATACGTCGTATATGCAATTCCAACTCCCCCAAGTACGAACAGTTAACTACCTTCCCTATACAAACGGAAAAGTGACGTTCATGTGAACTAACCTGGTCTTTAAAGGGTTAAGGAAATTCGTTTCGCTATAAAGCCATGGGAGTGCTAGTCAGTGCGAGTAATACATGTTTTTCTGCCTCACTCGCGCTCATTGAGGCTAATGGGAATTGTTGTTTTCCCGAAACCACGGCTTTATTTTTGAGTGTTTCAGCTTTAGACTTCCAGGGTAGCTTCCTGAAGTATATTAGCAGATGACAACGCACTATGGTCTGAGATCTTCAAAAAGAGGCCAAAAATCAGGAAGTAAACTTATCATCAACTTGTCATGCATAAACTTTCAAGACTAAATTTAATCGCAGAAAACACTTTTAACAATAATTAATTTGAGCTTGAAAATGTCACAGAAAAATCTTGAATCAAGCTAAAAAGATTGATAGTAATGATTTCTTTTTTTTTTTGAAGACTTGTTTTCACACTTTGAAAGCCATTTTTTTCCGATCTGAGACCATAGTGCGATTTTCCTTTAATTTGTACTGTGACCTTCAAAAGAAACTCCTGTCATCAAAACGGTCCTTGATAATGTTGCCTATTATTTTCCTATAGGAGGTTTAGATATTCTAAGGCATACTTTCAAGTGGCAATTCTGTCAGACACTGCGGAATGCCTCAAAAGTGCCTGGTCGAGAAATGGAAGAATGAACATTTTTACCGGGATACTTTCTTTTGAAAGTCATAGTATTTGTTGCGTAAATTAATCAATTTTCGCTAAAAACTATTGATTGTTATAGCAGTGAAACGTGGAGTTTACGGTTCGAACTAAAACAGTCCTGACTGGAATTACCTTAAAGACCGTCCCGACCATAAAACTAGCGTCGTTCAAAGAATCGGAAAGTGAACGAATCTTCCGAGCTCCTCTGCGCTTTGCAGGTGCAAGCAAGTACCGTGCCTGCAGAGAGCTCAATGTATACTCTATATGCTATGGGTTTATTGCAGTCCACTGCACTCTCTATACATTGCATTTTCAACGACCTGATGGCGCATTGAAGGGAGGAGGCGTAGAAGATATGAGCCATCATGAGGCCGTGACCGATAATTGGGAGCTTTCCAAGTCTAGACAATGAAGAGAGACAGAGAAGAGTGCTGTGAGTCGAAAGAGAGGAAGGGAGAGAAAGAGAGGGAGGGAGGAGGGAGGGGAAAGAGGAAGGAGAGAGAGAGAGAGGTTAAAAAGGCTTACGGAGGAAGAGGGAGATAAATGCGGCCGAAGAGTCCAGATTGGTATCTTTTCCCAACCGATATTGTATCTGAAGAGATTATTGCGTTGCGCTTAGGGTCTTGGACTCTCGCGAGAGCAAATTGAGCTAGGTTAGGTTTTCGCGAGGGCGTTCTTCTCGCGTTGCACCTTGCAGGGTTCCTCCGCCAAGTGCTTCGCTTCCCGTATTGTGGCCAGAGAAAGTAGACTTCGTTGCCGAATGGGACGATGATCTCATCGGCCCACTGTAGTTTATGAGATCTTCAAAAAGTGACCAAATCAGTGTGTGAATTTCTCATCAATTTCTCCTTAATAAACTTTCAAGAACAATAAGAATCACTGAGAACACTTTAAACAAATATAATTAAAACTCAAAAATGTCACAGGAAAGTTTTAAATTAAGCTTTAAAGGGTCGAAAAATGATGAATTTTGATGACTTTTTGATACTGATTTTTGTCCTTTTTCTTTTTTCGATCTCAGATCATAGAGCTTGGAGGCGTGGACGACCGGCTCGTGTTTACGATAAAATCCCTCACTACTCTACAATATAAACCCACGAAAAAGAACCTATCTGTAGGAGATTACAACAGGGGGGAGGGGGGGGGGGTCGATTTCACTTCCGAAAAATCGATACTTATTTATAGGTTAGGTTCAATGGGTCTGTTGTGCAAAATGTTGCTATACAGGCAGCTCTCTAGAGGATCAATTCGCGTTCGTAAAATTATATGAAAATCGCATTGAAAGCATCGAAAAGTCTCAAAATCCACTCACAATTTTTATATATGTGTTTAGCAAAATTCAGGGATGGCGGTCAAATGAGCGGATCACAATCGAGGAGCCTCATGTGACTGCAGCTCACTCTCTATCATGGATCACTTTTCTCAACATAGAAAGTTTTAGATTAGATGGGACTCCCTCATTGTGACCAACTCATTTGACCGTCATTGTCTTATTTTATTGTCAAACGCAACTGAGTTTCGTGAGTCAATTTTGGAACTTTCTGAGGCTCCCAAAATTACGAAAAGGTGGGCTTGGTGTGTGGGGAGGGGAGTGGGGAAAAGAAAGGATAGGGGGCGAGAGTCTGAGGGCCGAAGGGGCGCTGTCTTTGAGATCACGGGGGGGCGAAATTCTTATTTACGCCACTGGCTACCAGAGCATTTTTTTTTCTATTTTTTCTGGTGTACTCGGTCATATTGTTTTGCTTATTTCTGTTGTTTCGTTAATTTGTTTTTACTTCCTTCTGTCCATCCCTTGTTCTTTTCTGTTTCGTTTGTTTTTTGTATAGTATTTTACAATTGAAAAGAGTGAAAACAGCAAAAGTTGGCATCAATGTCAAATAAAAGCTTTAGCCCTTAGTTAAAGCCAGAGGTAATCACCGCTACTAAACAGCAATCATCCATCCATCCATCCATCCATCCATCCATCCATCCATCCATCCATCCATCCATCCATCCATCTATCCATCCATCTATCGTCTATCCATTCAATTCCATTCTATTATTAACATCATTAACCCCCAACGGAAACGCGAACGCAACCCGACAGTCAGGTCACGGAGCCAGCGACCGAGCCAGAGAGGCAGAGCTAGGCTCGCCCTTCATGTCCGCGGCGGACGCGTCCTATCCCCTCGAAGAGAAGAGAGCGTCCCCGGTCCTCATCCCGATTTTCCGCTACCGAGCAGTCGGACGCCAGCCCCCCCCCCCCACATCACTCCGCCATCTCCAATCTCACAATACAAATCAGTCGACTCCACCGTTGACCACCGTTGACCACACCGTTTAGAGCATTAATGTAGTTCGTGGTGAACTCGTTTGCAGACAGACAATGACGGCATAGCAGTTTTTTTTGTTTTGTTTTTTTTTTTTTTTCTTTGCGTGGACATTGAAAAGATCGGACATCAAACTTTTGCAACGTTTGCATCAGATTTGCAACGATACTGCTGACCAATCAGCTGCGGTTTCTCCCTGACCCTCCCTCGTTTGTCTCGGATCCAACGAGCAAAGCCGTATCTGGGAATTTGTTTTTCTCTCTTCTTGATCATTTGAAAGTATGCGTTAGAAAAGGATGTAAGTAGGGGCTGTCACGTGACTTCAGTCCCTATTTCTGTTCTTTTCTGATGCATGCATTCAAACGGGCAAAGGCAGAAAGAAAAACTATAGGCTTCGGCTATGAGTCTTACATTTCCGGAAACCCTCAGTTCCGATTTTTTTGATAAACCTCATTTTAAACAGTGAGAGGATGGGCTCCTTTAACCTTTTCATTTCCACCACTCCTGAAACTCCTAATACTTCCACTCTCTGGTCTCTTATTCCCACGGAATATTTTCTTTTAAATCGGCGATATTCACATCGGAATATTATTTACCTCGAGCACATCTTCCTGATCCTTGCTCGAAGGTGGGTGGATACCCTTAAAGAAGCTATACACGAACATGTGAGGAGACTAGAGAAGGATATTTAATTAACAAACAGGAACTTCAGGTAGGAAAATCGTACTACCACCCATTTCCGGAGGAGGCTGCACCGCTGCAGGCACCCATGCAGCATCCATCCCTCTGATTCTTGAATCTGTGAACAGTCCCTATCGACGATCCCCAACTTCTAGCGCCACGCGAAACCCATGCATTTTTGCAGCGTTGCCAAGTTTCATTGGGCTTGATACACGGGGAAGAAACTGGCAGAATTTACCGCATCTACACATACATAGCTAATTTTGGAGCTTGGTAAAAAGTATGGTAAATTTACTAAACAGGGCTGATCAGTGAGCACATAAAAATTTCTATTTTTTTTTCTCGCTCGGAAAATGATGGGCCTGAATAGAATTTACTACGGCAAAATGAGGAAACTGTATAAAGTTATGTACCTATGGTTTCAATCTATCGTTTTTATAGTGTTTTCTTCGCCAAAAGTCGTACAGAAAAAAGGTTTTTGTTGCACCTACAATTATCTACGTATACCGAATATTTTGTTGAAAACTAACCAGCAAAATATTTTTAACTGCAGAGGGCAGCAAATCTTTTGAGCACCTTACCAACATTTTAAGATGCCTGACAAAATACATTTTGCTGTATTATTTCCCTTTATGAATTACTATTGGCCTGAAATTAGACATTAATCAAACTGTAGCCGGTAGCGCTCCGGTGGCAGTAACGCTGGATCACCATCAATCATTTTCTTCCGCATATTATTTGGCAACTCTGTCTTCGATAAGAGATAGGAGGGGCGAGAGATGTATTCTGAGTCGGATTATTCAAAAGACCGAAAGAAAGAGAAGGACAAATTGATTTCTTCGACAAAAGAAATGATCAGGAACACAAAAACACATCAGCATGAAGCAGCATCAAAACACCCACCTTTCTTTTCGACGCGCGCGAGTTTGCTTTGCGGCCTTTGTCGACAGGGGCCAGACTGGAGGAGAGGAGAAAGAAGCTGGGTCATTAGCGTGATTTTCGTTCGTTATTGACGGGAACGGGAAGCTAAAATAACAACACAAAATATTGGGTCAAAAACAATTCTCTCAAATCATACTACAGAGAAGGAAGAGAATGAGGGAAAGTGAGGGAAACAAATGAATCTGCGCTCGGCGGGAAACAGCAGGAAACGTGAATGAAATCAAATTAATTACGCGAAGATTCTGTTCCGCAACAGGGAGGCTACGAAGTGCTAAAGAGGCTGAAATTATTTGTTGAACATTCTAGGGAGAAATCATAATTGAATTAACCACGGAAACGTACCTATATTATCTTCTTCTGCAAGTAATTTATTTTTATTTTATCTTTTCAACCGAGAGAATAGAAAATTCCTACAAAACATAATAAAATTAAACATCTTGCAAAGCAGACGCGTGTAACCAAAGAGTCAGAGCTCCCCCCCCCTCCATTAGAAAATCCCAGCAAAATAAAATTAACTACCGGATATCTCCTGACCCTAGGAAACCCCAATGTACATTTTCCCTTAGAAATTGATTAAATCAACCGTTTGTTAGGCTTGGTTACAGGTATGTTGCGAAAAGAAGCGAATTTTTTGGCGAACTGTTGACCTTGACAAGATTATTTCCATTCATATGCAATTTTTTTTTCTTTTTCATTTTAATAAGATCACATCACGATGAAGCAAATCACTTGACATGATGATTTATGCAAGTTTATTTCAGTCCATATAATATAATTTTAGGCGAAAGCTTTTTTCTTATTCATCAGTGGCGTCACGAGACTTTTGCATTTGGAAGGCAAGATGTGAGATCCCCTGTGGAAAGTCTGCCACCCCCCTGTTGGCGGGGATCCGGTTTTCCGCCCCCAGAAAATTTTAAAAAATTGAGTTTATATACTAAGCTAAATTTCACACTATTCTGAATTTTACTCTATATCACTGAAGATAATCAACAAATTATCTACTTGTTTCCACTTGGAATAGTGTAAAAAGTAAATTAATCAGAATTTAGGTCAGTATCTACGGTTAATGTTTTGGTTTATTTAGAGATTGGCCACGATTAAACTTTGATTGGATTTAAAATCCTATACTCTGAGATTGTAAAACAAACAAAAAAAAACAAAAAAGCAAAAAAAAATAAACAAAAACAAAAAAAACGGAGGTTTTAACCTTCGAGCTCCACTAATGTTTATTTATTTAGTCAGTTACAGTAAACATATTTTCCTTCCCCCTTCCCCCTTAATTTACTCCTCAATTGTGTCCATCTGCAATTTCTTTCTTTTTCTATCTCTCCCTTTCTTTTTCTCGCTTTTTCTTTTGTTTTATTTCTCTTCTTTTCTTTTCTAACCTTTTACCTACTTTCCTTTACTTTTCCACACGCTTCTTTCTTTATCGTTTAAGGGTGGGGGGGGGGCAACAGGCACCCCCCCCCCCCCCCCCCCCCCCGAGTGACACCACTGCTAATCATACTTACAGCGTGTCTTCTGACATGGCACAAAAGTTATTAATCGAAGCTCATATTTTTGCCTTTTTGAAATCAAAATCTTGACCAATCATAGCTCCGTATCCAGGAATTTGTCTTTCTCTCTCTTCGCCCATTTCATGTCATGAGTTATGAAAGAATGGAGATAGGCTATCTGATAGGGGCTATCTCGTGACTTCAGCCCCTAATTCTGTCCTTTTCTAACACATGTGTTGAAATGTGAAAAGAGTTATAAATATGAATTCACGGCTATGGCTAGGCGGCTCTGATCTTGACCAATCAGAAATATAGCCGAGTGAAATTTAAATTAAGCCACTTACACGAAAATGTTTTTAAGACGTTTTTTTCACATTTACACATTTAATGTTTGAAAACATTATAAATGTGTTTTTATTCTAGAATGCAGCTGAAACAGATAATGTTGGTTCCTACATGATCAAGGGCACTCTCATGATTTGAGGGGCCCTGTTTGCATAAACACTTCAAAAATAATCAGTGATCGGCGGTTCAAATATTTTTTGACCACTCGGTTCTATGCCTGTCAAACTCTCCTAATCAGAGGCGAGAGAAAACACGGGAGCAGCGAAGAAGGCCGGCGATTTCGAATCGGGGAGAAACGGTCCATCATCTGGATGAATAGGAACTTTTTCGTACAAAAATAACTAATTGTAACAGGACTGCAGCGCGGGAACAATTTTGACACCTCCAATTTTCATTTTCAAGAGGATAATTAGCGCCGAAGAAAAATAGAGCGGAGAGGAGAAGGAGAATGAGAATCTCTCTCTCTCTCTCTCTCTCTCTCTCTCTCTCTCTCTCTCTCTCTCTCTCTCTCTCTCTCTCTCTCTCTTCCTCCCTATTTCCTTTATTTCTCTCTTTTTGGGAGTGCACGGCCTCTCGACTCCCACCGAGTCAGGTTGATTCAGATTGGCTGACGCTGGCGCTAAGCGCGTCATAGCCTCTGGCCTTTAAACTAATGAAGTCAGTCAATAATTCAGGTAGCCGAGGAAGCAAACCAAAATATTTTGCTACTTTATATCGGTATCCTTTGTGTATGGACATGTTTAGTGTATATATGTATATATAGCGAGTCCTTCGAAAGAGAATCCGCCAATGGAAGATAGGAAGCTTCCTCCGCCTCCCCTCCAAATCTAACCGAGAGATTTGTCTACTATACGGACAACTTTTCATTCGTGCGTTGCCGCTACCTTTGACGTGGCGCCCAATTGTATTTTTTATTATTATTATTATCATTATTATTATTATTGGCTGCTGAGACTTGAGACCCTTTTCGCACATTGCAATAGGATAGGTTCATCTCCTATTGTTGCGCCTGCGGTCTCGCTAAAAGTATACGCGGCGACTGGCGCTTACTGTAGATCCATCAAGATTCAATTTTTGAGTTTTGCAATTTCTTTCTTTCTTTTCATTCGTCCTCCCCCCCCCCTTTGCAACACTCCCCTCCCCCTCCCTCTCTCCCCCTCTCCCCTCCTCCTCCCCCCTCTCCAGCTAATCCACCGTATTGTTACATTGGTAGTTTTAATTGGATGGACTAACTTAGATGACTGTCGCAGTCTCAGTCGCAGTCGTCCCGAATTAATGCCGTCTACGATTTGCACGCGGAGGGCTCACATAAAATTGCAATAAATTTGAGGATGTGACGTCGAGGACAGGAAGGACCGGGGCAGGTCTACGAGGGTGTCACCTCGGATTCGTTTGTGAATGAAGTCATTCACCCCTTAATTTTGAAGGTGCAGCCACGTATCACTATCATTCAGTACGCCAGTATTACTCACGTTGAATGGCGGTTTTTGAATTACGACGAATCTGTAAATACCCATCTCTTCCACATAAACTAATACAGGGTGTAACAAAACTCATGTGACAAACATCTGGAGCATATTATTTGAGGCCAAAATAAGGCTTTTTTGTCACAAACATGGGTCCGGAATGCCCCCTATTAGAGCTACGCCCCCCAAATTTTTTATATAAAAAACATAGGTTTTTTTTGGCATAGCGACCACCATTATGAACCGAATGATATGAAAATTGGAGTACTGAGGTAATTTTACTCGTAAAAATTAATGACCTCGAGAAAATCAGAAAATAAGTCTGACTGTACTTTTCAGGCAATCTTATACCTTTAACGGCACACATTTTATGTTACAGATTAAACATTTGAAAAAAAAAAAAATACAGTAATCGGATGGGAAAAACTTGGAAAGATGTTTGGTCCCTTGCATTTTTTTCCCGATACGACACGTTTTAAGCGAGATAATCGCCCCACAATGTGGAAAAGTCAGCATTTTTACTATGAAAAAATGAAGAAAAATTTTTGTGCCATGAATGCCAAGCTGTATAGAAAACGTCCATTAGAACAGGGGTTTAGAAAAAGCGATCCACGAATCACAAGAAAGAGAGGAAACTTTGGGGAGTTTGAGGAATTTTTGGGAATTTGAGGAAATTTTGCCCTACAGCAAAAATATTTCCCCAGAGAAGTCACAAAATGTCGAAAATATCGGTCATTTTGAGGACATCATACGGTATTAGAATAAGAAAACAAAAGTTATTACTTTTTACATTTTCCTAGGGTCATTTTTCGAAAATCTTGTGCGGAAAAAATCCCGGATCGCGGAAACTTCCGGTTTTCCGCCTTACAATAAATTGAATGAAATAAATCAATTGATTGGCTGCCGAAATTAATGACCGGATCTCACATTGATAGAAATTCAAAGAGTCACACCCTATACCTCGCCTCGATAAAGGCAGCTTAGACAAACACCCCCCGAAAAAAGGGAAAACAGAAAACTAACAAAGCAACGAGCCATGTTTCTGCGGTAAGGAGTGCCTTATCATCCCTCTTTATCAACTCATCAAATCATTTAGCTCTAATGCGTTGCAGTACTTCTCGGCACCTTTTCTTCCTCTTTTTTTTTTTTTTTTTTATCTGAGTGAATCAAAATACGATGGCTTGTAGTCAACCTAATTGTGTCTAAATCTTTTAATACGGTGCTTACTTTTTTCCCCTCCCCTCTCCCTCTTTTTATTTTGTTTTAGAGAACCGTATGGAGTGCAGGGGTTCTCGTTAGCAGTCCCCTCCCTCCCGATCCTCGAACCGTGTTTCCGGTCCAAGCATCTATGATATTCTTTCCTTTTTCCGAACGAGCGCCATCAACAGCGAGATTACCGATCAGATAAACGATGGATATATGCAGTTGTGCACTTAACAAAAAACCAACAAAAAACACCTGATGTATAAACTATAAATTATTGGAATGGAGACATTTATATAAGAAGGAGACACAAAAAACAAGTCTGACTGACCACTATTTTATGGTTTTTGGGCTGTTTTGACCATAGTACCCAAACATCCTATCTGAATCAATGTGTAACTTTCATTTCCTTTCTTTCTAGGCTTTCTTTTCCTCGTTGACTATAGACTGACATAGTATATGTATGTACAATCTCCGGAATAAGAACCCATAATACATGAAACGTGCACTGCAGAGGCGGATCCTATATGTATAACGCGTTATTTGTGAGTTGTTTTACACCAGAAATACACCCTCTCTATGGTAGCGTTCTAGAATTCATCATCCCTTTGCTGTCTTGATGCAGAAAAGATTATGAATAGCAGTACTTTTCAAAATGCATAGATATACTACATCACAGGATAATGTAATATTTTCTGCACGGATGCAGTAAACGGATGCATTCTAAAACACCCCAATATAGCTGCAAGCTGCAGCAGAAGTTTGAAACAACAATTCTGTCATTTCAGGTCTTGCGGGGGGAGGGGGGGGCAAAAATCTGATTACATTTTTTTTTCTCATTGACCTTCGAGATCTTCAGCGTTCTTTTTCACTTTTTGAGAAAAAACGCACTTCTTTCACATTCTTTCTTGCAATTACAAACTTTCTTAACCTACACTCACGAGAGATAGCCATTATTTTTGTCAATGATTTTTGGAATTTTTGCGTGAGCCAAAATTTCAGGAGGTGCATAACCACGGGGGGGGGGGGTACTAAATGACACTATACCACGCGACAAACCTATATTTTCACTCGCATACGGTTATTAGAGCTTCACCGACGTGTTTGATGGGGGGGGGGAGAAGCATCTTTTCGGACAGTGGCGGATCCAGAAAATTTTTCTGGGGGAGGGGGGTACGCCTGTGAAACTTCTAAATTTGAAGCGTCGGTGGAAGCAATTTTGGGCTCTTTTCTATTGAAAAAAGGCACATTTTGAGGCTTCTGCCCCCCCCCCCCCGGTGGATTCGCCACTGGTGCCGGATAACAAATATTCCATTTTCCTCGAAGGAATGGTAAAAAAGAGGATTATAAAAAAATCGAAATATTCAATAGGAAAAAGTTTTTTATGCGTGAAATTTGGCAAGTAACAAAAAAAAAGTGATTTATGATAGAAAAATCTGCAACTAGAAGAGACTCTCTTTAATTGTAAGCCGTTCATTTGACCACTATCTTGGAATTTTCTTAAAACGCGCATTGTGTGGATTCATGAGTGGATTCCGACTCTAGTTGATAATGTTGATGCTTTCAATGTGCGGATTACGGCGCGATTTTACACAGGAATCGACCCTTCATAACGCTATGGCAAAAGTTTGCAACAAACCCATTCAGATTTATGAAATGAAAGTTACTTTGCCTCTTGCTGGAAGTATCCCGATACCTTAGGAACAAAAAGAGCGGGAAAATGTCGCCATGAAAAAATGACGGATTCGAGCGAGCGTGCGCTCGCGGCCTGGCTAAGCGCCTATGCGGCTGCGCGTGAGCGTTAAGTGCGAGTCAGGTCACGTACAAGAGGCCAAGAGGACGTGAGCCACGGACTGTAAGTGTCATGTCTCGTAATCTCGCTTGTTTCGTTTCGTTTAGTAAACAGTAAATAAATGACCGCATCGATCGAACAAAAAAACTCTATACTATTTCGTCCACAGGGACTTGAACAGTAAACAATGCGCTCCCCCCCTCCCCCCATCACCACCAGGTCTGGAGTTTGGGGAGTCATAACAATCTTTGTGTTTCTCAAGTAAGCACGCGCGTGCCACCACTGATAACTGAGGGTTTGACGCGACGGAAAAGGCTCGGATTGTGAAAGGAGATGATGTTTAAAGGAGATCTATAGACCCTAGAAATCACTGTTTGAAGACAATAAGGCAGATCATACGGCCGTAGCCAGGAATTTGTATTTTTCTCTCTTTGCCCGCATTTGAACGCATGTGTTAGAAAAGGATGTTGATATAGCTCCTGTTTTTGTCTTTTTCTACGGAACATGCAGTCAAATAGACAAAGAGCAGTGGCGGCTCGTGCAATTCGGCAACAATGTTTTCCCTCCATTTGACTCAATGTCAAAAATCGAATACTGGTGAAGCGCTGCTTCACTATCGAATCGATTGTTTTACATAGAACCAAATGGTGTAAACAACATCGTTGCCAAATTTCACGAGCCACCACTGGCAAAGGAAGAGAAAACAAATTCCTGCCTACGGCTATCAGCCATCAGGTAGATTAATACAAGTTGATCATTAGCTAGGCCACTAGCTGCGTTATGCAGGATATATGTACAAGAGTTGATTACTTATGATGAAAATCAAAGTCTCGAAGGGAAACCCATCTGGAGTCGGCTTTGACGTAGGGATTTTCAAGAGTTTCCCAATATTAAAGTGTGTAAACGGATTGATCATCCACATCTAGAGCAGAAAGAAATTGTGCGTTTTGGAGGCACTTTTTCAAGGTGGATTGTTAAAGTAGTCTAACTTTCCTACTGGAATTTTGTTTTTCATTTGGCTCTATAGCTTAATATTAAAGGGTGTGAAAGGAAGGACCATAAAGTAAGAACTCGAAATAAGGGCTTAAAAATAGACCAAAATTACGTCAAAATGATACACTGAAAAAAAATAATTACCAGAAGCATGAGAATATGTGAACCTTTGTAGGGGATAGTACAATTACCAGAATTATAGCGTTTGTACCATAGTTCTTGACAATTTTCTAGGAAATTCTAGTCCTTTGACCATTTTCTGGTATTTACACCAGAATTTTCTGGCCAAAGTGATAGACTTTCTGTCGTTCACATATTGTTGTGCTTCTGGTAGTATGACTGGAGTCTGGAATTATGACTATCGTTTTTTTTTTTTTTTTTTTTCCAGTGTAGTTGCTAAGAAAAAATTATATTTTGCGGTTGTTCGGACATTTTTTAAGAATTAAAAAAAAAAAAAAAAAAATTAACCTTCAAATAAGACTATTTGAGGGCATCTATCTATCTATATCCATGAAAATTCTCAAAAATAAAGTTGTAGAAAAAGAGGTCTGGAAAATGGTCACAAAATTCAAATTTCTCAACATCAAACAAAATTGACGTGTAAGTACTTGATTTCTGGAGAAGAATCTTAATTTCTAATGTGCATGAACGGAAATTAGAAGTTTTCCTGCGGCAAAATCTGAGCACGCAGTATTGAGTTTTTCTTATGAAAAGGGACCACCAAAAATCAATTGTTAGATTTGAACATGTGCATTGAAATTCGAACGTTTGATCGATGTGTGGAGATGATTAACTATTCATAATTTTTTTCAGATATTTTACTCTCTTTCCCTCTCTCTTACGCACCACGGACGAAACAAATAAACAATTAAAGGGAAAAAAAAGGACTCAACAGCGTTGAGTGAGAATAAGAAGAGAATGAGTTCCAGGAGAATTGCGTGTAGCGTTCTTTTGTTTGAAGGGGCCTCTTTCATATTACGATATCTAGTTATTTACGACTTGTTCAGGAGGCGAGCTCTGCAAATAGACGAGCGACGTGTGACATGCAATGCGGGAAATCATCTCATGAAATGAAGGCGCTTTGTTATGATGAGGCTTACCAGCTGAGCATGATGCTGAAAATACCTATCTTTGCCGCGTGTGTTAGTTTTTTGCGATGTTTTTAAACACCATACTTTCTAAACACCGAAATCCCAATTCGTCTGGGTGACAAATGAAAATATCCTAGTGGACATTGAAGTATGGATAAATCGAATACAGTCTTTACTGGAGACAAGTCTATAGGTATATTGTCCGATACTAAATTGGGTTACTGATTTACCTATACGATCATTCGAGAGAATTTTTATGATAAGGGGCTCTAGTTTTTCAAAAGCAAAGGCAGAAAAAGGAGGCTTTCTTATTGAAAAAAAAAAAAAAAAAAAAAAAAAAAAAAAAAATTGGATTTAATGTGAAGCAAATCAGAAGTGACGTTCTTTCTCAGAAAACAAGATCAAATTGAAATGTGTCAGAACACTTTCCGTTCCATCTTTGAATGATCTCTGACTTTTGTGACGTCATAAGTGCAAACGTTGTCTATAACAACATCATCAAACTCAAAACAAATTATCCCTTGCATCATTCCGTAATCTAGCAATGTCAACTATGGGAGAAAAATGCAAGTTTGAAACAAAGCATTATATCTATCTCCATAAACTCACGATTAGTTTTTAGTTTCCTACACATTCTCATATTTTATTTATATAAATGTTTTAGAAGTTCTCCGTCTAGTTAAGAGCGCAAGGAAACTGTATTCATATTTATCTCCTTTCAATCTGTATCTTTTTTTTTTTTTTTTTTTTTTTTTTTTTTAAGAAAATTGCGTTGATCCTTTAAGATCATAGTGTCGCATTGATAAAGCAATACTGGCACAGTGTGAGAACTTCTACCTCATACTCGTGCCGACAAAAGTTGAACGAAGAGTGCTATGAAACAGATTAGAATGTTTAAAATATTTGAAATTTTTAAACAGCGGTTTGATGATATCTCGTATCAGCCCCATTTTAATCAAATATTTTCCTCTCACAGCGGTTCTTTTTTTTTTTTTCGGACATTCTTATTACTGATATTACCGAACTTCTGTCCACCGGGTGTCTTAAAAGAAAACACTTAAAATGAAAATAAGAAACATGACCAATGCGGGACAAAAGAAACATTTTCGAATGGGGACAAATGTAAAAGCTCAATTCTATAGCTTTTGGCATTTTTCTTGCATTTTTACAATAAGTTAACATATCAACTGAGTTCATTCAGGGGGGGGGGGGTATTTGTGCGGTCGCAAATCTATGCCAGTATGGATCTCACCACATATTTTCATTCTATTTTCTTATTGCTTGAATTCTAGAAATAATTTATAGGTTACGTATTTTTTGCTTCGTATCGTACTATAGTTTTGTTTTAAAGAAAGTATGTTTAGATGTTACTATAGGCGTTTAGTTTGATTATCAAGCTTTCAGGCCTTGGGGGGACTGGTTTAACACATGATTGTTTAGGAAATGTTATGTGTTTTATGTGGTGGCTCAATTATTTTTATTTTAATGGCAAACGGCAGAAAAAACAAAAAACTTGATAATATTTTTCCTACACAGAAAAACGACTGATAGAATTTACCATCTGCATAGCTGATTTTGGAGTCTACTATCAAGTATGGTAAATGCAACGTACCTTGTGGTGAATTAAGATAACCTGTTAGTACACTTCACCACAAGGTACGTTTCATTTACCATATGATGTCAAAATTTACCATACTTGACAGCTGACTCCAAAATCAGCTATGCAGATGCTAAATTCTACCAGTCCTTTTTTTCCGTGAATGGGGCAGTTGTAACAAGGGTCTGAAACTTTGCGTTTTTTGTAAAGATCACTAAAGTACTTGATGAGCTGAGGTCAAAGGCGCCTCTCGTTTTTTTCTACCTCAGAATCCCAGTTTTAAAAATACACGTACTCAAGTGAAAAGTTGCATAAAATCGTGTGTGTCGCAACGTGGAATCCCCATTTAAAACAATGTGGATTTTGAGCTAAAATCGCATCTCCAGAACTATGAAATCTTGTTAAAAACCAAAGACATCCTTGTGTCCAGCTCACCAAGTCATTTCATTTGCTTTCTAAAAAACACACAAATTTATATTCTTGCAACCACCCCTTTTGTTGCATTATTATTGGAACGGTAATTTTTTTTCGGAAAACGCAGCCATTCATATCCAAAAATAGGTGACATAGGTAATTATGATGCAAAATGGTCTTGAAAAATTCAATAGGATGTATTCAATTTCTTAAAATTTTTAAAATTAAAAAAAGAAAAAAAAAAACTAACTTAAGCCTCTTGAATGAAAAATCCGTTTGAGGTCTTTTGTGGAAACCTCCCTCCCTCCCACCTCCCCCCCCCCTTGTGTATTACATTGACCGTGTAGTCGCGTATACCTTGGGCTCGGTAGTGTGCTTGTAACATCATCTTCTCTGGACCACACTATGATTTGATATCACCTTGTTATAGTAAGAACTGGAGTATGAGAATCTGATATTGTGTGTTGAGGCGGAGCTGGACATCAAAGAACAAGCCTTGACCAAATAAACTTAAAGGTATATAAGTCTCTTAATATGATAGAGCGTTTGTGAACTCTGTGAATACTATACTCATCATAATCGGCCGCGCCGTTTCATTTTCTTTTTCTCTCTCCTATCTTTCGAAGTGCAGCACGCCAGATAAAATCTCTGTTGACGCGGTTATAATACTCGTATGCATGTTTGTCAGTTTCAAATATTTAGAATTTCAAACTACGAGTTATAAAATGCTGTCAGACTTGTAACAGAGAGCAAAGTGAATTCCTTATCTGAACTTCCACACAGTAGACTGTTAATCGTGCCACATTATATTTTATTCTTCTTTCTAGTTTTTTTTTTTTTTCGTTGATAAAGCGCAGAAAGAGTGAAGTGTCATATTATAACAGAGGCTGAAAAGGAGAGACACGGTCTGGTATACCTTGTCTCCGGTAATTTTGCCTCCACAAGAGAAATTTTTTATCTCGGATTTTTTTTTTTTTTTTCATCTCGAATAAATTTCGTCAACGTGGAGAACAGGAAAAAAAAAACACGTGCGATTGTATTTTTCTTAGCCATGCAGAACGAAAGACCTGCAAGAAATTTCTTCATATCGTAAAACTGACCTAAAAAAAATTCACTGCTTATCTAAATAAACAAACAAACCAAAAATGTGAAAGGACTGTACTCAACGAAAACTTCCTTGTGGCTTCTTTGAAAAACATTGCCAGCAAAAACATTTCTGGAAAGGACTTTCCTGCAAAAAAAAAGTTGTACACATCCGCGGATTGATAAATTTTCCATTTGGTGGGCGTGTATTTCGACGCATCATTGAGAAAATTAGTGATGACATCCAGGAGGCCCGGGTAAGAATAATACACTGATCTCTCCTTGAGTTTTCGAAAGTTGACTCAACGCAGGATATGTAATGTTAGGAGGAACCCTTCAATTATCAACTGAGGAGACCTCTGTAGACCCCCTTTTTAAATGGTGGCGCTGTGTCCTGTGTCGCTGCCTGGCGCCTACCCTACGTGGTTGCATAGCGAGCGCCGCTACCACTTATTTCACGTTCATGCAGCTACTCGGCGCCTGATCAAGGCTCAATACTCCCTTCCATTATAATGCTCATCTGCAATCTGCATATTCCATGCCTTTCATATTTTCCCTCTCACGATTCCCTTCCTATATACAAGTCATTATTATTTAGTTGAGTAATATTCTTAAGGCTTTCCACGCCGAGGGTCCGAACTAGTCCTCGTCTTGGAACCGGGATATCCGCGTTTCTAGCTCCTTATTTAGTGTACAGCCATTTTTAATTTCATAATCTTGCATGTTCATAAAAATAAAGTTGAGTGTCATATTAATCCAATCCCAATATTTTTTTTTTTTTAATGTAGGTTTTACTAATTAATGGTCTCCAACCCCTAAGGGCGAGTATAGACCCGCGATATCGTGAACCCCCTTTTCAAGTGCTGGGGTAGAGCCCTAATCCCTTTTTTAAATTATCTGGGGCCGATGGTCATTAAAAATACAGATAAAGACTTCGGGACCACCTATTTAAATTCAGGGAATGAGGGAAACCCCCGGACCCCCTCCTAAATGCTGAGGGTAATCCAAACATCCATAAACCCACCCTTCTTAGGGCTCTCATATTGGAACTGGAGAAAGCCCTCGGACGTGTCTCTCAATACAGGAAAAAAATCTCCTAAATCTCCGTCATTGGATATCTCAAATCTCCCCCCTCCCTCACTTTTGTCATACCTATCTGTATCTGTATTATATACGTATCCCATTTTAAACCGGCTACGTCAAGAAATGAAAAATATACAAACGACGAACCATGCCCCATTTTTTCCCCTCACTTTACTTATGCACTTTTTAAAAATATCACCATATTATTGTTATTATAATCATTTATTTCTAAGAAATAAATATTTTGTGCACATAGGCGGAAATAGGGGGGCTGGAGAGGGGGGTTAAGCCCCCCCCCCTAGATCTGCCAAGCCCTTCCTCCTAGAAAACATTGGGGGGGGCGTTTAGCCATTTGGCCATGTGAATTGGCCACGGCTCAAAATTTCGACTCTCATGGAGTAATCAGTTTTATGCCTTCTCACCCCCCCCCCCCCCCCCTAGAATAAATGTCTAGTTCCGCCTATGTTTGTGCGTACGGCTACAAGTGTTTTTTGAAGTCGCGTTTCTTCCTTGTTCGAGCTGTACGCAGTCTATGTGAGTGTTCACAGTTCATCAAGCTTTAAAATCATTTGCGATAAAATAGTAATACTCACATCAACGTCAGACGAGCGTAAATTAGATTACTGAACGAATCGCCGCAGTTACGTGATTGATCACGTAATTGAGGCATGATGTTCTCACTTAAATATTTAGAGCTTATTCGAACGGATTATACAGGATCTTCCAAAAACTTAGTTTCCTCCATTTTATTTCAGAGACCTGAGGTGGGTTCGAAGAGGTGGAGGATCACGCAAGGAGAAAAAAAAAAACTTCGGTTCATATGGAACACCGCGGAGGATGTTTGGTTCCAGTAACCGAAGTTTTCAGTTGTTTCTACCGGACTTCAGTAGGAGTACCGAAGTGGTTCAGTAGGAACGAAATATAAGTCATAGTATTAGTCACACTTATACCAAAACCTTCGGTACTCCTAACTGAAGTTCGGTACTCACAACCGAAAACTTTGATTGTAATCGAGCGCCTCGGTGTTCCATATGAGCCGAAGTTCAGTTCTTATAACCGAATTTTTTTTCTCCGTGAGGGGCAGAGTCCCCTTCCCCACAGATACCTTAATTTCGGGTTATTTTGCAACAGGAAATAGCAGAAAATTTTGACGCATCAAATTTTATCAGCGTCTGTGGTGTTGCCATTTTTCGGATTAGTTATTCAATTTTTCCCATTAATTTGTCCTCATGTAAAAATTGGTAATTTGCAGGAAAATCTGGAAACATTTTATAAACAAACCTTATGTAAAAACAAACCCTAAATTAACCTTCAAATGCATTAGAAAGTCTGAAATATTTAATTGATTCCGGCAGTTAATTTTTACTGTAGAATCATGCATCATTAAGAATTTTTGAGGACGCATATAGAATGCATAACCACACCAAAGTTGCATTAATATCTCTTGGTTAAATAGCCCTGTCATAAATGTGCTTTTGCAGTAAAATTACATCGGACCAGAGTTTGTTTGAGACCAGAATCGTTTCACCAAAACATAGCCTATTGAATGAGCGGCTTTGAAGCTACTTTTATTCCATAAGTTTTCGTGGTGATGAGAACATCCATGGATCACAATTTACAAACAACCACTGGAAGAAATGCAAGTATCAAGTGAAGGAAAGGGGAAAAGTCGAAGATGGAATGGAAAGTGGTCGGTAACTATAGGAGGCAATCAGAAAAATCAAGAAATGCGATTGCGAACCAGCGAACCGACAATGAAGGCCGATATTGCAACCTAACTTTTATTATGGTTGTGTGACACAGAAGCAGAGTTGTCATATAGTCACGAAGCTATCATTTATTTCCACTTGTGTCTTAATTCCCACCGGCCGCTTAAAGATTTTCATTCGAGTATTAGATGCTTTTCTGAAAGAAAAAAAGGTGGGAACTTTTACATACGCGCGCCTTCTTCGTCCTCTGATTTATTCTAGAAGATGGAAGAGGTGGAAGAGGCTTTGCTGCTTTCAGATTTAAAAAATTATCTCAAACAAAAAAAAAAAAAAGCATTTTAGTTGAGGATTCGCGTACCTAATATAAAGTGAAAATGAAACATCATATTCGAGCTTTCGCGTAAAGCTTTGGGATGAGACCCGTCTTATTGATGCATCTATTGCATTTTCAGCTTTCCCTCTCTGCATTGGGCTAAAATATGAGCCAATCAGAATGTACATTTTATTCGGTGATACTCCCTTGTACTTATCTAGAGCCACTAACTCCGATGGTGCTTACTCGCGGTAACAGATATATTTTTTTGCTGCCGCTGGGAAATTCCATTGTAATTTAATCATAAAAACGTTTAAATCAACCAAATGAATGAACATTTCTGTTAAAAGCGTTTCTTTCTGTAAGATTTGCCATGACGGATATCGTAAATTTAATGAATCATTAAAATTACATTGCTTTTTAAGAGTAAAATCGGGCGGAATGACAGCTGGCAGATTGCATGACCTTCTGACTTCTCAAAAACAGAGTGCAATGAGTCATTAAAATTACTTTTTGTGTTGTTTAATTTGCTAACTCTTATGGACAGAAATATTCATCCGTTCAGTAACTTTATACATTTTAAAGATGCAATTTACATGGCATTAAAAAAAATTTACATGACGGCGTAGGCAAAAAGTCCTGAAGACTGTTTTAGTAGAGCGATATATCGTATCGGTTGCCGTCCGAGGACCTCTGGCTCCCAACAAACTCTGATTCAATGTTCCCCATAAGCGCATTTTTGAACGGAAATTCAGGCTATTAAATCAATAAACAATTAATGCGACCTTTTTGATATTGTGAATTCTACGTCCTTGAAAATGCTCAATTATATGCTGGTTTCTTGACTAAAACCGCCGAAATCAACAAGGTATAATGGATTAAACTATGCATTTGGAGCTTGGAATCATCCAAATGTTATTGTTGTTGTTGTTGTGTAATCAGTGGGATTTCTGGCGATTCTACCCTATAAATGCAACTTTTAATCTGTAATATCTCATTGATTTCGGCAGTTTTAGTCAAGAAACCAGGCATAATTGAGCATTTATGAGGACGTAGAATTCATAATGGCAAAAAGGTCGCATTGATTTCTTGATTTAATCGTCTATATATTTCCGTTCAATCCGCTTATGGGGTTATTAAATTGAATCAGAGTTTATTTGAAACCAGAAGCCCTCGTATACGGCAACCGATACTACGACTAAAACAGTATAGCACTATGGAATTATACCCTTACATATACCTAGACGACATTGGCAACAAAGCGGTGAGCAAAGACCGCAACTGCGTTTGATCGCCGATCGAGGATTATTCAGAGTATGGGAACAATTTATCGGAACGTCATCGCTTATGTGAAAGCATGCAAGCTTGAAAGCAGGGAGAGGGGTAAGGAAGAGGGTAAAAGAACCAGGAATTCCTCTCAAAAGATACCAGAGCGGCCGCATTTGAAAATTCCCGGGGTTCATTCGCGCTGGCGAGAAGTGCGTCGTCCAATCGCTTGCCATGGTGATAAATACGATAACTGACGGACGATAATGGTAATGATAATGATTCGATTTCATGACGATTCTCTTTGGAATGAAATAACAGCGATGGGAGGGCAAGGGGTAAGGATACTTGATGTATATAGGTAGAGTTCGTGACGAAGAAAAAAAAGGAAGAATTACACTCGGATTATTTGACTGAGGCCAATACGTAATTAACCGTGAGTGATGGGCCAGGGATGGATAGAAAAGAATACCTTCTCAGCCGGCAATTAAGTCTATCGGGATTTACAAATAATTCGCAAGCTCGCCTTCATAGGTTTCCTCACGCACAAAAAATATTGCTTTCTGTTTGCTTAGAAATATAAACATGGAAAAACTTATTATAGGTATCTAGACAAAACTTTTTTTTTTTTTTTTTTTTTTTTTTTTTTTTTTTTAAGCATTACATATAATATGTGCGATGATCGGGTGTGTTTGAAAAATGAAAAAAAAACCGTTTGGGTAGCGCTGACACAACCTTTGGTACAAAAATGACCCAGCAAAATACTTTAGTATAGCTAACCATAAAGGTTTTGTACGCCTATAACTTAATATATTTTGCTGGGTGAACCGGAGATTTCGCTGGGTCATTTTTCTACCGAAGGTTTTGTCTGCGCAACCAAAGTGTTTTTTCCCTGTTTTTTCCGTGTGTCAAAACCGAAATTTGCCAAGTCCACCCCACCTGTCAGAATTCTTCGAAAATTTTCAATACATATACCTATATATACTTTCTTTCTTCAGAAAAAGAGCCACATGATGGTTTTCCCGCGCAGAAAAAAACAGTAAAAAGGCTGCTATATAGCGCTGTCAAAACTTTTGGTCGAAGAATGGCGCAGCAAAAGACTTTAAAAGAGCTAATATAACTAGACGTTTTGTACGCCTAGTCGCCTAACTAAAAAAATGTTGCTGGGCAAACCATAGATTTTGTTCGCTCTTTTAACCCTTGTGTTACCAAGGGGATCAATTTTCACCCCAGGTCAGTTTTTTAAAGATAAAAAGATGAAATTCACTATGAGCTTCCATGACAGCCTTAACGAGGGTCCTTAGTAGCTATCCACCAAAAATCAGACATTTTCATCAAATTTTGCCGACTTTATGGGCAAAAAAGTAGCTGAGGGAAAAATTTCCCCCCTGCGAAAATTTGAGGGGGAAAATATTTTGTCATGTTATCTTATAGCTTATTTTATGCAGTTTCAGAATATGTAATTGTTTGATTATTTTGCATTCAAACTTCAAAATTTAAAGAAATCAAAGGAATGGTTACAATTTTTTCAAATATTTGAATTTAGTACTTTTTTCGAAATTTCCTCACCAAACAATTACAAAGTGAACAATTTGAAAAAAAACAAGGCATGCTATCATTACTCAGAGAATACTGGACAATATGGTTTTTACAGATTTGAAAAATATTAAAAAATAAGCCATCAGCAATGGTTGTACCTAAGTTGGGGTGAAAATTCAGCCCCTGGTTATCAGCGGGTGTAAAACACGCTTAATAATTCAAGGGTTACAGTCTTTTGCTGGGTCATTTTTCTCCAAAAGATTTTGTCGGTGCTACTTAATTGTTTTTTTTTGTTTTTTTTTTTTTGCCTATTTTTTTCTCTAATGTGAGTGTCCATGCTAAACGATATAGGTACACTTTTAATGCAATATTCAGAATGTGAAAAGGGACGAATTTGGTTAGAAATGTCAAGCCTTTCAAAACAAATTTTCTGTACCGCTCCCCTCCATCTCTCCATTCCTTCCTCCCACCCAATCTCTACATCCCAAAATTTGCAATGAATGAGAGAGTATCATAAGGAAACGCTCGCAGAGGCTTATTCAGAATAATTTTCACTCGAGTTCGTGCATAAGTAATCCGCTGCAGGTATTCATATCTCTTGAGAATTGAGTTGTTTAATGACTCAACGAGGACGGATCTTTGTTCAATGAGTTTTGTTTTTCATTACTATTCCTTCATTCAAATTTTCATCCAAATTCTTCAATGGGTGGAAGCGAGCGTTTTAAGACGAATGGAGTGAATGACATTTTCGTCGGAGTCGGTGTGAATGGAAATATTTTACTCTCGTTGATAAATATCAACATAAATATGTACGTACGCGTATGTAGTACCGATTTGATTGAGAGTGCAGGATAGGACTTATTTCCAGGGTTTTTTGTTTGTTTCCTTTTTTTCCTCTCTCCACGTCATTCATTCTGGATACAGTATAGTTTCATTAATCAAGTAGACTGTTTCAGTGGATCGATATATCGTAACGATTTCCGTACGAGGGCCTCTAGTTCCAAACAAACTCTGTGAGCTCAATCGAAATCATGTTGTTTTACATCTTTCGTTTATCTAACGCTTTCAACATTGCACTCGATCCCTACTTTTTAGCGGGACACTTGTTTATAGTTTCTCTTCATCTTGTGAGAATAATTTTAAGCTGATCATGATTAAAGCGTGTAGCATTAGAATGCTCTTTGTATCAATCAGCTTCATTCACATTTTTTTCTTTGTTATGTTTATTTCCCTCTCTTTCTCTCTTTCTCTCTTTCTCTCTTTCTCTCTTTCTCTCCCCCTCCCCCTCCCCCTCCCTCTCCCCCACCCTCGCTCTCTACCAGTAAATCAACAAGGAAAGTAGAGATCCGAGACTGAAGAAAATCGGTAGATCGTAAAATCAGCTCTCGATTTAAAGCAACGCGTAATCGGCGTAATCACAAATCCACTCTTGTTCCAAACAAGGCGCCAGTTATATCAGTATAACTGCACCAATTTTGGGGAACTTAAATAGATTGAATTGAGGCGGGCTTCAGAATGGGGAACCATGGGACACGAGATGTGCTATCCGGAAAACATCCCAACTTAAATTTCTCTCCTGGTTTCTTGAAAAGAGCGCACCACTTGTCTTGAGAGCCGTTTCCTCTGGAACCCGCTCAAATTCTGGAGAACTACCAGTTCAAAAATTCAATACATACTTTGTAAAACGAATTGCACGTACAGTTGCGTGGTCAAGAGTGGGATGGGGAGAAGAGGCGCATTGACCGCCGAAAAAAAGTTGGCTCATTTTCGGTGGCGCCGAAGTGGCACTGCTCACTATCAGATAGCCATCTCTCTGAAGCAAATGAATCGACGCTCAGAGGGTTGTAAAATGAATAATTTTGGCTCTTATTTTTCCTTGAATTATCATCTGGAGTTTATAAACTTAGAATGGAGGGCAGATGACCACTCATTTCAGAAGCTGAGATCATTTTTCAAATTTTAGGAGGGTTATACATTCTTCCGCGTCCCCCCTCCACCATACAGAATATAGCTATTGCAAGCAATACTATGAGCTGATCAAAACAAGAAGTAACAAACATCTAGAGTAAAATGGAGATTATAATTAACCAATGAGTTTTTATTTACATTTGTTTGCCTGAGAAAGACTGCGGATTCCATGCGAGGGTTTCTATATTGTATTTCTTGACATTTCTTTGAACATTGTAACCTCTCAACTCTTTAGACCGCAATTTTATTAATATTGTTCTTTCTTACAAGGTTACTAAGATGAATCAACGCTGGTACCGCTTAAATTGGGTGGATAGTTAAACTGTCCAACTCCGAGGTGTTTATTTTGCATATGCTATGGATTAAAGGCGCTGAAAAAACAGCTTATAGTAAGATTTACCAAAACTTGGTTTAAATTTTCGACAGTCCAAGAAAATTGTAAATTTTACATTTTCCATGCGTTTGAGTTCAAGATGTCTTGGTCAAATTTTAAACCAAGATGGTAAATCTTACAATAGCTGTTTTTTCACTGTGTACGAAACACTATTCAGCAAATGCCGACAATTTGTAGTTTCTTTTATTGTCTATGAGAAATGGAAGCTGTGTAAATTGGGCCGGTAAACGAGCACGAATATTCATCTATGTAGACTGTTTTAGTGGCGAGCGGGAAATTCAAATTTTCGGAATCTGATTGGCAGATGCTTTTTGTTAACGTTACATCTACATAGGTTTTACTTTTGAATTTCCCTCTTTTCACTGGAACAGTCTATATACTTGGCCGTGGTGATTTTTAAGGGTTAAAAGCCTTTTGTAAAGAATTTCCATCTTTGTAAGTCTGTTTTAGGTTTAGCAAGGTAGATGGCTTAGGCTGGTTTCCAATGGAGCAAGGCTTTGCGTCCTAGAAATTGGGTAATTTTGCGTTTTCCATTGCGCAGCGAAGGTTTTCCAAGGTGCACTTGGCCCCAAATTTTAAACCGGTGGAAACTCAAAATAGCTGTTTTTTCACTGTTACGCCAATTAGTATTTAAAGCAAATGCCGACCAATTTGTAGTTTTTTTATTTGTCTAAAGTGATTATGGAAGCTTCAAAAATTTCCAAAGGGGGAGCCGAATTTCATATATGTGCTCTTTTATTTGGCGTGCGGGACTATTCAAACGCTCCCGAAAGCTGAGGCGAGCGTTAACGTTACATCAACGAAAAGGTTGAGACTTTTGAACTCGGCCCTCTTTTTCACGGAAGAGTTATATCGGCCGGTGTTTTTAAGGGGTTAACCCGTTTTGGAACAAATTCCATCTTTGGTGTATTTCCTTGCTGTTGGTTTGCGCAGGGTTTGGGTTTTGGCCAGTTTTAGCAAGGAAGACGCTTTTTAGAGGTGGCCACGCCCCCTGAGCCTAGTGTTGTCCATATACCTGTTCTCCATCTATCTTCTAGGCTTAGAATTCTTTTTTGTTAGTGGGGCGATTTTTTCTTGCTCAACGTTGTCTGAATTTTGATAAGTTCCTTTCCACTGAACGCCGACCTCTGCGGCAGTGGCGAAATCGATTCGAATAACTCGAGGTATCCAAAATCTGCTCGCGGCCAATTAAATCGGAGAACCTGGAGTAATTTGATGGTTCATCGAACAATTATATCGATTTTACTTCGAAATTAAGGTGGGTGTGGAGTAGGGGGGGGGGGGGAAGGGGAGGAGAGGAAGCTTGGTCTTCACGAAGTCGAGGGATAGCCCGGCGCGTGATCGGAGCTCAAGAAACCCACCATTGTTGACGGATGTCGCGAAAAAAAGATCAAAAATCATGATAATTTTGCTGAATAATGACAATTCGTTGGCTGATCCACTTCAATTACGCCACACTCATGCATAGATGAGCTGCCACGCCGCGCCGTGCCAAAGCCAGGAATCTGTCCGTCTCTGTCTTTACCATTTGAACACATGCGTTAGAAAAGGAGAGATATGGGGCCTGCAGTCACGTGGACAGCCCCTTTCCCCTCCCTTCTCTAACGCATGCGATCAAATAAGTAAAGCGAGAGAAATTCGTATGCCTTACACTTGATGGTTCCTTCGGTAACAGCTGACTTCTCGCTGACGCTGAAATGTGACATAGAAATTCCACCATTAAAACGCTTCAAAGCTAGAGCTCGTTTCAAGAAAAAAGGCCTAAGACAGATCATGCCAGTGGCGTCGCGTGCCACTCGGGAAAACGCAAACTGCCCCCATTTAAACAAACGTACATCAAATCCCTTGTGAAACGTCAACCCCAATGAATTCGATCTTTTACAAGTTTTAAAAGGAAAAATTTCATTCATTGAAATTGTACGCGACGTCTATGGATCTGCCCGGCTTCGCTTTCGCAAATTTACGTGTTTTGCGTTCTCACTCGCAAACGCAAACTCGTCACTGCGCAGTAGACAACCCCCGTCTCATCAGCCAACTTTCGTGAAACGAACTCAACCTAGTGAATGAATTTTTCTGTCAAAAGTGTTTCTTTTAGCAAGTTAAACGGAAAAAGCTCGAACATCAAAGCTACATTGAAATCATGTTGAGAAGTCTATAAGTCATTCTGCCAGGTCGTTAACTCTTGAAAAAACGAACATAATTTCAACGATTTATTGAACTAACGGTCCGTAATCTTAGAACTTGCCGGGGGAAAATGGTTCAAACAGAAATATTTACGTATTTATGCTGTAATTTCTATGAAACTTTTCGGCGTCAGCGAAAAGTCCGTCTACATTGGACTTACCCGTATACTCGTGCATATCTAGCAGCTACACGATGGTAAATTTCAGATACTTAATTGTCGATAGCTATATTTAAATTAATTTCTAATTAATAAATTAGCTGAAACAGTGAAACAATGGTATTCGAACTCATCAGGACCTTGACTATACTGTTTCTGGGATACATGACAACGCTGGAGCTAGTATAACACAGTTGCTTTGTATACATTAAAGTTGCTACTGCCTCGACTTCACTCCATTGGTTTAGTTTATTTATATCCATGATTAAGTAGTTTTGTTCATTGATTTTCAGTACAAGTAAAAGAGAGAATAGCAAGAAGCAAGAGAGTGAAAGAGGAGGGAGAGAGAGATAGCAGTGAGAAGGAGAGAGATGTTCTAACTACTGCTACTTTATGTTCAGTTAGGTCCGGGAGCGTGTTGGGCTAAAAGGAACAAATATTGTAACGCCTCTAAAAGAAAGAAGAAACCAGCGAGGTTAGTTTTCCTCTCTGCTTTGTTCTTGCAATTATTTATCGGGGTTTTCAGAATACTATACTCGAAGACTCCAAAACCGAAAGGTGAGAGTTGGATAGAAAGGATATAGGAGGGGTTGAAACTCCTCCCACAATTAAAATCTGTAAAGGAATAATAAGTGGTCTGCGCGGTTACGCTGGATTTGGATATACAATGATAAACAGAAGAGATGCGAGTGGTTACTGTTCAGTACCGAATAAATTCGACGGATAATTTTTCTGTAAGTTAAAACTTTTTGGATCCTTATGGCTTTGATCTTTTAAATGTTATTGTAAAGAGATGGATCGTGTGCAGTGAAGTTTTTAAAAACGAGTCGTCGCTATATTTTTTAATGTTTCGTTTTTAATGCTTGGCAGTGTCCATCAGCAGATTAAATTAATCTCGAATTAATGGTTATGAGAAAGGAAAATTATTGGACATGGAATTAGAGATATTCCGCAACCCGTTAAGTGCTAAGCCCGAAAATATTCGTTCACTTTGATCCGTCTCGTCCGGTTTCAGTTCATCATATTTTGAAAATAGAAAAGAACTTTTAAATAGTGGATAATCTACATTCCAACGGAGTCCTTCATTGCGAGCGCCTTCAATTGACGACGTAGGGAAAAACAAGTACCGTGGAGTAAGAACATTTGTCATCTAGCTTGATTTGATCGAGCGCGCGGTAAGTTGACGGATTAAACTTATTTCCGAAAGGATTATTTTCCTCTGAACTAAAAAAAAAAAAAAAAAAAATGCATCAGAGAGTGTAGACTGACTTAAACACATAAGTCGAGTCTTTTTTCTCATGAATGCATTTTTGAGAACTATATTCTCCCTAAGAATTTCATAACATCATCAATGGGGGGAAAAAATGCAAATAGCTTCAATGAAGCTGCTTCAAACGTAAACACTTTTCCAACACTCCAATTGTAGGTAGTTGACTAGGTTTTCCAATTCGTCTAATAGAGCAAACCTTTACTTGTACTAATTTTCTAGAGGTAAATGGCATCAGACACAAGAGGACCTTTAAATAAATATATTCTACGTCGTATTTCTCGTAATACTACGTTTATTATTATTATTATTATTTTTTTTTTTAGTGGTTTCGGTACGATGCGACATCACATCAAAGTAAATCTGGCCTAGTGCATGCATGGCGTGATATCACGTCAAAAGAAGTCAATGGGTTAAGACTTTGAAAAGTCGAGAACATGTTGTCGAATTCACCTACAGAAAAAAAAAAAAAACTCGACTTCATGAAGACTGAAAATAGCGAAGTTATAAGTGGCTCGTGGCTCACAAATAACTTCCTTTTTCCCGTCATATATGCCAATCATGACTATCATGATTTAGGAATACCATCATTTTATCTATAAATAAACCCTCGATATAGCTATAATTGAACCAAACGCACAAAGAAAGCGATAAGGCCGAAAAAACTATGTACTAGCTTACGTACTATATACTAGCTGTGTCAATTATGTATACTTGTTATTTACATTATGATTGAATATTGGTAAATTATTTTTGATTTTGTTGGAGATATGTCGTTAAACATAATCGGAAAAAGGAATTTAAATATTCCTCAATTTATTACAATCTTTTACAAAAATTCGTATTTCTTATCAGAAATTCAAGCTTAATTTCTTGTTCGCAGTTTGGTATGAACGCGAACGCATCAAATACACACGAACGACGTAAGGCATGTGTTGAAAAATTGCATTTTTAACTGAGTCAATCAGATGAAACAATTACCTCATCAATTAATGTCGTGAAACTTCCCTTAAAGGAAGAAATCAATAAATAACATTACGTCCACTCAGTTTAATTGCATTCTTCCTTCCTCGAAAAGAAAAAAATTCACGGAACAAATAAATAACACACAATTCTAATAAGTCATTATCATAAAAGAAAGAGTGGGACGACGAATATTTTGAATAGTTAATAAATGGCTTGTTCCGCGAGTGCGTACGTTTTTCTAGTAACTCTCCAATTTCCAGGGAATGATAATACACCTCTTCTTTTTATTTTCAGCGCTAAACGCTTTTTTGATAAACTATTATCCTTTCCATGTCGTGAGATTCGTCTGTCTTAAATTATGGCAATCATTTTAGAATCCATACATGTTTGAAATTGAATTCTCCTATTAATGCAATTTGTAATAAACTTACAAATGAAGCTGCTTTTATAAACGCGCTCGCGAGAAACTTATCAAGGATGATAAGAGAAGGCTGTTGAAGATAATGGCATACGCTGAGTAGCGTGTAATATAAGGTTCACTGATTTCTGCTCGCTTTTTATCTGTTAGAAAGAAAAAAAAGAAGAAAAAAACAACTCGAGTACGATGCGATGCTAAAGTGGCGGGAACTTTTCAATGTCAAACCTCTATTGTGCTTGGAATTAGTCTAAAACCGAGTTTTGTGTAATTTCTGCCTGTAAGTTCAACCAATACGGAGTGATTACATAACCAGAATGTACACACAAAAACACAACAGTGGGCCATACGTGTCTTAAGAGACTTAATTTTCAGGCGTGAGGTATATTTTTGGTTTCAGGCGTATAGTAACATAATACTGACAATCCCTATACTGGAGACTTGTGAAACTGTGTATTGATAGATTTTCTGAAGTCTGAAATGATTATGGAAAAATTGGACGCAAAGTCTTTCTGCATGGGGGTCTTCTCCTTGCAAGTGGCGCGGCGGTGAGGAACATCGGGGCTCCCCGCATTGAGTCACGCGATGCGATCCCTTCTATCCTTTTCTAACACATGTACTCAAATGGATGAGTTGAAAGAGAGAAAAAGAAAAATTTCTAGATCCGCCTTCAAGAACCGAACGATATTTTGAGAATTATTTCGGCACCATTGTTTGTGGCACCAAGGTTTTGTCAGGGAGAGGATGATGCTTACCAGCCCCCCCCCCCCCCCTAAAATGTCAGAAAAAGGAGGAAAAAAGGGAGGATGGAAAGAAAAGAAAAAGAGGGGGGAAAGAAGGGAAAATGATCTGCAGCCACCGCCAAAAAAAAAAAAAAAAAAAAAAATCCGCTAACCCGTAGAGGTCCCGGCTTCGAATCCCGGCCGGGGAGACAAGATTTGATGAACTCAGATTTTGTCACCACGTAAGGACATGGATGTGATTCTTCTCTCTTTCATCTTTCCTCCTACTTTTCTCTTCCATCTTCGTCCATGGGGCCTTAATGGCGTATGACGGACACTTACACTATGCTTAAAAAAATAATAACAATAATAATATAAAAATAATAAAAAAAAAAAATAATTAGACTATAACTTTCCCGAATAAAAATCCTGGCTGTAGTCATGTGTCACTGTTAATGATCAGCTATAGTTTGGATGGATAGGTGCCAGGTGGTATTAAGGTACTCAGGTTAACTTACTATAGTTTTATGTTTTGAAAATTAAGAAAAAAAAGAAAGAAAGAAAAAAAAAAAAAACGGACTCAAAGGCTCAAGATTTTGGACTGAAAATCTAACTACATCGTCCATTGGATCGACCCAAAAATCATTGTGCTCCATTTACAGAATGCCTATCCCCCCCCCTCTATGATTTCATATACGTCTTTAAAAGACCCTTCAAATCGATTCGACGATTAACAATTAATATTTGTTTGAAATCATTTGAATTCACCCTCAACTTCAAAAACCCACTTGAATCCCTTTTCTTTCTTTGCCCTCTTCATCTTCAGGTGGACGTGTATTACGGTAATAAAAGGTTCGAGGGCAAACAACGAAATTGGAGGTTAAAAAAAGAAAGAGGGGGAGGAGACAGCTAGAGACGAAGAAGAATAAGAATAATAATTTAATAGAATTGCTTGAATCATCATTTTAGACTCTGGCTGCACGCATGCACGTGTTTCGGGAGTAGCGCGGACGATATTTATATGCCACTTTATCCCTCTTGGCCATTCGCTGTCCATCTAATGCCTTGCCTTACAAAAAAAAAAAAAAAAAAAAAGTAGAAAAAGGATTTACATAATAAAACTCAAACATTTGTATAGATGCATTGGAGTTGCCAGATTTGTTCAAAAATTGGTGTTTTCAAAGTATTTTATTTTTGGCTAAGGCTTTCTGTTGATAATCATAGCGTTGGATGTTATTTTAATAAAAACTAACGATTTATTTTTAAAGTTGTATCATGAAAAAAAAAAAAAAAAAAAAAAAATTTGAACATGATCCTATCCTATGCGCTCGGCTCTGATACAAGGTACCATCGATGGATTTAATAATTATTGGATATCTGTTGATTACTTTTAAAAACTCAGATTTATCATAAACTTTCCAAAAAAAAAAAAAAAAAAAAAATAGATAATAGGGCCTCTCTCAGAATGGGGCTCAAAATATGAACGGAAATAATGTCAATCATCAATGCAATAGATCGATCGGTGAAATTGTATAGTCTATACTTATAAATCGTAGTAATACAATTAAAATGTATAACCAGTGGCGTTGCGTGTCATCTGTCAACACTACGCTTCGTCCAGTGGCGCAGCGTGCAATTTGGCAACGCTGTACTGTGTTCATTTAAACCCATGTAAAAGGTCGAATGCGAAGGTGTTCACCGAACACCCAATAGTTCGATCTTTTTCACGGCTGCGGCTTTAAATGGACGAACTGCAAAGTCGCCGAATTGCACGCTACGCCACTGGCTTCGTCCGTTTAAACACCGAAGGAGTGCCTGTGCACCCCCGATATGCAATAGCTCAATTTTTTTACACGGTTTCAAATTCAAATAGACGAAATACAATGATGCCGAATATCACGTGACACCTCTGACTGTAACTTTGTAATTAAGAGTTTAACACCAACTTCGCAAAGAAAAATTGTCCAATGAACTTTGATCCTGATGGTCCAAGTGTTTATAAAACAAGAAATGGAGCTAACTCAATTTTAAAATTTTTCATGATTACAATACTTTCTCTAACTTTTTCTTCCGAAGTAAAATTTCCAGAAACCTTGTTTCCGCATAATCTTTAATCGAGAGCTTACAATGTTACAGCTTCGATTCAGACCTATTTTCAAAATGATGGCATGAGCAATGATGGCGTAGCGTGTCTGGCAACAGCATTTTGTTCATTTAAACCGACGAAAAAGATCAAAATACATTATTGGATTACGTTGTCAAATTGTGCGTACACCTTTGATAGTTCATTTTGTATGCCATAAAGCTGGTAAAATTAAACCCCCTCCTTAATGCTTCTACTAACGATTAAATTGGATCCTCAAAGTGGATTGCGATTATTTGAAAATGATGTAAGTTGCGCACCAATCACCACAAGCCTAGTTTGAAGGGAATTTTATAGATGTTCAGGTGAAAATCTTCACCCCAACCAATGGTTGAGAAATTCATCATCGCACCCTCATTGTTTGTTCTGCTACAACGGATGATTACATCGATGCTGTACCTGAACCTCGAAATCTATGTACTCGTTCCGCGAGGTGGGAGCGAAAAGCGTAATAGCGTAATAATAATAAAGAGTAATATAACTCAACGGTGAACGTGAAAGACAACAATAAACAACGCTCCTGGATTCGCTACAAATGGTCTTGTTGACTTTGGCTTTGGCGTTCGGTGTCCCCCCGAGAAGCTGAACTTTAAATCTTCACCTGAACCTCATAATAAAATTCGTTTTTGGAGCTACTTGCTTGAGGAACCATTTGATAGTCTGAAAGAGCTTATAGTCCAGAGAAACTGGGGCCCGATGTAGCTAGCTAAAAGTCGGACTTGACTTGAACGAGCGTAAACTTACTTTTCACGAATGCTTCCTTCTGATTGGTCGGTGGTGCAGATTCAAGCATCGGTTGAACTTGAGTATGACTTCGAGTGGCTCAACTTGATCGGGCTCCAGGTTCGATGATCTTGCAACAACGAGATGCATATAGGGATATGTAAAGTAAGCAGGTAAGTACCTGTTGTAGGTATTGACCCTCACTATAAAACCCATCCTCCCTCCCTCCCATACAATCTCTCTCTCTCTTTCTCTCTCTCTCTCTCTCTCTCTCTCTCTCTCTCTCTCTCTCTCTCTCTCTCTCACTCTCTTTATCTCTCTCCTGTTACTGCTTAATCTAGGGCTTCCGCGGGAGACTTTCAATCAATGCATGTGTGGTGTGCGAATGTTAACCCTAAATCTTGCAACACTGCATCCGACCCTTCCTCACTTTTTACACCGTGGTACGATACGATTTTATTAAACGTGGGTCGCCCAACCTGTTGAATGTTGAACCCGCGCTTAGCCTTATGCTAGCCTCGCCACTATTTTATTGACCCAATTAACTCCTAGGGAAGATTTATCTTGATTACGATCATTTCATCTCTTTCCCTTCTCTCTTTCCTTGTCTTTGAGCCTCTCAAAAAAACATCCCTCGTGACAGACGTGAATTAAGTATTCACGTCTCCTCTCGAGTGATGTTTATGGGCGTTTTGTCTTAACGGGGGTTGGCTTAAAAAAGGTAAGCCATGAGGTAAGGTACTGGGTGAGTTGTTATTTTCGAAAATCGTTCCAGGTAGGAAAAAAACACAATGATTTACCATCTCAAAAAAAAAAAAAAAAAAAAAAATTAAAATTAATTCTTATGGTGTAAAGCAACTAGTTTTCAAAAGTTGATGGCTGGCCCGTCTGTTCGTAAGTATACAAGCACTTGAACCCGATTCAAACTTAACAGGCACATCCAGGGTACGAACCGGAATCCAGAGGTACGCTCTTGCTGAACCCCAGGAGTCGTGCAGCAAGCCGAGGATTACTTATCCACTGCCAAAAACCTCAAGCTCCACCATCGCATCGTTGTCGAGTTACGTGCCAATGAAGGGGCCGGGGGGGGGGGTTAATGAAAAAGATTTGTCGGTTATTTAACCACTACGTAAATAATATAAATTCAAAATCCCACCCCACGCCACGGTCACAACAAGGTTGCGGCAAACTTGAGTTCTCAAATTCAGCTCTTTATAAACTTATTTGCTGCAAAATGTTGAGTTTGCGAGACTTCTTTGCAAGCCTCAAATAGTCTTCTCAAGGAAGTTTGCAACATCCTATCTGCAAGTTTGCACAAAGTATGAGTAAGCTTATGGCAAACAGTTGCAATATTTTGTGCCATCTACGGGTAGTATATGGTTAAAAAAATAAATTAGTTTGATACTGAAAAGTACGCAGTCTTTAATCAACTTATTATTGTTTTGGAATATGTAAATATAGTTGAGATTAATAAAATATTATTTTTCTTTGGCTTTGTTTTACATCAGCCTATAGTTTCTTGCACTTTGAACATTGACCTATCGCGTCATAGAATTATTCTAATATTAGACATATGGGTGATAGAAAAAATAACTTTCTTTTGAGCTTACAGGCCTAGAGGTCAAACTTACAGCATCGCGGTGCTTTTTCAATTTCTCGGAAGAGGAAAACGTGTTACCTTTCTGGAAAAATATCGTGCGTGGGGCTAAAAAAAAAATATTGAGTCATTCTCATCTTAAAGTGACGGCGATTTGTGTTTGTCCGGTGAGGTAATGAGTATGAGAGGCACTCTGGTAAATAAGGTTAAGCACGAGTGAAACTGTAGGTATGTGTCACATGTCACAATGTGGCGCGTGTCTTTTAACATTTCCATCCCTGGCAAAAAGGTCCAAACAGGTCCATAACCAATTCCCTATCCCAGGTATGGATATCTCTGGATGGATATGTATGGATGGGTCCATAATGATAACAACACTTATACCCATAAGATATTCATACATATCCATATAGATCCATACGTATCCATATTCTGTAAAGGAAACTGGTTTTGGACCTTATGGACCTGTATGGACCATTTTTGCCAGGGATATCATTGAAAATGTGAGCTTTCATTCTTAGTGAACGTACTTCTTCGTATAAAAATGACTAATTTGTCATTTTACCATCAAACTCGTACGATTTGTATAAAATAAATTGTAACACAGGAGAGCTGCGGAAACACCATTTATAGGACTTTAATCTCTTATAGGCCAAGCCCGAGTATTCTCGTATTTCTTCTCCAGTCTATTTCAAGGTGTTTCAATCTTATTCCGGATATACGCGGTTACCAATCAATGAAAACACTTACAAAATAAGGTTTCGTCCGGCGCCTTCAATTCTTTGTATAGGCAATTCCAACTCCCTCGAGTACGAACAGTTAACTACATTCCCTACATAAACGGAAGAAGGGCGTTCTTTTGAACTAACCTGGTCGACGGCGACGGTCGTTCGTTGAAGGGTTAAAGTATTAATTGTACCGCTCCCCCCCCCCCCCCCCCCGCGAATAATAATGGTTCCTATTTTGGGGATATAGACTCACTGCATATTTCCAATTACAAGAGGGAAACTAATTCTATACCTCATCTGGATCTTACAATCAAAATTACTGCGTCGTACATTCAATACATTATAATTTTGGTCCATAATTCAAAGTTCTAGGTATTCAAAGGAAACAAAATGGACATACGTGTACAGCTACTTTATGAACCACACTGTATATGTCTGAACCGCAAGCGTGACGATGAAAGTCATGAATCCAGTAAAAACATGCTCATCAGCCTTCTAATTTAATGCGTAATAATTTATGATTCGAGAGTTCAGTGCTTAGCTAGTGTGAATATAACCAACAAAAATAATATTTTGTTAAAAATAACTTATCTAATCGCAGTAAATTCAGGTCGGTCTTATCATTGATTTTTGCTCCATTTATCAGTATACAAGCAAGAGCAGTTTGTTTCACTCGAAGTTCATGATACATAATAATATTCAGCTAATGAACTGAAACTAGTTTTTCCCGTGCACGATTATTTTCGTTGCACTTTTGTAGAATTCAATTCGATAAATATTGATTTTACACTTCAATCGTTTGCTCATGGGTGGAACATGTTTCTGCGCGTTGCCAATATAAATAAATGTATAATATGTGCCTGTAGATAGTTCAAAACTTTTGACAATTGAACAAGAAAGATAACGCTCATTACGATCCCGTTTTCAATTTTTTTCCTTGTTCTCAAAAATCCGGCCTTTCTTCATCATCAAGCATTCAAAGCGGGTATAAAAGGAGTCTCCAAAAACCATAACTCTTTGTGGTCATCGGAAAAATTGAATATGGCGAATTGTGAATAGCAATTAATTGGAATTTCTTTTCATTCAACTGGAAAAGAATGGATAGTTGAGAATTCAAGTATAAACCTTCAAATAAACGATGATTCTTCATAGGAGAGAAGGTATATTTTTGAATTTTGCGGACGAAATTAAAATGACAACCGATTGTTCACGAGTCGTGCAGAAGATTTTTGTGCAATCGAAATAAGTATTATATTGAGTACCATTCGGTGATATCATGAGGTTTTAAACTGTGCCAGATAAATTGCATAAAATATTCAACAAGAATCCGAAAAATGAAGAATACCTCAGATTAAAGCATAGATTATTATGTGCAGAATGGATATTATTTCAATTTGTTGATTGTTCTTCTAAACAGTTCACAAAACCCTTGCATTGCTCTAACTCTATTATACAGACAATCAGCTAGGGTAAAAAACTAACAAACTTCTACTAGATCGATCTCTTATCATCGAAAACAAACTGGTTTTAATTTGACGAAATGTGAAGAAGGAGGCTGAAAAAATGTATAATTGCACGCATTTCACATTTTTTTAGGAGCATATGTCAAGCATCCTGGGGTTCTTAAGACTCTAATCCCTAAGTCTATTCCCTAAATCATTGGCGTAGCGTGAATTCTGGCAACGTTGCATTTCATCTATTTGAATCCGTATAAAAAAGTCAAATTGCAGGATGTTCACGAACATCCAATAGTTCGATAGTGGTTTTAGTTGGACAAGATGCAAGGTTGTCGAACCTTACTAATCTAACTTTGCCAATGTCCCCAATGTACTAAAGACCCTCATCTTAAGGTGGTGGCAGGTTTAGTTTCATAAGACGTAAGACAAAACTATGATTGATATACACATAACTTTTATCCTTGATTACACGATATTATATAGTATACAGCGATCATAGACGGATATATATTGGAATTTGCATTTCTCTCTCCTTCCATTGTAATTGAATGCGTGCGTGTTAGAGAAGGACGGAGATAGGGGTTAAGGTCCCTTGATAGACGATGGTTCCCTTTGCTATCCTTGTCTAACACATGGGCTCAAATGACCAGAGAGAGAAAGACGAATTCCTGTATCCAGGGATTTGGAGCGGTCTCCATGAGCCGGCTCCGAACTGGAGCCAGCTCCGGTAGAAAAATTTGCTCCGTGTGGCTCCGGCTCCGGAGCGGAGCAAATGTATCCCGCTCCAAAGTGGAGCTGGCTCCGGCTCCATTGACTGCTCCGGGACTCCAGCTACTGCTCCGGAAAGGCCTTCGTACTCGCTCAAAGTAGGATCGTCAAATTGGCATAGGTGAGCTGAAATCCACCGCAAACAATTGAATTGCCAACCTGACATTTCTAAAATTCAAACATAACCTTGACCAAAACACCTCCTAAACGGGTTTATTTATACTTTGTTGACTGTAGATTGGTGAACAGATAACACAACATCCATCGTCAAATAACTCTGCAGTTTGACGGGCCGTCAAATTGCACAGTTGTCTGACAACGTTTAAACGGTTGGCTCACCTGCCTTTTCGTGGTGCGATTACGGCTCACCGATGCCAATTTGACGATCCTTCTTTGAGCGTGTACGAAGGCGGCCTAAACAACTGTGCAATTTGACGGCCCGTCAAACTGCAGAGTTATTTGACGATGGATGTTTTGTCATCTGTTTGCCAATCTTCAGTCAACAAAGCAAATAAACCCGTTTTGAAAGGAGTTTTGGTCAAGGTTATGTTTGAATTTTGGAAACGTCAGGTTGGCAATTCAATTGTTTGCGGTGGATTGCAGCTCACCGATGCCAATTTGACGATCGTACTTTGAGCGTGTACGAAGGCCAGAACGGAGCTGATGTTGATGGTACTTTGCTCTGCTCCGGAGCTGTGCTGCGCCGTAGCTGTAGCCCCGGAGCCAGCTCCACTTTGGAGCATGTATACATTCGCTCCGCTCCGGAGTCAAAGCCCGGAGTTACCGCAGCTCTGGAGCTGAAAAAGTGCTCTTGTCCGAATCCCTGCAGTCTGTATCCACCCCATGACGAAAGCAGGATTTAATGCATTTTGCGCGAAAGCTCAAATGCCAGAGGCGGTAAGTTCTACAGTTTGAACGTATCCTTTTCGAAAGTTCTTTGTTCACATACCTTTAAGCCTGGAATTCTTTACTTCTCCTCTGCCTATTGAGTTAAGAGAGTTAAGACCATTGAAAATTCAAAACTCGAATTTGCTCTAATTTTTAAAAGTTAATGTACAACTCTTGTGTATTATGATTTACATCAATTTACGATGCATCCGCAGTGCTCCTTAATATAGTTTTGTAAAATCAATGAATTAGATGGTTACAATACTGCCTAAAATAAATTGGTGACGTTAAAATACCTATCTCGTCTGATTATTGTCTATTTTTAAACTTAACTGAGGAAATGATATATTTATCAACTCTTGCCATTGATGCTCAGTATAGTACTACGAGTCTCATTCAAAGAAAAAAAAAAAAAAAACGCAAAAAAAAATTCAACGAATACACCTTATCTAAATACGTACTCGTTACGTTTCGAGCGAGATCCTTAAAAAAATTCTTAATTCAACAATTATGCAATGTCGTTGTAAAGCTGACGTTTATTCATGTTAAATGACGCGAGGTTATTTGTTTTTCAATTCAATTACGGAGGGAACGTCAGAAGGAATCTCGAGGAAGAGAGAGAAAAAAAGAAAAATTAAATGGTAAAAATATTTCACGCCTTACATGCTGTTCATAGAAGTACCCTCAAAATATTCAAGTCCCCTGGAGATAGGAAATTAGGTGTCCAGAATTTATCCGCACACACCAATTTTAGGGTTACCGAAAAAATTATCTTCCTCAGGCAGCGGCGTCGCTTGCAGTTTGGCATCACTGCATTCTATCCATTTAAACTCGCGTGTAAAAGGTCGAATTCAGGGAATCACACTGCACAAGGCGAATTCGATTTATTGGATGAGTTTAAATGGAGGAGTCGGAGTGTTGCCAGATGACAGCAGACGCCAGCGCCGACCCACTGCCCTCATAGACCTGCAGTTGCACTATAAACTCCGATTTCATTTTAATTAGTCGATTCTGGTGTAACATCAGGCCGTCAAAAAAATCATGGTCCTAATTTCTTCCTAAACATCCCACTTAAAGGAACATAAACTCTGTAGTTTTGAGAAAAAACTAGTTTAAAAGTTTTTAATAGGTTTTCCGATCATTTTAAGTTGGAAATGAGTAAAAAACTTATAGATCTGGTCATTTTTATCCACAACTTTAAAGTACCGAAAAACCGGGTCAAAAACTTTCTAACGCGTATTCCTCAAATCTATAAATTTTCTTTATACACCTCGCTTTCCAACGAGGAATCTGACAACCTCACTGTGAGTGAACTTTCATTTGACGTTTTCAACGAAATGCCATGTATTTTAAAAGGAGTTTTCAGAACTAAAGCGACACCATATAATGCCAGCCACCCATATAGGGCCTCCAAAACTTTTATAATAGAAGAAAAATTCATCTAACATTCAGCTTTGAAGTTCATCAGAATTTTGCTCTGTTTATCCCAAAAGAAGTACGAAACCTCGTGCTTTATAATCCATTAATCGTGCTGCACTAATGTATAGATAATGTCATGAGTGCGTTCTTTCCGGTGCAAAGAGACGCGATCATGGAGGATATTTCGAATAGTTGCGAATTGATTATACAATTACTGTCACATAATATGTAAGTTGTAAGTACGTAGTTGTAGACGTGCTGGAGCCAGTTCCCCATAAATTACATTATTTTTTTTTTTTTATCTATTTATTGATTTGCTGAATGTGGAGATTAAGTTTTAAGAAACATTCAAGTACCATTTTGTTAGGTACTCGATCTATGCTTTGAAAGCTGATTTGTTTGCTCTCATAACTCAGTGTATCTGAATTCATTTTCACTTCGGAGTTAAACGAAAACGAAATCTCTGAAATTTTTACATAAATTATAGTAACATACGTCTCCCATTTTTATTAGAATCATTATTCCATTAAAAAATTAACTGTTTTGTAAGCGTACATGCATTTTAATCCAAAATAATTTACAATTGAGCCACATCGAGGTGAAATGATCCTTTATTGCATCAAACACGCATTTCAACTTGATTTTTCATTTACTTTTTGGCATGCTTCTGACTTATTCCAAAGGCAAAAACTAGACTCAAACTAAATATGTCATCCGTCATAACGAAAGGTGTGGTTAGACATTTTTCTTTTCCTTTCTTTCTTTTTTTTTCGTGGAAATAAGAATCCTACATATAGGAAGAAAAACCTCACCAAATAAGGAATTTCTGCAAGGCATTTTTTCTTTCTCCCATTTTGGCTCTTTAGATTCTACACAGAGAATTTTCAAGAGCAATATTCGGGAAGGGGTCGTCAAGCCGGTGGTGGAGGGGGGGGGGTGCATCTAGACAATTTGATGTTTCTAAATAAGAGTTGAGCGAAAGCGAAAATACACAGCTAAAACGTGTAGTCAATTAATTGAAAGGCGCGATGTTGACGAATGATGAAAGTTGCATAATCAAAAATAGTTTTCACACTTCAGATCTAATTCACCCCCCCTCCAAGTCATAATATGTTTCAGCGCATCAAAAGCTGCAAAAAAGTTTCAGCAAAAGCCCCCCCCCCCCCCTCCCGCAAGAAAAAAAAGTTATCTCTACGAACAACATTTAAAAGCTAAAAGAAAAAAAAAAAACATTAAAAAGTAATCCCACAAAAATTGATCACAAACAGCCTACAGAACTTATTTTGCCTGTCTGAAACTCCTGTGCCATTAATTTGACGCTCCTTTATATAAAGAATTGTTTAAAGAAATGTGTTATCATCTCTGTATTAACGTTTTAATAATGATTTGAACCTTGATAAGGTAAACGGTTCTTTTGTTCAAGCCTTTACAGTATTTTAGAGGACTATCATACCTCTGAAATCTTTGTTGAAACTTTTCAGATTCCAATACTAGATTTTAATACCTTGCACTCGAGTTGCGCGCGTGGAAGTCGAGTGCCTTACATGAACTACGTCTGCTATACGGAGCGATCGAGGCGAAATAACGCATTATACTTGTAGTCGGGTTAAATTAAGCCAAACTCGGAGTAACCCGCAACAGATTGCAACAAAAGGTTTTATGACATCAAAAAACGCTGAAAAATCAGGAAAACATGGTGAACTATTAGACACCAGAATTCTCCTAAAATTTAACCCCTAAAACCCCAAAAAACCCAAAAACTAAAAAAATCTCGGAATTTTCAAAAAAATTGTAATCGCTCCAAAACGGCTTCTTTTTGGAAATTTCGATACTTACCAAATTGTGTAACGTCGAACTTTACGTAAGATCATGCAACCACTTTTAAAAAAACCAAAAGCATAGTTGCCAAACCGCCCCGAATTCCGACATGCGAGTCAAAATATGACTCGATTATGAAAATATTGTGACGAAAGCAAAAGACGTAGAAAAATCAGGAGAATGCGATTCAATAAAAGTCACCAAATTTCCCCAAAAAACCCCAAGAAACTCAAAAAATCACGGAATTTCTCAAAAGTCACGTTATAAACTCCTGAACGGCTCATAATAGGGCCGACATAGATTAAGAGGTCCAAAATTGTAGATAATCTTTTAAATTAACTGATAAGAACGTTTTTTCCTGAAAACCCAAAAACATAGTTGCCAAGCCGCCCTGAATTCCGGATTCGTTTTCAAGTATTCGGAAACTTACGGTAAAACTCGCAACATAGCGATGTTTTCATTAGAGCGGCTCGCAGTAAGGGACGGTATGACTGATCATACATTTAGAAGGAACATTTTTGCTCGAGAGGAATTCATAATTTTCTTGAAGATAGAAGAAAAACCACAAAATTTCTCAAAGTCAAAAAAATCAACATTGAAAGAAACCGTTGCGCGAAAACGATATATGTATTTGTCAAATAAACAGTAGCAGTGAGAGTGAAATTCCTCAGAATATATTATTTTAATATTCTTCTTTGCACTTTCTTCACGGGGGCTACCAATTTTGCCTTTGGCTAATTTTTGGGAGCCTACCGGGGAGAGGGGGCGAACTTTTCAAGAACTGGGCATCGCTCCGCGATTGTCAATTTTAGATTACTTAACACATCACGGCGGAATTTAAGTGCATTCACGGAGGGGACTTGGGCTCGCATCCGCATTTGAGATTCCATTTTGGCCAGTCATCAGGAGGGATCTCCAATTTATAAACTGCTTTATGCATGTCTTGTCGTTCTGAGAAACTAAATTAATTTCGATGTCCAATTCAGTAATGATTATTTTCATCAAAAATCGTTTATTGAGCGTGCAAATGCTTGAGTCGGACATGACCCCCCTCTCCCCGACTGGCCGAAATGGAATCTTAAGTTCGGATGCGAGCCCAAACCCCCTCCGTGAATGCACTTTAATTCCGCCGTGATAAGTAATCACAAATTGACAATCGCGGTGCGATGCTCAGTTCTTAAAAAGTTCGCCTCCTACCCCGGTAGGCTCCCGAAAGCTTTTGCTCCTCGCTTTGCGGAGGTTTAACACCCATTTTCCCGCATCTTATCCCGAAGAAGTTTTCCCCACGTACTTTGTTGGTTTGCCGACGGTTAAACCGCCTCATATAACCGTCGTTGACGTTTTCCCTTCGTATTACACTATTTAAACTGAGGGTTTAACATCCGTTTTCCCGGGCCAGTTTTCTGTGCGTAAAACTCATTTTGATGCACCCCCCCCCCCCCTCATGTACCATAAATTGGTCAAATAGCGTGAGCTCACAATCATGGTTTAAAAATCCCAATTCTCATGTAAGGACGCTCAGAAAGTTACAGTGATCAGCTTCTCAAGATATATGACTGAGGAAAAAATGATGGCAAGACGGCCGTGGGCGGATCTTACAATGACAATAAGGTTATTTAGTTCGATCAAAACTGAAATTGAGCCCCGTATGAAAGGTACATACGTTAAAAAAATACGCTGGTCTTTCATTCAAACTATCGATAAGACACTGAATAAAAATCAATTTAGAAATTTTATTCCCAGCTCGAGAAAACAGGGGTTCAGCGTATAGATAATGGAGGGTAATAAGACAGGCGCAGGGAGGCGCTTAAATACCAGAACCGAACATCACCATTCATCGAGAAAAGTAAATAGAAATCCGCGCTAAGATAGGATATCGTTAGCGGGCGTGTTTAACTCTCGTCGAAATGTAAACAACGGCCACTTTAGTCAATGATTATTAAGATTGTGGATACCTATGAAGTATGAATCTATGTATATAAACCATAGTTTTTGACGTAGCGAGGGAGAGAATGAATGAGGCTGAATGGTCATTATTACGATAATAATCACTACTCGATGGTCAGTTAATGGGACGGAAGGGAGGGGCTCTCACTGCTCAGACAAGCTCTTCCCTCGAAACCCTCTCTCATGTTTGAGTAAATAAAATAGTGCTGAGGTAACCAATAATTGTTCTAAGTTTATGGCGCGGGGGGTCTATGCTTGAACGCGCTGGCAAGCCAGCTTGATTGCGTGAGTACACGATATTTAATCCATCAATTCATCCATTGAATTGAGGCGTATCCAGAAAAAAAAATCCGGGAAGGGGTTACGACATCCCCGCCGAAGGCAAAGGTAAAATTGCTGTCCTTCTTTTGACACTTTCAGACAGTTTACCGAATTTTTCCATCTTGTTTTCGAGATTACTAAAAAAACTATAACTGTAACGTCTAGGTCAAGAGGCAAAAATTGCAATCTGGCAACATTGCATTTTCCCAACTTTAAACCCATGAAAAATATCGGATCCGAGGATGATTACCTTTAACCGCTCACCCAATACTTCGATCTTTTGCGTGGGTTGAAATGGGCAAATCCAAATGCTGCATGCTTAATTGTTTATTTTGTCACTGCTTGCCGCCTGGTTGTATCAAACAAATCACACCTGATGTCTGTTGACTGCACCCATCCTCTTGCAGAGATTCCAGCAATTTTGATCTGAGCCAATGTTGACTCTGTGAATAACTGTGGCACCTGCAGGTTCCACAGTAGGGCGTTATCATTAAGGGACCTTTTAAAAGAAAAATAAAGGACGTTTTTCCATCTATCGAAATTTTCCATTTAATCGTGATTTTCCACCATCAATGATCCGATCAAAATTTTGAAGTATAAAATTTTTGACCGTTCGAACTATATCGATTGTATTTTCAAAGGAATAAACAAAAGAGAGTGTTAACAAATTTTCTATAAATAAAAGTATCGACATTTTTCGATCGATCGGATTTCGATCGAACATAACTTCGAAAATTTGACTTTTTCTGAATAATTTTGTTTCGAACCCACAGGCATAATTTAGAAGGCAGATAACAATCTTTCCTATCCACCTCCACCATCTGCTATTAAGAAATATCCCTAACTTTTATCTTTTATGTCAACAAATCGTTTGCGGTTTAATTTGTTATTTCGTGTAAGTTGGGCTGACTTACGGATAACACATTTTATCCTTGTTTAACAAATATGAGTAAGAAAGAGCTGGGGTTTAAAATATGCAGATCTTCCTCTTCCCCAATCGAAGGTTTTTCTACTACAAGAAAAGCAGGAAGAGGAATCTATGGAAGCCTCAGGGCTATATTTGCTAAACTATATGCATTCAAATTTTGTTCTCAGAGATCTTTTCAAGCATTAACTTTTGTTTTTGTTGAGCTGAGAACTTGTACCTACTGATATTTCTAATTCACTATTCTTTTTTTTAAAACAATCAGACTCAGGTTTTTGGACACTCAAATAGGGCGCATAGGGTACAAATGTACTATCGACGAATTAAAGATTGCCGCGAGATTTTCATACATTTTCAGGTATGGGTGAAAGTGTGGGATTGATCTGCAACGGCTCTCCCGCCCCACCCGCTCTGGCCTCTCATCCAGCAAGGTGTGAGGAGTATGAAGAGTGGCCGAACCAGAACCTTGAAGGCGAAAATTAGCTCGTGGAAATCTCGCGACAATCTTTAATTCGTCGATAGTACAATATGATCTTATCTGACTTATTATTTTCCCGAACATTGACGACATCGTTCTGACCATAAACAATAAAACAATGGCGCATCTACATAGATAAGAAAATGCATATTTTTATGTACGCATCAAAACATGATGCCCTTTCGATGTTTTTATGCGTCCAAAATTATAGTTTTTGATACAGAGTTTTTGAAAAGCGTATCATTTTCTCAACCCCTCAAGGGATCGTTTTTATTTTTTTATACCTACATTAATATACGGGTTTGCTTACTAACGACGCGACGAGCACCTAAAATGAATTTCAAACGCCTTTAGTCGTCAAAAGGGAGAAATCGTAAAAATATCAACAGACTCACCATCATTAAACGCTTTTTTCGAGGTGGATAATATTTTTAAAAAAAACGAAGAAGAAGAAACAGGCAGATCGATAATAATTCAGGGTCCGGTGAAAAACTCGTAAAATTTTATCACTGTGAAAGGTTTTTATTTTTGTTTCGATTCGGGCGAGTTATTTTTCAGGTGGGTCCGTCATCATTGCGTGTCGCGTCGTCAGCAAAATAACGGAGGAGCAGATAAGATCCTCTCCTTTCGTTGACACTTTGTTGCTTTACTCGATGGATCAGGAATGTATTTTGTATTTTTATAAAAAAATGTGCATCTCATATGTAGAATCCTCTTACCCTCCATTAGTTTCGGTTAATTCGGAAAGGTTTGGTTTCTCTTTGAAGTTTGTTTGACCGCGAGGTTTGGCGGGTGTTGTTTAGGTACTCAATTTTTTGAAACAAAGTATTTTTGCAACAAATGTAGCATTTATAAGTGCATGCACTTAAAACTTATTAGTGTTATAAGTTATAACAGACTTAATCGCGGAAAGAACTGTTTTGAAAAAAAAAGAAAAAGAATTATCTTCATTAACATTGGGTTATTTTGATAAAGTAAAATAAGAATTTATACAAGTGCAGAGATGCCATTTTAATGAGAGAGGAATTTAAATGGATTTTCCTTTTTTAATCCACCGATGTATCCACTGGTTGACATAAAAATGTCACCGCTCGGTTCATCAGTAACTGTGGCGTAGCGTACAATTTGGCAACATTGCAGTTCGTTTATTTGAACCCATGAAAAAGATCGAAGTATTGGGTGTTTGGTGAACACCTCTTCACATTCGACCTTTTACGTGGGTTTAAATGGATACAATACAACGTTGCCAAATTGCACCCTACGCCACTGAGCCTTATCTATGACTGTAACCTATGATAATGCTCTGATCTGTGATATTTTCTCAACTGATGAAGTGATCGATTATTACCAAAATTGAATCACATTTTAAAGTAAACGGTGTTTCCATTAGTAGACGTCGTTTCAGAGGTGAATCAATAATCCTGAACCAATAATCTTTGGAATGTTTCAACATTTTTTCTCATGTTACAAAGTGAAAATGAATTAAAGCGTTTGATTTTCCATCGAGGAACGCTCAGATATCAAAAGTTTAAAGACATAAGTATTAAATGCCTCCGATCTCCCGTGCGGAGTGTCGCGTCATCAGGCATGGGTACGTCCCTCTCCCCCTAGAAAATCAGAAAATAAGAAAAACTGGGGAAGAAAAAGAGAAGGCAGGAAAGGAAAGGAGAGGAGAGGGAATCCTACATGATTTTGAGGAAAATCCATACAATTTTAGGATGTGACAGATAGTCCTCTCTCTCTATGATTTTCTTGTCACGCCAATCGATCGGTCGTCTGAAGATGTGGTGGCTTTTAATGGTGTCAAAATTCATACATCATAAAACGGGCTTTTAAAGTGGTAAGACTCAAATCTCGTTTCGAAATTATACCGCGTTACAAAGAATGTTAACTGTTAGTCGTCAATATTATCGAAACTCCATTTAAGTGAACCAAGAAGAAGATGGATTGGAATCATTTGAAAGAAATAAAGTATGAGCCGCTTCACTAAATTATCATTTGACTCGTCCATTAGAATCAATAGAAAAAATTCGCGAGAGGAAAAAAGAAGAATTCATCCTCGTTGCTAGTTGACTGTGTCTATGAAAGGGGGTTTTGGATCTAGCAGATAGGTTAAAAGCCACTAGCACGTTCTAGCACGTGCTAGTACTTAATTATAACGTCGCGAATGCCACGGATGAGCCATTAATCATCGGACTGTACACACTTTAGAAAAAAAATTCTCAGTATTTAATTATAAAACAAATTAAGATGGTAGCTGATTAGAATGAAGGGGGGGGGGGGTTCTAAGGCCTAAAGTGTACGAGAGCTGAGAGAGATTAGCATAATTTACGAATGCGAGATTTTCAAGTTAGGAAAAAAAAGAAGAAAAAAATCATAAGCGCCGGATTTTTATGGCCGCTAGGCAAGCGTTCCAGAGTTACCGTCCAGGGTCCACTATACACTGCCATAGTACGTTCATAGATATAATTTATTTTTTAGCGGGTTTTAACTGATGGCCGTAAATCATTCGCGCCACCGCTAATATTGGCCCCTTGAAGCCTGCTACATGCAGAATACGGATGTGTCCATCCTCCACCACTATATATTCGATTACTCTACACTCGGTTAGGGTTAAACGATGTAGAGTAACTTAGCGTAACGTAAAAATTGATGCGGTATATTCATGTTGCGGAAGCGACGTAACCTTCACAGAATAGATTGAAACCAACTAGCTATACATTTATCTAGAGTGGAAGTTTAATGGGAACCTGCGTAACCACTATGGGGGATTTTTAGGTTAGGATTAAGCGAGTAATTTTCCCCATTTATTCACATGAATTTTGATGCGGAGATGACGCGCGACGAAGACGTGACGTCTGTGGAATCGAAACATATGTTCGTTGCGTCAAAATTCATGGGAATAAATGGGAAATTTACTATCGCGCTTAAACATAACCTAAAAATCCCCCATTGTGGTTACGCAGGTTACCAACAACTTCCACTCTAGATAAATGTATAATGTAAAGCTCGTTGATGAAATATGGTACTGCCCGGAAATAATTTCATACGACATTGGCGGATCCAGCCCTCACGAAATGGGGGGAGCGAACTTGGAAATTTCGCCCCCGGTGACCCCTTTTCCGTTTTACTCTCCTGCTTTCCCCCCTTCTTTTTCCCTTCTTTCACCTTCCCTCTCCTTCTTTTCTCCCTTTTTTGGTGGAACCAAACAAAGAACATCGTCAGATAGAGCGGAATAGATTTAACAATATTCCACCATTAACTCAAAGCGGTCAAAAAGTGGATCCAGCAATGGGTCTGTTGCAAACTTTTGCTACAGCGCTATAGAGTGTGCAATCTAATGTAAAATCGCCTGAAAAGTCCAATGGTGGCATCAGAAAGCCATGAAATGCAAAAATAAACTCACAAGAGGCGTTTACTGAAGTCCAAGATGGCGGCAAAATATCGAGCAATTTGTATGCATGCACCACGAACATTCAAGGATATCCAACTTCACAATATCCATCACAATCAATCACAACGTAAACAAACACATAACCTCTACCTCCAGTGAGGTAGTCAAAGTTGGCAATCCTTGGATGATCAATGTGTTACATTCAGATTCCTCGATATTTTGCCGCCATCTTGGATTTCAATAAACGCCTCTTGTGAGTTTAATATTGTATTTCATGACTTTATGATGCCACCAATGGACTTTTCAGGCGATTTTACATTGGAATAAACACTTTTTATTGCTGTAGCAAAAGTTTGCGACAGACCCATTCCGTCTCTCCACACCAGTGGCGTAGCGTGCAATGTGACAACGTTGCAGTTCGTCCATTTAAACCCATGAAAAAGATTGAACTATCGGGTGTTCGGTGAACACCTTCGAATTCGACCTATTACATAGGTTTAAACGGACACAGTACAACGTTGTCAAATTGCACGCTACGCCGCACAGTGTGGGATATGCCCGATCTAGCTAGAAAAAAGTCGACAAATCAAGTTGCTTAAAATTGTTCGAAAATGGATGAAAATGAAAGGTGAGGATATGCTGATCACGAATATATGTATTGTTTATACATTTTCTTCGATCCGATTAGTGTAAAACAGCTTGAACATTGGCTTCCGCCATAGTTTGGTTACGACATTTCCTACGATCATTTTCTTAGCCTTAGATTTGATGCTATTTTAAGTATACGTGTTACAGTTTCGGAAAAAGTGTTGGTTGCATGTTGTAGAGGATGGTCTGCTGATCATTTTGCACCCTATTTTATTTACTCAATATCCTTTCTAATGGTTTTTTCAAAGCCTCGAATGAAACGTTCTCCAACTCCTCAAGTTTACGTAAATCGTGATCTTTATTGGACAATAACTAAATTTGGCGGCGTTTGGCGGAACTTTGGTTTACACCACATGAAAGCCCTTATTTCAGAGAACAAATCCATGAAAACAGTAGCTGCCACAAGGTGCCCCCACGAAAATAATATCAATTTGAAAAGTGAGAATCGCCAGTTCAGACCTCACTTTGAAGTGCTTGTGAGAGCTCGTCGCGCCACGTACTGCGCATTTTCTGTACTCGCTTACTTGTATGAATGGAAACTCATCCTACTTCGAACCGTTTCGCTAGCTCAGTCGGTTGCGGTGCCACCCTTTGACGGAAAGTTTTGCAGTTCAAATCCCGGGCAGTCAGCAATTTTTTTCTTCCTTTTTTTTATTATTCCGGGCATTTTTTTAAGGAGCACTTCATTTAATGTGAACGTTTCATTAATTAGCGTTGTTGAAAACTGATCCCCTGTTTTTTAGAGGAATAATTTTTTTTTTTCATTATTATTCTTTTTTATAAAATTATTTTGACAGTTTTTGGGTTTTTAGAGCACTTGACATTAAATTTCATAAAATCTGACTTCAGATTCGTGATCAGCGACCCTTTAAACCCCCTTGTAACACTTATCGCGGAAGAAAGTCATTGGTCGGACTTTTTTCTCGCTAGATCGGTCAAATCCCACACAGTGCGCCGCGCCGCGCCACTGCTCCACACCATGGTCAATTTTTGGACCGCATGGACCGTGCAAAAACCGGCCCATTTCCGTTTTTGGTACTTAACTTCGCCAAATTGATGTTTTTTCGCTCCTAGCCAAAGAGAATTTCTGATGAGACCTCAACCGTATGGCCCGACGGGGGGGGGGGGGGGTTAGATAGTTTTATCCAAACACATTAAAATCCCGAATAGCGAGCTCTTCATGCCTGCCAAAGGCGTTGAATGAAAAGGACGACAAATCGCGATTACAAATCTTCTATACCTTGCGCGAAAATTTTCGGTGATTTAATAACAGAGCATGGAGTGGATGACAGATCGGTGAGTACCTATCATATCTGCACGGCTCTGAACCAGGCATCCTGGGATCAGCATCGCCTGTCAACGTCACGAAATTATTTTTTTTCGAGTTACATAATGATGCCCCGTAGAAAAGTGTTACTTAATGTATGAAATAGAGATTGCTTTGGTAGTTCGGGGAATAGGAAAACCATCCAGAGTTGCCGAAGTTTTTCAATTTTTATTCTGAGAGGATAAAACATAAGGATTTTTTCTTTTAGATCAGCACCGCATCACACAAATTTCTGATTTATCTACCACAGAGAAAAATATCATATTTTTAAATCATCCTTTCCGCCGAAGCGAAATCGCCGTTATTACCTGGCACTATAATATGTAGATAATTTTATCCGGAACATCAACCAAAGTCTATAGTAATGAATAATCAAATTTCTGATGATAAAATTACAAGAAATTCCATGATACAATATTTGTAGAGCATCAATTTTTCTTGGAATAAAACCAGATTTTGTAAAACTATATTGTACACATATATTTTCCGAAAAAGTTGAGAGGACAGTGATTGTCTTCTTGGATTAGAAAAATATTGCATGGCTCTGTTCTTAAAGTTAGAGGCAGTATCGTGATCACCTCCCCTTCCCCCCCCCCACTACCACCACCTGATATTTAAAACTGTGTAAAAGGATGTGATGGGGAAATAAGACAACTTTTAGAAAACGATCATGGACTCTTGTCTGGCACCGCCTGTTTCAAAGATTGAAGCCTTCAAAATGTGTCCTGACAAGAATTCGAATGAAATAAAAATTTCCTTTCATTTTTTTTTTTTTTTAACTTTAGCATTTCCATGATTAAGAAGAGGCAGATTCGCCGCGAGATGACGTTAAAAAGTATGTCGTTGGATGATGATTTACAAGTATGATGCCACCAGTGGTTAATTCATTTGGTAAATGTTTACATTCCGGTTTTACTTATTACAAGACTCAAATAATACATATGAAGAGGGTAGGGGGTATGGGAAAAGAGAACGATTTATATAACTTCAACCTCTACAAGTTAAGTAAAATCTATGATTAAGAGCTTCAGATTTCCAAAGTTTAAATCTCAGTAACATGACAGCTTTAGGTTCAGGGGTTCGGGTGTAAGGAAGGAGAGATCAGTAATCCTGAATATAAAAAAGATAGCACATAAATAAATGGACACCTTATACGCCTTTTCTGTTGTTCTTGACACCATCAGTGGGAGCCCAAAAGCACGTGCCAGGTGCCTCTTATGTAGTAGCTTCAAACTGTTGCTTCCTACGACGCGACGCGACGCTTCAAAGTTCAAATTTCACCCCCCACAGAAAAATTGTCTGGGTCTGGCTACTGCTTGAAACTATGAGCACAAGTTTGCACGGGAAATCTGCCAAGAGTTTAGGCGGATCAATTGGCAACATCGCGATTTGGACGTCAACGCCACAAAACCAAGCATCTCAGCATCATTTTCGGTGAGCGCTTTATGACAGCCTCTATCAAATTTAAGCGAGCGAAGTTATGGCGTGTCATGGCCAAAAAAAAAAAAAAAAAATAGGCACGCTCTCATAGAGAAGGAACAGTTTCGAGCCCGCCCAGCAATAGGGATTACCTATCTTAATTCAACATCCTCTCAGCCCGCGGGCAGAGAAAAAAGAATAGAAGGGGAGAGAACAAAATAACCGCAAAGTGCGTACTCTTGTTGGATGCTCGGGATGCTCCATCAAGGCTTGATTGCTTATGGATTTTATATTTGACTCTAAGGTGTCAGTGTGAGTGTGATACTGAGCGATAAGGGAGGGGCAGGTCATTGTCCGCGTGGATAATGGAGCGCGAAACCCACGCCGTTGGTAACAAAGTATAACTCATAACCGCTACATTATATTTTCAAGCCTACGAGAGAAGACTCAATATGCCACAAGCCTATTGCTGATATGTAACTCTGCGGTTTTGAAAAAAATCGAGCCCCAGCCACTTATTGGCCCTAGATATGTTATTTTATGTCCTTCTTGAAGATTATGTATGTTGGAAATAACTTTCCAAAATAGGCCAACTTTTTTTTTATGCAGATTTTTAGCTACTTGTTTTATCATGCAGCAGATAGACAGCTGAAAGGTCATTCATGTCTTCTCGAAATTTTCCCTTTTTTAGTAGGACGGCACAATCGTGACCAGTGGCATAGCGTGCAATTTGACAACATTGCAATGTGTCCATTTAAACCAATGCAAAAGGTCAAATGCGAAGGTGTTCACCGAACACCCAATACTTCGATCATTTTCGTGGGTTTAAATGGACGAACTGCAACGTTGCCAAATTGCACGCTACGCCACTGATCGAGACCTATAACTCCTCCTCGGTTTTAAGCCCGGGTAGAGGTATGAGTATTGAGTGCACTCTGAACTCAACTTAAAAGCTCATGCTGAAAAAAGTTTACTACCGCATAAACGAATTTCTATCATAGTTTGTAATAAAGTGTTTACTGTTCCTGGCGAGTATTTGCCTAATTGGCTATTTTGTAGGATTGTAAAACAAATAAACAAATAAATAAATACTTATTTTCGTAACCAAGTCTTGTTACTAGCTATAGTTTCAATTTTTTATGGACATTAAAAGTAATTCCAAGTTGTAGATATTTGCAAATGAATAGTCCGTTGAGCCCCTTAAATTCGCGTGGTATAGGCAAAATGAACACCGTAGAGTAGGAACATTTATCTACCCACTCATGTAATCCGAGTTGGTATAGGAAAAGTAGTATGGAAATAGAAGCCTTTATTGCGTTGGAGACAAAATAAGCTTTTTTGCTAATGTTTTGAGAAACCGGAGAACTACCATTCTAACCCCAATGCTCCCGGTTTCAAACCTCGACCAAGATTAAATGAGCTGATGGGATAGTGGGGTTTATAGATTTTTGGTCACTTCGGACCAATAAATGTAAAAATGTTTTTTTCATCGCTATTTTTCATACTTTCCTCATATTTTCTTGCATTTCCTCAACTTCTAACACATTGCCGTCTTACGGTTGTGCATTCTACTTTGACAGCACGCAAATTAGAATGAAAGTACTGATAGTGAGAATATTCCAGATTTAAAACTCGCAGTAATTCTCAAATTGATGGCAAAGAAAACGAAAATTTTATTTAAGACGAATTTCCGCGTCGCACCCACATCGACTTTTATAAGCGCCACAAAAAACGTGGGATGGGTCAAAATAAATTTTCAGTCGATATTTTCATTGCAAGTGCCAAGACAAAAACACGCGGACAAATTAATGATATAATAACCCTATGGATTGGCTGCCAGATGTGTACTAACGTAAAACACACACGACCGCGTCAAACAGCTACTTCCTTTCGCTCATAGATTCCGGATGTCATGTTATACTACACGAGCACGAGCATAACCGTAGCCAGGAATTTGTCTTTCTCTCTCTTTGACAATTTGATGTCATAAGTTAGAAAAGGAGAGAAACAGGGGCTGAAGTCACGTGACAGCCCCTATCTGTATCCTTTTCTAACACATGCGTTTAAAAGAGGAAAGAGAGTGAAAGATGTTTCCGCGCCTCGAATGAATGAGAGTATGAATGAGAGTGCATGGTGCTTCCAAAGTGTTTCATGCACTATTACGCACGAGGCGCGAAATGTTTGGCCCATGTGTCATCCTCCGCTTCCGTTATGCGTCATATGTAATGCGTTTTGCGTCACAAATTGAATAAAAAGCGCTTCAAAATTAAATGACGTCTACTATACGCTCGCTTATTTAAACAAGTGTTGAGCATCTTTGCACTGATTCCATCTTTGGATGTACGGTTTTCTAAAAAAATATCTCGCTGAATTATGTCTCAACAAGAAAATCTCTTCTTTCTCTTATCTTCATTCAAAAGCGCATACACAGAAAAAACACTTTGGTAGCGCTAACAAAACCTTTGGTATAGAAAACTGACTCCAGCGAAAGACTTTAGTAGAGCTCAGTGTTAGGCAAAAATTAACTTTTGAATAATCAATGATTCAAAATCTGCAAAAATGACGTTGAGATTAGACTGGGTCAAGTGAGAAGCGGGAAATACAAAATTGACCAATCAACAGGCCGATCTTTGAAATCATTAGATAAAACTGGTAGACTGGATAAATGAAGGGCTGCTATTGGTCGCTCTAATGTGTTTATCGAAAAATATACCTCTGTAACCAAGTACCCCTCCGCCGCATTCGATGAGCTATCTACTTGTATCGGCTTATTTCAAGCAGCCGATAGCTTATCGAATGTGGCGGAGGGATACTTGGTTACAGAGGTATATTTTTCGATAGACACATTAGAGCGACCAATAGCAGCCCTTCATTTATTCAGTCTACAAGTTTTATTCACTGATTTCAAAGATAGGCCTGCTGGTGACGGTTTTACATTTAAAAAAAAGCATCTACGCCAATCAGATTCCTGGATTTTAAATTTCTCTTTCGTCATTAAAGCAATCTATAAATTATATCTAACAATAAATTCCAAAACTCACTCCTCAATCCGCGCAGCCAAATCAAGTTCCAACGAGAGGTCTAATTTTTTCATGTTTCCATATCATTTTACGGTATAATTGACGTGTTAATTGCCAAATTTAGAGGGAGAACATCAGAACAATTGCTCTCCTCCCTTCATCGCTCCTCTTCACCCCGCCATCTCTGTTACCCCTTTACCACCTGCTCCTGCCGTGCGCTAATGTCAGTCAGTCAATCATTGGAATTCTTGCGATTCTCCTTGATGGCATTACTTTGAAATCTGGAAGCGCCCCGTGAAGATCCGTGAAGATCCGCGATAACTGAATACATTAAGAATTCAGATGCTGATCTTCATTTTCGAATAAAAATACGGTTAGAGATTTGTCTAGTTAACGGTTCGCGATGTTTCTCGCATACCATTCCACTTTAGGCAAGGAGAAAATAAACTCGTTTTCCTTCCTCATTTTTCTTCCTTATTTCCTTTTCCTTTCTCGTTCGCCTCGTCTTGATCCTTTTCCTTGAATCGCTGAGCAGATGGGCGCGAGCAAGTGCGTATTTGCGAAAGAAATTCTCTAAAAGAATAGTTATAAATTATTTACTGCATGTCCGGGGCGAAATCACAGACAAATAGACCATTTCAGTGCGAAGTCAACGTTCAGCCAACAATCACAACAATGCACTCATCGGTCGCAATTGGTTGTGACAAAATTCGCGTAGCGTTCCAAAGTATCTCACTTAGGCCTGTGCGATGTTCGATGCATCGACGCTTGTTCGATGTTTAAGGGACATCGAATGCGGTTCGATGTCTCATGAGATGTATCGAAACATCGATCCACATCGAAACATCGATTCACATCGAAACATCGCAACTTCGATCCAGATCGAAACATCGATCCATATATCGATCGACTTTGAAGCACCAATCAATATCGACACATCGATCCCAACTGCGATTAACGTCCGGTGGGATTATCAAATAAGGTTTCCATTTTCCGACCAAAGTGTCATTGGTCACTGTTCCGATCGATCTTGAAAATAAAAATCAAGAAATACGGCAGTAAAAAATCCAATGCTTGACTTTTTTTATTAGTTTTTGTTGATGTTATGGTATTTTTATGTAAATGTATGGTTTTATGCAGATCGATTTTTCGATGCAGATCGATGTTTGGATGTTTCTATGTAAATCAACGATTCGATACAGATCAATGTTGCGATGTTTCAATGTAGATCAATGTTTCGATGTGAATCGATGTTTCGATGTGGCTCGATGATTCAATGTGGATCGATGTTTCGATATTTGTCGATATTTGTCGAGTGTCCGATGTTTCGATATATATCGCTCCGATGTTGGACATTGCCATCGAAGCGACTTCGATGGACCAAACGAGACATCACTCTCCCGAGACCACCCCCCCCCCATGTGTACACATCTATTTCTAGTTTCGAAATTCGTGTACAAGGGCCTTGTTTTACGACATATTATCACCAAAGTCGCATTAAAATGCCTCGAAGAATTCAATTCTGCCAAACAATTTCACAAAAGATGTCTCTATAAACGATTTTTGAAATGAGAGTGAGATGTGAGATAGCAGTACATTGGGGTTACTTGAGAGCAAGAGAGACAGTTTGTCTTTTGTTTGGAACACTCATCGCCGGATGACGTCATCACCAAGTCATCACTTAAACGTCCGCCTGAGACTGTGTTAAAAGTCACGTCTGTGAGGACTCAGCCCAAGGCTTGCAACAGGTCTTTCTCCCTCTTTTCGCAGCTCTTTGGTCAGAATTCACAGAAACAAAATCCCATAATTATCCCTATTTTTACGTTTTCACCCCTACTTTCTCCAAGTTTTCTCTAGTCTCTAAGATTTTCTTTAATTTTTACCATTTCCCCCGTTTTTAAACCTATTTGAAAAACGCAGAGAAATCGACAACCGCAGGCTTGTGAACATAATTGGTGCGCGTCATCTTAAGTACCATGACTGCCGATTTTAGTGGATCGAAATGTAGGTTGGACGACAAAATCTCGATTTTCACTTCGCATATTGCGGATAAATAGAATCGACTGGGTTAAATATCCCTAAAATTCAACCTAAGCTCCTTCTAATCTCGTCATGGTTGAAATCGAAAAATACGCCCCAAGTAACGTGTTCTCGGTGATTTATGACTACGAATTGAAGCTCATGTGTTAATGATATTTAAAATATGGCCATATTTGAATCGAAAGGGTTAAGAAGCCCCTTAACCCTCCCTTACATTCATTCAGTGGAAATTTAAGGTCAAACATCGAAAAGTACGCCTATAAATACATTAGTAATGCCATTTTTTTCATCACTTGAAGCATTTTAGTGAAAGAAATTTAAAAAATTGGTCAGAAACCTGTCCTACCCCCTAAACTTTTGGTCCACCCCGCAAAAATTTTGCCGATAAGAATTCGGCGGCAATTGGTATACGTGATCTTAAGTACCTTGGCTGTCGTTCTCGTTAAAAAAAAAAGGTAGGTCAATCAACAAAATCTCGACTTTCAGTAAAAAATATGGCAAAAAAAGGGATCGAATTAAAGGGTTAAAAATATCCAAAACCTTCCTAAAATTTATTAAGGTCAAAAATCGAAAATTACCCATGAAATTACGTCCGGACACCTAATTTGATCGAGTTTAGAGCTTCCTTTCCGAAGATATTTAACCAGAGCCACCCCTGATTTTAGGGGGGCACTGAGGCACTCACTGTGAGCGATTTGGACTTCAGAAATCCCTCAAACTCTAGGAAAGTCATCTCTGGCACTAGCACAAGCACTGGCACTCGTACTATTGAAATCTGGGATTCAAACGGATTTTAAGGGGGGCAATTTTAGCCCTTATTGATACCCATCTCTCTTATAACTGGCATTTTACCAGTTCACGCTATTTCAATTTTAGGTTCAGGTTTGGACAGTTTCCACAATTTAGGTTCACGGTTTGGTTCGGTTCGACTTCTTGAGATACAGCTTTTGTCAAATGTATAATAAGTATCAATTTAAATACTTCTTAATCATTTTTCTTGTTCCAGCTCCATTTAAATTTGAGCATAGATATAATGATGGATCTTAATTTCTGGTGACTCTCACGTTCATTGGACCATTTCTGTTTTTTTTTTTTTTGTTCTTTCTTTTTTTTCGAATAATCAAAAACACTGTGCACGCTTCTCTCGACGAACTCGACCGTCCCTGAAGAGCACATGGCAGACAAAGATCTGTATCTAATCTAAATATTCGTATGAGACGGGTCCACAGGGCCACGGGTCTAATTAAAAGCGAATATCTTGGAAACGATCAGAAACAGGCAAATCCCGTCTCAAGATAGGAGCTCAGGAAGGAGGGAGTGGAGGGAATGCTGAGAGAAGGTTGAAAAATCATTAATACCGAAAAAAAAGTAAATAAAAAAATAGAGAATATGTTTATTTTTCGAATATTTAAGATGACAATATAAAATGAATGATGGTTTCGTTGTGCAAGGGTAAAAACCACAACCGAAAGATCCTTCGATAAGATCTTGTATTTTGACGTTTACACTTATTCCACCTTTATCTCATTATCTTTTTTTTTTGAATCTTCCCTTGTCAAACGCACCTCACGTTGTTGCCAGAGTTTAAATAATTTTTCTACCAAGCAGGTATTTCTTGAATGATTTTATTCGGTCTTCGTCTCATCTCTCTGGTCTGTAATGAGTTTGGTTTTGTTTTGAATCGTTATTTGCAGAGCTGATTCTGCCGATTTGTGTATAATTCTGAAATAATTGGCTCTCATCATGCCCAATACTATCCTAAAAAATATTCATCCATGAAGTTCCAATATTATTTAAAATTATGTGTGGCTTGGAGATGTAAATGCACGAACTTTCTGTGGCGTCTGTATGTCCGTCTGCCTGTCTGTCTGTAGCCATAAAACGTAAAACCCAGCATGAATTTTTAACTATTGATCCATATGCATCCAAATTTTGCAGAGATGTTCCTTTTAACATTCTCCAGAGGAACTTTTTTTTTTTTTTGCGAAATTTTAATGTTTAGGTTAGTTCTGGATTAAAAATGGTTTTCATTTAAATCAATGAGAAAAAGATGGACCAAAAAAAGAAAAAAATTAAATTTCTCAAAAATGAATCTTTGGACCTGGATAAAAATATCAAAGGGGGCCCGGGGGTTTCCCCCAAAACGTCAAAGGGGGGTCTTGGGGTCTTCCCTATAGATAAAATTTGATGTCAGCAAGTGTTCGTACGGTATTCCCTATATTTATACAGTTTGTTTTATTTTACCAATGACACCTCCTGATTCACCAAAAAATGCAGTTCACATTTCAATTAAGTTTATGACTGTAATGGACGAAATGTCTGACATTAATTTGTGATACAGTCATCTTCTCTCAATCGGCGGAGAAAAAGTTTAACCCTTGAAGCCTAGGGGGGGGGGGTGGTAGATTTGTACCCCAGGCCAGTTTTTTTTACCGCCCTTTTCTTCAAAACCTTGCTCAAAACTCTCTGGGACTTCATGAAAAATTTTAAGTTTTGGAAAACTTAGAAACGTCCATTTTTATATTGTCATTAATTTTTTAATTTTTGTCGATATTATAGAAATTGAAAGTATTGTGGGAACAAATTTTTTAGGCCCGCTACGTCCTGCCAGTTTTAAATTTGGAACCCAAAACTATTAAAGAATTTTCATGGAAAATTTTATTTTTTAGATTAAGAATTTATTACCGTCAGATTTTGTTGAAAAAAAAACATGAAAATTTATCAATATGCAAAATTTGGGGATGATACCTTTCATTTCCAAAATTTTTTTTATTTTTTTAAAATTTTGTTCATTTTTGGTTAAAAATGGTTTTTTTTAAAAAATGGAAACATAGCAAAAAATACTCAAATTTTTAAAAATAATCTTTGGGACCCGGATAAAATTCATTTCCCCAAAATCAAAGTTTCCCAAAAAAATTATTGAATTTTCGGACCCTTTTTATACATTTTAAAATACACCTTGGGGTACAAAAAATAGTTCACATTTCAATTAAATTTTGTGTTACCCAAATTTTCATTAGGCTCACCCCAAGGGTTTTAAATGATCAAAATATCCGCATTTGTTTGTTTGTTTGTTTGTTTGTTTGTTTGTTTGTTTGTTTGTTTGTTTGTGTCTTCCGGTGTCACTATAGGTGTCACGGTACCATTCATCGAATGTGGATCACTACTCTGATGACTAATTACTCTATGTGAATCATCCCTGTCAGTATATAGAGAGTAACGAAATTAAATTAGGGATCTCCCATTGTTAATGCCCTATGCCACTATTATGTTCGCTTAAATAAAATCATTTATTCAGTTTAGGAGTGGATTTTGGAAGTTTTTAGTGCTACCATCGTTTTTTCTTTTTTTTTTTAGGTTTTTATTCCAAAATCGACTATTAACCCTTTATAAGCCGAGCCCGAGTATATTCGGTTTTCTCCTCGTCTATTTCACATTGTTTCAGTCTTCATTCAGGGTAAACACGATTATCGATGAAAACACTTACGTTAAGATAAAGGTGCCTTCGGGCGCCTTCAGTGGATCGTATAGGCAATTTCAACTCCCCCAAGTACGAACAGTTAACTATCTTCTCCAAATAAACGGAAGAGTGGCGCTCTTTTGCACTAACCTGGCCATTAAGGGTTGAAGCGCTCATATCAAAAGTGTGCAACGGCCCCATTTACACAGAATAAACGCCCGGAACCCTCTCAATACCAACCCCAACTATTATTGTTGTTGTAACTCGGTGTGCAGCACAATATTCCAATTTCTTTTCCACAGTAAAATCTATCCTAAAGTTTTAACATCTAAAAAATTACGTTTTGTCTAGCGCCTTCAATTAATGGACTGATGCAATCAAACCACGTAGTAGGGATTTTTAATTACCCTCTAAATTTGAGCGTGCTAGCCATGTTTTCTTGTTCTAACCTGGTAAAGTTGTCGGGTTAAACACCAAAGTTGGATGAATGGGAGTTGTGATAGATTACACGATTATTGATAATCGTATATAAGGACGTCGTTTTTCGGGTGTGTTTTACCGTATACTCAGGACTGATCACCCATCATATCAGGTTTAAAAGAATTAGATCTTTAAAAAAAAAAAAAAAAAAAAAAAAAAAAACCTCAGCTCTTATTTTAAATCGATGAAAATTACATTTGGTTACGGTCCAAAGGTTTGGCGATTACCGATTATTTCTAAGGGTGTAATCGATAACATCCCAGTTTGTCCAACTCTGTTAAACGCTATTCCATTTTCTTATTTGCACAGGAAAAGCTATCCCAAGCTGTTCACATTTTCGAGGTAATATTTCATCTAGCGCCTTCAACTAGATGGAAAGGCAAAATTAACACTTTAACTTCTAAATTTGAGCTAGCTAGCAATTTCTTTTACTAACCGTCCCGATGCAGTAAATAGGATTAACGTTCGACGAACGTAAAGGTCCTTAAGACCATAGACAATAATACACAGTTGAAGCGATCGCGGTCTCTGAAGGAAGAGCCAATAGAATACGAGATGTGCTCCTACTTATAAATCAGCTTTCTTTTTAAGTAAGGCTTTTCCCGGAAGAGCGCAACCTCATTTCTTATGAGGATACCTATACCAGACAGCCGTGACCAGGAATTTTTCTTTCTCTCTCGCTGCCCGTTTAATCCCAAAAGTAAGAAAATGACTGTAACAGGGGCTGAAGTCACGTGACGGCTTCTATCTCCATTCTTTTCTAACACACATGCTCCGTTCAAATGGGCATAGAGAGAGAAAGCCAAAATCCTGGCTTTACAGCTGTACCACATCAGAGATAGCTTCAGTTAGAGATGGCATCGCAATTCGCGCGTTCGGTGACCGGAGCTTGACCAGAGTAAGTTGAACTCGGACCAAGAGGAAAGCGAGGTCATAAAAATGTAAACACCATTTGAAAAGGAGGAAAAGTAGAGGGAGAAAGAAGAAAAAAAAAGAAAAAAAGTGGGATCCGTGAAGTAGTGAGGTGTATACGCAACGATGTTTGGATGAGGTTGCGATGATGCACGGGTCATAAGGGAGAGAGGGGTATACTGTATAGTGTAAGGGGTGGTATGGGGTGCGGGGAGGGGGCGGTAGGGGGAGGGGGCACTGGCCGACGATGATGGAGCCAGAACAGGAATCTTGAGTCAAACCATCACAAGAAGCACACAAACACTCGCGTATACAAAGCTTCAAGAACAGTGCTGCCAAATGTACGTTTTCAGGCTGTGTATTCCCCGTAAGAATCAGTGTTAAATATACGGCTTTTAACATGATATCTGTCAACACTGTTCAGGAATCAGGAGAAGAAGCATAGGGGAGTCGATGACCTGCTCACCAAGTACGTTCACATCTTCCATCGCATCGACGGAGGAGCCGTGGCTGTCCTCTCCCCCTTTTACCTCCCACCCTCTCTTCTCTTCCACAAGTCCCTCTTTCTCCTCATCTTCCTCTTCTTCTGTTGCTCCTTCTTTTTCTTCTTCTTCCTTCGAGTCCGCAAGAAGCCAAGAAACCAAGAGCTTCCACCAACCATCAAGAAGAGGAAAACGCTTTACAAGCTAAGCTACAAGTTCCGAACGTTTTTATGTACAGGGCGACAAAAACAGACCAGCGCTCTATCGTAGGCAATCGAACCATCGATGTTTGCAAAGAAAATAGTAAAAGCTATCGCTCGGTATCGGAACCAACATTACGAAATTTTTGAGACATCATCCGAGGCAAATACCCGGCGAAGACTTTGAAAAAAGATAAACAACTGTGCAGCCTGATAAAATATCGAAGATTGGAAAGAAAGCCAGCCTTTAAATATGAGCTCTTACGGTTTATCAATCAATTTCTTTATTATTTTAATTTATTTTTTATCCGTTTTGTCGGTTTTTTTTTTTTTTTTTTTTTTTTTTTTTTTTTTTTTTTTTTTTTTTTTATTGAATCTATATCGATATAAAAAGAAGAAGGAATGAGCTTTGGAACTTCGATTGATTTTTCTTTTCAAATAATAGAAATCGGTCTTGATGACAAAGATCAGGCAAACGAAAAAAAAAAAAAAAAAAAAAATTATTCCAATAAAAAAATAGCCAAAAGCTCATAAAATTATCTTGGGATTTTTATCTAAAAAATTAGTAACTGCATGTTACAAACCATGAAGTCTGAGCCATTGTTAGCTTGGTGATGAAAACTTCTTGGAGTGATCGTCATTTTAGCATACGTTTTATAGGGAGCCAAACGACAATAGTTTGTTCCTGAGCCAATAAAATATTTGTCATTTTTGAATATACTTCTATCGATGCGTTGAGCAAAAATGTCCGATGAGGCATATTCCTTAATTTTTTCTAAAGAGTAAGACGCTGTCACCTCCTTTTGCAAGGTTTTGGATCACCGGGTTGCCCTTAGAGCATATCATACCTTGCATGAACTTATAAAGCGCGTGCCTACTTTATTGGACTCCCTGTGTGTGCACTCTTCCAAGGTCAAGTTTTCATTTGATGCCTCTCATCTGGCTCTTCCTTGAGCTCAGTGACCTTACCCACGCGATTGCAACTTGCAAGCTTTCGACCACAAATCTCATCGCATTCGATTCCCGTCCGCTTTGCACGGGGTTTGAGTTTCAAACACGTCCTTGTCGAACGACTCCTATCATGGGCAGATATACAGGAATATCTCTCTCTCTCTCTCTCTCTCTCTCTCTCTCTCTCTCTCTCTCTCTCTCTCTCTCTCTCTTTCTCTCTCTGTTGGTCATTTAGAACTCTTGCGATAGGAAAGGATAGCAGAAGGCCAGAGGGACCACGCGACTTTTGCGCTTATGTCCATCCTTTCCTATAATGCACGAATTCAAATGGAAAGAGAGACAAAACAAAGTCCTGTATCCAATCCACCAGTGACTCCTGGCTTAAGCTTAACATGAGGATTATTTTTATACATATTTACACCTCTCTCGTGTCATCGAACCTATCGGTCAATGCGTATTACATGAAGCGAATTTTACTATCAGGTTCGGGTGAAGATTCAAGGTTCGGAACTTTTCTGGGGACACCGAACGCCAAAGTCAACAAAACCTTTTCCAGCCAACTAGGAGTGTTGTTTATAGTTGTCTCTCACCGTTGAGTTACTCTATTTGCCCCCCACCTCGCGGAACGGGTACAAAATGCAGAGGTTCGGGTACAGCATCGGTGTCATCCATCGTTGCCGAACAAACAGTTCGGGTGAGATAATGAAATGCACAACCGTTGGTTCGGGTGAGAATCTTCACCCGATACCGATAGTGAAATTCGCATTTGTAGGTACTGGTTTTCTCCGAGAAACTCTTGCAACAGTATACTTGCGTTATTTTTCTTTAGACATTCAAACATGTTGGTGTCAGTCATAGCCTGTTTTTTTTTTTTTTTTTTTTTTTTTTTCTTTATTATTACTTCTGAGGGTGTTCGTTTAACGCCCAAAAAGACACTGCGACCATTTTTGATATACTGTGTCCCCTCATAGATTATGAGATCTCAAAGAGTTTTAGGCCCTTAGTCAGATCTAGGGCCTTTTTCCCAAAATTCTCATACAGCACTTCTGTGTCCAGCTCTGTTGCGCCAAAGATGTTGAAGCGTCTGTACGCGAGCCTTTCACAGAAGTAGATAATGTGTAATGAGGTTTCTTCGGGTTATTTTTCTTTAGGCGTTCAAACATGTTGGTGTCAGTCATAGCCTGTTTTTTTTTTTTTTTTTTTTTTTTTTTTTTTTATTTTTTTTTTTTTTTTTTTTTATTATTATTATTATTACTTTTGAGGGTGTTCGTTTAACGCCCAAACTCTTGTGACTGTATACTTGCGTAATTTTTTTTAGGCATTTAAACATGTTGCTGTCAGTCATAGCCTGTTAATATGCTTTGATTTTATTTCTTTGTTTGCATAAAAGTAGTATTCCTCTTCATTTAAAAAAAAAAAAAAAAAAAAAAAAAAAAAAAAAACAAAACAAAAATTTGTTTTCTCGGTAGCTGATACTTTTAGCTATCATATTGCTCTAGAAAAGCATCCCTCTTTGGTAGCTGCTATCTCACAATCACCTATGAATCTGACTTCTGGGACCGCAAGCGGTCAATGTACGCATAGGTTTTCTGTTCTATTGCATGTAAGGGGAATCCCATCAAAAAACCCTTTTCCCGTGCAAGCAGACGGCATCAGGTAATTATGTCTGTCACAAAAGCCGTTCCAATGCATCCACTCAAAAATATGATATGATGGGAACGGCAAGTCTCCTCCAAAAGGGCATCCAGCAGGGCAAATGTTAATCATTTTTCAAAAACAACACTATCCATCTGCGGCGAATTTAGTGAAAGGGAAAAAATTTGAGGGATGTATTTCTTTATTTTTTTTTTTCAAACGCAAAAACTTGCCGCCGTTCATCGCCTTAAAAAAAAAATAATAATAAAAATTAAAATTTTTCTTTTTTAAGGCGATGAACGGCGGCAAGTTTTTGCGTTTGAAAAAAAAAATAAAGAAATACATCCCTCAAAGTTTTTCCTTCACTAAATTCGCCGCAGATGGATAGTGTTGATTTTGAAAAATGATTAACATTTGCCCTGCTGGATGCCCTTTTGGAGGAGACTTGCCGTTCCCATCATATCATATCTTTGAGTGGATGCATTGGAACGGCTTTTTGTGACAGACATAATTACCTGATGCCGTCTGCTTGCACCTGGAAAGGTTTTTGATGGGATATACTCTGATTTTAGCTTGTAAAATTCCAGTTTCTCATTCCACAAATAAAAGCTACAGTTGTTATCCATCAGCTGACTAGCCAGCAGTTACGAATAGTTTCCGGACAACATTCACATAGACTCTCGAGTGCTCATTTTACGATAGGGACAACAGTCTCATTTCCCTTCCTTTTCCCTGATCCATATGCTAACCTACAGTTCCGTTTCCACTGGCTGTCTCGCCGCTGGCCGTCCCGCCGCTGCCCGGTCCACCGCTGGCCAATCCGCCGCTGGCCGATCCGCCACTGGCCGATCCGCCACTGGCTAGTCCACCGCTGGCCAATTCGCCACTGGCCGATCCGCCACTGGCCGGTCCGCCGCTGGCCGATCCGCCACTGGCCGATCCGCCACTGGGTAGTCCGCCGATGGCCGATCCACCTCTCGCCGGTCCGCCGCTGGCCGATCCGCCACTGACTAGGCCGCCGCTGGCCGATCCGCCACTGGCCGGTCCGCCGCTGGCCGATCCGCCACTGGGTAGTCCGCCAGCGGCCGATCCGCCACTGGGTAGTCCGCCGGCGGCCGATCCGCCACTGGCTAGGCCGCCGCTGGCCGATCCGCCACTGGGTAGTCCGCCGGTGGCCGATCCGCCACTGGGCGATTCGCCACTGGCCGATCCGCCACTGGGTAATCCGCCGCTGGCCGATCCGCCACTGGCTAGTCTGCCGCTGGCCAATTCGCCACTGGCTGGTTCGCCGCTGGCCGATCCGCCACTGGCTAGGCCGCCGCTGGCCGATCCGCTACTGGGTAGTCCGCCGGTGGCCGATCCGCCACTGGGAGATTCGCCACTGGCCGATCCGCCACTGGGTAATCCGCCGCTGGCCGATCCGCCATCACTGGCTAGTCCGCCACTGGCTAGGCCGCCGCTGGCCGATCCGCTACTGGGTAGTCCGCCGGTGGCCGATCCGCCACTGGGCGATTCGCCACTGGGCGATTCGCCACTGGCCGATCCGCCACTGGGTAATCCGCCGCTGGCCGATCCGCCATCACTGGCTAGTCCGCCACTGGCTAGGCCGCCGCTGGCCGATCCGCCACTGGCCGGTCCGCCGCTGGCCGATCCGCCACTGGGTAGTCCGCCGGTGGCCGATCCGCCACTGGCTAGGCCGCCGCTGGCCGATCCGCCACTGGCCGGTCCGCCTCTGGCCGGTCCGCCTCTGGCCGGTCCGCCACTGGCCGGTCCGCCGCTGGCCGGTCCGCCTCTGGGCGATTCGCCACTGGCCGATCCGCCAATGGGTAATCCGCCGCTGGCCGGTCCGCCTCTGGCCGATCCGCCACTGGCTAGGCCGCCGCTGGCCGATCCGCCACTGGCCGGTCCGCCGATGGCCGGTCCGCCACTGGCCGGTCCGCCACTGGCCGGTCCGCCACTGGCCGGTCCGCCGCTGGCCGGTCCGCCTCTGGGCGATTCGCCACTGGCCGATCCGCCAATGGGTAATCCGCCGCTGGCCGGTCCGCCTCTGGCCGATCCGCCACTGGCTAGGCCGCCGCTGGCCGATCCGCCACTGGCCGGTCCGCCGCTGGCCGATCCGCCACTGGCTAGTCCGCCGCTGGCCGATCCGCCACTGGCCGGTCCGCCGCTGGCCGATCCGCCACTGGCCGGTCCGCCGCTGGCCGATCCGCCACTGAGTAATCCGCCGCTGGCCGATCCGCCACTGGCCGGTCCGCCGCTGGCCGATCCGCCACTGGGTAGTCCGCCGGTGGCCGATCCGCCACTGGCTAGGCCGCCTCTGGCCGATCCGCGACTGGCTAGGCCGCCGCTGGCCGATCCGCCACTGGGTAATCCGCCGCTGGCCGATCCGCCACTGGCTAGTCCGCCGCTGGCCGATCCGCCACTGGGTAGTCCGCCGGTGGCCGATCCGCCACTGGCTAGGCCGCCGCTGGCCGATCCGCCACTGGCCGGTCCGCCACTGGCCGATCCGCCAATGGGTAATCCGCCGCCGGCCGGTCCGCCTCTGGCCGATCCGCCACTGGCTACTCTGCCGCTGGCAGATCCGCTATAGCTCAATTCTGTAACCTCAGGGAAATAAGGTACGGTCACTACCAGTTCTCATCAAATAAACATTTCAGTTGTAAACTCTACAAGTACACAGCAAAGAACTTTTGTCACTACTTGCTTATGAATAATTATACTAAAATCACAGAATAATACATTGTATAATTCTGTGCTAAAATCACAAAGGTACTGTAAACACATCAGAAACTACTCTCCCTCCAGTGATCAACAGTATTACGGTACTCAGCTGTTGCATTTGCAAGCAATGAAGTGGAAAATGAAGCTCCGCGGTTATGCCCAAATTCGAATACTTTCAGCTTCAGAGCTAGAATAGTTATTAAGTAAATGAATATGCAAAAGTACCTAACTGTGAGAGCAAACCAACCTTTACTATACGCGTGCATACAGCAAATTAGAAGCACACAAAAGAAATAACTAGAAAAGATGTTTGGTACATTTATTTAAAAAGAAGAACTGAGGAGGACAAATTTCGTAATTCACGGCCTCCGTTGCAATTGAAACAATAATCACTTGTATCACTCATGTATTTGTAACGAGTTTATTTCAAAAGTGTCAAAGCAGGGAGAAATGTTTTTGTTTTGAAATGATGTGCAGTTGTTGTTGACTGACGATGAAGCGTCGATTCTCGCGGCGATCTCAAATACTAAAAGGCAGTAGCCAATGAGAGTAGAGTTACCGCGTAGTTTGAAATAGCCGTTATAATAAGAAATTCTGTTTTTTTATCATTTCTCAATAAATATTAGACGGATTGCGTTCAAACAAAAAAAAGGCACGAGCACAGAACACGCTGGTTAAAATAAGACCAAGTTTGATGAGTTTGGTTGCGTAGTTTTTTCGCTACAGGATCATATCAAGGCACGGTTTGATGGAATGAAATAATTTCTGTAATTATAAGCGTTTACGCAGCGCAGACTTGTCAGGTCGGAGAGAGGGTGGTAGTAGGGTGGGGTTACCTGACTTGCCGTCTGCGTCTACCGACGCTTATGATATATCCAGGATTTGGACAGCCCTTTGTAAAAATGGCTCAATTATCAATTCATTTTCCGATTTTATTCTTCAAACGATCGGTATACTCAATATGCATGAGAGGTCACCCGTGTGAAATAAAATTAAGGAGCAATAAACTTTGACGCATATAACTCTGCGTGGAGAAAAATTTAAGTCATTAATAAAATTACGTAATAAGGGTCGTATAAATCACATTAGGAGTGTTCTTTATACGAAAACGGCAAATATACCGCAACAGAATGAAGGTTTGTGATCAAGGGCACTCCTAATGTTTTATGAACCATTTTTGCATACCAAAATGGCTTCAATTGCCCTCTTCAATATATTTGAGAGTGAGAAGAGCCCATGTTGGCTGTTTCCGTGGTCACTTCAGAAGATACGTGGGACGTGCGCGGGAGGGAAACAATTTACGATCCTGCGATCGTCCATCTCGGGGTCATGGGTGGATACAGGAATTTGTCTTTCTCTCTCTCTTTCCATTTGAATGAGTGCGTTAGAAAAGGACAGCGCTAGGGGCTAAAGTCACGTGATGGCCTCTTTTGCTATCCATTTTTAACACATGTGTTCAAATGTAAGGAGAGAGAGAAACATGCTCGGGATTTGAGGGCAAGGAGGAGAAGGATGAAGAGCAAGGGGGGTCTTAGAGGGGGGGGGGACGGGCGTTGGTTGGGGAGGGGAAGATTTTGAACTCCGCTGAGGTTAATGGTCCTGGACTGGGTCGTATCTAGGTCCGGTCCCACGTGAGGTCAAACTCAAATTTAAAGCGCTCAACAACTTATTTTGTCCGCCAATACTAGAAGTGTTACTACGTGGTATAATCATGACTAACATAATACATTTTGCAAAATATGGGCTAAACACGGGTCTATTAGTATGCTAATTTCGCGAATCTGGTCGACCTTCAATATGAAAGAAAGCGCTGTGTGTGATTAAAAAATTAGCATTAAAAATTGAATATATGAATTTCATCCACTCCCGGAAGTCCCGCCAAACTGCAATTACTTTCCGAATTCAGGACGAGAAGAAATTGCTCACGTGTGTATACGCAGTGGCGCAGTCATGAATTTTTCTGGGGGGGGGGGGGCCGGGGGTCGAAAATTTCCAAGGTTGGGGGGGGGGTCTCTAAGATACTAATTTAGTATGAAATCGCAAAAAAATTACCCATTTTAGGGCAAATTTTGGTGTCATTTTGACACTCCGCACGTAAGTTGAAGAAAAGATTATTGATTTGAGTTTTTCTGTAAGCTATCGTTATACTTCTGAATTGCAATACGTATTTGTGCTTCAACCGGTTGAATCTCGATGGATCGTAGAATGTCATTGATTATCCGCAAAACGGCAAAAACTTACCCTATCTCAGCATCTAATCTTTTAAAACATCACTAATAATGACCTGTAACCAGCCTGAAAGAATTTTAGTGTAAATAAAATTCCACGTCATCCGAGAGTGAAAATAAATTGCTTGTTGATTGATCACTGTTCACGACTGATTTTTGCCTCCATCGTAATATACGCTCTAATTAACACAGGCTAAAAAGCATTAAATGCCTTTCATTATAATAACGATCAATGTGCACTGTGCAGCATTCCGTTTTATCTCCTCTAATTATTCTTTGAACTATTTTTATGACCGAGCATCGACTGGCGGTGGCTTCTAATTTTCGTACGAAGAGGCGATTAAAACTGGTTTAATTTGATCACGGCTCAATGTTTGGCAACCAACTTAGGATGTTATCGAGAAAGCAATCGCCTATAAAAATTGTGTTATTTCCTAGGCTTAGTCACAACTCATAGCTCTCTAGCAGCGTGCGAGATCAGGCTATGTGCTTAAATAAACCAAAAAGGTGTAAATTCGAACGAATATTCAAAATACCCAATCAGATAATCGTTCAATGAGCAGGTGATTTTGAGTGACCAATCAGATTCTGATGGTAATTGGTTCGGTGGTTCAGACCCGGCTGTGCTTAAATCAGGTCATTGATTTATGTTCAAGCGGTACCTGCAAGCTGATTAAAGTTTCTTGTACGAGTAAAGTACATTAGTAGAGTCCCTAGAAGTTAAAGCAAGTGAAATCATGGGTGCCGCCATTGGATGCAATTTTGCACATTTGTTTACATTCTGAGGGTCCTTTTACAAGACCAAAATTACATTGCCGTAGAGTTTCTAATGATGTAATCGTTCTCTATTTTTGCCTTTGTTAATCGGCATCTGTGTAAGCTTTTAGAGATTCTTTTTGAGATCACAGACATTTCCTTGAAGTGTACGTATCATGAGTAAAATTAAGAGCTTCAAAGGAAATTAGCTCTTTATCCGTAAAACACCGTGGTTCCTCTGATGAGAATGTAAAAAAATATGCGTAAAATAACATCCAATGACATGACGGTGCCCTTAGAGCCTAAAATTCGTTGGCCAATCAGAAGTTGTCCACAATCTCGTCTTAACTTCCTACCTGTAGGAACTCTAGACAATATAAGACATAGACATTGATTATTTCTATCGGTTTCAATCGGCAATGTTACACATGCACGCCTAAGTTTGACACTATAGTCGCATACTGATAGAGACTCATTTAAACCAGTAGAAATAATTTATTTCTGGTTTTCTCTTGTTTTGTCATACTATAGAAACCTCAATCAGCTTTCGGAGGATGGCCCCAAAATTCATCTCTTTTAAATGAGCTTTTTAACCCCCAATTTATCGACCCTTCGAATGCTATTGAGGGAATCAGCAATGTTCAAGAAAGATCGAGGAGCGCCTTCAATTAACGATGCAGGCAAAAACAAGTACCGCTGTGCAGGAATAGTTAACTACTCGCTTCTCTGAAATGCATATGAGCAGTGCTTTGATTTAAAAGCTTCGCAATGGAAATATTAAACTGATTTCCTTTCGGCCGTTTGAATTAACAATGTGTCGTTGCTCCCCAGAAAATTTCAATTTTTCCCGAAAACAATTTGGTGCAGTGAGATTTCGTTTAGAAACGAAAAATGTGTTGGTTTGTGCATGCGAAGCAAGGTGGCTTCGTTTTGCAGATCTTAAGTGAGCTTTTTTACTCTAATCAGTATAAGTATTTTTTCAAGCGATGAATTCATGAACAACAAAACTCCATCAAATTTTAGTCAACAGTGTTTCTATCGGTATCGATGAAAATTTTACAGATCATAGTACGATCCGTGGGTTATTGTCACACTGCTGAAATGGACGCAGGACTGCAACCTTTTTTTTAAGCGGTGGAAACAAGCCAGTATCCAGGATTTTCGAGTCTTCCCTCTCTCTCTAGTTACTCTGGTTATTCATTTATTTATGTCATGCCTTCATTTATCTCATAATTATTATTTACTTGTGTTCCTTGATTTTATTGTCAGTAGAAGTATGATTCTCTGTTTTTGTACATAGTAGTGCAGCGATATGGAGCGTTTAAATAAATTAAATTCTCCCTCTCTCTCTCTCTCTCTCTCTCTCTCTCTCTCTCTCTCTCTCTTCTCTCTCTCTCTCTCTCTCTCTCTCTCTCTCTCTCTATCTATCTATCTCTCTATCTCTCTATCTCTCTAACAATTTAAAAGCACGTGTTAGAAATTGATGGAGAGTGGGGCTATCACGGAACTTCTACCCCTGTTTCTGTCTTTTTCTATAACTTGCTATCAAATGGACAAAGGGAAGCAGAGAGAGAGAGAGAGAGAGAGGGATACAAATTCTCAACTACTGCTATGGGTGGACATCATCGGTGAATAAATATGTTTTTTACTTAATAAGATCCGCAAAACGGTAGCCGTGAAATAACATCGACGGAAAAGTTGAGCATCAAACTTATCTAGCTTTACGCCTTTACGGCCGGTCTGCAGAGGGCATCATTAGCCGCTCTACCGCTCGCCAACCGAAGGTAAACATCGGAGATAATCCTTCCCTGCAGGACTAGGAGGGAAAAGGGGGGTGAGGTAAGCAAAGGGCTGAGGTCGCGGGAGAAAAGCAAGGAGAGAAAAAAAGTAAAAAAGTAAACTCGAATGATGAAGAACTGTTGACTCACCGACCGGGGTTTGAGCAGGGGGAGGGAGGGGGTACGTATTGAGTATTGAGAGGCTGCACACGACACGACAATGTCAAGGTGGCTGAAGGAAAGAAGAAGAAAGATGATGACAAGTGGAGAGGAGGAGAGAGCGAGCACAGGAGAAAGATAGGAAGAGAAAAGGGGTGGAGGGAAGAGAGAGGTATACTATAGGAAGAGAAGAAAAAAGCAAATTGATGAAGGGAAGGGGAAAACAGAGAGCAGGTGAGTGACCTTTCTGCAGAGCTGCCGTTTCGTGTGTTTATTCAAGGCATTTTTTCCACTCACCGATTATTATTGAACCGGTTGACCAAAATATTACACAATTCAATTCACTGTATAGTGTATAACCGTAATGCTCGACATTCCTCACATCCGTAATCTCGTCCGGGAATCACCTCCTTAAATTTTCAAAATATCCACAAATTCCTTCAAAGTCCGTGCTGGAGATTTCTTCTTGGTGAGAAAAGATTGCAGAGCAGACTGTTTTCGTGCATCACGCAGTCACACTGAGAGAAAGCACTTCTTTAAAAGCAAGGAAACACTTTTACTTGTAACAGTTTTCCTTGCGCGAAGTAAAGTTCTGTAGCATGAAGGAGAATCACTGTCACAACAAGGAATCTTTTACTTGTAGCGGCAGAAATTTTCCTTGGGATTAAGGCATTCCTTTTAGGCAATATTTCACTGTGCAGTTTCCTTAACATACACGAAATAAACCTTGGATTAAAAAAAGAATTCTCTCAGTGCATGCTCTCTGTTGAACTGAAATGTGTAGTCTTTTGATCAGCCAGTAGACTCATCGGTGATTTTAAAAATGTCATGAAATATACGCAAAACGGAAGTTCTGCCTTTCGGATGGCATTGTCGGAGTCGCAGTGAAGATGGTCACAGTTTTGCCAGGTTACGGGGCGAAAATTTTCTCACGGTCACAGTGAAAAAAGGCTCATTGAGATCTCACACTGGTTACTGTAATCTTTGATGCTCCTACAGTATTTTTTTTTTTTTTTTTTTTTTTTTTTTTTTTTTTTTTTTTTAGAATATATCTAAATTTTTTTCGCATTTTTTTTTTTTTTTATTATTATTTTTCCTGTCCAACCTGGCATTGATGGATGGTCGACGGACGATCGGCCGGGGTTAAAGCCATCAGGAGAGTCACGACTTGGCAAAACGCAACGCCGAACCGGAGCCAACGTAAAAATCTGCAGTGATGGAGTAAGATGATTGTTTTCATTCCCCCCCTCCCCCTCACCGCCGCTCATCATCCCTCCACTTCCCGGCTCTTCTAATTTCTCCTCCTCTTTTTTCTCATCTCCTCCCTATCTTGAAGCGCTCCCGCGCATATTAATGAACCATTTTGCACGATTTCAAATTATTCTCGTGAAAACGACGATGTCCCCGATGAGTCGAAACTAAAGTTGTAACAAATTGCTGAGAATTGTGCAGGTGTTAATTCTCGCAATGTATTGTTTTAGTTCCGTTATTGCCCGATCAAACTGACGTCAGGCTTACTACAAATGTTTCCAGCTTGGCGTCTTAAAGGGGAAGTTCTGGTTATATTTGCAAAACAGGGGTGGAGGGTGGCAATAAGGGCTGTTTTTGGCCCCCACCAATTTGATTCTTTTATTACCTAAACGTCATCTAGAGGTTAGGTTAGGTCATAAAATCCCCATAAACATAACTTCTAAAACGAAATTATGATGAGTTACAACCTCACAAAGTTGACATTTTGATGTTGGAGTTTTTTCGAGACTTGAGCGGTATTTTTTTTTTTTTTTTTTTTTTTTTTTTTTTCATTTATTTATTTACAGTACTAATTCAAACTTTCTTTAGTACTGAACTTACACAATTACTATATATTAGCGTTTATCTATGTAATACGTATATTGTATAGCTTAAACCTTTACTTTTATTTTTTGTTGCTATCCCAGCAACAGGTACGTGATGTTTGCTGGTATAAAAGTAACATAATTTACAGTTCTTATACCGTTGGGGACAGACTGTGTCCAATCAAATAGAAACGATCAAAAATAAAAACAAAAATAATAAACCATAAACTGACGATACATAAAATATAATATAAAATATAATAAAAAAAAAAATGAATGAAGAAACAAACCAATAAATAAATAATTGTACAGAGTGTGGTAAACGAGTAATGAATGGCAAGGTGGTTTGGAAAAATATAAACAATCTGTCATCCAGAGACTTGTTTTGTATAAGTCCTGAGAGAGTAATTAGCCTCATTAAAGCTCCAGTCTAGATTGTTTCTTCCGTGTTTTCCCCTAAAAACTTCGATTTGTACCCATGAAAAACAGGTAAAAATTGCATACACTTTTTTCACGCTGATTCAATATATATATAGACATCAACGACAACAAGAAAGAGAAAGGTATTCAAGCACGGTAGTGATGTATGAGATTAGTAGTAAGGCTGTGAACCTACAGTCTGATATGAACAATCATAACGTAATGCTAACGAGTCGATGATCGAGTGCGTGTTATTCTTATGGGTAGTGCCATTCTGATAGATTTCATTCCGATTGAAACCCTTCCATCTCTGCGGAAATTCTCCGATAGCTCAGGAGTCATCTAGGCTTTTCCGTAAAGATGGGATGGTTTCTATCGGAATGGCACCGCCCATAAGTTACACGTGCTTGATTATCGACTCGATAGCATTACGATACAATCGTTCATAATCAGCCAGCAGAACCGGTACCGAACCCAAATCCGAAAAGAACCTACTGTCTTTTTGGGAACTGGGACTGGCACCGGAATGACGGAAAAAGGAAAGAAAAAAATGGAACCAGGACCAGAACTTACATTAGCGCAAGACTGGGACCATAATGATTTCGGTTCAATGATAGAGCCATTTTTAGTTTATGTGACGGTTCAACATAGAACTATATCCCTCCCTTTTTTCTTGATTTTTTTTTTTTTTTAAATCAATGTGACAATTTAATGAAATAGGCCAATTTTTGATTGGCGGAAGGTAACAAAGCGCTTTAGTTTCCACTTTAATGCATGCGGTACATTATCGTACCTATAAACAAAATCATGTCGCTTAAAACCGGTAAAACTAAAATCACGTTTAAAAGAAATTATCTACCAATAAAACTTTTTCCATACACGGTATTGATAAAGACTGTGAATACATTAATAGTTTTTCCTTGCGTTGCGTGTGAAGTTCATCCAACCCTCGTTCTTAGAGTTACCAAAAATGATTTGTTTCACAAATACTGTGTAAAGGAAAGCTCAACTATTTCCTTGTCCCATTATTTTTGATTCACTCGCCAATACAAAGCCCAGAGCTGAAAATCATCCTGCACTGAAGAAAGGAATGAGAAAAGGTTTAAAGGAGAAAATCTACCGAACTCATGCCAAAACCCTGCTGAGGGCCATTTTCAAAATGTTTGCTGTAAGTATAAGGGGTCCGCGCTAGCTACCGTTCTGTATTAAGACTTGACAGTGGGGCTATCGCCCCTTATAATTTGAGATTGAGAGTGCATTTTCCAAGTATGAGCCCCCTTTTCTTGTTTCAAAATTCAAATTCAAAACTGACGAAACGCTTTTTTTACTCACACCAGAATAAGCATTTAAATCACCGACCCGGAGAAATTTCGTAAGTCTCCATCGTATACTATCAATACTTTGTAAGAGCATCAGCTGCTAAGTGACGCAATCTAAAATCGCGTTATCAGCTGACAGAGGTTACCATAAATGCCATGTTGCAACTGAAACCCTCTACATTTCATCGATTCATACAAAAGGGACAAAAAACTTCTTCTTTACGGTCGTCTCACCGTGTCGCATACCTCGGAGGTACTTGACACAACGACGCGACGACGCTGGTTATAAGCTGTAGGCAGGTTTAGGGATGAGGGTCTTGCGTCGTTGCGTCACTTGTCAATGACGCAATTTATCCGAAAGCTCCTTTGAATGAGCTGAGCTGCAGTTTCGATGCAATTATCTTGCATCATTCTCGTAAAAGAGACTCCTCGCATATACCGTCATTTTTTGCTTGTGTCGTAATTTTAGAATCACCCGGTGGGACTTCTGTTTCCTCGTTCACCCTCTTCATTATAATTTATAATGACTCCAGATTACGCCACTAGGTCACTCTCTCTTCCTCTCTTTTCTTCCTCTCTTTTTCGTCCTCTTTCTCTCTCTCTTTCTCTCTCTCTCTCTCTCTCTCTCTCTCTCTCTCTCTCTCTCTCTTCTCTCTCCTTTCTCTCTCTTTCTCTCTCTCTCTCTCTCTCTCTCTCTCTTTCTCTCACTCTCTCTCTTTCTCATCTCACTCTCTCTATCTATCTTTATTTCTCTTAAAGAAGTCAGTGATGGGCAAAAATAATGTTTTGAATAACCATGAATAACTAACTAAATTTATTCGGATTATTCTCATGTTATTCCTATTGGTAAATCAAAGTTTTAACACCACCAGCCATTCATCTTATGACAGATGAATATGCTGGTAGTGTCAAAACTACGATTTACTAATAGGAATGACATGAGAATAATCCGAATAATTTTAGTTAATTATTCATGGTTATTCAAAAAATGATTTTTGCCCATCATCGGGAAGGTTCGAACGACTAAACGTGCGAATATCGAATGACAAGTTAAAACCAAGATTTGGAAAATAAGGGATTGGTAACAAACACAATTCTTGTTTGAATTTTTTCCTAGAATGACTCAAATTATGTCTAGAACTTGCAGCGGATGAAACACATTCGGAGCCAAAGAAAGGAAAGCGAGAAGAACACAAGGCTTCGAAATCGAACCTTCAGAAAGAAGAGAATAAAATCAAGTTATTCTACATATACATATATTTTGTGAAGTTTACCAAAATACATTGCCTCATACTCAAACTATAACACTCCAAAGAGCCTAAATCAATGAAAAAACAAAGCTTAAGTAGAACCTAAGCAGCTTTTCAAAATAGCTGCGCGGAGCAAAAGTCCTTGCTCTACCGGAGCAAGGTTCGGTTGTAATGAATCGCACTACTTCGGTAGCGCCAAAACAAGAAAAACGGCTGTTACTCTTAGCCTATTAAAGAAGTAGTGCTTTGGTACACCTACAACTTTCTCCGGTACAGTTTGAACTTCTGCTCTGCTAAGCTATTTTAAAAGGCTACTTCGAATGTACATAAAATTTGTTTTTTCAGTGATGTTGGAAAATGATAACTCTCAGGGCACTTTGTGTACCCGAATTCGAATTTATATATATCACATGCGTCATAATTAATCCGCAAGCTGGACATATTTTGAAGGTTGAAAAATGTATTTTGTGACGAGATACCAGTTGCGCGTTAAGTACAAAAGAATTTTGTCACATCCAGTACAATTCAAAGTGGAACGCATCGTTAGATACCGCACGTAGGTATATCCGTAGCTAGGAGTTTGTCTTTCTCTCTCTCTCTGTCCATTTTACTGCATGCATTGAAAAAGGACAGAGACTGGGGCTGAAGTGACGTGACAGCCCGGGCTGTATCCATTCTTTTCCATTTTTTCCAACACGTGCGTTCAAATGGGCAAAGAATAAGGAGAAAGAAAAATTCCTGGCGCGGCCCGTAACCAACAGTACCGTTGATTTGCGCAGGTACCGTGATATATTATGATCATAATCTCTTTATTTTCAACAGGGTTGTTTTACCGGTGCATCGCGTGCTGTACATTAAAGAGCCTTCAAGTCCGGATGATACCAAACGCATAACAAGACGAAAAATACCCTTTTCATTGTTTAGAAGAGGTAAGGGGTGGGACTTGGAAGTGGATTCTGGTGATTAGTGGCGTCACGTACAATCTAAGTAGCTATACCTACTCTGCATTCTGTCCAATTTAACGTTTGGAAAAGGTCGAACCATCGGAAGTGACACAGTAAACTCCCTCGAATCGATAATTTGCATGATTTAAATGGGAAAATCACGGCGTTGTCAAATTGTACGTCACGCCGCTGCTGGTGATGTAGACGAAACAGGCTCTTCAATAACCACAAGCACTATATCTTTCTCAAAGATAGGAACATCGATGTGGACCATTACAAGAGATATTTTCATATTTGTGAGTACACATATATTGTAAAAAATCTTAAATCAAGGAATGGAATTAATCTAATTTAGGGGTATTTTATTGCAGTGGCGGCTCGTAAAATGCGATATATCTATGTCTACTCCATTTAAAACTATAGAAAAGTATCGATCATCAGGGGATGCTAGTGAACCCCCGAAAAATCGATACTTTTCCATAGAATTAAATGAAGTGGACATCGATACATCGCATTTCACAAACCACCACTGACCGCCACTGTTTTATTGTTTACGAGAGCCTTTAAAAAAGGAAGGACTTAAATTGCAGCTTGATGACACATGCACGGAAAAAAAACTACGGTGAAAATAACCATACGGATATCTAATTTTGGCACCTACTAGATGGTATGGTAATGTTAACCAGAAGTATACCATGTTTTGACCAGGTACTAGGTGATATTACCTTATTGCATGTTGAATTTACTTAAAGTATCGGTAAATGTACCATACTTCTGGTCAAGTTTACCATAACATCTAGCAGGTGCCAAAATCAGGTATCCGTATGGTTATTTTCACTAATCTTTTTTCCGTGTGGATATCATACAGGCATTTGAAGAGATAGGGCCTTAATCATTCCGGTAGTCATCTCTCCCTGATCATCCAATCATCCAATCATCCATTTTATATTTCACCTGATTTGATTCAATTCTACCCGCACCGCGGTTTGCTCACAGTTTTATGACCACGCTAAGTCCACCGTTCTTTACAAGAAACTTATCAGATTTTACAATCTTTGAGCAGTTTGAGCTTGCGCAAGTATTTTCAAGGTAGACTGGTATTTTATATACCTTCACTAGAGATTTTCTGAAAAGCCTAATGATACATCCGTGGCTACTGCGTCAACTTTTGTGAGTTCAACCACCCTCTTATATGCGTTGCGTACAGTTAGTGTCGGAACCAATGTATGAACTAAAGTACCTCCCCCCCCCCTGGATGCCTCAAATTTTGCTTTTTTTTTAAAACAATAAGTCCAAAATTGTATCCTTGGTTGCTTCATATTTTATGTATCATAGACGTGCCCCCTTCCCTTCAAAAAAACTTTCTGGATAAGGTAAGGCGCACAGTTAAGGCGGTTGCAAAAAAAAAAAAAAAGCCCATAAAAACAAGAGGTGCGCCCATTTCTGGTTATTCTGATTGAAGTAAACGTAGCCTATAGTTATTCGGAGGAGCACACACGGGAAAAAAATCTGATAAATGCACGACTCAGAATTCGTCATATTTTCTGCCAAACAGTTACTGGAAATGCCTCAGCTACCGAGCCACAATTGTAGATTTGAACCGTTTTTCAAGAATTTCACCCGATCATAATTTCCGATTATTTTGACGAAAAATGAGGGACCCAAAACTGGCAACAGTGTAAATTTTAGTTGAAAAATGTATTTTTATTTGATAAGTGAGATTCAGAGTTTTGTAGAATGTGTTAAGTTGTTCTTGTTAGTGTTTCCAATACTGACCATTTTTGGAGGAGTTAAAATTTCTTGAAAATTGGCCGGCGTCAAACTTTGAGGCTTCTTATTAAAGATGAAAATCGATATTGACATGCGGTTTGCCCTGAAAATCTTAACATTGTGCGTTCTCTCCGAATCTGATTTCGGAAAGCGAAGTCATTCACGAAAAGCGAAGCCATATTCACGAACAATTCAGCCTGGCTCCTTTCTTTATACACTACCTGTACAGCCACTACAGTGAACACAAAAAAACTTTTCGAGGTGAAGAACGAAAAGCGAAAGAAGTTGAGCTGTCAGATGTGCGAAAAACTAGAGGGTCTGTGCCTGTGGGAAGGAAACGGGGGAGGACCCCCCCCCCCGCCTATACACGTGTGCACTACTGCAATAACTATACCTAATTAAAGCAACATCCATCGTCTATCACCGAGTAACCGGTGGTCGGTGGCGGCCTAGTTAGATCAGTTTATATATCGGTTGTTGTTTTGCGGAGTCACATTTGTTTCTCACTCCACGGTGATAACCTCTGCCTTGCACCCGCCCTCTCGACCGCAATAATATGAATAAAGCTTCTTGACTTAATTACACTGGCGTTTTACTTAATATTATGATTATACGGTCGTTCGTTTCGCCATGTTATCTATAGATATCAGAAGCTGAAATCGGCCCGAGAACTGTGAAACAAGTTGGAATGCTTTTTATGATAATTAATTTAAAAATGATGTCTTCTGTTTCCACGTGTTTAAAACCTGTTTCTTGCTATTGTATATTTCTCTCTTGAACTCTCTCTTTTCTTGTAGGTATAAAAAAAGAGAAAAGCGTCTTGCGGAAAGCGTCGGTTTTGGTTGTTTCTTGTTCGAATTCTACAAGAAAAGCTAACTGAAAGTTCACACATCTCTGGCTTTCAAGATAGTGTCAAAGCATGAAGTGCTTCAATGTAATAAGGTGCAAAGTTGAATTATGTTGTATTTGTGTTGATCCGAAACTTAGCCAAACTGCCGTTTTGTATATATTTAATGACACTTCTCTATATTTACCGATGACTCCACCGCACCGGTTGACCACAATATTGCAGAGTTCAGTTCAGTGTATGACTGTAATGCACAGAAATACTCTCATCATAGTAATATTTTCTCAACCAGTGGAGTCTCAGTCACACATTTTAAAAAGAATTGCATATGCTTTGAGAATCGGTCGGTGATTCCACCGATTGAGAAAATTCTAGTTCTATAAGTTTCTGGTCAAAGTACAATGAATTCTTGTGGTTCACTTATCGTTGTGCTTCTGGTAAAATAATAATATTACTATAGAATTCAGGAATTATTATTTTTAGTGTGATACGAGTATATTCATGCATTTGCAGTCATCATATACAGTGAACTGAACCGTGTAATCTTTTGGTCAACCAGTAGAATCATCGATGAATTAAAAAATTCCTTTTAATATACTCAAAACGGCAGCTGCTTTAGCATTTCGCGTAAGTAGGTACACCCCCCCCCCATGGATACACCTCATCTCCCGGCATCAAAGTCAAAAAATATGGAATAAATAACAATAATAATACACCTGTTCCATAACAATACACCTGGCTCGCATACCAAGGCGCGTGGGGGGAAGTAAGGAGTGGACTTCGCACGTGGAGACTTCACACAATTTCCGGAAAATGTGAAGGTACTGCCGTTAGCGGTGACCCTGGCCTTTTGTACCTCTCCGCGCTCCCTCAAAAGCATCCCTGATGTCTTTGCGCACGCTCAAAACTTCGATGGCGTCCAACGCTTTGCTTCTCAGCGCGAGGCATTATTGCGTACTTGCAAACGCAAAAGTTTTGACTGTCAAGAAATGACGCGAAGCCCAGAGGGTTCAGTCACTGAACCCGTTCGCTACTCCACTGAACTTCGGTGGCGTAGCGAACGTTGAACTGTATTCATTTAAACCCATGTAAAAGGTCGAATGCAAAGGTGTTCACCGAACACCCAATTGTTCGATCTTTTTAATGGGTTTAAATGAAGGAACTGCAACCGTGACAGATTGCACGCTACGCCACTGAGAGGGTTGCTTTGATTTTGCCAACGATTTATAGCGATAGAGGGATCCCGGGGCCCTCATAACTTATAAGTCCTATCTCAAAGTGTCACAGCATAAGTGATCTGAATTTGGTAAGTTTGCCCCACTTTTTTTTAACCTTAAATCAAAAAGTGTAATTAATTTATATTATGGAAGTTGGTTTTAAACCAAAGTGCAAGTGTTTAAGAGTGGCTATCTGGACATAGAATTTTAATACAACTATCCAGGTGAGAAAATTTTGCATATTTCTGTTACGAGTCAGTTTCTTAATCGCACAAATCCTTCCGAAAGCAACAATTACATCGATTTCTGTGTCCAGATAGCCACTCGAACATACCTGCTCTTTCGTTTATAACCAATTTCAAATGTGTTTGTCACATTTTTTTTTCTTCTATAAATTCAAAGGTTTAAAAAATTGAGGCAAACAAACCGAGCCTGTGTGAAAAACGTCCACGAGAGATCTAGATCATGGCTGCCTCCGTGCTACCTCAACATAACGTCCCACAAATCCTCTCTATCCCTATAGCTCGTTGGAATAAGTTTCCGAGGGACGTCTCTAAAGGGAGGTTTCGCCCCCTAACTCGAAATTTTGGATACACCTAAAAGTAGCTCCCAATGACTTATAAACATCCCCCGAGTTTCGATTTTTTATCTTCAAACCGTTCAAAAGTTCGACTGCGGGGGGAGGGACTCTTTTGAAACAACCTGCATGGTGATAGGAATGGTCTAAAAAGTCCATTGCTACACGGAAAAAAAAGATTTGTGAAAACAACCATACGGATACCTGATTTTGGCACCTGCTAGATGTTATGGTAAACTTGACCAGAAGTATGGTACATTTACCGATACTTTGAGTAAATTCGACTTGCAATCTGGTAACATCACCTAGTACCTAGTCAAAACATAGTTTAATTCTGGTTAACATTACCATAACATCTAGCAGGTGCCAAAATCAGGAATCCGTTTGGTTATTTTCACCGTAGTTTTTTCCGTGTATGTCTAATGTCTATCAATGCTATTGAGTTAGTTTTTTTATCCTGATTTAAAAAAAGAGCATTGCCAAAGGCTGCACCCGGGCTGTCGTAGAACGTGTTGAAACCTGAATCCCAAATTGGAGAGGACCAAAAAGGAGACAGAGATTGAATCCACCTGTTTCTCGTCTTTACCTCTATTGTGAGTTATGGCGAAGGAGTTGCACATGTTACGGTGGCAGTCGTGAATATATTCGGAGAGAACAGCACAGACATATAGCCTTAGCCTTGCTCTCTCTTTGTTCATTTAAACGCAAGTGTTAGAAAAAGACAGATACAAGGGCTGGAGTCACGTGACAGCCCCTATCTCCATCTTTTTCTAACACATGCGTTTATATGGGTATAAAGAGAGAAAGACAAATTTCTGGCTACTGCGGGCTATGAGCTCAGGCACAGGTGGACTGAATTCATTTTAAGTTGTATTCACTACCCAATTCTGAGGTTCTGGATTGTGTCAATATTAATTGTCTTCAAAAAACAAGAAGAATAGTCATAATCAGGAGAATGAAATGGAAAAAGAGGAGGAAGAAGAAAAAGAAGGAAGAGAAAACAATCGGGGGGGGGGGGGGGGGTGTTTCAAAGACATGCTCTCGAACTCTACTCTTCGGAGCAGAATGGCCAGAGGTCACAGAAAGAGAACTGCATGATGAAGGGGAGACGATGGGTTGAATCATCATCGTACAAGTGTAGTCCCAAATGTGATGAAAACTATGCATTGATGTCACATTGTGCACATTGAATTCCTTTAGTATGTAAATAAAAATCGTGCCCAATTAAGATATTGAAAAAGACTTTCCCCAATTTTTTTTAGTGATTGTTTGAAGACATAGGAATCCATTCAACTGATGATGACCCGTTAAAATCTGTGATACATAAGATAAAAAATAACTAAAATTCAAAAATTAATAGTGGCTATAGTATTGGCTTGTGTGCATTTGCGAGTTAATAAGACCCCGGAACTTAACCCAATAAGCTATACCTATACTAAGTTATGCTTGATGTGTTTTTCAGCACTGAATTTCGGTCAATTTATGCAAATTTTACTCAAATATCAATTTTGACATTTTTTATCACTTTTTATTTTGCTTCCCTTTTTTATTTCATCTAATTATTATTATTATTAATTGTTATTTGTTTTTATTGATTCTTTTGGCTCTGAAATGGTGTTGTTAAAGAAGATCCCTTATTAAACATCAAAATAATTCTAGAAATTCTATACGTTTAAACCAATGAAAAAGAATCGATCCTAACGAGGTTCAAAGGAACCTCGAAATAAATAATCGATACTGTTTGTTGCATGCGTTCAAACCGAAGAAAAATTATAACCCTTTATCCGCGTGACATGATACCACTGCACTGCGATGATCTTAAAACGTTTGAATTCAAGGTCAATTAATTAAACGTGAGGGCAGATGTGAACGGAGGGAGTGCGTATATTTTTCGTGAATAGGTATCAAAATGAATTATAATTGATTTAATTTGAGCATTAATATAGTTATTCGTTAACGGTTTATTACGTTCGGCAACGCCGGAATGACACCTCAGGTTGAAAAAGCGGGTGGAGAGGAGGCAGACTCAAAAGTGAAGCGAGAGCAGGGCAGAGATTTGTATTTATTTTTAAATGACCCGTATTTTTTTTTTTTTTTTTTTTTTTTTTTTTTTTTTTTTTTTTCCTCCGTTTTCACCAAAAATTGAATTTACGGCTCGCTCGAGAGAAAAGGGGACAGACACAAAGGAAGGAGGGGAGAAGAAGAATATGAAAAAGATAAAGGTCTCAGTGGAGAAGGGCGGGGGTTACTGGTGGAGGGTGGGGGGTGGGGTTCCGAGGACAAAAAAGAAACGTCTTATTACTCACACACTCGCACACCCTCGTCGCGGGAGGGGGGGGGGCGGACGCAGAAAATCTATTCTTCGGTTGCGAGGGTGGAAGGAGGATAGCTAGAAATACTACAAGGCCGATTGTGCGTAGTCGTATCTCGTATTACTATACGCATGCGTGCCGATAGGAGTTTTGGCGGGAAAATAGGAGTAGGTAACTGTCGTGTCGGTTGGAGGGAGGTCAGGCAAAGGAGGCGGAGAAGAGAAACGCTCTTGCTCATCATAGGAGGAGAAGATTCGAATACTGCTGAGCCTGAGGCAGGAGCAATAAACGACGGCATTGCCAAATTTCCACGTTAGAGATTAATATTCTTATGGCATACGTATACAGGAGAACATAAGAACGTAAAACGGTAAGACTAATCCGTAATCCCGTTAGACCCAGGGGGCGTGCGATTTGGCAACGTTCGTTTTTCCCATTTAAGTACGTTAGAAAAGTCGACATGTCTGGTCATCGCCAATGACAGAGGCGTTCGACTATTGTGGTGAATTTAAAAGGAGAAAATACATTCTTGCCAAATTTCACGCTTCGCCACTGGTAAGACCGGAAGACCGTAAAACCGTAAAACCGTACTCGTAAAAACAAAGACTGGTAGAATTTACCATCTGCATTGCTGATTTTGGAGCCTGCCATCAAGAATGGTAAATTTTACCTTCATATGGTAAATGCAACAACAGCTAGGTTATGTCAATTTACCACATGGTACGCTTCATTCTCCATATGATGGTAAAATTTACCATACTTGATAGCAGACTCCAAAATCAGCTAGATATGCACATGGTAAATTCGACCTCTTTTTCCCCCGTGTAAGACCTCAAGACCGTAAGACAGTAAGACTGTATGACTGTAAGACCGTAAGACCATATGCGACCGTCAGACAGTAAGACTATATGACTGTAAGACCGTAAGATCGTATGACCGTAAGACCGTAAGATCGTATGACCGTAATAAGACCTTGAGAGCACGGCCGTAGCCCCGGACGTCTGATAGGGTGCCTGAGTGCCCCCCCCCTCCCCACCTAAATTTCAAGAAAGACGGAAAGCAAAAGGGAAGGGGTGTAAGGGAGGAAACTGTAATAAAACATGTAAGTACGCCCGAAACAACTTCTGGAACGGACTCAGCACAATGGGTCTGTTGCGTACTTTTGCTACATCAATATAACTCATTGTTTCTAACGTAAAATTCGGCGAAAATAACGATGCGCACATTAAAAACTTTCAAAATCCACTCATTAACTCAGAAAATACCTTCCATTTCAAACAACCCGCGCTACACTAGACACTAGATCACCGACTTATAACTACATAGATGGAACCATCTCGTTTATGTAAACATGAACAGAACTTACAAACATTGGAATGTTTCGTTTAGATGCGTACATTTCTTATATTATTTTGTAATCTTTGATAAACCGAAAAGACCAGACAGCAAATGCAGCCACAATAGTTCATGTATTTAGAAGAGAATTCCATTATTTTGTATAGTTACGATGTTGTTTACTTATGCACGGAGGCATTTTAAAAATATTTGGAAGAATGAGTTCTGATTAGGTGTTAAAAAAAAGATTTTTAAAATTTTTGGAAATATTTTGAAAATACGTTTTTGGCAAGCAATTTACGTTTTTGGCAAGCAATTATTGTCAAGAGCATTTTCAAAAATTTTAAAAATATTTTTAAAACATTTAGGAAAGGTTTTCGGCGAGACTCTGGCAGGATTTTGAAAATATTTTGAAAACGTTATTGTTTCATAAACTGCGGGAACCTTTTACTATGCAGTTTTTTCTCTCATATAATACAGCTAGGGATTGAGGATCACTTTTCTTGAACATTATACAAAGAAACGTACACACAGGCTAATTTGTATGATTCAAATAAAGTGTATTTCTAACCAACCCATGGGTTCGATCGAACTAACCACTTTAGACCCCACGGGTCTTACATTGACATGATTGATAGAAAGACGAAAACGCTGCGTTCGAAATGTTAGCTATATATCCGTCAAAAAGATAGGACCGCAATAAAAGTCGGAAATAAATTAAATCTAGAAAAAAATAAAAACAAAAGAGAGTTAAATAGGCCTATTGATAATTATGATCCCAGCAGAAAGTATATTCATTAATTTCTCGCAAGATTATTGTACATTTTAAGCAAACCTGTAATTAACCTATTCTGCTACAGCTCCGCCTCTTTTCATTTGTTTTACGTCTCATCATAACGTAAGAGCCGAGAGATAATTTTCCGTATTGGTTTGAAGCAATTAGTGATGTAGGCGTGACTATGAACTTTAAGAGGAAAGGTAATCCTCATTTCATGCTCGAAAATTTAAAACGAATCCACCTCATGCGGCAGAAAGGTCCATTTCCCCTCCCCTTCATTATTATGGCTGGACTTTTGTTTTCACCCTCTGCTTCATAAGACAGTGGCAACTCATGCGATTCGTGAGCAATCGATCATAGCTTTGTTTCAATTTGAATCTAAGCAAAAGTATCGATCACGATTATTTTGAGGTTTTATTAAACAGCGCTGAAAGATCGATTTGTTTCCAACAAAGGTTTATATATGCGGAGGAAGCATTATGATTTGTCGAAATAAAAGAACCGCCATCATCAACCAGCCACTGCCCATACGTAGATTCAGGACTTTGTCTATATCTCTCTCCTCCCATTATAGTCCCTTTAGAATATGAACGCTAAAAAAGGACAATAATTGGAAGCAAAGTCACGTGGTACCCTTTCCTAAAATATATGTGTTCATGTATGGCCGGAGAAAGAGAAAGACTCATTCCTGTATCCCACCATGCCCTAAGATACACTTCGACTTGCACGATGTCGATTGTACAGAGGCGAATCGTGCAATGCGGCAACGTTGCATTTCGTCCGTTTAAATCTACGGAAAAGATTGAACTGTTGGTTGAACACCCTCTTCGACCTTTCATAAGGGTTCTAATCAGTCGGTAGCGTGCAATTTGTCATCGTTGTATTACGTCTATTTAAACCCATGTGAAAGGTCAAATGTGAAGGTGTTTATCGAACACGCAATGTCGAGGGTTTGATCTTTTTCATGAGTTTAAATGGATGAATTGCAACTTTGCCGCAAATTACACGCTACGCTCCACTACTATTCCCAATGGAAAAAATGCACTGATGCCTATCCTCATACGCTTACCACTGCTATTTTCAAATATTACCACAGAATTAGCCTCCGAAAATCGATGAGCGATTGGGTGCAAATCACGACAGCAAATTGCTGCGACAAAAATTAGTCTATGTTACTTGATCAAGCCAGATCGATTGGATACTATAGCTCCCAGACGGTGTGTCCACAGCCTCTATGTCCAAAACTGTTTCGTCCAAAATTTTATCTGTCCAGTTAGATTTTTTCGTCCAAATTTTCTAATGTACAATGAACTACAATAATGGCCGCGAATGAAGAGTCCATGTTCAAAAATGTCCAAAGGTTCATTTTTAATGAACAGAAGTCTTCTCGTTCAATGTTTGTATTATTGTCTTCTATAGAAAGCTTAAAAAAAAAAAAAAAAAAACTTCCTGTGAAATCCATCACATGATTTGAAAAAAGTACCTACCTGTTGATTAACCTATATCCTTGTTGATCGCACTTGCTGACAAAAGGTTGCCAGGGTGAGGTCAATAAAAAAAAAAAACGATACATTTCGTTCATCCTGATCGCTTGCAAAATTCATTAGCCCCTTAGACTTTCCAAATTTTTGGGATTCATATGGTAATAATGACTTTTCTTATTTTGGTCGTCTTCTCTTTGGACCTAATTTTTAGGACTTCAATATTTTGGACATTACTATTTGAACTTGAAAGTTCTGGACATAAAGTTTGGACATATCATCTGTGTATCGATACTATATGCAATGATCCAGTGGTGCACCGAGAACTTTAGTTTGGTGGAGGTTTCACCAAAAATTGTCCATTTTCTGAGGCCTTAGGGGGGGTTTTGAAAGCAATTGGCCGAAGACGACCTTTTTTAGATCAAAATCTTGATGTTTAGGGGGGTTTTGACCCTAAAACCACCCCCTTCGGTGCGCCACTGCAATGGTCAGTATGCGCCGCTGCCAATTCATTTTTACAATTATATTCCGAATTTAAGCAAACATAGATGCAGGTTGCAATCTTTGTCTCTTTGAAATTATTGTGATCCCAATATTCCTCGTCCCATCACATTTAACACCGAGTGTTATGGAAATTCAAGGTAAAGGCATACTTTTGGTCAATTTTTTAAATCAAAAGAATGATATACGTTTTATCCCCCGTATGAAATTGTGTCTATACATTTTTCCTTCTCATATAGAGCCAACCCCCTCTGGACTAACCCGCCTTCAAAGTTTTGAAAAACTATTCCTTTTTGTTGAGTCACAGTTAAAACCGTTCCCTTCATTGAAATATTCGCCCAGCTTAGTGATTAATTAAATAAAACATACACGCGAAACTCATTAATGACCTTGAAAAAATAAATAGTCGGATAACAGCGGGGGAGGGGGATGGATTAAGGCGGTTTGGAGGTGTCGGCCTCTTGACAGCACTTTGAGGTAGCCAATAAAAGATCTTACAATTAAAGAAAATGATCATGCTGATGAGAAAAATCAAGATTAAGATGTTTGGTAATTTGCATTCAACGCGATGTAGAGGCAAAAAACCACGAGTAGCTCCCTTCTTCTTTTCCTACAGAGTATGATCTGCAAAATCACCTAGAAGGCTCGCACTTGGTATACTCTCAATGAGTGACCCTGGTTTTTCACCTTGCAAACGGTGTGAGGTCAATTACCTCCTCGCTTTAAATATGTTTTGAATTTACAAAATGTAAGGAAACCATTATAGTTTTTATTTTGATTTGATTTTCTCTTTTCATTACATTTTGAATCTAAATATTACAAATAGGTGTGAGATTATTATCGTTAATAGACAGAGCAGAGACTCTCCAAGAACTACTCTCACCCTCAAACATTTATTTATTACTTCTTTCGTGGTTCATTACCCTTTCTGCTCGTAAAATCACTCGGCTAATCGCACTTTTACAAATTTAAAATATTTAGCGCGTAAAAGATTGAACGAAAGTCAAAATCGCCTGTGCGTCACTGTCAATTAACTTGTCTTACAGCTTATAGCTATTAGTCTATTACTTGATGAGTTTCGTTTCGCATCAGTGTTTCAGTTCCAAAATCTGGCGCGCTGCCTATTCGACATTCGTATTTCAGGCTAGATTTCTGGAGCAAAGCTTTATTCTTCAATACCAGACAAAGGACCATCATTTTCAATTGATGATTTAACGTGCAATGTGCAATGCTGTATTTATATATGTTGTTATTTTCAGTATAGCGTAGCTTGCAAGTTGGCAACGGCAACGTCATAGTATGTCCATTTAAACCCATGTGAAAGGTCGATTGTGAAAGTGTTCACCGAACACCCAATAGTTCAATATTTTTCATGGGTTTAAATGGACGAACTGCGACGTTGCCAAATTACACGCTACGCTATTGGTCATTATGATGTATAGGATCGGAAACGTATCGAATCGATATCGAAGACGTGTTATTCTTATGGGTGGTGTCATTACTATAGGTTCCACTCCGACGGAAATACCCTTCAATCTCTACGATTTGTTCACGATCGCTTTTGGAGAGTTTCCGCAGAGATGGAAGGGATCCTATCGGAATAACAGCACCCATAATAACAACACGCACTTGATCATCAACTCGACGGCATTACGATGCGATCATTCAATAATCAGCCTGCAAGGTCCAACATAATTTCAATTTTTTGGCGTCGTGTTACTCTACTTATGCTAAATAGAGCAATTGTTATCTCATTTAGATAAACGAGAGTGGTCGACAATCCACACGCATTCGTTGCTATAGAGCGCAAAATTATCTTAGGGTATAATGACGTCTTCCGCATGATTATGACTCCCCGAGGAAGGGAAGCAGAGAAATAACAAAATTGACAAACTCCTCCAAACTGGGTCAACTCAACTGTGAGCATCAGGACTGTCCGCCTCTGTCTGATAAACAATAATTCTCATTACGACTTCGGCCCAAATTTGTTAGTTGTATGTCTGCTTCTATCTACTTTGTTTTATCAGAATTTTAAAGAGTTGGTACCACGTGATTTTCATTAACCGCTCGATTATTCAATAAACTGTCATTAAACGTTATTAACTATTTCTATTTGCTTATTCGATTGATGCAACAAATCAGACGAAGCAAGCATATACCTACGCTAGTGATCTAAAGGAAACGACGAGACTCTTTGAAATGAAAATATAAATTTGGTTACAGCAAACTGAAAAAAGATGACTGCAATAATAATAATAATAATTTAAAAAAAAAATAAAATAATAATAATAATAATTAATAACAACAATAACAACCTGTCCCCTATGCCCACTTTAACTCTCAACCCATTAATCTTCGCTAAACGTAACCTCTGGACAGGCGTCGCACGACTTACTTCCTGCCCCGGTTACGTACCTCTTTATTAGTAGCGGCTGTGACTATCAAATTTTTTGATTCAGACAAAAATTCTAACCGGCCATACTCTAATCCTCTCTTTACCTATATAGGAGCATTGTTTGCCCCCGTGAAGAGAGCGTACGTACCCAGCTAGACTGGTGAAAAACACACGTTTACACACAAAGTTTTACATTTCAGATTTTCCTTGGGGGGGGGGGGGGGGGGGCAAGGCCCTCCAAAAATGTGGATGACTTTTTTTTTTTCTTTTTTTTGGCCGTGCATCTTGAAAAAATCTCTCTATCTCTCTGACTTGAATGGGGGGGGGGGCCTCCATAAATTTGGATGACCTCTTTTTTTTTTTTTTTTTTTTTTTTTGTTTTTACCGGGCATCTTCAAAAAATCTCTCTGACTTGATTTTTTGGCCACGTTGAAAATCCTTGGGGGGGGGGGGGGCATTGCCCCCCCCCCCTGCCCTCCCACAAATGGCGCCATTGTGTGACACAAATAATAATAATAATAATAATAATAATAATAATAATAATAAATAAAAATAAAAAAATAATAGCATAGTTCAAGGAGTCCATTCGTTTCACTTCCAGTGAATGAAAAATTTCCCTGTTTAAAATTTAGAAGTGCCAGTACCAAGGAATCAACACCAAAAAGGCTCACCTACCTATATATAGAAGATTCGGGATCCTCCCCCTCTCAACCCCTTCGCCTTCACCCTCTGCAGTCTCTACGCACTATCTTTCTTTCCGATATAGTTACATACATGATTTTAAGAAATAAAACATGGCATTTCACAAGTAACCAACTATACACATCGAGAATCACCAAATTATTGATGGTCTCTCTCTCCTCTTAACCCACAAGTAAAAGCGTGTGTCTTTATACTCGCTTATTAGACAAATTAATGATGTGAATCGATATAGTGTCTATGATAAATCGTGCGATGAGGTATAAAATCATGCGTATATACGGGCTTTATAAAATATAGTTGGTTTGAAATAGTCACAAATATAGATCAATATGGTTATAAAATTATCACGGATCATACACGCTAGAACAAGGCACTCTTATATCCAACCAACCCTCTGGAGTTTACGGGGTAATTTATTTATTTTATAGGCGCATTCAGGTTATAAAATCTGTAAGACTGTAACCTGTCCAACTTTTAACCGATCAGAGGGGTGCAGAGAATATAGTCTTATAAGAAAACATCTGTGAACGCTCGGATCCTTTTTTGAGACTGGGGCTGAGTTTGGGGCGAGAGGGTTATTAAAGCGCAAGAAAAGAATATACCACGTGTTTGTTGGTTGGGTCGTAAATCAAAGGTGGAGTCTAGAAATAATTGATGGTGTATGTGTTACACGTATATGGCCGTTGCACGGGAGGTTAAACCCTTTCAGACCCAGAGGAAGCAAGCAATGACCCACGGCTTGAGCTACGCCTCCCGCTAGGTTTGGCCACCAGGTTAGCGCAGCGTTTGGGTGCGAGGTGAATTATGTTTTGTTGAATTATGGCAGGGGCGAGGGTAGTTTTTTAAGCTTATGGGTAAGAGAGTAATTAAAAAATGAATCTGGCCAGATTTTGTTGGATTATAGAGTGAATTGACTTCGTATGATTCAGATTGAGGGCAGTATATATATATTGAGGCGGTGTAGAGGAAGAGTCGTCTTGAAACAGCAGGTGTGGTGTGCTTCTTCCATTAAACCATCACTATGGTCAAGTCAGGAGTTTTGCTCAAGAGCACATCTGATGTTTTCAGGGCCCTACTTAAACACATCACTAAAATGGAACAGCTTTAATGCGGGCATTTATCATTTTTCCATGAAATTACATGAGAATTCTTACGGAATCCCATAAACGGCCCTCGGAGTTCCATGAAATCTTATTGAAAAATAGGTAGTAAATGCCCACGGAATTTGGTTTTTGAAACTTCACGGAACACTTTATTAGGAGATGTAGAAACCATTCACACGTAGAAAATCAGGAAATTGGACCCTTTTTGCATAAAACTTCCCAATTGCTGATGGTTCACTTGCGACTCTAATATGAAATCCAATTGAAGAGACATAATCGGTGAGGGATGAAGAATTATTTTCGCGGTGTTGGGAAAGGGCGGTTGAAATCAGGAATAAAAGTTCTGATAGATTAAAATAGTTTTTTTTTAATTTTTTTTTTTTATTTTTTTCCCCGGTTTTTGTTTTGTTTTGTTTTTTCCCCCTTCAATGAGCCTCTCTCTGCCTTACCTATATCGTTATCATTTAAATAATTCAACTGTAATGAACTACTACTACTTGTCTCCACGAAAACCATCTAACAAAACTAACTTGCTTTCGGAAAATTTGAGATCAATGTGATTCCTTTACCGCGTCTACTGAAATTACAAATTCTTATTACTTACATCTTCAAGAGGAAACTTAATTTTCTTCAGCAAACTTTTAGCGAAAGTTAGAAGTAAAGCAGAGCTAAAAATAGTCGTTTTTAACTAAGGGATCAAACTGTCATCCTTTCTTTTTCTGAGAAAGTGGACGGATTTCTAATACCTCTGAGCCTCGGAATAAGGTAACAAAGGGAAACAAATTCTTCCATCGGGGGGGAAAAAAAAAATTAAAAATCTGCAGACAACACGTTCCTAAAAAGTTAATAAAATGCAGAAAATGTATAAAACTAACTTCCTGAAAACAATTTAATTGTTTGTCTTCTGAGCTGTAAGCAACCGTCAAGTGGAAAAAGATGGCAACAAATTACGAAAAAGCGAATGCTTTTGTGCCTTATTTAGCTCCGTGCAAAAGACGCTGGAATTTTTTCACACTTCGAGTAAATCCCTATAATCCGATAATTTAGGAAGCACTGACCAGGTGTTCTGCCCCGTGTATAGTTTGCCTTTTGGCATAAGCTACTTAGTTTTTGGATTGAATTAATACTGATGGGTCTTATAAAATATAAGCCTGCCTTCTCCGAGGCGTTGATGAAGATTATCCGCCCTACGATGATCCCAAGCAAAAATCAGCTTTGAGATTCATCTGCGGTTTCGCATGTAAATGAGCGCATTTAAAAAGTTAGTTGTCATAATTCAACCCACGCGGCTGCGAGGTTATTAGCCCACTGTATTCGGAAACTCTCGAATAGAAATGAAATCGTTCTCCCTCGGTAATAAATTACACTAAAAAAGTAACAAATTCATTCCTGGTAAATAAGTTCCTAATTTTTCTCCATCATCTTAGCGCGATCAGTTATTATTCTTCGTCAGCTTCTCCTATACAGTCGAAACCATTTGTTTCGCCGGAGGTCAATGGTAAAATCTAGATAGGCCACTTTCCGGGTGGTATTTCGTTCAAAATTCGGGGGCTACTGGCCTTGCGAAAGAAAATATGCTCAGAATGAACGGAGATTAAGACATTTAGTAATTAATAATCTCGCTTATTTTAAGCTGATATGGATTGGTCCTCTAGAATTGCAAAACTTTGAAGACATTTACGCGTTATCTGTACAAAAATACCTATGGGAGTATACAGAAAAGTATCAAGTATCTTATTCCGCACTTTTAATCCTTTCAGTACAAGTTTATATTTTGCGTTTTACGACTTCTACGAATGAACTGAGTTACATTTTCCCATCTCATTTCATGTGTATACTATGACCAGCAGTGGCGTAGCGTGCAATTTGGTAACTTTGCAGTTCGTCCATTTGAACCCATGAAAAAGATCGAACTACTGGGGGTTCGGTGAACACCTTCGCATTTGACCTTTAACATGGTTTTAAATGGACACAGTACAGCGTCGCCAAATTGCACGCTACACCACTGACTTGCAGAAGAAAGTATCCTGGTCGAAAATTTTCCTCTTTTAAATCTCGGCAACCTTCAAACAATTTCGCGGTCGTAAAATGTTGAAAAATTTAAGGACTCAGCAGAATTCCCCTTTAAAAGTACGTCATGAAAACTCGGAAATTCTATTGAAAACAACGGACAAAAACAATGAGAATTTCGACCGCAGGTACTTTCTTTCGTAAGTCATAGTATATTCATATGTATATAGTCGTAGCCGAGGGGGCCCTGATAGAGCTATTGCCCAACTGCAATGTCAGAAAAAGAGGAGAAAAGGGGGGTTACAAAAAGGGGAAAAGGGGAGAAAAGAAAGGCAGTCACCCCCGAACAAATTATATACTTATGTGCAACCTCCCCCACAAAAAAAAAAAAAAAAAAAAAAAAAAAAAAAAAAAAAAAAAAAAAATGTGACTATACCTGCCATGGATGTGTCATGTGCAAATAATTTTTCATTATGTTTTTGCTCGTACACTAAACTCAGGTAAATGTGCACACCAAGAGTGAGAGGGTTCAACTCGGGAAATTTCATCAAAAATTGGAACGCTAATGGTCTATGATGGAGACACAGAGACAATTAAGGTACTTGATGTAATAAATAAATCACTTGCACTTCCTTTAAGCTGCAAGAAAGATCCATCATGAGATGATTATAAAATTATTTTTGGGCACGACCCCCCCCCCCCCCTCCCATTTTACCTGCGCTGCGGTTCTCTACGATTGCAGACATTCTTGTGTCACCTTTCTAGGTATTTACCTTGCAGTCAATTTTATTGTAGGGGACTTTGAAACATTTCCAGCATGATTTGACGACAGACTAACTACAAAAAAAAAAAAAAAAAAAAAAAAAAACTTACCTGCACCTTTGATATTTTGATTTTTAAGCGTCCCTCGACAAAAAGGCACGGCTCGAAATCATATTCATTCAAACCTATTATACATATGTAAAATTAGAAATAACATTGGAAAAATTCCAAAGATTATCGGTTGAGCTACGCCTCCACTTGTGAAACGCGTTTTATTTGTGTAAGGGTTTCCTCCATCATGAAAAACACTGCGTTTGAAATGACTTAATGGAGGAACGGAGGCGGAGCGTATATAGCTCACTGGGTCCATAATATGGATTTTACCGAACGTAAATAGTTTACTTTTTTCGACTTAAACAATTTTAGTCTGGTAATATTTTCTTGCAAATACATGATGTTTGACTCATTTTACGCTATTATAAATGATTTGGCACACTTTTAATTTATTTTTTTGTTGCTCATCATCTTGATTTTTTTTTTTTTTTTTTTTTTTTTTTTTTTTTTTTTTTTTTTCAGTGAAATTATGTCCGGGAAATTATATGGTTCCACCCAGAGTGCGCCGGAGCAAGCGTAAGCGTGGGCGATCAACCAAGAGCCAAGTGACTGAGCCTATCGGACACCGACCATAAGCTCCGTGAATCCATGGACGTCCATGGTAATGGTAAAGCCTCCAAGTCAGAAAAGGTCGATGGCCGTTGGTTGTGCTTAAGCGCTCTGTGGTGTGTGCATCAGATCTCAGGAGGCGTTCTTACCACCCTTTCAAACATTCAAAGCCGACCTCTCGCTCTCCATACTTTCTGGCTCTCCCTCTCTCTCTCTCTCTCCTCTCTCTCTCTCTCTCTCTCTCTCGCTTTTGCTACGAGTCCGGACATTGCCGAGAAGCGTGGATCGGGATTCATTAGTGGTGAGACATTGAATTGATGAGCTGAAAATCTTTGTCCGAGAACTCTTTAATATGTATCCCTCTCGTCTGCACCCCCACATACTGATTTCTCTCAGACATTGATTCTCGTGAGCGGAGGAAAGGATGTCGGATTTAATTTGAATATATGACAGGAAAGACAAAGCGAGTCAGAGGCATTTGCTTACTGAGCTGCTCAAGGTCGGTGAGCGGCAAGTGCAATGTGGCAACAACGCATTCTCTCCATTTAAAACAACGTAAAATAATCGATCTTCGTAGGATTCACTAAATCGCTGAGGAATCGATACTTTTGTATGGGTCTAATGGCAAAAACCATGGTTTCCGTATAGCATGACTTAGAAGATACCTCTGCTCAAGTTCGATCGACCGCTCGTAAACAAAAGCGAGCACTGGAAGAAGAGGAGCAGTGGCGGCTGGTGCCATTTGGAAACAATAGATTTATCTCCGTTTACACCTCTGTAAAAAAGTCGATACTGCATAGGTTCATCCGTCAAGAAATCGATACTTTTGCATAGATTTAAATGACAAAAAGCGTGGTTGCCGAATTGCTGGAGCCTCCACTATATAGACGAGACACTGGAAACTTCCTCAAAAAATTGTTCATACGTTCAAATCCCTGAGACCAATAAATGTTCGGTACAGGCGGCTCCCGAAAGACGTTGGATGGTGAGCGTTTACGTGGGGGTTTTAACCTTTCATGCAGTGGCGTCGCGTGCAATTTGGCAACAATGTATTCTATCCATTTAATTTCATATAAAACATCGAATTCAGGGGGTGCACAGTGCACAAGGAGAATTCGATATAATTAATGGGCTTAAATGGAGCAGTTGCATTGTTGCCAGATGGCACGCGACGCCACTGCTTTCATGGACCATGCCCGAGTATACTCATTTTTCTCCTTGAGTCTATTTCACATTATTCCAGTATCATGATTCCGAATTAATGCAATTCTGGATGTCGGGTGTCGACACTTGCAGTGAGAGGTTTAGTCGGGCGCCTGCAATTCTTTGTATAGGCAATTCCAACTCCCCCGAGTACGAACAGTTAACTACCTTTCCTTTATAAATTTAAAAGAGGCGATCTTTCGAACAAACCTTGTCTGTTATGTGAAGGGTTAAATGGCCGTAAGTGCTCACCAATCATCTAGGTGCAGGGCCGTCGCGTCGGTACCGAAAACTTATATTGGTCCCTGAACAAGTCAGAATATAAGAGTTTTGCGAGTTCTTCTTAAATTTAGCTCTTATTTACTTGCGAAAATTAACTTTAAATAAAAAGCTCGATTTGATTAGATGTGTGTCAACTTGCTTCCCCGTATTCAGAGTTCTCTTATTTGGGGGAAGGGGGGGGGCGATTGAAAAATGCGTCTAAGGAACTACCAAAAGCTCCTATAAAAGAATTTCGTTATTTTCAATTTTTTTTTTTTAACTTTTAGCGCCAGCTGTCCTCCCTGTCTGCAGCCACACGATCTCCTCTTTTTTGCAGTCTACGGGGCAGCGAGGTACAATGCAATTTAATCAAGTAAAGTTTTTGATTATTCTCTCCAATTTAAGAAATAACAAAATTGTTGGCCTGAAATCTCTATTTGGCATCTAAGAAATTTTGGAAATAACTACCCTTTTGTATGTACCAAACATGGTGATATAGGATACAACGCCGAAAGTATGACGGACATTTGGAATGTATTCAACATTTTCAAACTCTGATCCCCGATCAAAGCTTTTGATCTGATGGTGGGATTAAAAATTGAGCCATGATTTTCACGGTCAAGCTCAAACTTCAAGTCAGCATAAACCCTTAACTATTTGGAGTTTAAAAAAAGTTTAATTATGAGACTGGGCAAGTATGGACAGTAAATTAAAAAAAAAAAAAAAAAAAAAATCGCTAAATTTGGCAACGTTTTTCACTGTCATCGCCTTCAACCACCAACTCATGAATATGAATCTTATAGGCGAGGCATGCGCCCCCTTCAACGGGAGAAAAAAAATAAGAAAAAAGAAGAAAGGGGAAGGAGATAGAAATGAATATTCAAATTTGTCCATTCGTTGTTGCGCTGGCTCGCTTCGCAATGACGCGACGGGCCACAATATGTGCTGGGTGAGGAATCGCTTTAAAGCGTCTTTAATTCTTTCATATTGAACGAATACAAAAAGGGGGGAGAAAATCTCGTAATTTTTTTTTTTTTTTTTTTCGGGGCTGTCACAAGATCCCAGTACCTGCGTAGGCGTAAGGTTCGTTTGGATACAGCCCAGTTTCACGTTCGTCCTTTTTCTATCAAAGATTTGTCCATTGGTCAGTCAATCCAAAGCCTTCCTTTGATATTCAATTATGAGACGAAGAAATGTAAGGAGTCAGCTTCACAGTGATACAAAGAATCAGAATTAAAGAGCATAATACTTTCATCCACACAGGAAAAAATACTCAACTACGTAAAAATGACCAGAATTAGTTATCGAAAAGAACTTCGATTATAGTTTTCAGGAGAGGTCTGTTTTTTTAGGAGCTCTCGCGTAGCGCTATAATACCTTTACGATGCTATCGTCGCTGTATGTAAGTATATGTATGTATGCATATGTGTCGTTCGTTAAGAAGTATACAATATGGCCAGAAACTTCAGTATTTTTCACCAGATTATTCTGGTCAAAATTGCCAGATTGTTCTTGTGAAAAACGCCAGAATTTCTGGCGGTAATGACCAGAATATTACTTAAAAATACCGGAATTCTCCTTGAATTTCTTTTTGAGAACTTCAGAACTGCTTCTTTAGAATACTTTTGAGCTTTTGAGAGCTTTCCAAGGATTTGAAAATCTCGCGGTTTTGTGTCGAAGTTACGGCTAATTTCATCGTAGACAGTAACCATTTCATCGTAAACTTTAACCAACACATAGTAAAACCCACAAAGTTCGATTTCACTATTTTTACGTGGTTAAATTTACAATGTGCCTCTATTACATTTACTGTATTTTTATAACTTTTACCATAGTTATGGTAAGATTTAACCATAAAAAGTTTACTATATCAATATAGTAAACTTTAACCAAGTAATTTTTTCAGTGTACCCACAGGTGGGTGGCCAGGGCTTCTGAAACATATACTGTTTAAGCCCAATAGGCTATGAGAAAGAAATAAATTTATTCTTAGTTACGGCTATAGCACATATTGATAAAGCGACAACGATGCAGTGTGGTGGCTCGCAAGATGCAATGTACCGGACCCTACTCCTCCATATAAACTTTTGGAAAAATATCGATCCTCGGGAGGGTAGTTGGTAAAGCTCAAATGAATCGATATTTTTGCATGGGTTTGAATGGGAGAAATACTATAGATCGATTGTTCACGAGCCGCCAATGCGAGTTCAACGACGTCAATGACCTTTTACACCAACGACGTTTAACCAAAAATGGTTAATGTAGATGAAGAGGGTTAAATTGCCTCAAAGTAATTTAAGTCATAAATAAGGGCATCAATGTAATGATATTTAGAAAAAACTAGAAGAGAGATGCGCGAGCAAGTTATGGACTTCGTTTTAGTAGAACAAGTTTTAGCAGACCATTTTTCGATTCTGCGGAAAAATGGTAATCCATACAAGGGAATCAAGGAAAAGCAAGATAAAAGAAAGAAACCCGTTGACAAAATACTCGCTACCAGCTATGACCAGCCTCAACAATCAAAGCTTGAAGTTTTAAATCTCGTTATCGAGTCTTGCAAGCGTTTTTTTTGGGATATAACGAACGATATGATAAGTTCTACCCCCCCCCCCCCCCCCCCAATGGCTCATGGACCTTTTTACCCTTAACGGGTAGGAGATACCGAAGGATTTCATTCGTCCAACACATGAAGGCGAATTTCTCTTTTGTGCCACTATTCAATCTTTAAGACTGTTCTCAATTGACGAAAAATGGAGTTGTTGCAAACTTTTGCTACAGGCTTGTTAATAGTTGATTATGGGGTAATACCCTGTAAAACTAACGATTAGCGCACTAAAAAATCACGAAATCCACTCCTAAACTCACAAAATGCTTTTAAATGCGATACCGTAATGGCAGCCGAGGCCGCGGTTTTCTTATGGCAATTGTATGCTTCTTCTTCTTCTTGTGTGGTGTCGCGAGAACACCTCGTGTAGATGGCGCTGATTGAAGATAGGGAACCGCAATGAAAACCGCGGCCCCGGCCGCCATTACGGTCTCACGTTTAAAAGCATTTTGTGAGTTTAGGAGTGGATTTCGTGATTGTTTGGTGCTCTAATCGTTATTTTTACAGGGTATTACCCCATTAACAACTATTAATAAGCCTGTAGCAAAAGTTTGTAACAGCTCCATTACAAAATACCTCAAAATGAAATATTAATGTTTTGAAGTGCATGAGCCTCAGAATGCCTGAGGAAACAAAACATACCCCAGGAAATTCAAATCAATTTTTACACAATTTTTTTTTTTCTAAATCTATTAAAATTTTCCATTTAATGAAAACCACGGACATAAAAAAAAAAACACATACATACATAAGACATAGAAAAAAGACATAGAAAAAAGCTTACAAATATTGAAACTTCACCAGTATTTTTCAATTTTAAGAGACACGATTATGAAGAAACTTTTTTCCCCATTGGTCGATTATTTTCTCTCAATTGAATCTATTTCCTCGAGCTACATACGTTTCATTTGCAAGCGGAAAATTGGGTTTCTCTTTGAGCAGATTTATTTCCGCTGATAACTTATCCACTTTAATGAATGCCGTAATTATACCACTACGCATTTCACTGCAGAACTAAAATAAAGGAGAATAGCCTATAGAAAATATGCATGCAAATTAATTTAAGATTCGTCCAACTCCATGTCGCTATAGGCCATGCCATGGTGTAGCAAACGCATTCTTGGTCAGAGTACTTTTCTTGCATCTCCTAAGAGGTATGCAGACTGCAATGACTGCACCGTGAACTATGCGCGCGCAGCTCATGATAGACAAGGCATTTTGCACAGAGCGGCGACCATCCCTCCCTCCCTCCACCCCCTCTCGCTCCTCACCCCTCACGTTTTTAATGTACCACTATGTACTTATTCTCTATCCCTTCCCCTCTTCCCACTCGTTCTTACCTATTCTACGAATAATTTGCATTTAACAGTGAAAACAGTCATAAGATTTCTGCGTGGTCTCAGCTTTTAATTTACGTCCCGCGTCGCACTTAAGAGAAAAACTTGCCCAGCTTTAAACCGGTGACAGGATTGCCAGTTTTCAGAATAAAGTGTATCCATGCAGTCCTATCTTTAAAGAATCATATTGTTCAGTATTCTCTGAGAAAGAATAGCATGCCTTAATTTTTTTTTTCAAATGGTTCAATTTTTTAATGTTAGGCGAGTCCAAAAAGGCACTAACGCTCAAACATTCCAATAAAACTGAACAACTTTGTTGATCGATGGTACTCACAAGTACCACCAGTTTTATACAGAATTTAATGGAAAATGCGAAAAATCAATACGCACATCAATTTACGTACATTGGAAATCCACGACTATATCACCCATAACAGTCCTGTTATGATATGCAATGCGGAGCTTACATGTTTATGAAAATCGAACGCACAGCGATGATTACTACTTAATATATATATAGATATACATATCGATATACATCCCTATATTCATTTATCTTATTCTATGAACGGAGCGTCGTTACAGTCCGAAAAACGGACGATACTGATTAACTGATTATTTACTGATTTTGTATACTCCTGGACAACAAAGGGTTAAATCCGACAACGCACGGTTCACAAGTCACAACCCGAGTAGAACGGCGGGCGCGGCGGCGGCGAATACTTTCATGCCGCAATGAAAAGAAATTTCCCACCCTTCCCTCCACCCTCCACCCACCACCCCTCGACCTCCCCCCCCCCCCCCCATCACGATCGCTGGCTCCTCCGATTGAATTCGACTGATCAGCAGCGAAAAGCGGTACGGGCGAACGATGCATATGCATTAAGATCCCTCGAACGGCCATAGCCATAGACATAGAGAGCGCTGACTACTCCTCATAGTGCTCGTCGCGAGGGAAGTATTCATTTTTTCTTCATAGATAGGTAGTTTCCCCCGCGCGTCCACGTATTGCCGACTCCCGCACATTAGGTCTGGATAGATTTTTGCAGGATATTGCGCTGCTTTTTTATCAGTCTCAGTAACACGCGAGAGTAATTTGATTTCGTATCTCTATCCATGGGCGGAAACAGGAATGAGGCTCTTGCAAACTTTTTGTTTGTTTGTTTGTTTTGTATTTTATTTGTTGTTCTAGTAAAAACCAGCGAAAATCACAAAAATCACATTCAGAATGTCTAAAATTCAGCAAGAAACTCACATAAATACGTCTTTCTTGCGTGTCTCCGCCACCAAGCCCGATTCTGAGAGCGAGTTTCGTGATTAGTGTATACTCGACGTCATTTTTACAGGTTTTTTATGGATCGACATGGATCAACTTTCAATCCCCTGTAGCAAAAGTTTGCAAGAGACCCATTCGTCATTCTCTCTTTCCGGTCGTTTGAATACACGTGCTAGAAAAAGATAGCAGATGGGAGAATCACATGTCTTCAGCCCCACCCGTCCTTGTCTTATCGCAAACAGCAATTCAGATGCGATTACTTTTTATTCAACCCCATTTTTCTTACTTCTGAATTAGAATCACTATGGATTAATTTTTACATATTGCTTCCTAGAAACCTTTCTCTTTCCCCAAGAGCTCGAATTTTTGAAAATTCTCAAACATTATCTCAATTTTAATCATCTATCAAACCGTTGCGCGTTGGCAAAATTTGGAACAAGAAGCTGAGGTTTATCACCTTAAATAGAGCCTAGCGGTGGTGGAGGAATGATTAAACACTATTTAGACTTCGTTCTCAATGGCTGAGTGGATTACCTCATCTTAGAACAGAGCTCCCGTTTTGTGAATAATTAATGACATTTTTCAATTCACCGGTGATTCCACCGGTTGAGAAACGATTACACAGTTCAGTTCAGTGTATGACTGCACTGCACGAAAATGCTCTGATTTGTAATATTTTCTCAATCGGTCGAATCGCCATTAAAAATATCCTCTAGTATTTTGAAGTTAGACGTCTTCTCCGGTTGAGAAAATATTATAGATGCGAGCAATTTCGTGCATTTCAGTCATGTTCTGAATTGAACTGTGTAATCTTTTCGCAAACGGTGGAATCATCGGTGAATTGAAACATGTCATTAATTATACGCAAAACGGCAGCTCTGTCTTTGAATAAGTTTTTTATTTGTTGCTCACCTGCAGCGCCATCTCAGTGATTTCTAGGAGCTTGGGGCAGTTGTATTTCTTTCATTTACTAGATGAACCAATAAGAGATCAATGGGTTAGAAGCAATATTTTCGTATTAGGCGTAAAGTACATATATTCTTGATTTTCATTTTTCCATGACGGTGCAAGATGTCCAGAAAATGCTTCACTTTGATCCACTGTATGTTGTTTGCATCTTTTTGCATCATGCATGACTCATAATTATTGCAGATTGCGCGGCTTTCATGCGCGGCGGCTTGTCTTTGATTTGATTTTCTTTCCTTGTTTTTTATCTTCTTCCCTCTTTTATTTTATGCAAACCGACCAAGATGCGTTCCCTATGACGCGATCTAAGTGAAAATTGTCTGTTTTTAAATGGTTTGGTTGTTTCTGCGTGACTTTAATTCTGAGGAGAATGAGGCACTCTCCACAACAACTTTTTCACTTACTAAACTTGAGCAACTCAAGCGAAATCACTGAAGATTTTTACAACACTTGAATCTCGTCTTTAAAATTTGTCCGCGGGATTTTTAGTTTAATTTAAAATATTTGTGATTTTAATTTGACGACGTGGCTTGTATAATACGATTAATTAAAAAATAAAAGAACAAGCCTGAAGCTGATGTGGCAATAGATCTGTGAAACATGATGTACATCAACCATAGGAGATATTGACGCCTGCCAGAAATGAGAAAGTTTAGAGGTCGTTTTAGAAGTGTAGGCGCAGTTAGACCGATAATCTTTGAAATTTTCCAACATTATTTCTCTTGTTACAAAATGGAAGTTAATAATGAGAATTAATTTGAGTGTTGGCTTTTCCTCGAGAAACACTTTAAAATCAAATGTTTAAAGTTGGAGGCAAGTTTTGTTTTGACATGAAGGAATGAAATTGAAAACAAGCCAAAGATAATGGATAATGCTCTAGTTGTGCATCATACACTTCCGGAACGAGCTCAAGTAAACTTTACCCGAGTATAGTAAACTTTACCAGATTTTAGGTAGAACAAAACACACCAGTTACCTCATTTTATCACAAGTTAAGTTACGTCTACCATACTTTCTGACAGGCGTGAAAATCTCATATATACCTATGCGCTCGTACGGTTGCGATCGTAAATCGTTCCTCTTTTTCAGTGTGATCAGTGCCGTATGGCGTGCAATTTGGCAACGTTGAACTTTCTTCATTTAAACTTATCACGAATATCGAGCTATTTGGTTTTCAGTGAGTGCCCTCGAGTTCGACTTATATCAAAGGTTTAAATAGACCAAAAGAAGTAAGAACGATGCCAAATTTCACGCTACGTCGCGCCACTGCGTGTGATGTGCAAGTAAATCAAGTATTAAGTAAAGCTTAGCACGCAGCACACGTCTACAATATAATTCGCTCAGAATTTTAGAGGAAATGAGCGATGATTCGGAACCTAATTCCTTAACATCAAACTTTGATCATATGATGGGTGGGAACCAATCATCACTTACTCTCTGCAAAGCGTTGCAAACCATACTTTGTAAGTGTGACTGGATATGACCGGTACCGTTTATAGCCAGGATGTTTTTTTTTGAAGGAGGCTGCAGGTTTTTTCCCTCCTCTCCCCCATCTTTTTCCTCTCATCGTCCCTTTTTCCCCCTTTTTCGGACATATTGGGGTGGGGAGGATGTAGACCTACCAGATCTCAATAGATGACCATACTTACATTGCCTTACAGCTGTACTTCCTCCAGAAGCGAAAGTTCTTTGCTCAAAAGCCCGCCTTATTGATATCGACACCACACTCAACAATTATTACTGCACCGTAAATCAGTTTAAAAGTTGTAATAAATCAATGTTTATCCGAGGTAAATCTTCCACATTTTCCTCGAAGTCTATAGCTGAATGAAGCGGCGATTATTTTCCGATTTTTTTTTTTTCATTTTAATTATAATCGGTCTTGCAATGAAAATAATAGCATACTATTTCACACAAAAAAAAAGAGATATAGAAACGAACTCTTGTATTTTATTTATTATTCCTTGTTTTAGTTCATTGTTCCACTGTGAATCGTTGCATGAGTAGATAAACAAAGCCCCGGGCATATCTGTCCGATAATTCGCTATGAAAAAAAAAAAAAAAAAAAAAAAAAAAAAAAACCCAGCTCCGCTTAAAAATTAACACCTAGCGGTTAGGCAAGAATACCTGAAGATCTCGAGCTGTAAAACCAATCATTTTGCTCCAGGTCGAATTCAGACGACTATAGATGGAAAGGTTTATTGGCTGCTACTGGGCTGGCTGGCTGGATGGCTGGCTGAATGCGATGTGAAGATATTATTCTGATGCTGCGCGGTGCAATAGACGTGCGCATGCAATGGCGGCATAAACAAAGTCCTGTATGCGTGCGGCCAACAGTAGCCGTCTACAATTAGTCTTCTGTCTAGTGCCAGGCTACCTCACCGCATCCGTGCAGCGCACTTTTTCAATTTTTTACGACAGAGGCATTAAATCTTTTGTTCGGATCCGCCCACTGAAATCGCAAGGATAGGTCTTGAACTCCTACGTGAGCCTAACGCCTGCCTTCGCGTTTTTCTCCTCACCGTTTTCTTTGTTTTCATTGTTATTTTTTTGATAATTTAAATTCGCAATGTATCGTTCTATGCGGGTCTTTCTTCATTATCCTTCCTCTCCCCCCGCTCGCTCCCCCCCCCCCCCCCACCCCCCGCTCTCACTATATCTGGTCAGCCGGTGTAACATACCGTTCGGATGGTTGAAAAGCTAGGCAAGATGGTAAATTTTAAGGGAGGGGTGCTCCACTGCTCCTGTTGATCCCAGTGGCGTAATCTTAAAATTTGTATGCGATTACATTGCTTAAAATATCGTCTGAGAGCGCCTGAATTTTCAAATTTTTCCGGGGGAGGACCCTCGGGCCCCCTCTCACTGGGGGTGTACCCAGAACCCCCAGTGTTTCCGCCGAAGATTCTTCAAGAACGAACGTGCGTGCTATATATTGCTGCAGTAAAGTTACAAAACAGATCCACTTCACCATCTTGTCTAGCCGTGTCTATTTTCAGTCATTCGGACGCTATACCTGCATCCTCAAATACAACGCAATGGTCGTAAATCAATAAAAGAGAAAATGTTTCGACAAGTTATAATTATCTATCCCTGCGATAGAGCGACTGTTGATAGTGTTGATCCTCTCAACTAATAATGAACGATTAGACCGCAAGGCGCACCCGATAAATTTTGAACTGTTCTGTTTTCTTGCCAACACCTCCCCCCCCCCCCGCCCCAAGCTTCTCCCTCTCATCTTCAAAGCAGCCGTTTTGCTTATAATTAATGACATTTTTCAATTCACCGATGATTCCATCGGTTGAGAAAGGATTACACAGTTCAGTTCAGAGTATGACTGCATACTGCACGAAAATGCTCTGATTTGTAAATTTTTCTCAATCGGTCGAAGCGCCGGTAAGTTATTAAAGTTTTTTGAAGTCATCGACAACTTCACCGGTTGAGAAAAAATTACAGATGCCAGTACTTTCGTCCATTACAGTCATACACTGAACTGAACTTTGTAATCTTTTCTCAAGCAGTGGAATCATCGGTAAATGTCATTAATTATACGCAAAAAGGCAGCTCTGCTCATCTTTTATAAAAGTATACGGGCCAGTGAAAGGGTACCGTGTAACGAATAGCTTGTGACAGTGAAATGGTGAATGAGAGGTTGCGTAAGATATTCGTTGGATCGCGGTATGGCTCAAACTTGACCATTTCAAATTGAAGTTCGATTTCATTTTTCACGCGCATTTTAATCCGCCGCTAATAATAATTACATTTTTCAGGACTAAACACTCTTTCTATTGCTCGTTAAGATATAATATATGGGCCAAACGGCAAGGATCAGGCTCTCAATCATTGTGCTGTCAGAAGTTATTACCTGCCTCTGCCAATCCATGCTTCTCGAGGAAAAGTAGCATAGGTCTACAATTATCATACAGCGTCTTCCATAAAATCTGATAACGAATATTATGAAAATTAGGAGCGGTTTCATAAAAAATGTTTCATAAAAGAAGAGCTGGTGGAAACGGTACAGGAATTTAGTCTTTCTTGGAAGAATGTGCAATGCAGAATGGCTTTTTGGCAGTGGTAGGCGGTGGCTCGTGTCAAGTGTCAAACATATTTTTCCTCTATTTGATTCCATGAATGTACACTGAAAAAAAAGAGAATTGGTTCTAATTAGTGAAATCTGCGCAATCAATCGTTGTAATTATCCAACATTTAGGCACATTAAATTGGTACTTGGTACCAATAAATTAGTACTGCTTACTAAATCAAAGTAGTACGGCACATCTATTTATACCCAATTTTATTTGTTGCACTTACCCAATATAATTGATACTAGTTATCATTTATTGGTTGGAGTACCTCATTTTTTGGGTAAGTATGACGAAGTAATTTGATTGCGCAAATTTCACTAATAATGAGTATAGGGCGAACCTTATTTTTTCCGAGTGTATAAACGAATTGATTCGATGGTGAATCATCTCAGAAATTGATTAAATAGCCAAATAGAATAATGGTTCTCATGTTAAAATATGCTAAAGAATGGTGGACACATTAATTCAAAGGTCTTGTCCTTAAGTTTGGAGGAATGATAATTTGGCTTAGCACATAACCACTTGGTGAAAACACAGTTCTAGAGTTATGGAGTTGTTGAAATGGAGGATCCCCTAAACTTGAGGAGCTGTTTCAGGAGCAGACATGACCACGTTTTTCACAAATATTTGTGACAAGAGCCACGAAAAAAACATGAACTCATTTCTTCAGGAGTAGGATCTACCTTTAGGAGTAGGACGGTAATGAATTACATCCCACGATGTTTGGAAAATATCAAGAGAGGGAAAAAGGAGAATACTCTCCTTCCTTTTTTTTCAAATACCTGCTGCCCGCTAGTGGCGAATCGTGAACCTCTAGGGAACGGCCGAAAATTTATGGCACACGCCATAGGGTCTCGAAGGTAAGTTGACTGCGTAGTTCAGAGGCGGATTCAAGAAGGCCTCACCTTTGGGTCTCGGGGAGACCATTGCAACGATGGCAGTGGTTGTAGGTTGTAACTAATTACGTATGCATATATTAAACAGAAACCCAGGCTACTTGAATTACCACTTGATTCTAACCATTGGGATAAAGATGTGGGGGGGGGGGGGGTTGAAACTCACGGCACACTGTTTGGATGTAAGTACGCCATGCCAGGCAACGGCTACCAGTATAAACTCCTCGGGCACTCTCCCTCCCTCTGTCAGGCACAGGCTTAGACTTGGGCATTTCTGACTCACAAACTTTGGCTGTATATGTATACTGTGTAGTGTAGTGTATAGTGTATTTGTATAAGCGGATACGCCAACTACTATTTTTCCCTCTCTTTTTTCTCATTCCTCTCCAAAACCATCAAGAGGCAATAAACAACTATAAGAACAACAACAAGTGGTGAACATGGTTCGCGATACTCACGCCTCGGTCATTAAGACCGCAGCTCACTTGGACCCTAGAGATTAGGGAAACTCAGGAAGGAAAAGGATGGAGAGAATAAAAAGAAGAAGAAGAAATAGAAAGAGAAAGAAAAAGAAAAAGAAAAGGAAAAAAAGAAGGAGAAAGAGAAAGAGAGAATAAAAAAAGAAGAAGAAATAAAAATAGAAAGAGAAAGAGAATGAGAGAGAGAAAGAGAAAGAGAAAGAGAAAAAGAAGAAGGAGAAAAAAAGAGAAAAGAGAAAGAGAAAGAGAAAGAGAAAGAGAAAGAGAAAGAGAAAGAGAAAGAGAAAGAGAAAGAGAAAGAGAAAGAGAAAGAGAAAGAGAAAGAGAAAGAGAAAAGAAAGAGAAAGAGAAAGAGAAAGAGAAAGAGAAAGAGAAAGAGAAAGAGAAAGAGAAAGAGAAAGAGAAAGAGGAGACGAGAAGGAGAGAATCACAGATCTAACAGTACTCCTTACCCTCTTTTTTGGCCAAACATTATTTTTATTTACGGGCAAAATGTGCGTTTGTAAAATAATTCGAGGATCACCACATGAGGAAATTTTGTGAGCTCTTGGATGGAAACATTAATTTTATGGCAAAATATTTTAATGAACCAACAATGCGTATAATTCCGAACGTAGCAGTTTGTTTGAGTCGCAAGAAAGTGCTTTCTAATGGAGAAATTTCCCCACGTTCTACTGAGAGCCTACCCTTTCTCTCTTTTACTTAACATTAAAGTACTGACTTTTAGAAAAGAGAATACAAATTTGTTGGATACTCGAACATACTATCAAATAAACAAAAAAAGCTCCCAGACAGTTGTTATATGAAAGTAAGTCTTTTGCTACAGAAAGTGATTGAAACCCAATTAATGCAGTGTTTTTCCCGTGGAAATCTGAAGTTTCCTTAGAGCACAATGATCATTGATCAATCGGATCTTTTCTGGCGGAGTTACGATGCACATATTGTCTATCCTCCTTTTTGAAGGCGCGAGATGAGTATCCTCAAGATTATAAACTCGGATTTTTGCGGGGCGGTCGACCCTCTGAAATTCGCTGTGTGCTCTCAATTGGCGTCATCTGTAGTAGTATACCGATGCCGATCCGAGATTCGACCCAGTATGTAAATATTACATTTACAACTTGCGATAGACATCGGTTTTCCGGACCACCCACTTCGCCGCAAGCCGTGCGCATCGCGCCGGCCGGCCGCAAATGCGCCCGACTCAGCCCAACTGTTACATGCAGTCTGCATGGAGGGCGCAGGCTTCAAATAGGGCTCGGGTGCGATGGAGATATGCTCACAATCTGTGTTGTCAAACAATTTGAATGTCTAATCGTATGTAAATTACCAGAATGATGCCGTAAAAAACAAAAACGCAATTAAGGGTGCACTCTACCCAAAAAAATAAATTTTCCTCATTTTTTTTGTTTTGTTTTTTTTGTTTTGTTTTGTTTTTTTTTTTAACTTTTCTAACTCAAGTTGATGTTCGTGAAAAGAATAAATAAATCATCTAGTTTGATATGATCTTAGACAGAATCTTAAGCCAATTTTCAATTTTTATTCCTTCGAAACAAAATGTGCCTGAAACTTTGACCTTTTGATTTAAAAGCGTTTCTTAATGAAAAGCCAACGATTAAAATTGATTTTCATCAATTTACATCATGTACTGTAGTATAATAAATTTTAATAATATATGGAAAAATTCCAAAAAATAATGGTCTAGGTATGCGTTTCCATATTTACATTACATTTTGTCATATTTGGTTTCCATGGCAACAATGTGCCCCCTCCTTAAAGATCACGAGTGACTGCTCTCGCTTGAGATTTCTTTCTCTCTATCTTTCTCTCCGTCAGATATTTCTTAGGACTATTCCATCCCCTCCTCCTGCAGGCCCGCGTCCTCATCATTCCTCGTCCCTTCCAATATAATTTACATTTTGATTGAACTGATAACCCGTTCAAAGCCCATTCTTCAAACTTCAGGTCTTCGATTTTGTTTCTCTCTCTCCTCAGGACTCATGCAAGGTGGATCTCTCCATATCCATTAAATACAGCTCAATCATGCTGCGAGGATTCAGTAGCTTGTATGCATAAGTTATGACTGCCAATCTGTTATTATTAATAATAATAATAAATAAGTAGCAGGAATCCATTCGACTGATGAAACCTCTTTTTTTATGCTCATTTTTTTTTTTTATTTTTTTTTTAACACAGCCTGAAATCTCTCCAAGGAACTCTTGACAGGACTAATGGGAAAAGAATTAGAAAAGGTTTGATGAGGAGAAGATGAAAAAGACACGTTAACCATTGGCTTCACGAGATATCGGATAAATGCCATGACCGCGGGACTTGTTGCTTAATTCGATCCGAGATTTGGCGCATGCTTCAGTAGATCTGAAAAAATGGCCGGATTGGTTTGAGAGTTGAGACTCCTTGCCCCCCGGCCTTTCAAGCATCATACGCATCTTAAACTCACCGAGAGCTCAGGATTTTTTTTATTTATCCCCCAAACTTCATATACTTAATTGAATGCCAAAAATATCGACATTCCCATCTCTCAGTTTCCTTCTGCGATTGAACTAAAAGGATTGTTCAGCTTTCAGCATACTTGATTCGGGCTATCAGAAGTATACAATACATTTTTTTTTCATTGTCCAAGTAAGGGGGAGAGGGGAATCTGAAGCTACAATATGATGCTCTGTTACAGAAGCCTTACAGAGCAATGATAGAGTATCGTCATTAAAAGAAACCTTAGAACGCACTTAATTTTTTAGAGGATACTAACATAAAACCCATAATACTGTCGTTACTCCCTTACTTAAAAGTTATGCGAAGGTTGTAAAAATTATACAGAAAAGTTCGCGACGGTGTGCTTTATACCCCAAAGTTTTTTCTCTCATTTAAAATATTTTTCTTGGAACTTTTATTACAGTTTTCAAGAATGATCATAATTATCTCTTTACAAAGCAGTTATTGCAAAAACTGGGCCTTGCATAAACATTAATAAAAAAAAAGAAGAAAAAAAAAGAAAAAAGAAAAAAACAGGTTCCAATATCGGTGAATTGCATCCCGTGTCGAAAAACCTCATATAAATATATAAATCTGATCATTTTTTGCGCTCTCGAGTCTCGACGACTGCCTCTTTCACAAGTTTTAAAAACTTCAGTCCAAGGCTCCCAGATTTTTAAGCATTGCACTGTGATCTGGGTTCGTCAAAAATTGGCCAAAAATCAGAAAAATAATTCCTCATCAATTTGTTAATTATAATCTTTCAAGACCCATTCTAATGGAATGAACACTTGTGACAAGTAATTTAAACCAAGAAATGTCACTGCTCAAAGTTTTAAACTAAGCTTATAAGGTCGAAAATGACTTTTGATGACTTCTTGTCAGTGGTATTCGGCCACTTTACTTCGACATCAGACCGAAGTGCAAGCTGTGGGAGTTTTGACGCCGCAGCGCGTATTTATAATTCCGCGAGACAAATTAGAATGAGACGGAGAAAGAGGGAGAGGGACAGAGGAATAATCGTTGTTGCAATTGCAGTGCCATGAATATTCAGAGCGACGACTCTCCGCGATAGTTGGAAAGGTTGAGTGAAAGAATAGCCAGTTTTCTTTGATGGACCAGAAACACCAGAGGACGATGATTTCATCCTGGATGGAGGGGGAGGGGCGGAGGGAAAGAAACAGAAAAAAAAAGGAAAGGTAAGGGAAAAATAATGCGATGGTAAATGTAAAGTTGGAAGTGGAGAGGTGTATATGTGGGAGAGAAAAAAGTGGGGGGGAGGGGGTTGCGGTCATGCGACTGAACAAGTTTGAACCGGTCGAAGCCTCGTGGCGACTGTCTGCTTTTTTACTCTTAATACCCCATCTCCCATCCCCCCTTTTATCCATCCCCCCCCCCCCCCACTATCGTCCCATCCTATCCCATTTTATCTCATCTCCTCCTCCGAACGGACGGATGGCTTGCTCCGGCTCCGACCTGTGGCACAGGTACCTGCACTCTGCACTCTGCATTAAACATCAAGAGTTATCGAGAGAGATAGGGTGGGAGAGGAAGAGAGAGAGAGAGAGAGAGAGAGAGAGAGAGAGAGAGAGAGAGAGAGAGAGAGAAAGAGAGAGAGAGAGAGAGAGAGGAGGGGAGAGAAAGAGAGATTCAGGGAGAGGGGGTCACACCCCATCCCCGTCCTTAAGGGGACCATCTTTCTCCCAAAACCAACCTTGTGGGTTATTATGGACTTGTGAGGTACTTTTTCTCAACTCCATAAGGGGGAAAAACTCAAAATAAAAGCTTTTAAAGTTAGGTTAAGTTCGGCTAGGCTAGGTTAATTTTAAATTAATATGGGGTCTTATGGAGAAACCCCACAAGGACGGAGGAAAGAGAACGGGAGGGAGAGAGAGAGGAAGTGAGAAGGAGAAAGAGAAACAGAAAGAGAACGAGAGAGAGGGAGAGGGAGAGTAAGTGAACCGTAAAGCCGCGGGGCATCATGAACAAATGTACCAGAAAGAGTTAATCTCGTATATTCATGCACAAGGCACAATCTGCAACCGGCTACCGGTAGCCGCGTCCGCGGACGACGGGGGATGGAGGGGGACAGGGCAGGGGCAGGGGCAGTGGCATTGGCACCAGGAGCCCTGCGAACCATGCATTATGTCCATTACCGCATTGACCATGATCATTTATCCTGACGTGACGACCAAGAAGAAACCAAGAAAGCTCCCAGATTCGTTACATGTGCCTAAACCCAAAACATCGCTGGGAAGAAACTTATGATTGCCACAATTTACCGTACTTGATGTGGTTACAAGACTTTTCGTCCTGTTTTTTTCGTCCACTTTTTTTCTGTCCATTCTTTTTTGTCCACGACATTTTGTCCTGGATAATTTGTCCTTTCAATTTTCGTCCCGTAGCACAATTCGTCCACCCATTATTTTTGTCCTCGACTGTAACGTCCATGAGTTTTTAGTCCAATTATTTTTAGGTCCAGAGTATGTCTTTTGTCCTGTGATTTTAGTCCAATGTTTTTTGTCCTTAAAAAAAAGTTTGGTTCGTCCAATACAAATGTATGTTCGTTTTCGTTCGTTTACAGGTAAAAGTTGTGTCTTTATTTCAATACCAGAGAACGCATTCAATTAGATTCTACCATAATTATAATATAGAGTTTACATGGGTTAAAATTTACATAAGTTTAAATGGATTAAATGCAACCGTTGCCAGATGCCAGGCACCATCACGAAAGAATATAAATCAAGTTAACCGCGTTGGTTTACCTTAAAAGTCTATTAAACCTCTGAGAAACCTCTTCTGAAGGGAAGATTCTGTCGAAAGTAGATCCTATATGTTGCTATATAGCGACGAAGCTCAAAAAAAACTTTTCTTTTCACTTTTTTTTTCTGGGCATTGCATTTTCTCAAAAGATAAATTAATAAAACACCTATAGTAATAATACAATATTAATTTGCTTTTGGTGGAATTCTACTTCTTCATTTTATTTCACCTGTAAACTAACGAAAAGGAGCATTGGACGAAACCAACTTTTTTTAAGGACATACAAAAATTGAACTAAAATTACAGGACAAAAGACATACTTTGGACAAAAAAATAATTGAACTAAAAACTCATGGACGTTGCAGTTGAGGACAAAAATAATAAAAGGACCAATTGTTCTACTGGACGAAATTTGATTGGACGAATTATCAACGACCAATTTTCATAGGACGAAAAAAAGTGGACAAAAAATCGAGCGGACGAAAAAAACAGGACGAAACGTCTGTTAACCCTTGAGGTTGATTGTTTCCCCGAGCAAGAAGTATGGTAAATTCTACGGGACGTATGTCTAAACTAAAACTCAGGTTAGAGATAAGCCTGCTTCGATTTCCCGATGATTAATAATCTGTCCTTCTTTTTTGTGCAGCTACCCACTGAACTAACACTTTTTTACTGTTTTTTTAACATATTGAAAGGAAATACTATTTTTCAAAGAAAACTCTGCATCGATCAATTTTCTGAGGATGTTTGGTGCTCCAATTTGCCAGTTTCGATATCATCTCATTGCCTAAGAATAATAGTATACTTTTGTCGATAGTAAGATTTTAAAATACGCATTTACTCCGAACTCAGATTTAAATACCGTAAAATGGTATAAGAAATTCAGTTTATTTGAGAGAAGTTAAATTATCTCAGCCTCCGAAGGAAGTAAAGCACAGTGGAATAAAGTTAAAGCGAAAATCAGGGAAAGATTAAAAAAAAAAATAATAATAATAAATAGATAGGTACAGAAACATGGTAGGACAAATACAATAAAAACCAATTTGTGTCTACATATTTATTCTCTTTTCAGACACATGGACAAATAGGTCTCTTTCAGCCGGACAAGAACATGAGCAGTAATACTGTGAGAGGACACAGCCAGCCGTAGCCAGGAATTTATGTCACTCTATCTTTCGCCCATTTGATCACGTGTGCTAGAAAAGGATGGTGGCTTCAGCGTCTGTTTCTATCCTTTCCTAACACACGTAGTCAAATGGACACGGAGAGAGAAAGACGAATTGCTGTAGCTATACGGCAACGTAAGACTGTGAGAGAATATGCATTTATTCAATTTACTTGCATTTTATATCTCTCCGTATAGAAACCCACAAGAATTGTATCTCCTTACACCCCCACACAAATCCGAGAGGTGGACATTGGACAGACTAGAAACTGCATGGACATGATGGTACGTATGATGGTCCTCAGCGACCCGCTTCTCCTTATTCCCTCCCAAACTCCCTTGCTCTCAACCACGCCCCCTATTCGCGAGAATAAATTATTAAAATAATAAAAAGAGATGAATGGTGTACATTGCATTGCGAGCATAAATTATGCAAGGTTACGATCGGTAATTATTTCGATCTTCTCTTTATTTATGGATCTTGTCCGCCTCTTCCTTCTTCCTCCTCCCCTCCCCCTCCCCTCCCCCTCCCCTCACCCTTCTCCCTATCTTCTTTCTACCCCCCCCCACCCATCACTGTCTGGAATCATGTAAGCGCGATTTAACTTTAATGCGTGAGGCCTCATAATCCATATACTTTCTTTTGTCATTATTTGTGTAAAAAGTATTTTGTCATGCTTACCCGTACGGCGTACGTGATACTCGCGTAACAACAAATTGGAAAAATCAAACACAATCGAATGAGCTGGAGATATTTTTCATATACGTTGGCTCTATGTAATTTCATAGGAGATTTTCTTAGAATTTTGCGGAGTTTTGAAGGAGTCTTAAATATTTCTGGTTAGTTGTACAGGAAATGTTTCGTCAAAACATCCTTCATGAACTCTGAAGGCATTCGTTGAAAAAAACAAAAAACAAAACAAAAATCAGAAATTTCGTCCCGCAGGTTTGAATGAATATATTGAAGAATTTCAGGTGTTGCTTAGAATATTGTCCATGATTTATATTACCTTTCAAAAATTCGACGGATAAATGACGTTAGTTCACCCCTGCTTTTAAAGTAGGCCTCCTTTGCGACGTAACTGTCCGCGAAAAACACCAAGCATCATTGTTATTTTTAACTTAATTGTAATGTACTTCAGTGATTTTTCTCATCAATTTCATTTAAAGTGCGGTTCTTCTTGGCTGTGGGGACGCTAATCTCAAAAATGATATAGTTTTCTACCTTACTCGCCCCGATTTTACGCATATTCTATTTTTTTTTTTTTGCATTTTTTGCGATAAAGGCAAGGTATATGGAAGAACAGGTATGGACAGGAGGCGGGGTTTAAGGGGCTTTCGAGTTTTCCCACCAAATGATGACGACACGCTTGCTTTGGCGATGACGTAGCCGTCACCTACTGCAGTAACGAGAGATGGGGATCACGGGAAAGTGAGTGAGATAGTTTGAAACGGTAGGCGAATTTTATCGCGACCGTCTAGAACATCTGTGACGTTGCCGTCATCTACTGAGATAGGCTCCGCCTCCTGTCCATACCTGTTCTTCCATATACCTTGCGATAAAGGTAAACTTGTGGAAAAACGAGGATATTTCGATCAAAACTAAGGCCAAATTCGAGCTTAGCAGGTGAATTCTCTCCAGATAACTTGTAAAACACGCAAATGTAGGTCTAATCAATAGAAAACCCCTATTTTTGTATTTATAGGGACCCTTGTTTGGTGCTCACTGGGGGCGGTCACATATGTCGTTACAAAAATCCTGCTTTTAATAAATTTTGAAGAATTTTGGTTGCATTTTAAATTCTTTTCAATTATCTGACTCATGCTACAACTGGCAACCTTGAATTAGGCTCAAAATTAGTTTCGGTGATTTCTCACGGGAATCGCAGATCAGAGTTGGTATAAATGTAGATATAGGCAGACTGCACGCTGCAGACAAGTCGCTGCCAAAATGTTAACGAACTCGAGAAAGTGGGAGGAGGCTCATCGGGAAGTGTGATGCGGGTGACCAGGAGGGGGGTGTGAAGGAGGGGGGGGAGGGAAAGAGGTGCTGAAAATATGAAAATATGTATGCATTAAAGGGGGAAAGAAGAAGATGAAGATGAAGATGAAGATGAATAACAAGAAATGTGATTGGATGTCCTCATGCACTCTATGCTTGAGTGCGACTTGTTTGGTGTGCTATTGATGCTGATATAAGAGATATAGGAATAACGCTCAGTCGAGACGAGGAGGGATCCCAAAATTGGAAATGTGTTTGATAAAATCAGTTTATTGGGGGACAACATTTGGTTGCTAAGAAGGTTGTTCGAGTGAGGGAAGAGGTAATAAGGAAAGAAAGGAAACAAGTGGAGGCCGAATGTTGATAAAGCAGCCGCACCTCACAAGATGAATGATGCAACCAAAACTTCGGACTATCAAGGTGGCCTCCAAACGCAAGTGAGGTACAAAGGTACACTATACAGGCAGAGTATAGTGCACTACCTCGAAACGATCCATTGAAAAAATGATTTCCTAATAAATTCTGGTAATATTACCAAAGGCACAACGTGCGATATTATGTGAACCAGGAAGACTCTAGTGCTTTTACAATAAAGTTATAGTGTTTGCTATCAGAGTATGGGCACACACCTTACCAGTAAGCCCTCAAAAGTTTCAAAAACTATATGGTACCAAAAAGCTACAAACACTAGAATTCTAACAGTATAACATCCCTTACTTGGATCACATACTCTTGTGCCTCGGGGAATCTTTTTTATCAGTGTATTTTAAACTGGTTTACATGGACCAAATTCAGCAAAGCCAATGCAGTTTATTTTGAAACCACGTCCGAAAGCCGTCACCCAGTAATTGCATGCCCGAAGGTTCTTCAAGACATTGATGATGGAGGTAATATCTGTTTTTTTCTCATGCGTGTGTCATCCCGTGATGTTTTGAAAAATTGTATCTCCATGTTTCGAAGTTTCATAAATCCATGGATATTGGATACGTCGATTTGTATTTATCACACATCCTCACATCCTCATGTGCGATTTACATAAGGCTGATGAGACATTTATAGTAGATGAGAAACTGGAACTGGAGTGAGCCGGCGAAGGAAATGAAAAGGAATCAACACGAGTTAAAATAAACCTATGCGAAGGCGACAATTCTGGCGACACGTAAAAGCGAAACTACTGACGATTTGCTTAACGAACCTTAATATTGAAAGGGAAAAAAACCAAACCGTTTTCTATCTAATGGTTCTTAATATTTAAAAATAAAAACAAGAACATATTTAATTTAATGATGTAGATTGACTCTGCAAATCAGATCTCACAGAAATCCGTGGGAGTGCAATCAACGTAGCACACTTAATCACGCGTCGACTGGTAAACCAATCAGACTCCAGTTTAATTCCCTTTTTCGCTTTGAAGCAATCTCCAGACGAAGGAACCTTAAAAGAAGGGAAACGCTCTTTCGTATAATTCAATAGTATATCTTAAAGTGGGAATCCCTCCGAAGAGCTCATCTCGTGTTTATAAAGTCTTGTACTGGAAACCGCTTAAATTATCTTGCAAATGAGATACTAGACATGGACATTTCTTGAGAAAAAAAAATGTGTTTTCCTATTAGCTTGTTTAAATTAGTTGACGTTCTGAATATTATCAATAAAACCGCAAGAAGAGAGAAACAGAGCTTTAATCTGTTTAAAGGACTCTAACTCATGAATTACTGATTCTCAGGAGCAATTAATATCTAAAATATTGATATTATAAAATAGAACAATTTTGCCCTTCATGTATATGTCGTTTGACTCAATCCGGTCTTTTAGGTCCGGTTTTAGATATTATTTCAATGGAAGCGACATCAAAATCAGTCCAGCCAATCAGCAAACTGAAATATTAACGCGGAATTTCCATACGGCGGAGCATTTACCCTCACGGAAGTCGTGGATTCTCTTCGTCGGACGCAAAATACAGTTCCGAAACGCTGATTTTCCTCGTGAGATTTATTCTTACAGCAAAGTAGGGTTGAATAATTGGATTTCGGAAAAAGTAAGAAGAAAATGAGGTCTTAAAAAAAACCTTAATTTTCTGAATTTGCCTTGTACGTAATAAATACTTCTTGACCAATGGTGTATCGTTTCATATAGTGTTACGGATATAGTTACGTGATAAAAATCAGCGGCAGCTCTTGAAATGTGGCAACAACGGATCCTTTCCAATTAAACCTATGTATGCCAAAGTATCGATTTATTAGGGGTTGTTACGTTCACTTTATGGTTAAAACTTGAGACAAATTAAAAAATGTTTCTTTAAGATGAAAAAATTAAATTTCGTTTTTATTTCTACACGCGTTACGTGAGTCCCTTTTCCTCTTTTCCCTAATCTAGCACATCGCGCCACCCGACGAGTTTTAAGATGTAAAACGACTAACCCGATCACCGAGAATTGTCTCAAAATCCAATTCATTGTTATCAAAGAGTTATTTGTAAAAGAGTTTTGATTGGTTAAAGGGTCGCGTGGTGTGATGTGCTACATTTTACTGCCAACTGTCATATCATCTAGCTTTCGCTGATGAAACGGCAGTTGAACAGATAAAATACAAAGTAGACAAAAAAGAAAGGAAATTAAAAATACAAAATGACAAAATGTGCTGTATGCAACAGGGTTCAAAAAATCGATATTTTTGAGTCGGTTTAAATGGCAATATACAAGTATCGTTTCACAACTTTACGAGCCACCATTGAAAAAAATAATCCCCAAACTCAGCCTATGATTCAGCTGCCTATGTCGAAACCAACTGCTATTGACTGTTTTATTGTGAAGTGGAAAATTCAACATTGACCAATCAGAGATGTAGATTTCACGTTTGAAGAAAAGCATCTAAGCTATTCAAATCCTGGATTTTAAATTTCCATCATCGTCACTACCGTCAGTCTACAAGCATTGAAAAATCTCAAGTTTGTTAAGTGAGGGCAATATACGGACGCGCCGCGCCGTGATGGCATGCCGCGATAGTAGTGTAGCGTGCAAGATACATATACATAGATGAACAAGTCTGGAGACTTGAACGGTGGGTTAGTAAAAAAGTCGAAACAGTAGCTGCTCAGTGCTTATGTGTGTGTAGATTAGTTAGTTAACATAACGAGCACGTGCAGAAAGAAGACTTGCAGACTTGATAGTTGAATACAGGCTATATTATACAGCTCTCCAGGTACTCAGAGATGCAGGCAAATATGTACGAACGTGAGAAAACGGGTGTTAATACTTTCTGCTCGCTGCGTTGAGTCGTGCCGCGCTCAGACTCTGATCGATCTATATTTATTGGTTTTTAATCAACGCAAACCTGGTTAGGAATAATTTTTCTGAATCAATAAATATGGCTGTTGCAAGTTTTGTTCTACAAATGAATGAACTATTAGTTCTGCGATAAAATCCAACGAAAGAAAGATGGTGGCACTCATGACCGTATAACCAGGATTTTTTTTTTTCGGGAAAGGCTGCAGATTCAGAATTTTTTAGGGTGGCTGCAGGTCTTTTCCCTCTCTTTTTCTCCTCTTTTTCCTTTCTTTTCTCTGCACCTCTCCCTTTTTTTCTCTCACTTTTCTGACGATTCAGGGGGGGGGGGAGTAGAGGGGCTACGGTCATGGTGGCTTTAAAACTTTGAAATTCTCTTACAATTTCAGTAAAAGCTCTTGAAGATACGACGTTTGAAGTGAAACAAGATAGTATATCTTGCACCCATTGACGGAGTTGCCATCTATAGGCCAACATTCTATGTTTTTTCATACATGTATTTTTCAGTGGCATGGCTAGGGTTCAATTTGGCAACGTTTTTGTGTCCATTTAAAACCATGACCAAAGATTGAACTGCTTGGTGAACCCTTTCGAGTTCAACCTCTTTACATGAGTTTAAATGGGAAAAAAATTCAACGTTGCCAAGTTTGATTCAATGAGTGCGGCAATACTCACAATGTGTTTCAGAATTCCTTGACAAGCATAGTTTGCCAATCTTGGAAATTATTGGATAAGACTGGCGCACTGGCTGAATGGAAGGTTACCACCAGCTCCTCTATAGTGTCCATCGAAAATTTGACCTCTGTAACCAAGTAATAATCCCTCCTCTAAATTCGATAAAACTAAAGGCTGCTCGGAATAAGGGTTTAGCTTATCAAATATAGTGGGGAAATACTTAAAGTTACAATTATATACGTTTCGATTAACACTTTAAAGAATAAAGATACTCTTATACAATGATTCAAAAGATCAGCCCGCAGGTTTGTAAAAATTTCCGGAAAGTTTCTTTTTTTTATTCGTATACAAAGCCCCTCTAGAGGGTGGGAAGGAGAAGCATCAAAGTCTTATGCTAAAGTAGAATTTTTGAACGATGGTCACGTATTTTTGCGATGCCATTGTAAAAGCTGTAAAGTTTTAAGATTTCGAGTACATTCAACGATTTTTAAAAAAATTGAAGGCCCTCTTACACATTTGATTTTTGTTAAAATCCTTGAAAATTCACGCTGAAACAAAGTGTGTTTTCTTGCTGCACCCGTTGTTTAGATTCATTCAAAGATGATCAAAGTCAAAAATCATATCATCGTGGAAAATTGTGAATAGCTTCTGCGAATCACTTTTGTATTAGGTGCAGACACTGTATCACAATAGTGCAAATATATCTTTGAAACCGTTCGGTTTTTTCAATTTAGTGAATAGAGTCTCTGCTCTCCTCCGACTTACAACACTGTTGAGTATTTTCGACTCCTCATAACACTGTGGCTGACACTTGAGTTCATAAATTAGAAGAATCGCATTGTGTTATATAGACTCTAACTGACTTGAATGTGGCTCACACAAGACCGCTTCGCCGTGAATGCAGTGCGAACTCCTATGATGTATTTGGAAAGTATTTATTTACATTCGGTTTCACCCAAAAGGTGAATGGAATATCCATCTTTTCTCACTTTTCATTGAAAGAAAGATGAAGTCTCTCTTTCAGAAAACCGTTGGAATTCCACGGATGACTTCTTAGTTTTGGTTGAAAGAGTTCTGATATTGCTAAAAATTGACTGCACCGTTGCTCCAGTAGGTATATTATGCTATTGCAAAAACTGAAGGTGGGCTAAAAGGTGAGAAGAATAAATGGGATAGATAGAGATAGAAATAAAGGGGAAGAATAAAGGAAAGCCTTTGAGGCTTTCCATTTTTTTTAATCTATTTGACCTTCTTAATAGTAAAATCGTCGAAAACGTTAACACTCAATCAAGATGGTCTCGTAGGCGAAAGAGCGAGTGTCTTGAAATCTACAAAATTTTTAAGCCATATGTATTGACTTCAAATTGTTCATGTTGGTTGATATTGTTGGAAAATCCAACCGCGTCAAATTATTTCGAATATGAAATTTTTTAGATACCTCACCTCACACAAATCCCTCTCAAAGAAATGTTGACATATTTTTTCTGTGTTTATCAAATTTCTTTTAAACCTAATTAGAAAAATATGAAGCTAATAATTTGTATCAAGACACCCTGTATTGTGCATAAGATCTGTATCTATTTAATATAAATATTTCACTTTGAAAAAGTCGCTTTACTTATTAAATAGCAATGATCGTGTTTCCGGAAAAGCGCTCTTTCATTTCATATTATATTCTTCAATTTTGTTCTTTCATTGCACCAGAAACTCTTCAATATTTAATTTGGTTCCTCCGCAGTGGCGTAGCATGAAATTTTGCAACGTTGCAGTTTGTCCATTTGAACCCATAAAAAATATCGAACCGGTGGGGGTTTGGTGAGCACCTTCACATTCGACTTTTACGTGAACATAGTACAACGTTGCCAAATTGCACAGATTTTCGCTTCATATTTGATATCGGAGTTGTTGCAAACTTTTGCTACAGCATTATGCAGTGGCGTGCGTCGCTTGCAATATGGCAACACTTCAATTCGTCCATTTAAACCCATGCAAAATATCGATTCGAGGGAGTTCACTGTGCATCTCCAATAGCTTGACCATTTACATACTTTTAAACGGAGAGAGTGCAGCGATGCCAGATTGCACGCGACGCCACCAGCATTATGGAAGGTCGATTCTTACATAAAATCAATTGACAAAAACGTTGAGAGCAACAGAAAATTCCAAAATCCCCTCATAAACACTCAACAATCACGTTTTACAAAATTCAGAGATGGCGGTCAAAGGAGTGGGTTACGATGCGATGGTGGAGTCCCGCACTGAAAAAAAAAAAATTGATTCACGCTACTAATTATTGTAACCATAAACCAATAATAATAACAAATAATTGGAAACTGCTTTGTGAAAACTCCTCTATTAATAATAAGTAGGGCGAATCAGTTCTTTTTTTTCAGTGCGTATATCTTTTTTGAAACAACAGAACGTCCATAAAATTATTAATATCAGGGTTTATTTTACAATTGCAGTATATTAGATGCGTACTGAGATATTCCATGCTCAAGTCTGATGTATATACTTTAAACGTGCAGGGTGCACAGACTGATGCAAGATAAGAGAAATATTGCCAAGCAAAACTGCACGGGGATTGGTCGGGCGGAGATGAAAAAATATATGACACATTTAGAATTCATTTTGCGAAGACATTGTTATAATTTTAAAATTGGACACGCCTTGTTGCCAAGAAGATTTATTTATGACGAGTGAGTGACAAGGGGTGCCAATAATGCTTGTATGCGCGGGCTCTATTTAAGTGCACTCGGCGTTGCCAAATCTCATCCTTTTGCTGCGGCTTTGAAAATAATTTATTCCTTGCTATTTTTGAAATCATTCAGTCTGAGCAAAACATCTTGAACTCGTACTTTTTAAGCTAAGTAGAGAGCAGAGTTTGACAAATGGGGCATAGTACTCGAGTCCCACGAGTCCAAGTATTCGGGATTCATACGCAGTTATTGAATAGTTAACTCAACAGTCAACAGCAAATCAGAAAGGAGTTTCAACGAATCAAGGATCACTGGTTCAATTCAATTCACATATCAAGTTCAATTTATTATTTAAAGCATGCGGTCATCCTAGATTCGTTAAAAACTTACTCTGATATAATTTGGAACAATTGTAAAACGAGGCGGAAGGGGGACTGCATGTAAGTACAAGGAGACAACAAAATATGTCAGAGAACTCCATGGAAATAGGCTACCCGCAATATTTATCTGAATCAATTTAACCCTTTAACAACCACTTTACGAAAAAATATCAATGTTAATACGCTCGAATTAAGTGGTTAGTTAACTATTCCTACACCACGGTACTGATTTTGCACACACAATTAATTGAAGGCGCTTGAGGTAATCAGAGGTTAAAATACAACTAAAAAATTTACGAATCCTGAATACTGTGTGGGATTCGTGGTATTCGAATACTACCCTGCTTCCCCAACTCTGATATATAAGTTGAGTTTTTTTATTATCATTTACCATGCATTATGGAATTGAATTTCGGTTTCGCCATCTCCTCTTTTGACAAATTTGATGGGCAACGGCTCATATGACGTTAAAACTATAGGCTTTTTCTAATATCATATCTCAAGCCCTCAAATTATTAGAACTAGGTTATGTGCTGAGACGAACATTTTTCATGCTCAATTGAAGAGATTGAGCGATACAACGAAGAGGTGTTTTTTGCTTGATCAAATTCAAGAAAATTTGAAAATGATTGCGAGAGGGGGGGGGGTTATTAAAAAATAAAGTAATAGTAAGTTAAAAACGGGGTATGGATTTGAGTCAACTTATAAAATGCCAACGTGTTTTTCGACGGTCGTGAAGTGTAATTTTCTAATGACACCTTCCCCTCCCCCTCCCCCTCCTCTTTCCCACTCTCCCTTCCAACCCCAAAATATGTACTTCTAAGAGATTGTGTAAAATGTTAAGAGATTCCGTTAGCGTCTGAGGTATCTCAAGCCTCAAATGCAGACTGGTTATCCGCTCTGTTGGATCGCGGACTCGGACGCCTATCACGCTCTATGTGAAAGTGAAAGTAAAGCTAACAGCCTCGCCCAACATCGCCGATTGATCTGCAGCTTATATTTAAAGTTTGTGTAGCTACTCTACATCTCCTCTGGTAGCTCAGTTGGTAGAGCGGTGGACTGTAGTGGTACAAAATAGTAATCCATAGGTCGCTGGTTCAAATCCGGCCCGGAGGACGAACTTTTAGTATTTTTTTTTTTTTTTTTTTTTTTTTTTCACCAGAAACTTTTCTCTTGAATGTATTTTCTTTGCAAATTTTTTCGTACGTCAAGGATTCTACGTTAATTTCACCGACTTATTTTCAACTTCACATTCTAATTTTAAGTTTTTAGTTGTGAGTACCGAAATTTAGTCAGGAGTACCGAAGTCTCCAGAGTAGCGACGGGATTTGGGCTTATAGAGTGTTGGCCATAACTTGCCACAGTCTTCAGTGCTCATTTCTAAAGTTCGGTGCACACAACTATTTCACAACCGAAAACTTCGGCGTTCCATTTGAACCGGGCTTCAGTCCATGATACCTGATGAGCTTAATAATTTTGATGCCATCGATGTCCAGAAGACATCGAAAAATAAGTTGCATTTTTTTATTTGAAGTTTATCATGATCCACAAGATCATTCGCGAAAATAAGCTTACAATATTGTCAAGCCAGCTGAAGTTCACAGATTTACAAATCTTCGGAAGTTGGGTTAGGTCGATGAAATATAACATCAATCTGGCAACGTTACAGAACTGCAGGGTAGTAGGCAGCTACGTCGATGTCGTTGAAGATTAGTGACTGGTTGACTGGTGAGTAATATAATAACAATACACGTCAACCGCAACTCTGTTCGACGAATATTTTATTACGGCCAGAGCCGTAACATATACACATGCGCAGTTCAGGAACATACATTCACATTGAATACGCCCACAGTCTCCCACTCATGTATATACACTCAAACACAAAACTCCGTCTCTGTGTCGTTACCACTTTGATGCTAGTTTGGACGAAAATTCTGTTAAAGGAAGCTAAGATTCCTACAGTACAAATCGGAAAATTTTAAATGTAAACGATTTCATCTCATTTTGAATATTTGTTTAAGGATTGAGAGTCAGGAACATTAATTGGTTCGTATGAAAAGAAAGAGTGGGAAGTGTTTTAATTTTGGCTTTAAAACTTTGAGACCTGAAAATAGTTTTTGCTCTGAAAAGATTTTTTGTCATCATTGCTGATCCAGCCGTAGTTTTCTCATCTAAAATTAAGTGCATGTCTCGTTTTTTCTTTATCCCATATGAATCTATGCTATTTAGATGTCACCTATAAGGTACACTGGGTCTCATAGGGTTAACTCTTTTATTCAGACGTATCTGATTCTAATTCACAGCAGCGCAGTCAAGGCAAGAAGAATGGTCCATTAGGATTGAACCCTCTTTCCTAATTGTTTGAAGTACCAATATGAAGTTTAAAATAAGAGTGCTAATAAGACCGGTTTTCGTCCCCGTCCTTTTGTAACTTTTTCATCTACCTCCATCGTCAAAAAAAGCATGAGAATGTTAGCGCAAACCACACGTTGATGTTTTTTTTTCTGTATTCAATGTATCGATCGTCAAAGTTCGATAAAGACCACTTTCCAAAAAAATGTAACTTGCCTTCATATGATCCTCATTCAAAAAGTTGTGGGCAGAAAATTTTTCACGAAACAAGTTGTGTCTAAGATTTGGTCTAAAATTAGTTTTTCGAGCCCCGAACATTTTATTGATTTTTCAAAATTTAATCACCAATTCTCTCGGGATGCGGCCTACTTTGATCGAAAAATGAACCTATCATATCGTTAATTAGTGCCATTAAGTGGGCACTGCGCTCAAAGCCTTTAGTTGATGGTCTGTATTCGTATCTGGGCGATACCTATTATTTAAGAACTTCTTAACCCTTCACTGCACCATGTACATGTAGTGTAACACCGGTGTCACATGATGTGAAAAGACCTATATCAGACATTGTAATGTATATTTTGACTTATTTTCAAATTGTATCACCGGTGTCTCATTAGGTATAAGAAAACATAAAAACGGGCTCAAATATTTTTCAATAGACTTCCAGCACTCATTATATAATGCATGTAGTAATGGAATTCATGATAGGGGGAATTTTCCCCGTATCCAATTCAACCCCAATTTCATTATTTTTACCAAGCTTTTGGCAAAAATTCCAATCAAACTATTTTTTTTATTTATTTATTTTTTTTTTGTTAAAAAGTTTGATTTTTTTATCTCTTTTCCCATTTTTTATGGTGTTATAGCACATGTAAAATACGATTAAAAAATATAAAAATAAGAGTTTTCACCGAAAACCTGTCCAATTACTAAGGGTGCCATGTAAAGCAAGCTTCTTCCAATTTTGTTTTGATGCTTACAAGAAACGCATGTATTCAATGATACAGTGGTTTAATACAGATCAAATGGCAGCGGAGAGAGGTGGGCATCTTAAGGTTGCGGCAGTGAGATTTTTTTCGTGTCGCGTTGTGTCTTTTGTGGATACCACCAATACATAAATTGTATTGGAGACCCTGCTTTTTTTTTTTTTTTTTTTTTTTTTGCTATTTTTCCCATTTATTTGACCGTACCTGAATTGAGCAATCCATTTTTGGTTGAAAAAGAAAAAAATCTCATGCAGTGAAGGACTAAATTACAGCCGTTATAATAGTATTTGAGTCCTTTGAGGAACTAAAAAAACGTTGCTCCCTTCCGTAATGTGTGGTAGCAAAAGTCATTCACCTGCAGTTGTAAAAGAACGAGCAGGTATGTACTTAATACTTATAGGTATAGGTAGTGCGTACTGTGTACCTAGAGCTCTTTTGAAACTCGTGAGTGGCAGATTCAAGTTCGGGAGCACGAGGCAACGGATGGATGAATAGCCCGCGAAGTCGCGACCTTCTTCTATTCGCGGGAGCTGTTCTGGAGTCGGAGCACAGTGGTCTGAGATCGAAAAAAAGTGGCCAAAAACCAGTGAAAAAGAGTCATTGAAAAATCCTCCTTCTCGACCTTTTCTGCTTAACCCTTCACTGCATGAAGTTCCACCGGTGGAACAAATTCTTCAAACGCTTATATAAAATACAGGTTTTGAGATATGCCTTTGGCGCATGGTGGGTCAACGCGGGAGAAGGTATGTTTTGAGCTCACAAAAAAAAAAAAAAAAATTGGCTGAAAGAAAACATCATGCAGTGAAGGGTTCGTGATCGAAATCATGTCAGGGGGGAAATTTGCCCCCGTATCCAAACTGACCACATTTTGATTATTTTTATAAAGTTTCCGGCATTGGCTTTTTGAAAAATCCAATTAAAGTAAAAATTTTTTTTTTTTTTGAAAATTTAAAAAAAAAAATAAATAAAAAAAATTCCCGCCATTTCTTATGGTGTTATATCACTTGTAAAAAACGAGTAAAAAATAGAAAAAAGAGAATTTTGACCGAAAAACCGTCAAATTATTTTTTTCACTATTTTTCCCATGTATTTGACCACCTAATACATTGAAAAATCCACATTTGCTGGAAAAAAAAAATCATATGCAGTGAAGGGTTAATGGGGCTTCTGCAAACTTTTGCTACAGGGGATTGAAGAGTTGATTATTGAATAAAAAACCGTACAAATGACGATATGAGTACACTTAAAAATTATGATATTCACTCTCAGAATCGGGCTTAATGGCGGAGAGACGCAGGCATCAAAGGAGATTCTTATCTAAATTAAGACATATCTCTGTGTTTCCGTATAGAAAGTGACATAATAGACAGGAATCTCTCACGATACCTGCGTTGAACTGCCATTACGAACTTGCCGTTAAATAGCAGTTATGTGAGTTTATTACTGAATTTTAGACTTTTTTATAGTGTGATTTTCGTAATTTTAGTTGCTTATTACATCAGATTTTACTATTTATTTGTTCATGGAAAAAGTTTGCTAGAGCCCCATTCAAACCTTTCCAGTGACATTTCTTGTTGGAATTACTTGATTAAAGTGTTCCCTACGATTGAAATATTAGTCTTGAAAATTTAAAAACGATAAATTGATAAGAAATTTAGTTTCTGATTTTTGGCCGCTTTTAGACAATCTCAGACCACAGTAAACCGGACGCAGATGTGTGTGAGTGTGTGCATGTTTTCTGTGTTTGCTCTGGCTCGGCTCCTCTGGAGTAAAATCGCAAGCTTTTGGAGATTGATGGCCCTGACGCACAGTGTGCTTCAATACTTTGATTTTTCCGGACATGAAAACAGTGGCGTAGCGTGCAGTCTGGCAACGTTGTAATACGTCCATTTAAACCCGTTAAAAAGGTCGAATTATTGGGTGTTCGGTGAACACCTTCGCATTCAACTTTTTACATGAGTTTAAATGGACACATTACAACGTTGCCAGATTGAACGCTACGCCACTGCATGAAATGTTTCCGCCGTTTGCTTCCAGTGTCGGATCGGTTCTTGCATTTTTTCAACAGTGTTATTTACTCCCCCATTCAAAAAAAAAATTAAAACAATCAGTTTTCCAGGAGTATGTCCACTTCCTTAAGAATCGATGGTTTTGCCTATGTTTGCGTATGTATGAATGGGGGAAATGGAATGGTTGCCTAATCGCATAAGCCACCACTGTTTGTTTCAAAAAATGTATAATGTCGATATTCTCTTTCCAAAGACTGTGTAATCCTACTAATATTCAAGTTTAAAAAAGAAAGAAGCAGGCAGACCTTTCATCCATGCTGCCTCACTTTGGGATAGGACTAAAACATGTAGTAGTCCCTCTCAGTGGCCTAGCAAGAGATTTTCAGAAGGGGGGGGGGGGGTCCAAAGCTAACATTTGAGTGTAAAATGTCTCTGAAAATGCAAAAAATTACCTTTTCTAGCGCAAAAGTCGGTGTCGGGGGGGGGGGGGGGGGGTGGGCGGCCTGAAGGGCCCCCTGGCTATGTTATGCGTCACTGAGCTCCCTCAACAGAGTTAAAACTCGTTGAAGTTTTTGTTTTATCTCGCAATTAATTATTCATATTCTTGATTTTCCCGAGAAATTACCTACTTTGTCCCACTGTATGACACCGGTTTTGTCGACGCACACGCTCTTGCTCCGATCATGTAAACTTTTCCTGATTTTAACTCCGATACCTCCGATTCTCACCTAGAACAGATTTGAATCTTTATTGCCGTTAATTCCTTGTTCGGCGAACTATTATAGTGCCCTTAGTTTAACTACACACACAGAGTAGGAGGAAAAATAATCCTTTACGCATTCTAGCTTCATTTACCAAATAAATTACTATCCTTCAGGATTGCGTTAATTGGATGTAAATACCTAGGAGAATACGCGCTCGAGTAACAGAAAAAAGAAGATAAATAATAGGGAACGGAGAGATCGCGATGCAGACGCGATGGCAGCTAGCGCTAGCTTGGATCAAGTATTGAATTTCGGATGAGTTGCCCATCCAGCATCTTGGTCCCAAACATAAATTTAAGGAGTGGAAATATGTAAATAGCCTCAACAACACTTTGAGTTATCGACCACGCACTTAGTACAGAGTGTTCAATAAATGGCTGTGTAATACGTTGAGCGAATGTGGAATATTTCTTATAAGATCAATAAATCCAGATCTGCCCTTTTGCGTATAATTAATTACATTTTCAATCCACTGATGACTCCATATCGGTCGAGAAAAGATTACACAGTTCAGTTCGTAGTGCGTCTGTAATGCACGAAAATACTCGCATCTATAGTATTTTCTTCACCGATGGAGTCGAAGATGACTTTAAAAAACTTGCTGATATTTGAATAAATTAACAGCGTTTCCAGTTTCCACCGATTGAGAAAAGATTACAGATCAGAGTATTTTCGTGCAGTTACAGTCTTATACTGAGCTGAACTGTGTAATCTTCTGAGCTCTATTTTACAAATTCAGTGAGACAGAAATATTATACAATTCGAACGTAAAATTTGGAGTGTTAAAATTGTTTGCCAACCAAAAGACAGTAAGATATGCATCCTCTGGCACTATTTTATTCTCCGTTTCTTTATGAAACCAAATCCACTTCATGATGTGTTTTGATCTCGCAAAATGCATGGTTTATGCCGTTTTCTTTTCGTTTCTGTTTTCATTTTTCTATTAAATATTTCAAGAATGGACTACATTCATAGTAAGCCTTCACTTACGTTTATAAAGTGACTTTTGTTGGTCTTTGTTAAATTAATATCTGCCAAAAATGATGCGGTTTTGCTTGGCGAAAACAAAATGCTAAATTGGGAAGATAATTATAAACGTAAATCAACAGCCAAGAACTGCGTGTTGCATCTATCCTTTGCAGGCGCTTTTTTCGTCGTGTGCCTTATTGTTAGAGGCAGGACTCGGGTCCGCTCTCAAAACAACCAGCGAGTGACTGTAGAAATCTAACACTACTCTAACGTCTCTAACTCTGCTTTTCTTTGGTTGAATATCAGAAGTTTGCTATTTACATAAAATGGGCTGTCTTTCACGCAGCAGCTCCCTCAAATGACTTCTACATTCAAGTACTACGCGTACTTGAATGTAATTTGTTTTTATCGTGTATTCATATTTTCTTCTTTTCGGTTTTTCGTAAGTTTTTAAATCTATATGTGTAATAATGTATACTTACACTATTAAAAAATAGTTTCGCAAGAACATTTGCAGTAGTTATATTTAAAAGCGTGGCGTGAATAAAGAGGCTGCAATCACTAGAAATTTTACACAGTTTGTAAACGAAGACCATTCTCACTTATTACATGAACACCCTGTATATTATGCGCCCGGCGGTCGAAAACAGTCATGGTTGCCACATTCTGGTCTTCGAAATTGATTTGCAGCATCCAAGCAACAGGGTACTTCTCCTCCCATTTCACGAGTTTTTGTCATTGGATTTACTAGTTCTAAGCACCGAAAATGGGAGTTTTCGATCGGTCTGATCAATTAAACCAACTCAAATCGGTTATTGTTGCGTGAGTGTGTTTCTCCGAGCTTCTTGAAAAAAGCTGTCCAGCCAGCTCCACCTCCTCAAACTTCTCCGGAATGTAATTGGTTTATTTTATAACGTTGATCAAGTGGCTCTGTAGATGGACTAACGATGTAATTCGCCGTTCTCTAAGAAAAGAAGACGATCTATTTTGAATGCGTCAGAAAAAGTGAACAAAAATTCCAAAATCATCGGTTTGATTGATTTCGGACTCAAATTAACGAAGTCGTTCGTCTCGGGATATACGATTGATAAATACAAGATAATTAAATGAGTCGAATTACAAGCAGTCTAACCAGTGGCGTCGCTAGGTGTATTTTTAGGGGGGGCCCAAGTGCCGGGTGTCACCCCCTTCTCCATCAAAAAGCCAACTCAGAACGACGATTTCCACTGACCCCCCTAGCCTCCTACCTGTACCCACCCAGCCCCCTTCCCTCCTCCTCGTCCTTCCCTTTTACATCCTCGCTCATCAGAAGATACAGATTTAAAAATTCAAATTCAGTGACATTCGGTAAAGAGAAAAGCACATTCATTGCTATGTATCCTCGAAGGTTTTGAACATTCACTATTAATTTGATCAAATAATGGTAATGTTTGCTGATTTAACAGAAAAGTATGTAATGAAGCAGCATCGGTGCAGCCAGAAATTGTTTGAAGGGAAGGGAGATCTTTTGAGTTGACGTACCTACTGTTCACACACCCCATTCACCGGGGGGTCTGGGGGGTATGGAATACCCCCCAGGTAAACGGGGGGTACGGGGGTCCACCCCGGAAAATTTTGAAAATTTCACACCTTGAAAACCCAGTTTAACGGGGTTTCCGGGTTTTATTTGAGAGAACCGAGAAAAATTTATGGGGTGGCGATTGGGGGGGGGGGGGTTCTTTCTCCATCCTGATGATTTTTATTCTTTAACTTTCATTTTCTAACTATTTAGAATCGTTTTTCTTGACCGGTCCAGTTGGGTGTCACCCCCAGGCCCAGGCTCCCCACCATATGCCCTTACCTTAAGTCAGTGGAACCCGTGGCAAACTGTCCCTTTCTTCCTTATTCCACGCACCCCCTTACCTTCAACTACCTTTATTTTTTCCTATTCCTTTCGTTTTCTTCCTCTTTTTCCTTCCCTTATTTATTTTCTTCTCTTTTTTCCCTCTTTTTTTCCTCTTTTCTCCTTTCTCCTTTTTTTCCTTTTTTCCTTTTTTCCTTTTTTTCCTTTTTCCTTTTTCCTTCTTTTTCCCTTTTTTCTTTTTTCTTTCTCTTTTTCTTCTCTTTTCTTTTTCTTTCACTCCGTCGGGTGTCACCCCAAGGATGGTGGCACCCGGGGCCCTGGGCCCCCCCGGCCCCCCCCTAGCGACGCCGCTGAGTCTAACATTGATTGATCGCCGATAAGCATAACAGAAGAGGATTATCAATCGATAGATCAAACGGTCCACATTCAGATTTGGAATGAAGCCCTTTCTGGTATGTGGAAGATTGATAGTAGTCACAAAATTTGAATTCTAGAACACATAAAGCCGACTCGTATTCCCCCGTATATTATATGCGTAATGTAAATCACGGCTGCGTTATTGCTTATTTATATTTTTAATCTGTCTTGGTGAATTCGACTCACCGATTAGAGTAAAACCAATTTTCTAGGTTCTTATTTTTTATTTTATTGCCTCGTATTTGATCCGATGAATTTTATTACACATTCCAGATATATAAAATCAACCCACTGAAACTCTAATATGAGCGTTTTTGGGTAATAACTAAGATGATCTGCTTTCAAAACTTAGATCTTCATTCTTCAACGCAATATTTTAATAAATGAGCCTGCCTCTCCTTTGCTTTAATAGGTAAAAACTTTGCTATGATAATCCTTGAAATTCAACTACTAAGAAGTCTAACTCTCGAATAAGATCGTGAAGAATGTGGTGTGGAATTTACGTTTTTGATCCCTTAAAATACTCGCGGGGCTTGGAGCTAAGTTTTCCTTATACTACAGTTTTTTTTTTGCTTTCTTGTTTTCATATTTACTTGTTCATAAAGGGCTAAATCCCAATCTAGGCAAAACTGAAGTTGTTTCGTTTTTGAATTCTTATATATATATCATGATAGATTTCAAAGTATTTTAAGAAAATATATGTGCACTGATAAAAGAAAATAAATGAATTTAAAGGTATGAAGATAAATAATAAGGTTTAATAAGAAAACAATGCCGCTTAAACTGTCTCCTGTAAGTTATTAACGATTTTAGCGATGATAGTGAGATTGTAGCCAGTGGCGTAGTGCGTAATTAATTGGGCAACGTTGCTGATCGTCCATTTAACCTCATGAAAAATATCGAGCTATTGGGTGTTCGGTGAACACCTTCGCATGTTGCCAAATTGCACGCTACGCCACTGATTGTAGTACACGGGGGTTACGTGAGAATGAGAGCGACAGTTATTTCAAAAACTCAACGAACTCTCTCACCGGATGACGTCATCAATAAATCCGCATAGTGTATCTATAATAGCGAAGTCTAAAACTAGCGAAAACGCAAAAGCCCCTACTCATGGACCAAGTTGGCTTATTGTATCTTACTAACAATAAGCATATTATGTTGGTCAGCTGGCACAGAGAAGATCTGATGCTAATATACCATCGTGGGATCGGGCTGAATGGGTTAAAATCACCTTTCCGCTTTAACTATTGCGGGTCGGAATCGTGACAAAGCCTTAATCTTACTGTCTTAGACTTTGACCGACGCGATCTGTAGCCGCAAGAGAGCTCAATTTGGGAGCAAATCGGATGAATCCGTCGACGGCTTTTTACTTTTTCGTAAACCTATCTTTAGTGATTTTATTGGGTAGGTAAACAGCTGCGGTGGCTCCTCAGTCCTCAGCCGCACCAGTCCGTTCCTCAGTTCGTCTGTCGGAGTGTCGGCAGCTAGTCCTCTGATGTACTCACCTCTAATCTCTTTTAAGCGGCCACTCTGACTCACTCCAAAAACCTATACCTACCTTTCGGCGGTTTGCAATTTCTTGGCCCACCGAACGGCAAAGCTTCCGAACATTTGAGGAAGCACGTTCGTGTCACGGGGCATCTTTCCGCTCCCAACACAAACAACTGACCGCTAACTTCCGCTTTTTGGCGCCCTGCCTGCCTCTTGCCTGAGCCTGCGCCTGCGCCTACCATAAATTAGGAAATCCCGGAGCAGCTGCTGAAGTCTGTTCATGTGCTGGCTTCAAAAGTCATGCCGAGAGACTGTTTCAGGGGTGACATCACTATAAGCCAATAGTTCCTTAACCCGTTCAGTCATTAATTTTGAAATTTTAAGGGAGGCCAAAAACCATAAACAAACAAAATATAAAAAACAAAAATAAACAACAAAACAAAAAAAAAACGAGAAAAAAAGCATTCTGAATTCATATTTTCTATCAACTGATTTTTTTTTTTTTTTTTTTTTTTTAATTTGGGGAAGAAAAGTCTTTCAGGCTTGAGACCATTGGCAAAGAAGATAAAGCATATTTTGTTGGTCTTAAAATACCCAATATTATTCAATATTTTAAGTTCAACAAATTATTTAACCTTCATATGGTTAAGGGGGGTCCGCGCGGACCTCAGGCATGTTTTTTGGGATAAAAGATTGTATTATATTGCATTGATGTTCTTATGCGTTCAGGTTTGCGTCAATGAGGGTATTTTTTATACAATCGCAAATGTTCACAATTTTTTTCAATAAGTTTTGGATTTATCAGCAAAAAAAAAAAAATCTTGGATGTGGTCATATCACTGGAGAAAAATGGAATTTGGTTTGTTAAAAAAAAAAAAAAAAAAAAAAATGAAAACAGGGGTAAGCATTTTTTTTAAAAAAGACTAGCAGTTCAAAGATCATCTCCATATTATATGGAATAGTTCTGTCATGGCAGAATAAATTATTAAAAAATTCAGACTGGTGATAATTTAATTTCAAATTGGGGTCCGAGCGGAACTCCCCTTAGTAATCTGTGTAAATCAAATACCTTAGGAATATGAAGGTTAAGTTGTTGACGTTGTTTGAAGTTAATTGATCTTAAAAGACCCCTCGTGGCCGTACGGGCCACAGCCGTTCGTTTTGTCATAATCCAATTATAGTGGGCTCGTAAAAGTACATGATTTCAGGCGGAGCATGTGACTTGCTGGATCAATGAATCAATGAATCAATTTTAAATGAACTATACGTACTGGATTTTCCTTGAATAACCTGGGAAATCCGAACCGCCACATAGGGCCTCGGGACGTACTGACTGTTGTGGTGACAAAAAGAATGTCAGACGAAGGAGGATGAAGGAGTTTCAGACAACAATTCTACTGATTGAGCTGGCAAATGGCTGCAGTGAATGTTCCCGCTCCTAGAATTTCAGCCTCCCAAAATTGCAGAAATCTCATAGCCCTTGCGACATAAATTAGTTAATTAATCAAATTTCAAATAAATTACGCGTAAATGTGGGCTGATCGACTATTCGACGAAAGTCAATCATTCAATTGGAATCACTTTCACCAAAATTACAAACTTTCAACCCTTAATAAGAATAGTTACTTTTTCAGTCGGTGGGATACTATAAAGCAAAATATACTTCATTTCGGCAGATATGGTCATTTTCAGTGTAGCAATGCGTCTATTCGTTGTATCATAATACACATTATTGAATGTAAAAATAACAATACATTCTTATTCTTCAGCACGAATTACTGTTTACTCTCAAAAATATGAAAACTGCACCTCTCAAAAAAAAAAAAGTATTTTCAGACTGCCAGAGATCCGTGAGAAAAAACGTAACCAAAGAAAAGGAGAGGAAAATGAAAAGGTTTTGGGTTAATTTTTATACCTTAAAGCTTCATGACTGATGTTGATTCACAGAGCAGCGCCCATTAACACTTCCATTCGAAAGCCATACGCACACTGCACAGGTTAAAAGAAAACACACCTTGATGAGGCAGGATGGGTAAGGAAGGGTAGAGAAGAGCGTGGACTGTAGTTTCCTGCAAAAAGGAAAACAACATGTGCAGGAGAATAATCAGGATCCACAGGTAAGGGACATTACAGGTACACACAGGCAAACTTATTCATCGGGAATGGAAAAATAGAAAAAAGGGAATACACCAAGGGGGAGAAAGGAGCGAGTGAGACAGAGAGGGAGAGAGGAAGACCGAGAAAGAGAGAGATGGAATGAAAGGGTGTGTGTGTGTGTGTGTGTGAGAGAGAGAGAGAGAGAGAGAGAGAGAGAGAGAGAGAGAGAGAGAGAGAGAGAGAAAACAATATTGGCCTGGAGAGAAATAAAAATACAGATTTGTGAAAGAGAAGGAGAAAGAGATTTCTGAGTGAAATGAAGATTGTGCTTGTCTCGGGAGGAAGGAAACACAGCTGACTTGTGTACCATGTACGGATTGAGGAGGAGAGCTGACTGAGTCGTACACCTGGCCTGTGGGACGGGGGCTGGGCTGGGGTACAAGGCACAAGGGCAGCTGCCGAAGGTCCCAAAGCCGCACGTTGGGGTAGCACGGATTTCTTAAGATTTCCCGCCAAAATACACCTGTTGTCTAGGATACCCTCCCGCACCCCCCTCAAACAAATCCTTCAATCCTCTTCGGCCGCGACATATGTGATTTCATTCCTTGGCGTGGTCCTCCATCGAACGATCGATTTCAGAGAACGAGTGATCGTAAATGTGAGATAACAGTGATAACTCAAGTTCGAGTCGTCACCAAAGATATTAAAAAACAATCCCTATTTTTTTCTTCTTTTTCTTTTTAAGAAATAAATCTTAAGGGGCGTGCTCATGAAACTGGACACTGGAAGTTAAACAATTAGTCATCACAAGTCGGCAGTCAGAGACTCAGGGATACAACCCTGAGATGGGGTCGTTGAAGCACTCCGTGGGGGTGATAAGCTAGTGCGTATCGCATGGACGCATGGAGATAGTTGTTGAAGTGTCTTTTTTTTCCTAGAAAGAAAAATGTGTAAGTGATGAAACCTTCAACCTTCAGAGCTCGTAACTCAAAATAATGTCATTAAAAAACACTTTCATCTCTCAAAGAGTGTAAATCAGACGGAGTAAAGGGTGAAACAAAACGTCAAACTGTTTAGTGATTACCAACCTTTTGAGATTATGGTTATGTATTCATTGGCGCGATTCGCTAAGAGAGGTCATCGATCGTTGACCCCTGGGCACCACTCTGCGTTCCAAGCAAGAACGCCGCGCCGCGCCGTGTACATCCATTCGCACGTTTTAAAAGACTTAGTTTTTTTTTTTTTTTGTTTTTTTTCTTTTTTCAGGACATCAGATGGATATATTTTTTGCATCACTCCAGAAAATTTGTCTGTATTTAATGACAATACTTTTTAGGGAGACAGTAATACACGTCCATTTGCAGTGGCGGCGTGTGCAATTCGGCAACGTTGCATCCAGTCCATTTAAAGTTATGAAAAAGGTCGAACGTTGGGGGTGCACAGTGCCCTCCCTGGAATCAATACTTTTGCAAAAAGCGTTGTAGAGAGTTAATAGTGATACCTTTGTAAACTAACATTGAGAGCATCAAAAATGTCCAAAATCTACAAATGCGGGAGTTACATGAAATTGCAGAGAAAGGTGATTCACTATAGAGAAAGCTGCAATTATAAATGAGACCCCCCCCTCATTGTGATTATAGAATCATTCGACCGTCATCTTTGAATTTCGTTAAAGGCATGTATCGAGTCTGTGAGTGGATTCTCTATTCGATACTTCCAATTCACAGCAATACTACAATTTCACGCAATTTTACATATGAATCTACCTTCGATAACGCTGGAGCAAAAGTTTGCAACAGACCTATAAGTCCAGTAAAGATAAATGTATTTATGCTTTTCTAGCCAATCTTGTAGTAAAAACTCTATTTGTCACTGTCTATAAGCGAAACGAGATATATTTATAACAAAATCAACAAGCTATCTATAGCGATAGAGAGGATCTGTGGGGCAAGATATTGAAACTTCACGAAGGCAGCCATGGTGGAAATCTCTTATGGACCTTTTTCACTCATATACTCGGTTTGTTTGCCTCACTTTTTTTAACCTTTAAATTTTAAAAGAAAAAGTTGTGACAAACACACGTGAAATTGGTTAGAACGAAAGTGCAAGTGTTTTAGAATGGATATCTGGACACAGAAATCGAAATAACCGTTTCTTCTGGAAGGATTTGCTCGATAAAGAAACTGACACATAACAGAAATATGCAAACTTTTCTCACCTGAATAGTTGTATTACAGTTCTGTGTTCAGACAGCCACTCTTAACCCTTTATGGACCAAGCCGTCCAAGCCCTCATTTTTTCCCTCTAGTCTATTTCACATTGTTCCATTATCATGATTCCGAATTGCGGATGTCGTCACTTGCAAGGAGACGTTTAGTCGGGCGCCTGCGATTCTTTGTATAGGCAATTACAACTCCCCCGAGTACGAACAGTTAACTACCTTTCCTTTATACATTAAAAAGTGACGATCTTTTGAACAATCCTGGCATGTAAAGGGTTAAACACTTGTACTTTCGATCAAAATCACTCTCCACTAGGTTCGTTACCATTTTCAATTTAAGGTTAAAAAATTTGAGGCAAACAAACCAGAAACAGATCGCCCATCTATCTCACTTAGATATAGGACTTATAACATGTCCTCTCTATCGCTATAGCTCGTTGCATAGGTCCGGTAATGATAAATGCCTTTTTTCCACCTATCTTGAAGTAAAAGCTCTATTTGTCACTGTCTAATGTCTATGGGCGAAACGAGATATTTATATCAGAATAGTACGACGAACTCTCCACCTTTCTCAGTTTCAATCTGCTCCCTGCAAATTAATAATCTTGTGATTCATGTGTGTGGGTGTTCACGCACCTATAAGGTCACATATGGGCAAACGCCCTGTAAAAATATGAGCTTATTTTATGCTGATAACGTCTCAGTGGCCAGCTGAACATCTCCTATTCATTTTTTATTCATCACTTCCTCTCTTTCATTGCGTAGACAACTGGAATATGATGAGCTATTGAATTATTCCCTCGTTCATCTTGATAGAAAATTGCCGTGCTCTAAATTCAATATTGATTCCACTATACTATGAGTTTGATTATGCAACGTGAACAAGGGGCATAGTTGCCAAATCGTAAAGAATATTTATCACGCTTTTAATCAATCAAAAAATGCTGGCTCCTAAAAATCCTAAAATATAAGGAGAGCTATTTCCGATAGAAATCAGTTTTATGGCAGAATTAGGATTGTGAAAGAACTCAAAAAATATAGGTCTTTTCCAGCAATAAATCGAATTTGTTCCAACTTGAAAACACTGTTACGAATCACGGCTCTGTAACGTGACTGCCTCCAAATTGATTGACGCGATGAAATGCAAGCAGCACCTAAGTTGCTTCGGGTGGGTGGGGGGGGGGGGTTAGTTTTGGATTTTATGCCTCGGTTTTTTTTTGCCTGAGCTTGATGTTATCGCGTTAAACCTTTTCTGCCGGTGAATTTCAAAAGAAATCAAATCCATAACTTAAAAGTCACTTGCGTGAATTGATTGAGCAATCCTCAAATGCACTGAAAGTGTAAGACCACTTTCAGCCCCTGAGACTCCCTCCCCCCTCCTCCGTACGCTGCTGGTCATAGTCATATACCGCTGGCTTAAATTGTGTTTTTTTTCCTTTCTTTTTTTGTTTTTTTTTGTTTGTTTTTTGTTGTTTTTTATCCGGTGGAATAATTGGTGAATTAAAAACTTGCCACAAATAGAACAAAAGGCAGTTCTGCTTTGAACGGATCATGTAACGCAGTGGCGTAGCCAAAATAAGGGGGGAGGGTCCTTGGGGTCTGGACATCCTTAGCCCCCCCCCTAAGAGAAATATTAGATAATATTTATCTATTATATATCATTTCCCGAATAGAAAGGCAATTTCGCGATATTTTCTAGGCTATCTAGACAAATTTCGGACCCAAAATCCCCCCTTATCATTCATAGGCAGACACCTCCCCTTCCTAAGAACTTTTTGATACGCCATGCCACTGAGTTGTAAAGAATCACGATTTTCGTTTCATTCCTGTCTCTTCCATTTTTTTTCAACGTCCTGTGAACGTCGTATAAGAATCATCGACGAAGTTTTCAAGTCGATTGCAGGTGTCAAATCCTTTTTGGGGGTTCGACTTAAAAGGAAGAGGATTGTATGTATATTTAACATGAACAGATCCCCCCCCCAGAATGTTGCTACGCGCACTATTGAATGTCATAATTTAACATGAATTCATGATCCCCCTTTGAGTCTCAAGGCTGGACCTCACATGAGAGTATTACGATTGTCAGAGCTCGATCAGGTCAAAATTTGATTGTGCAACTGAATTGTGAAGCTCATACTTTCTTCACCTGTTTTGTTTATTTTCCACGTCCCACGAACGTCACATGAGAGTCATCGACGAAATTTTCAAGTCGATCGCAGGTGTCAAATCCTTATTGTGGTTCAACTTAAAAGAGGGGAAGTCGAACCTGCGACCTGCAACCACACCCCACTGCACTTGCACCAAGAAGAAAATAAACTCAGGTGTTCATACACCAATAAGCACCAATCCACGGAAGTAGAACCTCGGTCTCGGAGTCATTGAGGGGTCGAAGTCGAACACACGAACGGAGGAGAGCTGAGGCGATAAAACTGGGGGAGCAACTAAATACTTACTACGAGAGATCGAGGGGCGACAAAGGTCATGACGTCACAATGCACAAAGTCTGTCTGTCTTCGCGTCTTCGCGTTCTTCGCGTCAATTGCTGCGCTGATGCAGTCGCAGTCGAAGTTGCCTGTTATTGTCGAACAATGAAGATGTATATGAGGGGAGCTCTGTGAGGGGCGATGGCGCTCCCGGTGGTGGTAAAGTGTGTAAATACACCTTGCACGCATGTATCCATGACTGGTATTCTTCTCCGCCCCCCTCCCCCGTCCTCCATTGCCCCCTCTTTAATTGACGCTTTACTATTAAACGTCCCTGTTTGATCCCCCATTCATAAATAACTTGATGGAGTATTTGTGTATGTATACATTCATACGATCAGTTTATTCCTCGAGGTCACGTCACATCGAAACGCGTGCAGCCCTCATTACTAAGCAAACGCGCCTGTCGGTCACGAGTTGAAAGAAAGTAAAAGCGATAGCGGAAATGACCACTGATAAACCTACGTTCTTTTTCGATGAAAAACTAAGTGTTACTGTAACTCCCATACAACTGACACTGCAAAGTTTATCTGGTCAAGATAAACGTTATTAAATTTGTTAAACTTTGACAATTTTTTTTTAAACTCATTTTTTCCCCCGCGATTGGGCTTTGGTTCTTCATACTAAACTATGATGCTGATATGTAACACGATCTCTTGTGAGCTAACCATGCTTTGGTTAGGAGCTGATTCATGGGAGAGTCGAAGAGATATGCCCTGCCCCAAAATAATCATAAACAATGCGAGTCTAGAAAATACCCTTCCCCCCACGGACGCAAACAGCCCCTGTCAAAAGTATGTCCTGGATCCGCCCCTGGCTTTGATCAGCTATCGGTTATCCATCAGGAAGAGTGTATCAGTTGAGTCCAAAATGGGGATGTGCACAATTTTGCTATAAAGTCGATTCTGGTGTAAAATGGTGGCACTAAAAACTTCCGAAATCCACTCCTAAACTCAATAAACGCTTTTATTTGCGCGAGCGTAATGATGGCTTAGGGCAGTAATAATGGGAGTAGCATCTAATAATACACACTGTAACTCCAACATGAAGTGACCAATTAGAGACGACTTTCCTTTGACACCGGTGTCACCAGGTGTCACGACTCACGGTATCATTAATCGGACGTGGATCACTACTCCGGTGCCTAATTACTCTATTATGAATCTTCTTTGACAGCATACAGAGAGTGACGAAATTAAGATAGGAATCTCTCATTATTAGTGCCATTCGCCACCATTACGCTAGCGCATTTAAAATTATTTTGTGAGTATAGGAATGATGGTTCTCGTGAGTTTTTAGTGCTACCATTGTTATTTTTGGAGATTTTTACATCCGAATCAATCACTAAATCGCTTACAGCAAAAGTGTGCAATAGCCCCATTCAGATGATGTTTTTGATTTTCAATAAAGCGATACGTTTACCACCTGCGTGTTGCGTCAACGCAAATTGATGGCACTTGATTGTTTTAGTGTGGTCACACCTGCAGTCGTCTCATATAATCCTTGCCAGAAATGTGCCTTTCCCTCTCTCTTTGCCCATTTAATCACATGCGTTAAAAATGACAGATGTAGGAGCTGAGGTCACTTGATTTGATAGCCCTCGATCTTTTTTTCCTTTTTCTAACACATGTGCGTTTAAATGGGCCAAAGGATGCGATAAATACACATTTCTTGCTACGGATCTACGGTCGTGTGTATCTGATTGGAGTCAAAATCGGCAACGTCGCTAGATTAGTGAGTCGTCAGTTAGTCAGTTAGTCAGTAGTCAGTAGATCAATTTGGCGCGAGAGCAAGAAGCAAGGGGTGCAAGCAGGCAAGCGGAGAATAAGTGCGCGCCCGCGCATGCGCGTAATTTTGCCTCAGAATCGTCGCGTAATCGTCACAGGAGGAGGAAGAGAGCTCGTTGCTGGTTCTCTTTTTGCCATTGCAGGGCTCTCTTCTCCACAAGTCTACACTCAACACTCACTCATTTTATGACCTTGGAAATCAATTAAACAATTCATGCTCCGAGCAAGATGCTTCTTACCGCGCGAGAGCCTCCCCCCCCCCCCCCACACACACACAACCCCCCGATTCATCTCTCTCTCTCTCTCTCTCTCTCTCTCTCTCTCTCTCTCTCTCTCTCTCTCTCTTTCTCTCTCTCTCCCATTTTCTTTAAAGGCCATGCGATTCCTTTAGAAATCAATATTTTTGACTATGTGTTTAGGTGAAAAAAGAAAAAAAAAGTGGTTGCTAAATTGCACTAGGCACTTCCGAAAGTATCGATAAAGTTTTATACACGAAAAAAAAACTACGGTGAAAATAACCATACGGATACCTGATTTTGGCACCTGCTAGATGTTATGGTAATGTTAACCAGAAGTATACTATGTTTTGACTAGGTACTAGGTGATGTTACCTGATTGCATGTCGAATTCACTCAAAGTATCGGTAAATGTACCATACTTCTGGTCAAGTTTACCATAACATCTAGCAGGTGCCAAAATCAGGTATCCGTATGGTTATTTTCACTAATCTTTTTTTTCCGTGTAGATCGAACCAGTGAGGAAATTTAGAACTAAGAGCTATCGAATCACTTTAAATATTGAAGATATTCGCTTGCACTCACGGGCGGCTCGTAAAGGTGAGGCGACGAAAATGAGAGGTGCACAGGATTTTTTTTGAAACGTTTTTCACCTAAACTTTTTCGAAAATGCTATGTTTCATTCACACTTTTTGGAATATTGAAACAAAGAAAGATAGAATAATAACCATTTTAACCTTTATACGTTATTTTTTTAATTTTTTTTTCCTTCTCCTCCAACAAAAATTGTGAGGCGATGGCTCCCTGTCGCCTCATTTGTCTCACCTGGCGAGCCGCCACTGCTTGCACTATGCACATTCTGAAGTGGTAGAACTGACGTATCAGCAGGCTATTTATTGTGAGAAATCTATTGCCGTTTTGTTTCTTACATTTGAACCTATTCAAAACTATCGATTTCTTTGCCTCTTTAAGATTCCCACTTTGCCTCTATTTTAATACGTTATTCGTAGAGATGATGTACGCATCGCCGCTGTTCGATTTAAAGTCATTTTTGAGACAGTGTGTATTTCAATTCGTTGGTTACTTATCAGTCTGAAAAACGTTAATCCAAGGATTAAAGGCTTCAGTAAAGTTGCACATTAAGAGAGGGTTTGCTGCATTCCTATAGTTTGCGCTCATTATACTGTCAATCCTAGGGGCAGCTAGTGTTATATTTAGCAACAATGGACTCCCAGGACTCCCTCCACTTTAACTTGTAAAAAATAATCGATTCTTTCGTGAGCCAGGCGTCGTGTTTCACCGAGAATCGATATTATTGCATGGGTTTTTATGGTAAAAAAGGTCCGTTGTCAAATTGCACGAGCCGCTATATTGCCGTTAATAATGTCACTGATTATTTGATATTTTTTCGTACTAATCTCTTTACATTCATCAACGAATAGATTCCACCTTAAAAATAGAACAAAAACAAACAAACAAAAAAAACAAAACAAAAATATTAATTTCAAAATTTTATATTGTAAGTTTGGCATCAGTTATAGCCGGTGATTAGCCATCCCGAGTATAATATCGCGAGTCACCAAGCGCGCCAAAATGTCGTCAGGTTAGCGGTGGGGATGAGGAGAGTACAAATTTCTTTTTGCCGCATCCATAGCCGGCTACACGATGTCCGTTGTCTCCCACTCCCCCTCCCCTCCCCCTCACCTACGCTCATTTGTCATCTATCCTCGCCGCATGATTTTATTTACTTATTCAATTTATAAGTTCACTATTACACGCTCACAGTGAAACACACGTTCCTTGCTAAAATTAATGTGGTATATGTATATACAAATACACACCAACACTTATACACAAATACACTTATACACAAATACACTTATACACAAATACACTTACACACAAATACACTTATACACAAATACACGTGCACACAAATGCACGATTGCGCGCCTGATGTTTTTGATGCGCCTGCTGTTGATGGTTCTAGCGCGGCGTGGTCTACTCCTGTTCGCGGCACAGCCTGATTTATTGACCGCGTCTCCTAATTTGAGATGTTGCCGAATTTCATCGGTAGATGACAAATTTTATGATAATAACAATTATTTAATAATGACGATTGTAACAAGCAGTGGCATGGCGTAGCGGTCAATTTGGCACCAATGTATTGTGTCAATTTAAACCCACATAAAAGGTGGAGTACGAAGGTGTTCACCGCGAACATCCGATAGCTCGATCTGTTTCATAGGTTTAAAAGGACAAGCCTGCAACGTTGACAAAGTGCACGCTGCGCCTCTTTGGGTCATCCCAGAATATATTGGATTTGACAAGTCTACGGCTTTCACGAAAAAATCAGCTTCAAACCTCAGATGGGGCAACCTGATTGGTTAGCATAAGAGAGAAGTAATTAAAGAAGTTGATGTTTTCATTCATAAACCTACAGTTGGCAAGTTCAATCATTCTCGAGACAGCCTGTAGTAACAAGCAAATTACTTGTTATTTTGTTTAAAAGATCCGAATCCGTGTACTTTTGATGAAAGAAATCGGCGGGAAATTTGGAAGTCTTTACTTGGAACTACTCAATAAAGTTTACATACATAAAGTGCTAAAAGTGGGGTATGAACAGTGAACACACACCCTCTGAGCGTCAAGGTATTTGTCTCCTGTGGCTTACCCAATTTATAAAATATGAACTTTACCCACTCTTCTTCGATATTCTTAAACTTTTTTTTCCGTCCATTTCACATTAGGTATTATTGATGCCCAAGGAATGATTCAAAATTATAGTTTTGGGACGATTCCAGTGTAAAATGTAAATTTCGATGTGTTCTTAAAGCCCGGAATATTTATATTTCCTCAGTTTCTCCATGATATATATGCCACTTTTTTTTTTTACCTAAACTGCTTTAAGCTATGGCATAACGTGCAAACTGGCAACGTTTCATTTCATCCCTTTATACCCACATGAAATAAATTGAACTTCAGACTTTAGACTGTTCAAGTCCATCTTTTATCGTTCGCATCGGTTTCAGTGGACTAATTGCAACGTTGCCAGACTACTTGCTTCGCCATCACCTATTCGATGATAGATGATTTTAAGACACATACATTATAATCATTTTTTTACAACTACATCCTCCAGCCTAGAAACACGTCAAAAAAAATGAAAGGGGGGGCGACCGAGAGATAGAAAGAGAGAGAGAGATAGAGAGAGAGGGAGGGGGGAGAGAGAGAAAGTGAGAGAAAGAAAGAGGGGGGAGGTTACAAAATCCATTGTGAGGAGTACTTTTATTTTTATTGCAAGGTCTGCAATATTTGAGTAAACTTAGTCCACGCGCTTATTGTTTTCTATTTAGCTCACAATATGTAGATCATTAAAATTGATTACAAAATCAATAAATCGATCAAACCTCAAGCATTAGCCTCTCGATACATTTCATCGTGCAAAGTCGTAGAGATGAATTACGGACAAATATTGAAACAATCCACCCCGCAGGTGTAGGTTTAACGAATCAATTATGAAGGTGAGTGCGGTAAATACTCTACAACCGCCAGTATTTACCTACATATAATTGACCCTGCCTCGCCTCGTTTCTTTTTTTCTGTTTGCGGGTCAATTATTTCTCTCCTCATAAATCAGCCACTTTGCAACAATAAAGCAGTGAACTTTGAACCATCCTCCGACACGAGGAATCTTCGGACTTGGATCCTTGTTGAAACAAATATTGATGAGTCACAAAACTTTGACACTCTCGCACTCCAGCGTATGCCGTAGAGCTCGTTTTAGGAGTTTATGGGAACTCCACCGGGTAATCTTTGGATAATTTTAAATTCCTTCAAATCAGAACAAAACTTGCCTAAGACTTTAAAATCGTTCTTTAAGGAATGCCATTGTGTAAAGAAGATTATTAGTTGAATCTATATAAATGTATTCTCAAGAACAGATGTCACCCAGGGTTTTTTTACTCTCTTTTCCTCTTTTTTTATTTTTATTTTATCTTAATTTATTATTATGTTTGCGCACCAGATCTGGCCTTCAAACATTCGGCAATTCATTATTGACCATTTTCAGCAAAGTTATCATCAAATGTACGGCATGTTTAAGATAAACGCTGCCAAGAGCAGAGCAGATTGCTCGTATGTGCATGTTCAGTGTTCACTCATCTCATCGGGAATAATTCCGGCTCACCTGCTTCCTGCCCATCGCGTACTCCTTCCCCCCTTCTCCTTTCCTTGATCCGCCCCCTCAAGCCGCGGGGGTTACCCCTTGCCGTTGCAAAAATCGCAAGACGCTCCTTATAGCAGCCCGGCCACGGAACTGCAAAACAGGCAGGTGATAGATTCTGCGATTCTGTGAGATGGGACTCTTTTACCCTTTACTCCACCATCAAAAATTTTGCAATTATCAGTCTTTCTATTTTTCTCCATCCTCCTATCCCCCCTCTCTCTCTCTCGCGCTTTCTCTCTCTCGCGCTTTCTCTCTCTCGCGCTTTCTCTCTCTCTCTCTCTCTCTTTCTCTCTCTCTCTCTCTCTCTCTCTCTCTCTCTCTCTCTCTCTCTCTCTCTCTCTCTCTCTCTCTCTCTCTCTCTCTCTCTCTCTCTCTCTCTCTCTCTCTCTCTCTCTCTCTCTCTCTCTCTCTTGGTAACTCCACGCAGCTATAGGTTGTCCCAAGAATGATTGGACTGGACTTGACAACAGTAATTTTGAATGAAAAAAATCAGCTTCTGCCTGCTCCTTAACCAATCAGGTTGCCCTATTTGAGAATGGAAGCTGATGTTTTCATGAAAACCATAGAAGTGTCGAATATAATCTTTACTGGGACAAGCTATGTCTGAGTGGGACTGTACAATTCCGAGTTCGACTTAGAGTCCCCCAATACGTAGAGACTTAAGACAAGTGAAACCATGGTCGCTAAATTGAATGAATTTTTGCACATGTGTTTTCATTCTGATGGTCGTTGTTCTGTATTGGTCCTATGCAATGATCACAGTGGCATTTATAGACTTATAAACTCTCTCTCTCTCTCTCTCTCTCTCTCTCTCTCTCTCTCTCTCTCTCTCTCTCTCTCTCTCTCTCTCTCTCTCTGTCTCTCACTCTGTCTCTCTCTCTCTCTCTCTCTCTCTCTCTCTCTCTCTCTCTCTCTCTCTCTCTCTCTCTCTCTCTCTCTCTCTCTCTCTCTCTCTCTCTCTCTCTCTCTCTCTCTCTCTCTCTCTCTCTCTCTCTCTCTCTCTCTCTCTCTCTCTCTCTCTCTCTCTCTCTCTCTCTCTCTCTCTCTCTCTGGTCATTTAATGGGTCTGTTGCAAACTTTTGCTACAGCACTATAGAGTAAATCAATATGAGGTAAAATAGCGTGGAAAGTCCATTGGTGGCAGCAGAAAGTCATAAAATGCAATAACAAACTCACAAGAGGCATTTAACTGAAACTTAAGATGGCGGTAAAATATCGAGCAACCTGTATGCAAGCACCATGAACATCCAAGATGGCCAACCTCACAACATCGATCACAACCAATCACAACGCAAACAAACTCATAACCTCCGATGCTGTGAGGTTGTTAACGTTGGCCATCATGGATGTTCACGGTGCGTGCACACAGGTTGCTCGATATTTTACCGCCATCTTGGGTTTCAGTTAAACGCCTCTTGTGAGTTTAATACTGCATTTTATGACTTTCTGATACCACCAATGGACTTTTCTCATGATTTTATTTAAGATTTAACACTCTATATCGCTGTAGCAAAAGTTTGGAACATACCCATTGCATGTGGTAGAAAAGGACAGATTGATAGCAGTCGCGGAGTCGCCCGCTCTTCTATTCTTTTCTAACACTTGCATTCAAATGACCAGTGAGAAAGAAGCCAAAGAAGGACGATTTTCTGAATCCGCAAGTGCGGAGTCATGGAAACTCCTATTCAAAAGAGCTTCAAGGCATATACTCTAAACTCTTCCAAAAGGATTTTAGATACCTATAGAGATGATTGTGATAACATTCGCTTGTTAAAACCTGTTCCATCTCTCGCTTCTATTCTTCCCTGAGAAACACTCGCAGAACCGTCGATCAAGTGAATCGAATCAGGATTTTCCATTGCCAATTTTTAAGAGCGACATGATATGTTCGATATTAGATTTCCGATTTTCCGACTTAAAATTGTTCGCTTGTAAGATACGGAGGTAAAACGCTCATTCAGTTTATCAAAACAGGTAGGTGTATAAAGCTATTATTACGTCAAATATCTTGGTCTGCGAGGCGAGGCGAAAAAGTTTATCGACCGTATCGACCGAAATTGAAGGCAAAGAAATTGTGACGAGTGACAGGACACTACATAAATACATTTCGATCGAAGACTGTCGAAAATTACGGAGGATCAATGACTCATGAGACACTAGCGGATCCAAAAAATTGGCATTCTCTCTCTTTTCCCATTAGAAAGCATGAGTTAGAAAAGGATAGAAGAGGGGGTGAATATCACGTGACTGCCATTGATCTATCCTATTCTAACACACGCGTTCTAATATGTGAGGAAGAAGGATGAATCCCTGGATCCATCAGTATCATGAGAATAGAAGGAAATGAAAATAGAGGCGTAAATATGGAGGGAATCAAGATAGCCGCGCACTCGATTTCCTCGCCGGTCAAAGACTTCGGAAAAAGAAGGCAGGGTCAAAGTACTCTCAAAGTAACGAGGAGCACCGAGTCATATTTTGCTCTCTTTAACAAATCTTTCAGTGATGTAGCCAGGAATTTTTTGATGGGTGGGGGGGGGGAGTCCGAAGGTCAACATTTGGCTCATGAGATCGTCATGAACTCTCCTGGAGCTCATTCAAGGACAAAACATAGGAGGTTGGAGAAATCTTTAATGGCAAAATGAACTAGAAATTGATGAACAAGAGCCATGAGATCTTCATAAACAATACAGTTACAAATTTGCAATGATTTTTTTTTATAATTATTATTTTTGTTAAGACTTCAAGCAATCTTTTTCAAGGGCGTTTCTTTGAGATCATTTTTCGGAAACTTGGGTTTCATGTTTTTCTGTATCACTCAATAACCCCTGACCTGCCCTTCTGGCTCCTGCCCCCTCACACCCAAGGATTACCTTCTCTTACATCATTAGTCACAGCCAGTCGATATAAAGGCACTGCTGAAACAGACCCAGAAATTTATGTATCAAATTAACAATCATGATAGGAAAGATGCAATGGTCTAAAATTTAGTGCTTTTTATAAAGAAAATGAAAGCACATCTGAGAACAAAGATGCTTGCTTGGGTTTTTTTCCTAAGAGCCCCAGTTCCGGAGATACACACTCGTGTAAAGTTGCAAAAAATCGTCTGTATTGTGAGGTCCCGACACGGAATTCCCAATCAAAATAATAAACTTGGGTCCAAAATTGCAACTCCGGAACAACGAAACCTGGTTCGAAACGAAATGCACCCCTTATTTTCAGCTCATGAAGTATTTACATTTGATTACGAAAAACACCAAAACTCGGGCCCTTGCAACTGCCCCATTACAGGTCATTACTAGTTGGCAAGGTTATTTTGGCGGTCCTCTTCCACCTTTTTTCCTGGAAACTCTTATATTCCAAAACACTCAAAAAACTGTTCAGAGTATTCGTTCGTTCGGCTCGTGCCGTCAGAATGATCTCATTCAAGTTAAGGTACATATAAAACAAGTCATTTCTAGCGTGTGCCACCGACATCGCCTGTTGCTATGCTAGATTGGCGGCAAGTGCACAATGGATTCCTGAAGGAAGATACACTGGACCAGCGGCAAATAACTGGGCCACATACCTAAACGGCAGCTGGCCACGCGCAATATAGCCGACACCGATGTAAGCACACCCGCATAGTTTTTTTTTTCTCCTATTCGAAAAAAAGGAGAAAAAAAAACTTTTATAGTCATTTATTGCAGGTGGCTCGTGGCAAATGTTTTAGAGTCTCTCCTTTTTCCTTCCATCCCTTTCGTACTTCTCTTTCTCTCTTCGTTCAGTTCTATCTCTGTTTCGGCCTGCCTTTTTTATCGATTGATTTGTTGCTTCTGATGGTATTTCCAGTGATAAATGTTTAGACTTGGACACAATGTTGAAAATGTATAAAGGCACGCGCCCAGTGGTCAAAATGGGTTGCGACACACACACACACACACATACATATTCACACTCACTCACACCGAGGCATTTAGGAAAGGTGATACAAGTCTGAAAGACTGAAATGAGAAAGGAGGTCCAACGCCATTCCGGCCATGAGGACCATTTTCGTTGAGAGCCAGGTGTTGTATCTTGAATCCAGACTCGCCTCGAGATCCGTGGAGCAGACAGGTAGCCATATAAGAAGAAAATGAGTTCTCTGGAAAACAGCTGATCGTCTGCGTTCTGCGTTTATCCTAGGGTAGGTACTATTGTGTTAAGTGGAGGAAAGGGAGGTGGCCAGAGCTGAGGTACCGACCGTCTCCCGGCGATCAGGGAGGGGGCATTGGGGGAGGAAAGACGATCCAAGAGATGGGGTTGCGGGGGAGGCGAACCCCGAACCTTCCTCTCACTTTACCTGTCGGACGATGAAAAAAAAAGACAGCTGCCACGCGCCCATATCTCGGTGTGCTTTTCAATTCGCGCTCCGGAGTCCCAATTTTAGAATTTCCACTTGACGGAGCATCTCCTCTCAGGTTTTTTTTTTATTTTTTGCTTGTCTTCTTTTTCAAGATTCTTCGTCTTTTTAGCTTTCTGCGCATGCTGTGGATTGTGACTGCGCCCCTGGGATGGTGCATAGTTCGATTTCTGTCACTTGCCATCAGCTATTTTTTTGTGCGATTGATATAGAACGATGAGGTTCTGACTGTCAAATTCATTTGGTTCACGCTTCTTTGCCCTCTCGGTATCAAGATGGGACCAAAAATGGCACGAACTATTTTCCCTCCTTTTTTCAAGCAATGAAGGTTTCCTCTGGTTTTTAGGAGTCTTATACAAAACTCTGCACATCAATTCATAAACTATTTTATACGCAGGACCACGCTAAATAAATTGATGTACGCGACAGGAGAGCAGTGAGCAAGTTTTGAGAAATTCCATTTTTGATCGCATTTAATTTCATTGCTCGAACAACCGATTTTTTGAGACACTTGCGGTGTCGTTTATTTTAAGGGGAAAAAAAAAAAAAAAAAAAAAAAAAAAAAAAAAAAAAAAAAAACCATTTAAAAGAACTATAATTGTAACATTTTGGAATCCAGCAAGAAATTACTCAATAGATTTAATGAAATTTTTGCTAAAATTATGTGCTCGCTTACCTATTCATGCAAGTTTGTGAGCATTTATTGTCATGGTTTGCGTGATATAAAAAATAAAATAAGTAACGTAGCAAGTAATAAGTCATATAAAAGTTACTTAAAATGCTTATTTATTTGATTGTCTTCGCTTGAGCGACTTAGATTTTGTTTTTGTTTTGTTTTTTTGTTGTTTCAAAATAGCGCTAAATGTAACGTGTATAAGGAAACAATACACAAACGCATATTGAAGCATTCCTCTTCTATTGTAAGTGAGTACAGCATCCAACCATTAAACCTTCACAAGTATTAGAGTAAGGGGTGTGTTCAAAATAATAATTACACAATTTCTTCCTTAGGACACCTTAAGCCGGGTCCACACCTGAGCATTTCTGCGCATCGCACGGCGCATGAGCATGCGCCCGCATGCTCATGCGGTGTGGGCTTTGCGGAGATTTTTTTTATTTCGACGAACAGGTCACACCGAATGGTGCACAAACATCGCCTCGGTCTGTTGGCCCGTGCTCAAAAAATATTCGTACATATATAAACAGTCCACGCGATACTGAATGTGTCCACACCTGCGTTCGCACCGCACGGAATTTCCTTTGACTCGGGTCACAAAAACCGCCTCCATGAGCGAGCACGGCCGAACAGTCCGTACCGCACAACGTATGGCTCATTCGGTGCGGCGCGACGTCCACATTGGCGCGCATTCGGGCAAATGCTGTACGATACGCCGCACTATGTGGTATTTGACCAAAAAAGCTGGCATAAACTCAAAAAAAAAAAAAAAGGAGCTATTGGGAAAAACTGTTGTGATATTCGGAATCTACATAGATTTTTGCGATAGAAACTTGAATTTAGCGGGTCTAAACCTGATTAATTTAACTAGAATCCACCAGGGGAAAAATCAGTTTTACCACCATTAAATTTAGCCTCAGCACGAGACTATAATCAAAGTAAAAAAAAAGTGTTTCAAATGAAGTCAGAACAAAATTTTTGTACATGGGTCGTCTTCCTGAAGGTATTTACAATCAGTTTATGCCTATTTTATCCAATTTTAATTTGAATTTGATATTTTTTTGCTATTTCAAAGTTTTTAGCTAAAAACGTAAATTTTCCGATTTTCAAGAGAACTTAAGTTCAATTATCCTGCCACATCCCGCGGGTATATATATGAGAAATGGTAGTCCTTAGTGCGTACTAATAGGCCTTGAAGTCAGAAGTTGCGGAAAAATGCGGCATTTCCGGGAAAATTAGTTCGAATTTTGCGTTTTTGCACGAAATTCTCGTTTTTACGTGTTGTTAGGGCTACATCGCTACAAGAGTGAAATTTGGCAACACCGTCCAAATGACTTGAAACTCAGTATCCTACGGTACTTTTTAACGCTGAATTCATATTTTGCATCAGTTTTTCAAAATTCGAAAATCCAAGATGGCTGCCGACCGATTAGCCAAAAAATTTGTCGGCGGCCATCTTGGATTTTCAAATTTTGAAAAACTGATGTGAAATTTGAATTCAGCGTTAAAAAGTACTCCTTGAAACCAAATTTCAAGTTATTTGGACAGTAGAAACAGTTTATGCCAACTTTTTCGGTCAAATACCACATAGTGCGCCGTTCGGTGCGGCGAAATGCTCAGGTGTGGACCCGGCTTTACAAGTTACAACCTCCTTCTCCATTTTCATCTTGATGTGACAGCTATAGCTTCGTACGACAAAGTTTAAACGAATGTAAGTATACGGACATACTATCATGCAGAACTTCAGGAAATTTCCTGTAGTGCACTTATAGGGGCCAGTTGGTATGAACAACACAAGTATGGAGAAAGCATCTTCCTCACACACAAGCACATCAAAAACTCTTCATACGACAACTACTATGCAGCTCTTTGTTATTTCTGAATAAAGCCGAAGCCAAAAAATCAGCTGTGAACTGCAAATTTCTGCGCTGAAAGTGTGCCACAGCGCGACTCACTTTTGAGAGTGATAAAGCATTATTGTTTCAAGTCTTCTTAAAACAATGAACACACAGAATGCAAGGCTGGAATCAAAACAAAAAGTGCGGAAATAAAGGAATAATGAAATAGAAGCCGAGTTATGTGGATAGTTCGTTTTGTTTATTCGACTTTTTTTTATCCATAATATCATGCTGTGTGCACGAAATCGCTCGATCTCTTAATAAATTCCGTGATAGGTTGCAAAAATGACCGAGGTATTATCGTTAAGAGGTATTAGAGTAACAGAGACATGAAAAAGACAGTCGATTTCTTTTCTTTTAAAAAGTATTACAGCATACACCAAACTTTCATATCCGAATTAATTGAACTGCGTTTCTTCCAAAATTCTAATTGTTATAATCTTTGCAAATTTTGCTTGGGTTGGAAGAAAGGATACTTAAATGATTTTTTTTGTTTTTTGTTTTTTTAAATCGATCGTTCAGCCCTCAAGACAAAATGTGCTCAAGCGGAGGGGTTAATGGATTTAAAAAAAAAAAAAGGTCAAAATTACAAAGCTTTGCGCAAATCATCTAGATGAGTCGTTTCGATACAATCTGACGCGTCGATGAGAACCTCATTGATTTTATTAATGTGTGTCTTTTGTTTGTTTGTTATTCAATTTTTTTAAACTCCGCATTTACACTTTACAAAATAATCTCCAAGGTTGGATGATCCAGTTTTTGTAAACAAAGTATAATTAATTATACAAAAAAAAAAAAAAAAAAAAAAAAAAAAAAAAAAGCATGTTGCAAATATTCATCATCAATGTATCGGTGGTGCCAAATTTCGGAACTATAGAGAAATGGGTTCTACGTATAGAATCACGTCATAAAAACGAGGGCAATTTCCAGCATAATGGTATAGTAACTAGTGACCACGCGTATTGCTCGCAATTCTCTTACAACATCATTCAACAAAACTGCATGTATCACAAATGCATGACGAGTTGAAAAAGATTGAAGGGAGAAGAAAAGAGGGGCAAAATACAGTGGCGGCTCGTGCAATTTGGCATCAATGTTTTCCTCCATTCGATTCTTTGTTAATAAACGATTCGGAAATAAAGCAGCGTAGCACCAGCATTCGATTAGTTTACATTGAGTCAAATGGAGGAAATACGTCGTTGCCAAACTGTACGAGCCGCCTCTGACAAAATAATCAAACAATAATTATTGCACTAGCACTAGCCGAATGAGTTTCTTGCTATCTTTGTAAAATTTTCCTCAACAAAGCTCGAATATTTAGAATTATCAACAATGTAGTTAGAGTTAAAGCGACCTATTTCTCCTATACAATGAGTAATGATAATAATGAAATGAACTCTCCTGAGCGCATCTAAACCTTGCATTGCAACTAACATGCGCCACTTTTCTCCCCCCCCCTCCCTAGACCCCCTCTTTTCAAACCCCCTCCCATTCTCGGACCCGTCACCGTCAATACTATATGCAAGTATCACGTAGACGATCGGACAAAGTAATTACTTTACAAGCCGGGCAAAGAACGTTGGAGAGGTAAGACATAAGAAAAAGTAAACAAGAGGAAAAAAAGGAAAAAAAGGAAAAAAAGAAAGAAAAAAACCGTATACGAGAAAAAGAGGGGTAAGCGACCGGTGACGTTTCGCTGGCGTCCTGATCCTCAACGCTCGCTCAACTGAGGAGAAAAAAAAATAAAAATAAAAAGTAAAAATAATAGCAGCAAACAAGAAAAAGGAGAAAAAAGAAAGAATATCTTTACCTATTAGACTCGACGCTGAGAACAATTTGCATATTATGCAAATGTCAGACTGTATACGTCTCTCTTTCTACTATTAGCGCTCATGCACATCATCTTCTGCGCACTTAGATACCTCTCAGGCACCAGTACCATTACGTTACAAATGCAATAAGGAGGGGGAGAGTTAGAGGAGGGAGGCTTATGACTTAGATAATGCTTTGGTTTCTACCTGATGAGTTGGATTCTTACAGTGGCTAGCGGCGGCGCGTGGAATCAGGCAACGTTGTATATTTCGTCCATTTGAACTCATTAAATTATGTATCGAACTATTAAACGTCCGGTTAGCAGTGATGGTGGATTCAGCGGCCGGCCCTCACGAACGGAGGGGGCGAACTTGGGATATTTGCCCCTTAGTGACCCTTTATCTTTCACTCTTGCTGTCCCCCTTCCTCTCCCCCTCTTTTTGCACTTTTTTGGTCGAACGGGGGGGGGGGGGCGATCGCACCTTTCGTTACCTCCCTGTATCCTCCATTGTCGACCTTTTACATGGGTGTAAAATGTAAATGCAAGGTTTTCAGATTGCACATGCAACTGTATCATCTCGTGACGTAACTCGACGAACTCTGACAGTGCCAAAGACATTATAGAAGAGAAGACTGGCCCCTAGCGGCAAGAATTTAAGCCGGTTACTGTACTCATAGGGGGCGCTGGGCTTTCCCGCTCAGAGGTATGAACCAAATTAATACTGCGGCTTATGGAGCCGAGACATAAAACTGTTTAGTTTTTAAAAGGAATCACATTGATAGAGAAATCACTTTTTTAAAAACAAGGAAACCGTTTACTTGTGACAGTTTTCCTTGCGTGAAGTAAAGTTCTGATTGTATGAAGGAAAATCACTATCTCAACAAGGAATCTTTTACTTGTAGCAGCAGATCTTTTCCTTAGGTTAAAGGAATTTCCCCTCAGTCAATAATTCAATGTCCAGTTTCTTCTACACAAACGAAATACACCATAATTGGATTTAAAAAAAAAAAAGAATTCTCTCTGAGCAGATATGATGTGCAGCTTATGTCTTGAAATTGACGAACTTGAACGAAAGTTTCGGTCAATTTATCCGCTAGATAGGGGCAATGGTATCCGAGAGGTATGGCCAGGAATTGTATATGGGTATTTAATGGGTCTGACAAAAATTTAAGTTTTAATCGTAAACTTCGATTGAAAGAACTTCTTTAAATTAATCGACATATTGGTTTGAAGTTTTCCTTGCGTAAGCAAGGTCCTGTGGGGGGGGGAAAAATCTCCACCGGGAAATTTCTTTACTGTCAAAATTTCGCGAAGAAAAATGAAAGGACCCTTAGAAAATAATTGAATGTCAGGAGTAATATAGTAAACGAACTTATTTTTAAAGTTTATGTTGTAATTAACACTTCTTGCAAGGAATATAGAATTATACTTTACTTGCAATTGATTATCTGTTGAAAGTTTCAAAAAGATTAAATAGTTAAATTTACAATAAATTGGGATACGCTTAAAATGGCAAATTTGTTATTGATTTGTATAATGGGATGTAAGAAAAAAATTGGGGGCCTCCCTTTTTTCTCGGGGGGTTCCTTGGACTTCAATTGGGGTTTAAAATGTTGCCCCCCCTTGGAATTTTTCTGCTGCGGGCGCCCATGCTGTACAGCATATGTGATACTCGACACTTTTATTCGCAAAAATAACTGACTGAAATAGGTTTGAAGAGCGAGGCTCCATAATAGCCCAGGCAATTTAGACGAAAAAAGGGGTTTACCTTGCAGAAATGGAGGTAAGAGGTTTTATGACGGAATTATATGTTTTTAGGGTCGCTGATTCCGAACTTTCAGCTTTCCACTAACATTTTTGTGGTAGAACGTTGCCAAATTTACGTTTTCTACCAAAAAAATAGTTTTTTTGAGAATTCCTAGTTCCGTGTGTGCATTATTTCAAAAAAAAACCTCAGTTCGAAAAGAAAGTAGACAAAAAATGCAACGAATTCATGTCAAATTCGTTGTTGAAGAAGTATTGAGTCAATTTCAGTGAGTCTAAGAGAAACGCCAGTTTTATTTTTCTTACAAAATTGAGAAATCTCTTGAAATCTTTATTTCCAAAAAAAAAAAAATAAAATAATAAAAAAAATAAATAAATAAATAAATAAATAAATGAATAAATAAATAAATAAATAAATAAATAAATAAATAAATACATACATAAATAAATAAAAAATAAATATAAAGAAATGTTCAATTAAATTAAAACTCTCAATGGAACTTCAGCAATCCTACCAAGAACACTAAATACGTATGAACATTTTTGGAACAAGTATATAACAAAATTTGGCAACTGATGGAAAGTTTCGGCCTCTAAAGATTCACAACCCAATATTCGTTTGGAGGGTGAATAGGGAGGGATATCATTTAACTTTGTCTCTGAGCTTGGAGGGGCATTTGAGAGGAAGGGGTAGAGTGCTCAACTTAATTGGCTCAGCGTTCAATTGAACTATACGACGATCAACAAGTAACGACTGTCAGTCTCGGCTACACCACGAACTACAAATAAAAATTTAAAGTTGCTTGAAGGATCGTTCCTCCGAATCATTTGTAAACATTAAGCACATCTATGCTGGGAGATACCTCCATAATTTGTTGATCTATAAACAAAATATTCCAACGCAACCACGATTAAAGATTCTCTGATGTAACGAATTTGATTGAATAATGAAGTGTATTATTGTGAGTAATCGATTATCGTCCTCACATTAATTAAAGCTATGAAACAAAGTTAATTACATGGGAGGGTGCTAACGTCCCTGAAAATCGCCGAAATGAGATTGGTTAACCCTTGTGAGCCTAAGGGGGGGTACATTTGTACCCCAGGCCAGTTTTTTTGACGCCATTTTGTCAAAACTGCTCAAATTTTTTTGGGACTTCATGACATTTTAAGTTAGGATACTTAGAACACGTCCGCCAAATTTCATTAATTTTTATGAATTTTTGTCGATAATATAGAAATTTAAAGTGTTGGGGTACAAATATACCCCCCCTTCGTCCTGCCAGTTTTAAATTTGGAACCATCTATTACAGTGAATTTTACGGAAATTTTATGTAGATTAATAATATTAAGTCAGATCATTGAAAAAAAATTGGAAATTTGTCAAAAATGGAAAAATAAGATGGTACCTCATTTCATTTTTTCCATTTTTTTCATTTTGACATTTTTTTTAAAAGTAGGTGTAAATTTGGCAACATAGCAAAAATTTACTCAAATTTCACATAAATTACTCTCTTAGGGTACTAAGTACATAATCCATCCATTAAAGTTTCAAAAGTATTGATACTGACTGTGCTGCATGAAAATATCCTTGGGGTACGAAAATACCCCCCCCCCTTAGTCCTTTGTGTCACCGAAATACCTTAGGCTCACAAGGGTTAAGGTGGAAAATTACCTACGGAGTGTCAATAAATGCTCAAAAATGTGACTATGTACCCTTCCTGGGATAACCCCCCCCCCCTCCACCACCACCGCTGGAATTTGTTCTTTATATTCACACACAGGCAGTGGCGTTGCGTATCTTCTGGCAACGTTCCAATTAGTACATTTAAAACCATGTAAAATATCGATTTGATGGAGTGCACTGTGCGCACCTCTAATAGTTCGACCTTATTTTATTAATTTAAATGGCCAAATTGCAACGTTGCCAGATGGAACACGACAGCACTGCCTTGCTATGCCGCACGTCATCGATAATATGAAAACTCAGTTGAGTCCCTTGGAGATGAGCCCTTTTCATAGGTTTCAATAGGAGAGTAATCGATTCATTGTGATTTTCAAACCATCTATTAGGTCTTTGAGTTGAGGGGGCAAACTATCCATGAACATAAAAAATAAAAGAAAGAAAGAAAAAAAAAATAAAAAAAAAAATAAAAAATAAAAATAAAAATAAAAATAGACGATTATAATTAAGGTCGGCGAATGCTATCATTCTAAAAAAAATTGAAACACATTAATCAGTGTAAATACTGAATAAAAATAAATTGTGAAGTAAAATAAAACTTTCAAAATTTATGAATCTGGTGAAAACAAGGTTATTTCATAAGAAATAGAAAATAGTAATACCGTACCGCAGAAAGAATTTTGAATCTGTTGCTCAGATATTTCCTCCGAAAATGCATGTTTTTATACTGTGCACAAACGTGAATTAAGACTCCCGGTGGCACATACAAATTATTCTTATGTGCAGCAAACAAAATTTTGGTCTGAGAATTTATAAAGATATGTAGTTTCGATAATACGTGTGTATACAGAAAACAAGGCAGTAAATTCGGATCACGACTCTAATCAAAACTTTAACTGCTGCGACGGACTCAGCTACTGTCCTGAGTCACCAAATGGTACAAGACGGACGATCATTTATAAATGCTAAAAAATTCAAATCCCACGCACTGTTGGCCGTTGGACCCTGTCTGGCAACGGTGACTGTCCTAATTGTAATTTATTCGGCACACCTGCCTGTACGGATCACAGATACTGAACAAAAAGTGGAATAAAGAAAAATAAAACAACCAGCGAAAAAGAAGAAGAAAAGACCCGCTGTTTACGACACTTGAGGAGACAGCGAAATTCTGCTTCGAATCCAAAATTTGACTGCATGATTTTCTTCGGCGTTAAAAACATTTTTACGGATCTCTTCTTTTTTTTTATTTTGACAGTGGGTACTTCATAAAAATGCAAATGCAAAATGCAACGACTGAAATTGATAAATACATTAGAATTAAAACTTGGTAAATCAATTACTTTGTTCAAAAACGTCCGATAATATATACATTCGCTTTTAAACCCGTACTCAAAAGTCTCATACCCTCAAATTATTTATTTTCAGGTAATTTCTTACAGCATGTTGTAAAAAAAATTAACTTGAACTTTTCGAGGCTAAGTTCATTCTCCGATTTATGAGGAGAGAAAATTTCAGAGAAGTCTTCAACTTTTCAAAGGTATATGAAAATAAATAAAAAAATTAAAGGGCAAATCTGAGGTAAATAGAGACCGTGCGCAAGGATTGCGACCGGTGCCTGGGGCTTTTGCTAAAAGCAAATAAATAGTCAATTCTGATGTAAACACCAGCGGAGATCACGAAAATCACACTAAGAAATTCTAAAATTCAGTATTAGACTCACATAACTGCTATAACGGCAAGGTCGTAATGGCGGTTCGACGCAGGTATCATGAGAGATTCCTGCCTAATACCTACGTCACTTTCTCTACGGAAACACAGAGATATGTCTCAATTTAGATAGGAATCTCCCATGATACCTGCGTCTCTCCGCCATTAAGTCTGATGCTGAGAGTGAATTTCGTGATTTTTTACTGTTACTCATCGTCATTTTTACAGGTTTTTATGCAAGAATCAACTTTTCAAATACCGATAGCAAAAGTTTGCAAGAGCTCCATTATGGTCGGGAAACATCAAAATAACAGCCTGCAGTAGCCTAACGTTGATTGATGACTGATGGACACCGGTTAGGTTTTCTTCTTGTTTTATATTTATTATTTACGTTTCTTCGACAGAAGAACGATTTCTGATTAATCATTTCCAAACTATAGATTTAAGTATAAATATAATTGAAATTTTGAGTCAAAGGCAAAATTTCGATCTCATTGCAACTGTAGCGATGCTCACCACTCAACAATATTAGCCAATTGTTGGCTGTTTTGTTGAGCCTCCAAACCAAATTGAACCCATTTAACACTTGTTTCTTTTTCATAGGATACACAGGAAGCATGAAGGCATATCTGGGACAAATATTTTTTGAGTTATGGGGGGGGGGGGCGTTACCTACCATACTAAACCAATTTTCAGGTTTTTTGATCCACCTTTTTAAGTCAACTTTGTAAATTTATCGAAAAAAAAAAAAAAAAATATGTAAAAGTCCACCAAGAGGTTTCAACATTGCTTTTAAACCTAGAAAAACCCATAAATGTATAATGAACGATAGAATTCTGTTCTTGTATTTCATGAAAATTGTTTCAGATGCTCATGCACGACTGCAAGGAATGGTTTTTGATTTCTATTTCTCTCCCCCCCCCCCCTCTTTCTCCAGTCTGATGGGTTCACTGAAAAAACAGCTATCGTCACGGTTTGAGTTCAAGACGTACCTACCTATTGGTTAATCAAATTTTAACCAAGACATCTTTGAACTATAACCATGGAAAACGTAAAATATACAATTTTCTTGGACTGTAAAAAATTTAAACCAAAGTATGGTAAACCAATTACGATAGTTGTTTTTTGAGTGTTTCATTCATAGTCGGATCCAGGAGGTTTCTCTCTCTCTCTCTCTCTCTCTCTCTCTCTCTCTCTCTCTCTCTCTCTCTCTCTCTCTCTCTCTCTCTCTCTCTCTCTCTCTCTCTCCTCACATTTGAACGCGCACGATAGAAAAAGACGGTGATAGGGATTAAAGTCATGTGATGGTCCCCTCTGCTATCCTTTTCTAACACATGAGTTCAAACCGCTGAAGAGAGAGAAAGACAAATTCCTATATCAGCCCATGGTTTTATTATTTCATATAGTTCAATGCAATAACGCGCGTCACGTCTTCGCTTCACATCCTATACCATAACGATGAGTTTAATCTCTGTGACTGTTTGTTCAGTCTCGTTAATTATGAGAATAAACATATACAACAAGACTTGACCACTCATCTTCCTCAGCACTGCGCTGCACATACGCGTTCTCTAATTAATAACTTTACTCAGGTGCATTTTAAGGGGCCCGGCCCGGCCGGCCCGGCCCTGCGACCCGCGTCTAGCGTCCTTCACGGCTCTGTCGCATCGCAGCTATATGAGCTATGAAGGCTTGGGTTCTCCGCTCACTGCAACGTCACCTTCGACTAACATGAAAATGTTGGTTCCATTTTATAGGTGTGCCAGAGTTGGGCAAAAAATATAACTTTTGAATATCATGAATAATTCACTATTTCATGTTATTCCTAGTACAGTAAATCGAAGTTTAAACTCTACCGCAGTATATTCATCGATCATAAGATGAATGCCTGGCGGTGTTAAAACTTCGATTTACTAATAGGAATAACAAAAGAACAATGTGAATAATTATTGTTAATTATTCATGATTATATTCAAAAGTTAATTTTTGCCCAACACTGTCCACTACTTACATGGTAATTCCTGCTGAGTATTTTATGCTCTTACTGTGATTGCGATTTCCAGAAACAGTACTTTAAACAATTCGGTGATGGAAATTTAGAATTTACAAGCTTGACGTATTCTTATTGTTAGTAACCATATCAATTTAATTTATGAATGAAGCTACCTCGTCCATGAGTAAATATTTTTTTTTTTTTTTTTTTTTTGCTTTTTCAAAAATTTGGCCCAGCGTCCTCCAAAAAGTGGAGCTATTGGGGCTAGCCCCATACAAGCACCGGCTATGTAAGTTAACACATCGGAAGCAGCAGATTCAATGAGACATGGAGAAAAATCCCCTAAATTTGCTTCCTTCCCTCTTTTTTAATTTTCGTGAGGCATTTGAGGCAAAGGACGCAAAGCCACGATCCATTCATCAGTAGCACAACGAGAATGGCTGTATCTCTCTCTCTCCTCTCTCTCTCTCTCTCTCTCTCTCTCTCTCTCTCTCTCTCTCTCTCTCTCTTCACCATTGAAAGGTGTATGTTAGACAAGGGTGGACAAGGACATGGAAACCCCCTCTTTCTATCCTTTTTCTACTCATTCGTTCAAAGGGGAAATGAGAGAGATAGAAAAGATCCTGGTTGCGCCATTCATTTATACGATCATTCATTCACCTAGGCCTAGGATCCTGCTTTTGCTTCTTTTTTTTTTGAACGCAGGTGCTAAAAGCCGGACGTCGTGTCGTCTCGTCGCACCGCTGGACAGGAAGACTCCTTCCGCGAGTACGCATTTACGCAAGTACGCTCTCCATTCATTAAATCATTGAGGCTCATTCATACGAGCGATTTCCCCCCTCCGTCTTACAAATTAGGTTTCCGATTCATGAGCACTTTTGTGGATTCGGATGCTGCGGATCTGGATTCTTCGTTCATGTCGTCAACCATGCGTCTCCAAATGCGGTAGCGAGTTGATTGCAAAGAATAATCGGGGGGGGGGGGGGGGGTGACGAGGAGAGGTGATGAGGGAGACCAGCGGCCAGGGGGGTCCTCCTTTGCCAAAGCCTGCGCATTGCAGCGCTATTCGTCATCAAACTTGTTTGTTGCTAGTACTGAATGAGTGAGTAAAAGAGGAGGAAACAAATAAATTAATAAAAATGAGGTGTATTTAGAACAATACGCGCTCGGAGTGCATTCCCGGCGGCTTTTGCGCTTCCATTGAAGAGTATACGCACGATCTCTCCTCTTTTCATTGAGTTTCTTTACTTCTTTTCTTCTTTTTCTTCTTTTCTTTCTCAATCAAAATTTCAGATGCAAATCCTCGCCCTCTCTCCGATGGACCGGTGATTTGAGTGATGAGACCGGAGTTCCTTCCTGCGAATCTTTCCAAAAACAAAACGCGTCTTGATGGTGACAGACGGCAGTTTATCGGCATCAATTGTCACCATTGCCTGGTCGAGATTTAAACTGATCAATGTTTGATCCTCCGACGTTATTAATACATTGAATCAACCATCAATGCAGTGCACAGAGGAAAGAATACTTTGACGTGAACCAGATAAACATATGTAACTATTTTGTAGGAGTACAATCAGGGACAAAAAGAATGTCAAACAACTCCTTACATTTTGTTTTACTTAGGTAAGCCACCCACAATACTTACATTCATCGGGAATAGGTATATCGAGGGTGGCCTACTTGCTACCTCTATATGAGTCTTTTGACATTCATTTAGTATTTGACATTGCACACGGAATTCTTGTTTTGAGTACCTAATCATCAGTAATATTTCTGAGCATTTGCCGAGATTCTGATCGAGAATGCCAGAAAATACTTCTACGAAATACTTACATGCCCATGCATCTGGTTCGTTTCAGTTAAAATATTCAGTTGGTTACATTTTCTCCGTGTGCAGTAAGTATATGTATCCCTTCACATGGTCCATATACTTCCTTTGCAGAGAAGTTGATTTTAACGTTCCTCAGAGGGACTTTTTTTTTTATTTTTTCGAAATTTTAAATTTTAAGCAAGTTATGGAGGATAAAATTATTGTATATCAATGGGAAAGTGGGTAAACATAGGGACAACTTAGAATGTTTCAAATATAGCTGTTTGAATTTCGATGGAAATTTGCAAAAACATTCTGCAACCAGCCTACTGTAAAATTAACTCCTTAAGTGGGGTTTGGGGGTCTCCCCAGAATATTAAATATGGGTCTGAGGATTTCCTCCAGAAAATTTATTGGGGTCTGTTCCCCCCTCCAAGATTAAGTTTGATGTGAGGAAATGTTCGTGGGGTATTTCCTACAGTTTATTTTTAATGCACTATAGCGGGCACAAAGACAAACTGTCCGGGGTATGAAATACGCATCGCACATTTGTATACCACAACGATATAATTCCTGTACCATTCAACTCTTGTTTTAGGTGCATTGCGTATTGCATATCTTACTCGTGCTAACATATCTTTTCCCCCGCTGCAGTATATTTTTTTAGTGTCAAGAGCCAAACAATTGGAACCTTGCATTTTATTTTCCTCCTCTTTTCAGTCTCCGTCAGTCAAATAAATTCCTATTCATAAATCGGAATTCTTTCCGATGACAAGCATCATATATTTTCACAGGTAAAAACTTGCGGATTTTCTCAAGTACCTAACCTGTGAGAGAGTTATCTTCTTTTCCTTTTGAATGAAAGAAATAGAGGAAAAAAATAAATCTATAAAAAGATGTTGGTTTTACGCGAGTAAGGTACCTTATTTCCGGGACTTTGCTCCTAGGTGGTTGTATATTGTTTTCATCTCCTCTCTAATCCGGTCATCCACTGTCAAGTCATTCGATTGTCCACACTGTCTCCACACACAGTTAAACAGAGGTAAACCGACAAATATCCGGTCTCTTGAAATATTTTGACGCGCGAAACACAAATTTGAAGGGATGGATTTTCAACGGCTGCTGAAGAGGCCGTTTGTTTTCAATTAGCTGTTCCCTGTCCAAAAACACCACTATTGTTGTTTGTGTTTACGTTTTGCATTTTTCTCCTTCTTCGATTTGATCCACGTCAAACGTTCTAAATCAATGGAACCTGAGCAAGGATCCGAGTTCTGGTTGGGTGGGCGTTTTATATTTTACTCGTAGCATTCAGGAATAGAATATTATGAGATATGATGACCTTTATAAACTGTTGTGATCTCCAACGGATCGGAGATGTTGAGGTTCAAAGAATCGATACATACATTTGAATACCTAATATTTTACGTATATCAGCATATCCGAGGGCACATTTCGGCTACTTGCAATGATGGCATGGTGCTTTAGTTACTCCTGTACGTCAGACGGACAGCGAATTATTTTTGCTGAGGTAGCAACAAGAATTATTACTTTTTATTTTTTAATATTGAAATTCACTTATTGATGGTTGGCGCTTCTCCGAGTCTTACATTTTAGAATTACTGACTTCTTCTCGGCCGTTTTTTCTCGCTTTTGTTTCTTTTAATTCCACCCCTTACTTCTATCTCATTTTTTTTTTTTTTTTTTTTTTTTTCGCTTCCCACCTGTCGCCGCCTCCTTCCAAAATAGTATCCCATGCATCCTTCACCCTAAAGCACCCAGCATCCCGTATCTAAGAGGATAGTCTCCATTAATCCAGGGAAAGGCCACAACTTCCTGCATCCACTGGCTATCCGCAGGATCCGGTTCAATAAAAAAAAAAAGAAAAATGGGCCATCGCGATTTCAATGAAATGCTCTTGAGGTTTTGTAGGCGTTGATGGTTGTTTGGCAACGAAAAAATCGAATACATAAATTAATTGCCACAGCAGCTGCAATATTCGTGGATCAGTTTTAGTGGTGCGGTTCGTGTTCTGAATTCTGAACCCTCGATTATTGCATTTCTCTCATTTGAACTTATTCAGAACTATCGATTATTTGAAGGTTCAATCGAGTTTCCTAAGAACGATTATTTCCCGTAAGATTACATGGAGGGAATCATGATGCATCCAAATTTTTGGATCGCTTCTGATCATTATTTAATGTTTATGGTCTATGGGCAGGATTTAGGAACGTTCATTCCAACTATCATCGCAACGTTATAATTTTGCAAATTTTATTCCTAATTTAGCGATATTATTTGCTTCATCAACTATTTGATTGAAAAACTAGCATTATATTTTGTTAAACTATCAATATTTTATTCTAAACTAGCAATATTTTTTGCTAGATTATATAGCAATAATTTGTGTTGGATAAATAGCACTGTATAAATTGGAGTTTTAGCAATTGTTTATTCCCGGTTTTTAGCAATATTATTTTGCAATTTTAGATGGTCGTTTTGGGTGTAAAACCCCTGTTAAATTGAACTCAACAAAATTAAACTCATTTGCAAGATAGTTGTCAGTTTGCCTATCCTGGAAATTGAAGGTGAATACATTCGTAGTTACAATCGCTGCGGTCAATGTGTTCAGCAAAATAAAATTGACTATATAACATAAGTTAAAACTGATCGTGGATTTTTCATCGTGCATTACGATCTGTCTCCTCACCGTCGAGTCAGGAAATTATACCCGTCGAAATGAGTTAAATGCATATAAAAGAAGAATTAAAGAATAGAGAAGGAGGAGGAGGAGGGAGGGAGAGAGAGGAAGAAGAATAAGAGGAAGAAAAAGAAAAAGAAGAAAACTGGAGAAATTAAAGAAAAAAACCAACAGGAATAATTTAAGCAAACTAGAAGGAGATAGAAGAAAGCAGAAAAATCAGTGGAGTTGCATGAAGTTTGGCAACGTTGTATTTTTTCCATTTAAACTCTTGTAAAAGGTCGAATGCGAAAGTGCTCACCAAACACCCAACAGTTCGATCTTCTAAAAGGGTTTAAATGACACATCACAACGTTGCCAAAATGGCACGCTACACCACTGGCAGAAAGGTGCATAGTGAGGCGGACAAATATACAATGGATAAGAAAGAAAGTAACGCATTTCCATAAGGATGAGATGCGAGACGGAGGAATACGAATGGGACACATATTTAAGGTTATAGGTCCATTTTTGGGATGTTGATAGACAAGTTTTTAGAAATTTAAATTCGCGCCTCAAAAATTATACAATTCTTGATTTTAAAGATCGTAATTCCGAAGCAGCTGCGACATCACTACTGACTAAACAATCTTGAGACCCCCCCCCCTCCTTCTTTCACCCATTTGGCTTCGATGGTCCAATTGTTATTCCTCTATCTCGCTCTCCGTGTTTGCAAATCCACCCGTCGATCCTCGCTGTTTTCAAACACCAACCCTTTGGCACAGAAGCAGGTGTGAATGGCGATTGGGGGGGGGGGGGGGTTAGAAACCGATACGACCCATATTTGGCTTATAATGCTACTTGTCGCCAGCACGATGTTGCCGGGTGATGACCTCTGGCGTAGATGTAGATACAGGGTATAAAGACCGCAACTGCGAAGCTTTGTTGATAACTTGATCGAAAAAATTGAAAATAGACTTGGTAATTTGGTATACACTTGAACTGATAAAATTGAAGAAAATTTATTTCAGGAAAAGTATACAAAATAAAAACCAAGGAAAAAGTCTCATGCTTCTAAGATTATCGACCTATTTCTCAGCTTTACACTATAATTCAATATCGATTACAGAAGATTCTTCGTTTGCAGCATTTTGGCGAGAGAGCTGTACCAGGACGGAACCAGGATCTTAAACATTTAGTTCTGGTGCGATGCAGAGAAGCGTTTTCAACTCAAGATGTCTCAAGAATGAAGGCTCTTCAGTCTTCTTCAATGATGCAAGGTGTATAGGTTGCGGAAACATCTACAATGAATTAGCCACGTTTATTGCGCATGCCAAGCTCAAGGAACATTGCTGAATCGTATCCTTCCTGTTTCTGTTGCAAAGAAAGTGCCTGCATGCAGCAAATTTGATACAAATAGCGTTACCCATAAGTATAGAAATAATAGCTCAGAATGACTTATATTGTTGCGCAGTCGATTCTGTTGTGTCATCTTTAATAGTGTCCGTTCCTTTTCAGAAAAGCGCGCCTTCAATTTTCGGGATATGCAATCGCTACTCTCGTGAGTAGAAATAGTTGCTCGAAGCAACAGTCATTGCCATTTCCTCGTTACTCTACTGGCTCTCGGAAGGAGAATACCCGTCTTTACAATCAGCTATATCAAATCCTTGGTACTACACTGAAAAATCAGCTATCGTAAGATTTACTGTAACTTGGTTTAAATTTTCAACAATCCAAGAAAATAGTAAATTTTACGATTCCCACGATTTGAGTTCAAGGCGTTTTCCTATTACATGGTTAAAATTTAACCAATATACGTTTTGCACTCAAACCATGGAAGACGTGTAACATTTACCATTTTCTTGGACTGTGTCGAAAATGTTCAACCAAATTATGGTAAATCTTACGATAGCTGATTTTTCAGCGTACTTTAAAAACATGGACCTGCAATGCGTCTTTTAAGAATATGAAATTCGTCAGAAGCAACAACTAATCACCGCTCTCCCAATTCTTGACCACCAGTAAACTATTGATACCGTGACCCTTTCAGTCACGAATCATGAGAGAGAAGTTTCTCCATAGAAAGACCTATATTCCGGAGAATCGAGTTTTTTTTTTTTTTTTTTCCATATAATTTCTTGTGCATGTCAATTTGTTTTAATTTTCATAAGAATCCATAATATAGTTAGGTCCCCCACTTCCCTCACACTACGAACGGAGGTGGTCAAAAGCGTGAAGCACTCTTCTAGCGGTAAGGTTGAGAGGAAGTTTGGATGAGCTTGAAATTCGCGAAGTATGAAAACAATAAAGATTTTTTCGGAAAGATAATTTATACTGGGTCTGTTGCAAACTTTTGCTACAGCGTGATGGAGAATCCTTTTCTATGTAAAACCATCGCATGAAAATCACATTGAAATCATCGAAAGTTCTCCAAGTCTACTCACAAACTGAATAAATCCGTTTATATAAATTCGAATATCGGACGAATGAGCTGGTCAAATCTAATCGCAACTTTCTATGGTGAGAAAAGTGATACGCCATATAGGTACCAGGTATAAGTACCAGGTACCAGGTACCTATAGCGAAAGCTGCTATCAGGTGGGACTGTTGGGATTCATCCGTTGCGCCAACTTATTCGACCGCCAACATTGAATTTTGCCAAACGCATTTATTTATTTTATGGGTAGGTTCTAAGACTTTCCGATGCTTTCAATTAAATTTTTACCATTTTAAGCTGTTTTTTTCAGGAATCAACCCTATGATGGATTCAGCAATTTAGCATAACTGTGTTTTATTCTCATTTGAATGCATGACAATCAATCGCTTAGTACAGAGTCATGGCCCCTTCAAGAATCGATTGTTTCTCATACTATTAAATAGGATGGATTCAAGGTTGCCAAATTTCTGTATGCACCCATGAATAAACCCCCTATCACGCTGCGCTGTAAAGCAAAATTTTGCAAGAAACACATTGTTCGCAGGACAGTTTCATGATTTTTAATATGATTTTTGACCGAGTCGAACTGATTTGATTATTGATCAGATATAAAAGCTGGCCACTATTTATACTTTATAGCTCACGTTTATCACTCAACAATTCTATCAACTGAAATTCAAACTGATGCTAAACCTCACCGCGTGGAAAGCCTGGGCGGATTCAGCAATTTGGCAACCATGAATTCATCCCTTTTGAACATATGAGAAACAATCGATTCTTGAGGAGGCCATGACCCTTTTACTAATCGATTGTTTCTCCTGCATTCAAATGGGAATAATACATAGTTGCCCGATTTCTGGATTCGCCTTTCGTGGAAATAGCGATTGGAAAATAAGAGAAAAAGTGGTCCCTGATTCGACAACACTGGATTCAGGTCTCCTATGGGTTGATATATTCAGAGCCGTGAAAGATATGAGAGTAAGTCCTCCGTTTGCGTTTGTTAGCATGTTTCTTTATTATCTCCTCCTCCAAATAAGGCCGGGAATTTCCTCGGGAAGACTAAAGCGCACGTGCGCAAAAATTCCCTCACTCCTCCGCCCTCCTTCTCACCATCATTTTTTATACTTGCTCATGATAAAAGTGGGGACATTCGCGACCCGCGTCGCGTCATGCTTGCCTCGAACTGCAATGGTTATTCTTATACATTCTCTGTTGCTGCATCTTTTTCATTATTTCCTCGATCTGTGGCTCTACTCACAGTTGAAACCATACTCATAGTGACGATTCGTGCAATTTGGCACCCATGTTTTTTGCCATTTTATTTGATGCAAAAGTAGCGCTTTCTCGGCTATTCCAAGAAGCTCTGAAGATCGACTATTTGACGTAGGTTTAAATGCAGCGAATCCGTCGTTGCCACATTGCACGAACCGCCACTGATCATAATAAAATTATTTGTTTTCATCGTTAAGTTACGATGTATAACTGTAATGCACGAAAATACTCGCATCTGTTATCTTTCCTCAACCGGTGGAATAGTCGATATGCCTTTAAAAAACTTGCGGATATTTAATTCTGATAAGCGGCGTTTCTACCGATATTATGAAATATACAGCAAAATATATCGTCAATAACTTCAAAAATAAGGCCGGAAGTACCAAAAAATGGAATATCGTAAATAGATTCTCTTAGCGGAATGCGATATTTTATTTTTGGGTATACTTTCAGCCTTATTTTTGAAGTTATTGACGAGATATTTTGCAGAGACGTTCTTCAGACGAATATCCAGTAACTGACTCTCCGTTTTCTTAAATATAAATTACTTTCGGCCTGTAATTTGAAATTACTCGGACGGTAGCGCTCTGGTGGCAGAAATCGGCACCAAACGCTGAATAAGCACCTTAACCAATCAGAGGTTGCACAAAAGCCCTCCAATCCAATCATTCGTGAGGCATGGGAATTCTACAGTGCTTTTTCAATCTCAAACTGCAGGGATATGAGCTCGAGCGTAACTCCACCTTGACCTTGACACGGTCACAAAAATCACGGGAGAGGCCGAGTCTTGTAGTCTTGCGTGTCAGTCAGACTTTGTGGGGCATGAAATATGGTTTATTTGTCATTTTTGTCGCGGAAACACGACGACCTATGAAACCGAAAGTGTCAGGCCAGGTCGGGTGCCAGACGTGAGGGCGTGTGGGCAAGCGGGGCGAACGGGGGCGGTTAAGCGTTGGATGCAGCCACAGTTGCAGTTGTAATGTGTGTGTGTGTCTGTGTGTATTTTTGTGCACGTGTGTTACATGTATGCGTGATCATGTGAACCAACTATATCATGCCAGACACTTGGTTGGTTGGTCGGTATACACATGTTCAGATTACTTCCTTGGTTGCGGTTTTGGAGAACGGACGTATGAGAGACGCCTCGGTTATGTCAGGATCACTTTTTTTAATCCCGGATAGAGAGACGCGACCATCATCAACTAGAGGGGCTAAAAACCAAACCGGAAACCGAGGCTTTCGTTCGGGTGCACCCGATAAGACCATTCATCAAAACTATATGACGTCAAAATTTTCACGTTTCACATGCACTGCGAAATCGGTCGGACTTGCCTTCTTTTCACACATCCCCACCCCCCCCCCCCCCCCCCCGCACAGACAGATGACATTATTGCGCACCAAAGTATATAGACTAGTATTAGAGATGACGTCATCAGGTGAAAAAGTTCGTTTAGAGCGTTCCTATAACTGTCTATATGTATACTGGATGTCCCCCAACCTAGTAATCTCGGGTTCGGATCCCGGCCGAGGAGACAAGATTTTACGATCTCAGATCTAGTGATCTCGGAAGGATGCGGATGGAACTCTTCTCTTTTATCTTTCCTTCTCTATCTCTCTCTCTCTCTCTCTCTCTCTCTCTCTCTCTCTCTCTCTCTCTCTCTCTCTCTCTCTCTCTCTCTCTCTCTCTCTCTCTCTCTCTCTCTCTCTCTCTCTCTCTCTCTCTCTCTCTCTCTCTCTCTCTCTCTCTCTCTCTCTCACGCACGCACGCACGCACGCACGCTCCTAGCGATACAACAAAATTCACGAGCCGCTTCTGTCCGCAGCATCGCACAACACATTTATGTAGAGTAACGGGTAGGCTGCGTAACCACGATGGAGGATTTTAAGGTTAGGTTTAAGATGTAGTTTTATCCATTTATTCCCATGTGTTTTGATGCAACGAACGGAGGCTGGGAACATGATTCGAACTGTGCGGTTATTGCCCTGAAATACATGGGAATAATTGGTGAAAAATTACACCTTAAACCTAACCTAAAATACTCCATGGGGGTTGCTCATGTTACCTTTCAGACTGCCTTTCTATATAGTGAGTTGCTCGTTGGTCCGCAGCTCTCCTTTAAGAAATTCGACACCAACGGAACAGCGATCAATTTTGACGTATAAGTATAGGTATAATGCGATACGTACTCTTCTCTCAGCACAGGAGCAACTCTGATAATCTAGGGTTGCCTTTTGAGATTAAGTGTATATACCTTGAAGATATTCTTCACGCCGCTATACATATATTGTAGCGAAAGAAACTGAATGTAACAAGCTCCGATACAGTTGGGGGTGTGCTCTGTATTCCTGGGTGATAAACGGAACGCGCGCTTACTTTGTTGACAAAGATTACCAACTGGCTTTGACCTTAGATAGAGCTTCGATTTATCTGCTATCTGAGTAACATTATAGGCGCACTTCGAGATATTTTGAAGTATCGTTCTAACCTCTTGGCATGCAATGATTGATTATGGGTTTCATTTACAATGTAACAGACAAGTGAATCCAAAAGACGTGAGAATGAACACTTAGTGTCACACCGACAGGATCTTTTCCGTCTCTCTCATTTTCCCTTTGAATGCGTGAGATGAAAAAGAATAGAAAGAGGGGTTTTTATCCCTTTGTCCCTCCTTGTCTAACACACTTGTTTCAATGGAGAAAAGGTGGAGATAGAGAATTGCTCGTTGCACTACTCAAATACTCAATCAGAACATACAGAAATACGTTATTCTAAATTAGGCTATTGAAACTTTTCAAGAGGTGCTTTCGTGAAATTAAGATAAGAGCTCTGTATACATAAATCGACAAATTTTTATTAAAAGACAAGACCAGAACCATGTACTGTCGGCGTTTTTACAAAGAACTAGAAGCGGCGCGTTACTCAATTGGAGACCATTTTACCAAGAAATAATGCCCATAAAACAAAAGGTACCAACGACCTACATTCTTCAGACAAAATTCCCCTTTCAATTGAATCGCTAATTGCAGAAACGAAAATCCACATACATTATAGGGAGAAACAAAAAACTTTTTTTTTAAAAAAAAAAAAAAAAAAACAAATTGGCTCTTTTGAAAATTTCAATTTTGTTTACTTTTTCATTTTCGGGGGTCTTACAAAGGAATACAGGTGCATGGTTTTTTTTTTGGTTAAGGCGAATCGGTTCGTTGGAGGAGGTGTTTTACTTTAAAAAACAAAAAGGGGGGGGGGAATTTAGAAAATGTACACTTTTGCTTTTTCTTTAGAAATAAGACAGTAATGCGAGGTTTTCGATAGCTAATTTTCGTCGAATCAAAAATTTCCAGGTGGCCAAACTATCCTCCGAGAATTCAGGTTTGAATGAGGGTTTTGATATGTTTCTGATCAGTTTTCAGCCTTTAATTATAGATTTAGAGAACGGTTTGTAAATCAAATCAGTGTGATTGATTGTCAGCGGGTCGTCTAGTAAAAAAAATCGCGGATTCAAACTTTTGAACAATAAAAAAAAAAAAAAAACTGGGGCCCTTGAAAAAATCTTTTAGTTGGTGTACTTTGGTATGTCATCCTGAACATTTTTTTTTTTTTTTTTTTTTTTTTTTTTTTTTGAGCACCGAGTCGACTAGGCTCTTAGTTCTTTTAAATTCAAACTATTTAAATTGTTGTTAAAAAATTTTGAGAATAAATAAGGGTCGAAATTGAGGTTTGACAGTATCGATTTTTATCGATAACTCAAAGAATAAATACGATGCCGATGCTATAAACATTATTTTATGTTGTTACATTCAATCATTCAATTGTGTTTAATTTTCCATCACAAGAAAAATGTCCCACCAATAGATTTTTTTCCCCTCTTTTACTTTGACGGATGAGCACAAATGCTGCCTTTCCTCAATATGTTTAATTTGCAGGAGGAAGATTTTTAAGTACCAAAGGTCCAAAATTGTTGAGATTCTGAAAACGTTGTTTATGGTATGTGTAGAAACAAGAAGCCTGAGGCTCGCTTTTATAAATTTTTCCTGTGTTGCTTTGCATCAACTCTTTTTTTTTTTTTTTTTACTCCTTGAACAGTCAAAAATTAGCCAGGGGAAACGGACTTTTTTAATACAATGAAGAATATTCCGTGCAACATGTCACTCAGTGGTTCGAAAAAGAGGTTTTCCCGGACATAATGTTATGAATAAAAATCAAGATTATATGAACGATATAACTAGCAAGATATGTAAAAAATGAGTTTTATTGTTGATTTAACAGCGTTAAATAGGACAGACTGCTCGATGTTTTGACAAAAAATAACGACTCAGGGACGTTTTTGGAGCAAAAAATGACAACTGGAAGAATTGAATGATTGTCTTGGAACGTCAATATTTCGATTCACTGTGTTTTAGTCGCACGTCTGCCACACTCGCTCGGCTGGTGCCCGGTGGCTCGCTCCAACTTCCCGGATCCCCTTCGGCCCTCTGCCCTCCTTCACCCGCAGCAGGAACACCTCAGGACTCCAAGGAAGGAGGATAGGAGTGAAGGGGCATCGCCCCCCTTAATCGCCATTTTTTGTCAACGCGGATTCGGGAATGTCTGCATGAGCACAGTAACCGTATCCCTTTATTTTGCATTCAAAACAGTAATCACCCATTGTCTAAATCTTCGGATTTTCGGTTGATATCCCCTCCCCCCTCCCCCCCTCCCCTCCCCCCCCCCTCCCCCCTGGCCCCTGTCCCCCACCACTCCCCCCTCCCCTCCCCCTGGCCCCTGCCAATCCCCCTCCCGGTCATTTCCACCTCTAGACTCTATCGCCTCAGTTCGGCCCTCCCTCATCTCATCAGCGACCACCACCTAAAAAGATATAGCGAGCGAGATACGAAATCCCCCCTCCTTAGTTCATTACAAGACAACCCCCCCCCATTCCCTTCCCTTCCAAAGTTCCAACAGGGGAAAGGTAGGACAACGACAGCGCGAACAATGCGTGCAAAAAACTAAACGGTTTTGGAATGGATCCAAGCACATGTCCTCATTTTTGTGAGTAAATTGCCTTTTCTAAAATGGGAATGCGTCGCAAACTCTGGATACGGATAAAATCAGAGCCGTCGCGAGTAGTTTGGCAAATGGCAACGCTGCATTTTGTCCGACTAAACGCATGTAAAAGGGTGAACTGTGTGACTTGCGCAGTGCACTCCTTTGAATCGAGATTTTAAATGCGGATTTAAATGTATGAAATGAATGGTTGCCATATTCTACGGGGCGTAACCGTAGTCAGGAATTTGTCTTTCTCTCTCCAGGTCCATTTGACTGCCTGTGTTAGAAAAGGACAGAAATACAGGCTGAAGACACGTGACAGCCCTTATATCATATCCACCCTTTTCTAACACATGTGTTCAAATAGGTATAGAGAGAAAGATAGGATCCTATACCTATACGGCTATGCTACTAGACGCCACTGGATACAAAGAGGAAAGGGTCGACTTCAGTAAAAACCAGTAAAAAGATTTATTGGACGCTAAAAAGTTCTGAATGCAATGAGTGATGTAACCAGCGGCGTCGTTTGTAATCAGGAAAAATTTGATTTGGTCCATTAAACACATATGTGAAGTATCGATTAGATAGGAGCGCACAGTGCACCCTCCGCATTGCAATTCGACCTTTTTCATGGGTTTAAATGTAGTGAATGCAAAAGTTTTATTAGGTGTGGCTTGCAGGTGTGCCGCTAATCATGTATAACGAGATTGGAATGAATGTGAGCAAAATTTGTTTGTGCTTTGATTTTTATTCTTCTGTTTTTCCGCAGCAAGTCAAGAACGGTTGATTTTACTATTTGAACTCAATAGTTGTCTAAAGTATTCTCAGAGCTACTCGAGCTGAGAGGATGACGAAGAAGGTGAATAGAGGAGGGAGAGAGCGAAAGCCATAATCAGATTTGAATAATACAGGTAGGTAAGAAGCTGTAAATGAAATTAAGTTGAGCGGTGATGGTTTAAGGGGGGGGGGGGGGGGTGCAGGGATGTATTGACGATAAGCGTGGATTCAAGTACAGGCTTATCAACACCTGCTGCATAGAGGACTGTCAGACAGCGTGCAATGCATCCGTGGCTGGGGGAGATTTTAAAGAGACGACAGAGGCTCCGTTTGTGAGTCACTACACTGACATTGACACCGGCCGGTGCTGAGAGCTCGCAAAGTACAGGGTGTTCTCAAAAAATATACATGCTGTACTGCCTGTAATGTAACTCACTGTGCATTTCGTATGACCAAAAATATACACATCCATGTAGACCTAGTGTAATATTCAAGACTGCAAACGGTTTATGCCAGACTTTGGCTCTTTGAAAACTTTGGACAGTGTATTATTTATTACAGGAAGTTTGAAAAAGAGAAAACTTGCAAATTTCGAAAAATGTTCAATTCAAATAAATGTGATATTATATTTTGAGGGTGGTATACTTTATGGGAGCTCTCTATTTTTCCTCCCTTCCCCCTCGGAGAAGCAGACGAAGGTCGGTAAATACAACTTTAATACTTTTACGATGGGACAACTAAAACCGAGAATGCATTGGATAATGGATACGCGAGGAAAAGTCATCAGGATTTTTATTACCATGGATGTAAATAGACATATTTTCCAGTTCATTTATTTCATTTTTTCTTTATATCTAAATTATTCAAACCGCATTTAAAAGTGGAATTCTAATCTACTTACTTTAAACATGAGCTCTTAATTTTCTAGTCTCTCGGATTTTATAGCAGACCTTAAAAATGGTAGTCTTATAAACTTTATGCAGAAGCAGTGCAGACTGTAATTGACAGGATTAGTCATCTGACATTCTACCTATACAGTTAACACCCAATATAAAAAAAAAAAAAAAAAAAAAAAAAAAAAAAAAAAAAAAAAAAAAAAAAACATGGTTGTATCTGTAATATTCGTGGCTTTGTAGCAAAGATAAAAGCAGATTGATTTATATCTGAATCGAAGAACCCTTCCTTAGCAGATAGGATTCTGGCTTGTAGAGCAGAGGGTATACCACTGATCAAAACTCTTTTTTTTTAAATTTTTTAACATGAGATTTTGTATTTTTAACTCTTATGAGAAATAGGCTGTCCTTTAATTGGCAAATCAACAAAAAAATTAAGTTCAACCCATCAGGGCATCAGAATGTCAGTAAGGAACTCTTTAACCCTTTTACGGGAAGCGGTATTTGTGTACCATTTTATTTAACATGAGATTCAATGGAATTTAAATGGACATTTTTCAAAAGTCGAGTGACCCATCAATGTCCTTAGAAAACTTTCTTCTTTTGAACTGTCTAGAAAAATCTCAAAAAAACTCAAATCCCAAATGTGTGCATGAAAAAGTTAAAAAAAATACTTTAGATTAAACGCCCTCAGTCTTACATACGCCTTTATGCCGAAAAACTCTTCAATGGATCCGTTGCAAATTTTTGCTGCAGAAACGGAGAGGGCCTTTTGAAAGCACACCAAAATAACGTTGGGAGCATCAGAGAAATCCGAAATGAACTCGCAAAACAAAATTCCAAGATGGCTGTCATACGTGCTAGTATCAATGGAGGAGTCCCATCTAATCGCGCAACTTACTATCCAGTACCTAAAAGAAGGTAGTAGGAAGAAGGAAGTAGAAGGAAGCTGCAACCTGGTGGGAATCTCCCATTGTGACTCATTAATTTAGACAGTCATTAAAGAATTTTTCCGCATTTATTGAGTCATTTAGTTAATTTCGGAACTATTTAAGGCTCCCAGCATTACTGACATCTATTCTATGACATCTGATAGTCGATCTAATTTAAAGACCCCCCAGAAAATGAATACTATACCATCTACTGTGACCATGGTAACGCTATACAGGGTGTAAAAAAAAAAGGAGCAGCTCCGAATAACTCGAGTTTGAGTTCGAATTTAATAAAACGCTGAAACACGGGTTCCATTATTTTGAGGGGGACATCTTTTAGGGGGGTTGCCAAATTCCAGGCCCCCCCAGGGGGGCGGGTACGGGGGTCACCGCCCCCCTAAATCACATTTCTCAAATGGCGACCCCCAATTTTTATTACATAACTTTGAAGAACATCAAATTCTAAGCATTTTGGCGCAAACCGCAGGTCGATATCGTTTTTCGTGTTCGAGATATCGAAAGTCAAAGTTCGATTTTGACCCATTTTCAAAAATTCATAACTCCCACTAAAAAAGTCGGAATTTAAAAAACTATTAGCTTAAAATGGTCTACAAAACAAGTCCTTTTCAGAAAAAAATACAACTGTCCAGGAAATTTGAATTTTAGGCTCCGAAAAAAATATTCAAAATTTTCGAAAATTTTGAATCGGCGATATTCTTGTAAAACGGCCAGAATCGAAAATTTTGGCTTAAAACCTGTTGGCTGAGTCCAAATGAGCGATGCAAAGCGCTTAAAAGCTCAAGAAAGTCTCAAAATCACCTTTAAAATGATCAAACTCAGTATTGAGAACACTGCTAAATTTAGAGTCAAGAACACCTCTCTCTCGGGCTTTATTGGGGTTTTGGGGACTTTAGAGAGCTTTGTATCGCTCATTTGGACTCAGCCAACAGGTTTTAAGTCAAAATTGTCGATTCTGGCCGTTTTACAAGAATATCGCCGATTCAAAATTTTCGAAAATTTTGAATATTTTTTTGGGAGCCTAAAATTCAAATTTCCTGGACAGTTGTATTTTTTTCTGAAAAGGACTTGTTTTGTAGAGCATTATAAGCTAATAGTTTTTTAAATTCCCACTGTTTTAATCGGAGTTATGAATTTTTGAAAATGGGTCAAAATCGAACTTTGACTTTCGATATCTCGAACACGAAAAACGATATCGACCTGCGGTTTGCGCCAAAGTGCTTAGAATCTGATGTTCTTCAAAGTTATGTAATAAAAATTAGGGGTCGCCATTTGAGAAATGTGATTTAGGGGGGCGGTGACCCCCGTACCCGCCCCCCTGGGGGGGCCTAGAATTTGGCAACCCCCCTAAAAGATGTCCCCCTCAAAATAATGGAACCCGTGTTTCAGCGTTTTATTAAATTCGAATCCAAACTCGAGTTATTCGGAGCTGCTCCTCTTTTTTTTTACACCCTGTATAGGATGTTGTGGGTTTTTAAGTGATGTTATACACAAGAAGTGGCCCTCTCTATTGCTGCAGTAAATGTTTGAGGCCTCCGTACACGCTCAAAATAGGATCGTCAAATTGGCATCGATGAGCCGAGATCCACCACAAAACGGCAGGTGAGCCAACCGTTGCATGTTTGGTTGATGTTTCGTTCGTCAAACAATTGTGCAATTTGACGATGGATGGTGTGCCTTCTGTTCACCAATCTACTGTCAACAAAACCAATACTGAAACCCGTTAAGGCGGTGTTTAGGCCAAGATTATACTTGAATTTTAGAAATTTCAGGTTGGCAATTCTACATTTTGCGGTGGATTTCAGCTCACCGATGCCAATTTGACGATCCTACTTTGATCGTGTTGAAGGCCTTTGGAACAGACCCATTATGCTCTCTCAGGACCAGATTTTGAAATAGAGTTTCACTTGGATTTTCGAAACATCCTGTATCATGTCCAACAGGTCCAGCTCGACGAGGCTGGAGCGGATGAAGCCAGATAATATTTGCAAAATATTTCTTCTACCTCTTGATCAACTTGCCATCTCTCGCGCGTGATCTGAATGCAATATTTTCTCGACGCCTCCGCAATCCGCATGCGCGAAATTCGCCCCCTCCGTTGCTGATGCTAACTGCTGACTGCTCCTCTTCGATCTGACCACTGCTGCTGCACACTGGTCGCTCGCTCGGGCGAGTCTTGCGCTGATTGCTGATCCCCTAGAGTTGCTCCGCCTCCAGTCGCGTGCCTGAATCAAATGATTTATAGATCTGTAGATCAATCTATTTAAAATCCACAGCTACTCAAGAGATCATTGACTCAATACCACGTTTATACAAACCTTATTCTTCTGCTTACTTACATTGTTATTTGCAAATAGACTCTCAGCGCACACTGATAAAAAAGCGCTGAATTTTACTATTTACAATTGTTTAAGATGTGAGAAAAGGTTAAAAACTGTTAGTTTAACTTTTGAAATAGTCCAATTAACACAGCATAGAGGTAATCGAACTGCTTTAAATGATAAAATTAACAGTTTTAAATTTTATCCATAGTTTTATTTACTCAGCTCTTTTTCCTTTCAATGCGAGTTTAAGGTCGGATCTTACTGAGTTGAGTCAAGGTGTCAAAGCTCAATGGAGGACCATAGTTGCGTCATCTTGAATGATGGGAGTGATGGGACTAAACTTAAAGGTTATAGGAGGTTTTGAAGACGCCGAAAAGTTTTGAGATTGCTTCATAAAAACGTATAAAGCTACCAAGCTAATAAGAATTTGCAAGGGGCGTTCATTTCAGCAAGTTCTACAATAATGGAGGGTAAATTTGAATCGTTGAAATTAAATTGTTTTTTATGGCTCAAAATAATGACGAAGATGAACCTTTTGACCTCTCAAAAGCAACGTGATTTCAATGTGTCATTAAGTTTACTTTTTTTTTCTTCTTTCTTGCTGGACATGTTATAAAAAACACTCATAACAGAAAAGGCCCAACTTTTGTCAGGCACGGACCTGGCTTCATTTTTTTTTTGTTTTCATTCTATTTACATGTAATATATGCTGTCCTGTCACCAACAAGTTCCGACTCCGGTTACATAAAAGCCATGAATTTTTCCGGTATATTGTCTCCAGAGTAAGTTATTTACAAAGTAGAAATTGGTGCGAAAAGGGAGGATAGCGATAGTCATATAATTAGCACTTCTCCGGAGTTAACAAATAATGATACTCCGCGAGGAGGCGCGCACACCCTCCACGATAGTATTTTCCGCTCTTTACTCCCGGTACATCCATGCTTGCGAGTAAAATGTACTCTCGTTTTTATGTTTGCTCCGATTTTCACTCCGGTTTTTTGACCGATTTTTTACAGCCCTGATTATCAGGCAAATGGATTTGAATATCCTACTGATTTAATAAAACTTGGCAACACGACGCTCTCATAATTTTAAAATACACTCACCCATTACGAGCCAAAAGGTGTAATAAATAATCCTTTTTTGCACGAGCGAACGGATGCACAGAGATCTATACGATCAAAGAGAGAAGGAAAAAAAAAGGATCCGCTGGAAAGAAAAGGAATACAAACAGTAGGAGAAGAAAAGAGAGAAAGAGAAAAGATCGCAAAAAGGTGAAGGAGGTGAAGAAGGGGTGGTTGTACATTTCAAAATAAATCGAAGCTAATTTTTAAGAAGGAGGAATATGAGGAAGAAGAGGAGGAGGTGGCATGGCAAAGGCTCAGAAAAACTGGACTACCTGTTTTTCTGTGACATGTGGTTCTCCAATGAAGCCTCCGTTTTTCCCGCGCTTATTTTCTCTCTCACTTGCTCCCTTTCCTTCAAATCGCCTTTCTTCATATCTCTCTCTCTCTCTCTCCCTCTCTCTCTCTCCTCCTCTCTCTCTCTCTCTCTCTCTCTCTCTCTCTCTCTCTCTCTCTCTCTCTCTCTCTCTTTCTTTCTTTCGATAACACCTGGTACGTTTGTTTCTCACTCACTCTCTTACTTACTCACTCGCTCGCTCACTCACTCACACACTCTCAGATTCGACGAGGAACATTTTGCTCCTTTTTACTACGACCTTGGGGCCTGCGTCCACTGCTCTGAGACTGAGAGTGCTCGTGGCAGTCGTGGCTCAACCAGGGCAGCCAGGGCCCAGGGCCTTGGGTAATATTACACAATACACGGTGACCACGTGCACTGAGAGTCCGAGTCCACCCTCCGCCCCTCTGGATCACCCGTCCTGTCTCCTGGGACCTTTATGAATAAAGTCGGAGGAAGGGGGAGGGGAGGGGGATGTCTTAAGGCCACCACCACCCCTTTTGAGACGATCCGTCGGATCGGTTCCTGACCCGGGCACACGGTCTGCGAGTTGATTTTTCACCCCCCCCCCCCTCCCTACAGCCCTTACGCCTGCCGCTACACTCTTCTGTTACCCAATTTCAATCAGAATATGCTGTAAAGAACGAGCTAGCACTGATATCTGAAAGCAGCGGATCTAGGAATATAGGAATCTTTCCTTTTTATGATATCGATAGCAAGACCGTGCATTACTCAGGAGACTTGATTACTCCTGCAGGAGCACGTGGTTTAAAAGATTGATTTAAATTTAAATAAATCTAAATTGTTTTTAGAATAGAGTGAACTGAAATTGTCAGGAGTCATTATACATATGTATGACTTTCAATCAAAAGTAACTTGAAAGTGCTCTGGTACCTACCGAAATTTACTACCTGTAGAGTGGCGATAAATGGTGACATGGTGGGAAACTGAAAATAACGCATACGGTACTAGAGCTGACGCATTTTGAGTATCGGGTTGACGGATTCTGACAAGTAGCGGTGCTTGCTTCAGAAAAATGCATCAAAATGCATCAGTGAGCGGTTGGTCAGCAACTATAATCTATTATAGTAGCAGTTCTTTGCTAAACAACCGCTCATTGGTCCGATTCGATGCATTTCGAAAGGTGATACCGATTCTTGTCAGAACCCGTCCTCCCGATACTCAAAATGTGTCAGTTCTATGACTTTCGAAAGAAAGTACTCTGGTCGAAATTTTTACCGTTTTAAATCTCGGAAAGCTTTAAATAATTTTGTGGCTTTCAAGTGTATACGAACTAAACAGAATGGCTGTTTAAAGTACGTCATGAAAAATTGAAAATTCTATCGAAAACAACGGAACAATTTACCAATAAGAATTTAAACCATGGTATTGAAAGTTATATAGTACTTGACTTGGTGCCGTTTGAAAATTTCGCGTAGAGTCGCGAAAGTTGTCAGTTATTTTTCCCCACCATTGTGAATTGTTACCTTACAACTGTTTGCTATTGTGCCCCCCCCCCCCCCCCAACCAACGATCCCTCAATTTTGTGTTTTTCCTGACAATCCTGACATCTAACGGGTATCTACATTGGAAGACATCTTCTTCTCCCCGCTTATCCAAAATCCCCATTGATTCGTCTGAAACCCATAGCCGTTGCGCCGGAGGAATTCGTCTTCCTCGCTCTCTTTTCTCATTTGATCACACATTCACACGTGTTAGAAAAGGATAGATATAGGGGATGCAGTCACTTGGTAGTCCCTCCCGCAGTCTCAAGCACATGCGATCAAATGGACAAAGAGAGAGAATGACAAATTCCCGGATACGGCTATGTGACTCAAGCCTTGCGTCATTGGGCGACGCAATGTTATGTCGTCATCCTACCATCACGTCGTTATACATTTTCCCATGCAGTCACAAGTCCAATATGAATTCATGAAACACTAAACAAAAAAAAAAAACCAAAAACAACTGACTATAATATTAGGACCTTTACGGCAATAGAATAAGGCTGGCGTCTTGGATGATAAAAAGGGGTTTCTCCATTGGACTTCATACTTAATACCGTCCATTATGTTATTTTAGGCGATTAAACAAATTTTCAGCCCACCCATGCCCATGCTCATTGGAGTTCAAAATCGTTTCTTCTCGATCACGATCGCCGAACCCCGAGGCCAGTAAAATTATTCGCTGCTCGAAGCGTCTGCCCGATGCGTATGGTCCAGCCTGGGGAGGAGGGAGGCTCGATGAAATTGACTGTCTCCACGATATTATGTAGATAGACATATAGTATATGGAGATATAGGTAGGTGGATTTAATGAGGGTAGGTCCTCCGACCTCCGTAAACACTGAACTGAGAGAATCGACAATCGACATCAACCCAGCTGCTTTTCCTTCACTAATTCTCGGGGGATCTTCAATTAGGCCTCAGAACACATAACCATAGCCAAGACTTTGTCTTTTTCTCTTTCTCTCTCTCTCTCTCTCTCTCTCTCTCTCTCTCTCTCTCTCTCTCTCTCTCTCTCTCTCTCTCTCTCTCTCTCTCTCTCTCTCTCTCTCTCTGCCCATTTGAGCAAAATGTTACAGAGAGATATGAGTAGAGTGGGTATCACGTGACTTCGGCCATTATACCAGTCTTTGTCTCACACATGGGTTCAAATGAGCGAAGAGAGAGAAAGATCAAAGTCCTGGCTCTGGCTCAGACCATTGGCCTCCTCCTCCAGTGGCGTCTCTTTCTTTCTTTAATTCGTTAATGGTACCGTGGTGGGCAAACGTCGCATTTAAGTCTGCACATAGCCGTAGCTTGGAATGTGTCTTTCTCTCTCCTTTGCTCATTTGAACGCATGTTAGAAAAAGATGGAGAGAGGAGCTGTCACGTCACTGCAGCTCTATTTTGGGTCCTTTTCTAATGCATGCGTTCAAATGGGGGAGAGAGAGAGAGAGACCAAGTCTGCAAGTCTAATTCTACGCGCGTCGCGTCGTCGTCTTGATTCGACCCATTACTGATGTGATAACGTATCATTATTGCGTGTTTGACCCGGACACGTAACGAAAAACGGCTCCCTTTTTAACGAAGTGGAGAAGGGGAGGGGGAAAATGCTCCGAATAGCTGCACCTTTAAATCTAACTCGATTTTAAATGTCTAGAACTCGTTGGAGCCAAGGTGTCGCCGAAAAATAGAGACACAAAAAAAAAAAAAAAAAAAAAAAAAATACCAGCATTAGGTATCACTCCGTAGTCTACCCCTGGGGGCGTTCTGAACCTAGGAGCGCCTTTCTTTTCTCTGTCTTCTCTTAATTTTCATTACACCGTGTAATTTACACGACAACTAGTTTCAAGAGCATTCTTTAAATTTCTCGTATCACTTACTGTACTGAACGAGTCTTCTTCATTTTTTTTTTCTCGTTTCCCTTAATCCCTTCACAGTCGGCTATCACATGACTTCAGTCCCTATATTCGTCTTTTTTTAGCGCATGGGTTTAAATAGGCAAAGAAATGTTAAATTCTTATGTGGATAGTGGATACGGCTCCGTCTATTTTTCCCTAATATTTTTGTGGACAAAGTCAAGATGAAGAATTTTTTAATTCGACACTTGCAATATAGTCATGGGCGGCGCGTCATAAGGGCTGGGAGGGAGCTATATACCCCCCCCCCTTTGTTATGAGGATGAAGGTATTGAACTGATGAAGAGAAGACATGAAGAGACATTAGAATATTGACAAGGCAGAGAATTGGCGTAAAATTAGCATTTTAACAATTACAGAGTGATTCACCCATTCTGGGAATTGGCGAATTCCACTTTCGAAACAAGTAGGTAAGAATGGGTCTGTTGCAAACTTTTGCTACAGCAATATAGAGTGTTAAATCTTAGGTTAAATCACGTGACAAGTCCATTGGTGGTATTAGAAAGTCATAAAATGCTGTATTAAACTCACAAAAGGCGTTTAACTGAAACCCAAGATGGTGGTAAAATATCGAGCAACCTGTGTGCACGCATCGTGCGACGTTAACAACCTCACAGCATCGGAGCAGTGGCGTAAATAAGAATTTTGCGCCCCCCGCGATTTCAAAAATAGCGCCCCTTTGCAGTAGTACATTCATTTTCTTCGTAAAAAACACACAATTTCACCTATGCAACAGCCCCATTTGGAGGCGGGTTTCCTCTTCTTTTCTGTCTTTAATTTTGTGCCCCCCCCCCCCGCGCGGCGGGGTCTGCGGGGGCGTTATTTAAGCCTCTGCATCGGAGGTTATGAGATTGTTTGCGTTGTGATGTTTGAGGTTGGCCATCTTGTTCATGGTCCTGGTGCTTGCATACAGGTTGCTCGATATTTTACCGCCATCTTGGGTTTCAGTTAAATGCCTCTTGTGAGTTTAATACAGCATTCTATGACTTTCTGATATCACCAATGGACTTTTCACGTGATTTTAAATGAGATTGATCAATCTATAGCGCTGTTGCAAAAGTTTGCAACAGACCCATTTGAAAGTCTTCTATTTTTGATATTCTAGTACCCCCCCCCCCCCGCCTCTCAATCACTGTTGGTGACATTATTCGTCTAAAAATGGCAAACAAGGAGGACGTTTGAAAAAAAACTGGAAGTCAATTGTGCCGTATGCTATCAAAACATTAAGACTTTTTTTAGACTCAATACAAGTTCAATTAAGACTCGTTTTTGAAAAGATACGGGCTCTTCGATCATTTTCGTCTGTTTGTGAAAAATTAGTTTTTTAGGATTTCATGCAGTTTAATGGTTACTTTTAAGTCCGAAAGGATATGTAAAGTATCTACATATTCAACAGTTCTTGATTTAAAGTCAATAACGGTTTTCAAAATACCTAACTCAGACGCAATATCAAACAGACAAAAAAATACTGTATCATCCTTGTGTCAGGTGATGTATCTAAATTAAAGTCCTTTCTTAACATTATATGTTAAAGTCTTCAACTCCTTCTCTGTTATCTGATTTTAGATGGTTCTTTCAATAGCTGATGACTGTGAGTTTGAGCTGTGTGATGACGATAAACCAGGTCTGTCTATTGACTGACACGGATAAGCAAAAGGAATCGATTCTGTAAAGAAAGTGAGATCCTTCGAGAAAGAGGAACGGTGTGATTTAGATCGTGAACCAAAAGCAAATATAAAACTGAGACAGGTAAAGGGGCCGAGAAACGTATTGTTTGTATTTTGTAAAGGTTGTTGCTACCTGTCTCTTTTTACGAGGTGGAGTGTAAATTTGCACACCTGGCCGAGCGTACTCCCACACAGTATGCTACAGTTTCTCCCGCCAAAAATGGACCATTTTAACTTCGTCGGTATATACCACAGCTCTCCCGCTAAAATACGAGCCATTTACAACTTCGTCTGATACTCAAAGGTAGAAACTCGCAAGTGTAACACTATGGCGTAAAGAAGAATGCCTCAGAGAAAAAAAAAATAATTACCATATTTTGCATGTTTTTATTCTAAGTATTTACACGATTAAATTAATAGGTTTAAACTAGGTGATGCGTGATTCGAGTGTGGTATGTTTTGTTTTTTTTGTTTTTGTTTTTTGTTTTTCAATAAAATTCACATGTTTCTCGTTTGATTTAAAAATTAGGGGGGGGGAGTTACCTAAGCCTGAGCAGTGAGCACCGCACAGATACACGGTCAGTGGAAAAGCGTGCGTAATTTGACAGTAACCAATTATTGATTCAATTAATTCAATGAAAAATATCGAGCTATTGAGGAATTGGCAATTATCAGTAGTGGGTTCGACCTTTAGCATGGGTTCAAATGGACAAGATGCAACGTTGCGCGCAAGAGCACTCTTTACGCTCAGACCTTTTTTCCTTTGAAATTTCAATTTTTTTCTTTTTTTTCTAATCCAATCTTCCAAACTGCGCGGAGATGTGTTTGCCATTTTAAACAACAATAAGATTATTCTATACTTACTTTATTTATGTATTTATTTATTTCTTTATCATTTATCTAATTTTATTTTCCAATCTATTTCTTCCTGTTATTTTCTTACCTGAGATTCATCCTCGGCAAACGCAAAACTGCTTGGATAATAAGAAATCCGGTAAATGTAATTCAATCCCACTGATCGATCCCCTGCTGAAAGGATTTATTGCGATTGATTCAGGTGGAACTGTATATGTAAACAACTGCTCATCTTTTAACTAAGCCGCTTCTATATAAATCCTGATCAGAAAAAAACCACTACCTACACAATCAACAAAGCATCATATGCGTTTGAGTGATTGAAGTACATTAACTCTCTCTTAAAGAATGATCGAGAAAATTACTCAGCTAATCAGTGGCAGATCCAACGTCCCCTTAAAAGCCCCTTCCGCCAAGCTTTCACACAATAACTACACAGGGATTTTTATAGAAACGAGCTATTTATTTAAAAATAGATTCTAGTCCACCCTCCTTTAGGCCTTAGCCCCTCCATGATTTCTATATTCACTACTGGAACTAATGATTTATATAATTTCGCGTGAAAAGTAATTGTATAGCTTTTCTCTTTTCCCTGCATCACATGGAGAATATTCCCAAAAGCACAGAACAGAATAATAAAATCAGAATGGAAACTCCCATAAAGAGCCAATGGAAACCTCTTTTCGGTCTATTTTGGCGACTTTTCAAGATGGCGGACTTATCTCTGTCTTCCGCATTGCCTTGAATTTGGATATTTTTGAACTTCTCAAAAAGGCGGACCAGAAAATAATGCTTCAAAATGAACCAAAGTTTCCATTCTGATGGTAGTGTTCTGTGCCAAAAGGTCATAAATAGAGGTAAGATCCTAAAAGTATGAAAAAAAAGAATAAGAAACAAAAAAGTGTATGATAGGGGCATACATTACTTTTAACGTACATCAAACTGTGGTCAAGGTACACTTCATTATGATACCATAAACCTTGATAGTAAATAAATTAAAAAAATTATAAAAATTACAGTTTTACTTGTCCCCCCCCTCCCCGTTTTGACTGAACGTAGAACTGAAACGTAGCGTTCAAGAAGATTTAATCCAAACCTGGCAATGACGGTGTTAAATGGGGCAGTTCCAAGGGTCCGAAATTTTGTGTTTTTCATGAAGAAAATGGAAGTACTTGATGAGCTGAGAACAAAGATGCCTTTGGTTTCTAATTAAGTCCCATTTTTCCGGAGATGAGATTTTGACCCAAAATACATTGTTAAATGGGAATTCCGCGTAGTTACGTCACTACACACAATAATTTGTGTAACTTTACACGTGTGTATCTCCAAAACCAAGACACTTAGGAAAAAACCAAAGGCACCATTGTTCTCAGCTTATCAAGTACTATCATTTTCTGTATAAAAAACACAACATTTCATACCCTTGCAACTGCCCCATTGAATAGTTTATTTTAACTTTAATTTTGGGCTGCACAAAAATCGGCGGCGTCAAAGATAAAACAAACAAAAAAAAAACATAAATTTATAAATTTACTCATCTCACCAAGTCAACGCGGCGACAGCGCTTGCTAGGCCGCCAAATAAAAACACTCTACGGAAAACGAGCATGGTTTTCATGCTAGCATTGGCGGATCCGGGAAACTGTCCTTCTCCCATTAGAATGCGTGTGTTAGAAAAGGACAGATTTGGGGCAGATTTTCGCAACCTCTTCTATCCTTTTCTAACACATGCATTCAATCAAACGACCTGAGGGAGATGGGGGGAGGGGGAGGGGTAGAGGGAAGAAAAGGGGGGAGAGAGAGGGAGGGAGAAAGCGAGGGGGGAGAGGGAGAGGCGGTGGAAGAGAGAGAGAGAGAGAGAGAGAGAGAGAGAGAAATTAACAATTTTCTGGATCCGTTAGGGCATGCCAGCGACATTTAAAGCATGCGCAAACCGGTTTCAATTTATTTTTGTACATTCATTCAACATGGAACTTACTTTACCGAAAAGTTGGAAAATCAAGCGACCAATCAAAAGTCTTACGAAATTGAAATCAATTCACCTATTTTTTTTTTTTTTTTTTTTTTTTTTTTTTTTTTTTTTTTTTTTTTTTTTTATAGCGAGAGCCAGAAAGAGCGAACGCAATTTAATATGTAAGTGGTAAACAAAGCTGCAGTGGCGGCGCGTACAGTTAGACAACGTTGCATTTCAGTCATTTAAACGAATGCAAAATATCGACTCGAGGAAGTGAATCGTACAACCCCAACATTTCGATATTTTTCAAGACATTAAATGTTCCTACTAAATGTAAAGTTGCCAGATTGCACGCATCGTCACTGCGCTAAGTAGGATAAAAATTGAAAGTATGGGAGAGAAAATCTATGAATCTATACGTGGACGAGTAGATAAAAGGTGTGCGGTATTTCATTGGTTACTTAATATTATAACAGTTAAGACTTCAATTAACGGTCAGTAAATGTTAACTTTCATTTTTATCAATGAAAACATTTCTACCGTTTAGTTGAAATGGCGAAAAAATCGAGAACCACTCTGGTAGATATATGTGTGTACATGTTTTGATCGGTCGATCCATGATCCATATAAATCTATTGAAAAACATCGATCCTCGGATGGCTCAATCAATCCTCTAAATAATCAATAAGGTAACATTGCTTCAAAGGGAATATAAACGAACATACATCATTCACAAGCCGCAGCCGTCAGCGTCACTCACTGTGACAAGCATAAAGAGAATGACGTGTCTTCCTGTCGGGCGTTTAAGTCACTCAGATAGCTTTTTCTTACTCACCCCTATTAGTCACAAGGAAAACCCACTAATCCAGGAGAGCGACATTTTTTTCCGCCGATTATTGAAGTCATTTTGTAATCCTGCGGGTGGGAGAGGGCAAATCTTGATGCAATTTTGTGACGGTATGTATAGTTAAGTAAACCAGAGATCATTTTTCACCTGCGGTGGGGCATTCACGTCCATGCGTCAACCAGTATTTTGAGTCTCTAGTGAGTCACCAAGCATCCAAATCTCCTATTATGCCTATTGATGGACTAGGCTAGTCCATCAATGTTACATTTTTTTATGGCATCGAAAGTCCAAGCAGTGGCGAGCTGTGGATGGTCATAGCCCGATTGCGTCCCGAAAATGTGAGGACCCCTATATCGTAATTATGTGTCAATTGCGTCCCTTTCCAATCCCACCCCAAAGAATTTTTTATTCTTTTTTTTTCGAAAATGGCAACGTTACCCAAGAAGTTAATATGCACAGATCACGGAAGATAAAAGCAGAAGAAAAAGTAGAAGTGTAAAAACAGAAGATGAATTTTCCTTTCGCAGAATTTGGATCAGTGTAATCGGTAGATAAACTTTCTTAGTTTTTGTGTTAGGCGCCATCACGCTTGACCAAGATGAAAACGGCAGCCGATAACTGAAGTGAAATTTTTTAAGCGTTATGTATACCTAGTTCAAAATCTGCAACAAATTGAGTAAAAATTTGTATGAATTTGTTGGCATTCAAATTTATTATTTTAAAAGCGCTTTCATACGTTATCTTATCCTTAATGTATCGTGGGTTGGAGGGGAATCACAGGAACGAAGAATCAGCAGATTTGCCGGTTATAAGTGTTACACTGCACTCGCTCACTATCTTAAGTTATAACAGAGATGGCAGCAGATAGTCGTAAAACTGTTTCAAATTAAGTCAGCATCTGCATAGTATTCTGCAACGTTGTCAAAATGCTCTTTTCAAGGTACGCAATCAGAGCGTCTGAATTTTAATCCCCCTCATTTTTCGGAACGCAATCGGACAGTCAAGTTTTAGGGACGCAATCGGGCAGATGCCCGAGCTAGATGCTAGAGCCTTTTGAGTTTTTAAAATATAAAAGTATATTGCGCGGAGGACTTCGGAGAAAGAGGTAGTGCGAGAGTAAGAAAAAGTTGCTTATTTTCAGGTATGAAAACAAAATTCTTGAATAAACAAACGGATAAATGCTTAGCTGAGCTGCAGCCTTTAAAAGAAACGCCATCCAGCTGCTACAGAGTGTTTCTACAAAGTTTAACGCAAGCATATTTTTAACCGACAAATTAATCGATGGCATGTGGATGTACAGCATGCATTAACCATATCATAAGAAAATGAAAATAAATAATGAACGTATACGCTGCTCTCCATGCTGCTTCAGCACAGCCGTATATATCCAGAAATGTGTCTTTCTCTCTCACTGTCCATTTGACTGCATGTGTTGGAAAAGAGCAGAAGCAGGGGCTGAAGTCACGTGACATCCCCTCTCTCTATCCTTTTCTGATGCATGCGTTCAAATAATCAAAGAGAGAGAAAGACAAATTGCTGGCTATAACTATATGAGGCTTTGCGTTCTTTTTTGTTTTATATATATATATTTTTTTTCCTAATTGAATTCTGTTCTTTCATATAACTATGAGAGGTGAGATGAGATAGGCATGTACATGGTTTCTTTTATGATTACTCCGTATACTATTTTCTGCACTGCATCCAGTTTGGCGGAGATAAGAGTTGAAAAAAGAGAGAGTAAGAGAAAAAGAGCGGGGAGAGGGGAAGATAGATGCAGAGAAAGAACAAAAACGGGCCAAGTGCACAAAAGAGGTTAAAGAAAATCCGATACCAGCCGAAAAAAGAGAGCGAAAAAAAAAAACAAAAACGGGTGACTACAAAAGGACGTCTGAAAAGCGAAGCCAAGCCCCAACGGAGCAGCTAAGGTATAGGGTATAGGGATCAAAGGCAAAGCCATTGTTATGCAAGGTGCATAAATGATTCGTCTCCGTATACCAGATTATCATGCCAAATTGGTGCATCTCTAAAATATTCTTCTCTTTTTATTCGGTCAATTGTATTCCACTCTCTATCTCTCTCCCTCTCTTCTCTCTCTCTCTCTTTCTCTTTCTCTCTCTCTCTCTCTCTCTTTCTCTCTCTCTTTCTCGCTCTCTCTCTCTCTTTCTCGCTCTCTATCTTCTCTCTCGATCTCTCTCTCCCTCTCTTTCCCTCCCTCTCTATCAGTCTCTTACACGCACTGTCTCTACATATAAGCGTACCGTACGTGCGTTTTCGGCAGTTTCTGCTGCCTCTCTCTTCTCTCTCTCTCTCTCTCTCTCTCTCTCTCTCTCTCTCTCTCTCTCTCTCTCTCTCTCTCTCTCTCTCTCTCTCTCTCTCTCTCTCTCTGTCGGCCCGCGCCGCCACTGTGCCGCAGAGGACCAAAAAGATACGAGTAAGACTCTAGGTGGCGGCTTTCTTTTAAGTCGGTGTTGGAAAAAAAATAAAAAAAGGAAGACTCTTGCCACCTGTCACCATGTCACGGGGCATAAAGCAAACGGTGAGGACAGGGCGAGCGGCTTATGTTGGAAAAATAAGTGCAAACGCAACAGCGGTAAAAAAGAAAAGGAGGAAGGAGAGAAAACAAGCCTGATTTATATTTTCAGCACGTACGTGGCGGGGGGGGGGGGGGGAGAAGGGTAAGTTACACAAAATATTAAGCGGTGAAACCGTGAAATCCAACGATATCCGAAAATTTTGTCTTAAGAGACGCGGGGGATTTTCGATACAGGAGACTCTTGGGTGCCGTGATTATGGTAGATTAGATCAAGGTCGATCGACCATTGTTGTCCTCTTGTCCTTCATTTTCATAGGCTCGTTTTAAAAATTACGCTCCCGACGAGACGTTTCACAGTGGGTCTAAGAATGGAATTTCTCGGACATAACACTGAGAAAAATTTCCAGTTACCATAACCGGACATCTTGTTAGTACTTACTTAATCGGAATTCCTGTTATTTTAACAAGAATTCATGTTTTTCAACAGCAGCGCACCTGTAACTTCAACATGAATTGCAGTCAAGTAACGGGAATCCCTGTTGAGATAATAGGAATTCCTGTTGAAATAACAGTAGGTAATTCTTGTTGAAACAACAGGAATCCGGCTAAGTATAATTATTAAACACCGGTTGAATTAACAGGATTTTTTTTTTTTTTTAGTGAACTTTACCATGAAATCATTCACGCCAGAGCTTAAAATGAGGCAAATACCGTGATTTTGCAAGAGAATGTCACCACTAAAATATCATGAGAGCAAAAAACAACACATTTTCTTCTCCGGGAAATTCCATGTCTCCATCCACTGTGCGTTCACCTCCTCAAGGATTTTTACCAAGGATTTGTCAGTGCGGTCGTTTTGCGAATCTTCAATGGTATTTTACTCGGTGATTCAACCGATTGAAGCAAAGATTACATATCAGTTCAGAAGCAATGCAGACTATAATAGAATAGAATAAACTTGTCTTTAAATAACCAAAAAAAAAAAAAAAATCTGGGCAATATTCATGCATGCACCAAGGATAAAAAATGATTCAGCAAAAATGTTTTTCCTTCGGCAAATTTCATTCATGTCTCAAAGGATTAAACGTCTTTGGAAGCTCGGCTATATGATTTTCGATTATTTTCCATGAACACGAGTGTGCTAAAGTATTGATTACTCAGAGACACGTTAACACCCCCCCCCTCCAGGCCTCCACCCCTCAAAAATCGCCTCATTTCAGAAAATAACTAAAAATTGCTTGCTGCGACGTGTGAAATTTCAGGCGTCTTTTGCACCCAGGAAAACTCTCTGGGTCCGGACTATGGATGGAACCATAAAAGAAGGATCTATAACTGTAACCGTCTCTCTGATGAAACCCTGAAGAAAAATACGCTTCATGTTAGAGCGCTGGTATGCGCCTTATATAGTTTCTGCACGATTCCAATATCGTATCAAAGAATGCAGCAAATAAATTCATCGAATGGTTGTGGGAAGGGGAGGGGGTAGAGGAAAGGTCAACCAACTACACGATCAGTGACCCGCCCTTTGACCTTTCGTCGCTGGTGCATCACTTCTCAATTATTCAGTCGAGAATAATTATAAGAACACAGCCATGCATCGTTGAACCCGGTGTTGCGAAGTATCACCGCATCACCATGAAAAATAAAAACCATTACATACATACATTTAAGAGCTTAGCGTCGCATACTTAAGTAAAGGTACATCGTTGATTTTTTACTGTTACATTTGGTCCAATTCATGGCTTGATCATGCTTGACCCCCAAGTTGTGGGGGGAGGGGGGGGGGTTGTTAGACCGCAAATCCTCTCCCTATTGAATTCGCTTTTGTCGAAATGGATGTGATTCATGAAATCTCAAGGGATTTCAAGAAATTCAGTTCAGTACTTAAATAATATGTATACATGCATGCATATCTATATAATTCATATAATGAGAAATATTCACTCTAGTGTTTCAGTCATTGATTACCCAAAAATTAGGGATTTTTGAAAAGTTCTTGGATTGTTTTTTATCTATGAGATAGAAAATTTCATCCAGAATGAAGAAGAGCTACTAAGAAGATGATACAGAAGACTTCTGAAGAAGATAAGCTATTTATTTTTTTCCAAAAACTAATAGGAGTATTTTTAATAACAAATAGTTCATGATTGTTATTATTTCTAGTCGAAAATTTGCGAAAATATTCGCAAATGCACTAAAGGTAATATCTAATCAAACAGTTCTCTTCTCTTCCGTTACTCTTTTCAGCACGCCTCGCCGCACGGTTAGTATTTTGCAAATGTTTGATCAAAAGGAAGGGGATATCTCAGTCTCTATAGAATAGCTACAGATTTGTTATATTAAAAAAAAAAAAAAAAAAAAAAAAAAAAAAACCAGAACTTCAATGGCTGCGCCCCAATATCGAGGCATTTTGTACGACAATGAAACAATGATTTAAGTCCTGAAGATAAAGATAAAAATTTACTCACAGAAAGAAGGGTAAAAAAATGTCTATAATTCTAGGATTGAAATATGCTTCCATGGGCGTTACACTTAGCCTCAGCAACTTTTAAGCTATCTTTCACGCAAAACATTAAGTCTATTTAGTGATTAAAAGAGCAGAAATGACTTTCATTATAAGATCACCATCATTTTCTCGTAATTTAAATATTTCAGAGGAACCCGTTCAGCCAAACTTTCAAGAATTTTTTTTTCAGGCTCTGAAGGCGCCCTCAGGAAAAACATTTCAGATCCAAAGATGAAAATTTAAAGAATTTTGATTAAAATGTGGGTAATTCATCTTAAAATTAATTTGCTTCAGATTTCATTATTCTTGACTGGAAGGGTTCAGACGTAAATGAAAATTTTAAATGCTCACATCGTTTTTGTGGCATCATTTGTTGCTATTTTATAAATTGACTATACTTGGCGAAATTTTTTCTGCTGACCTGTTCCCATCAAACTTGGCAAACCTGGTTACAGTACTGAACGAGCAGAGACGCGAGCCATACCCGTATTATTCATGGCACATTGCACGAACAGATTATCGAATCGTTTGGTACGCGCGCCCAGCGTCAGGACTCAAGATGAAAAGCCTTTAAGGAATTTCCTCTCTTTTCTTTCTCTCTCTCTCTCTCTCGCTCTCTCTCTTCTCCGCCATCCTCTTCTCTCTCACTGTACCCGTAATCCAATGTGAAATGCACAAGTGATCCAGATCGTTCTGAGTATATACGAAAGACTAAACACCAGTTCGGACAAAAAATATTCACGCATTATGTGTCTCATACAATATGTCGTATTAATGCGCTAATCAACTCGGTGATTTTTTACTATTTACGATGCAACTGTGGACTCCTCCCGTCCTTATTCAACTTGAAGTATTATGAAGTAGGAAAAATACAGCAGTGCTGCCAGATTTTGTGAAAAAATTCAAAATTCCCATAAAACTAAATGTAAAAAGTGTACATTTTTTGGTAAATGTGGCAGCAGTGAAATACAAGATGACCTATCGAGCTGAGGATTGCTCGCGAATAATCGATTATGGTTTGACTCCATTTTGAACATGTCAGAAGTATCGATTCTTTCGAGATTCAGTTGAAAACCCTAGTATCTTGTAGAAGTATCGATTATTTTCCATAGATATACAGAGCGCAGGTCAGAGGCGTCATGTGGAATTTTGACACCATCATCAACTGGTTCTGTTGCAAATTTTTGATACAGCGATGTAAAGAGTCATTTTTTGAGTAAAGTTGAGCGTGAAAATCACATACCCAACCGGTCCGACCGTTGCATGTTCCGTTGGTTAACACGTTTTCAAACAAACGTGCAATTTGACGGCCCGTCAAACTGCAGAGTTATTGGATGTTGTGTTATCCGTTCACCAATCTATACAGCCAACAAAGCAAATAAACCCGTTTTGGAGGTGTTTTGGTCAAGGTTATTAGAAATATCAGGTTGGCAATTCAATTGTTTGCGGTGGGTTTCAGCTCACCGCAATGCCAATTTGATGATCCTTCTTTGAGCGTGTACGAAGGCCTTAGGGGATGAGTATACTGAGTACCCACCCTCAATACTTATATCAATGCATTCAAGTACTGCAGGTGGTCTACCTAAGCCAAAATTTAAGGAGTCACGTGACATTATTTCAAATAATTATAATAAATAATTTATTTGTGTGCCTGACAGTATACATTCATTATTACTACACATAACCTATGATTGCACTTTTTAACCACCCTATGTGCGTGAACTGACTCTATAGTGGGTCCAAGAAAGTATGCCCTTCTCTCTCTTTTCCCATTTGAACGCATGTGTTGGGAGAGGATAGAAGAGAGGGCGAAAATCACGTGACTGCCCTCAGCTGTCCTTTTCTAATACCCGTATTTTAATGGGAAAAAAGTGGGAAGAACAAATTCCTGAATCCGCCTGTGACGTATACTACGTTTACACTCGTATATTTTACCGAATGGTCAAGGTGATTTGACTGTAGCGAATGTCGACCTCAAGGCAAATGACCAACGGCGCACTATGGGTTAAAACTTAAAACACAGATTTTTCCGGACATAAAAATTGTGGTTTTTCGTGCTTCAAAAACATTGTTATGTTGATTTTTATGTAATATTTTCTTGCAAAAACCATGTTATTCGACTCATTTTAAGCTTTAAAACTAATGATTTTACATACCTTAATTACATGTTTGAACTATCTAAAGGAGCTCTTGCAAGGTTTTGCTGTAGACAAATGGCCTGTTAATTCTGATGTAAAATGCTGCGAAAATAACGATGAGACCATTAAAATAGACTAGAACTCACTCCTCGCAGAGAAAACTTAACTTGAAATTTCGGGTGACCACCCTTGCATGTATGCACCAAGCACCAACCTTGGATTCGGACCCCAAACAAAAGAACAGAACATGAAATTAAGTGCCGTCTTTCTAGTTCATTACGCAACGTAGAACTTTCTGTAGTTAACACCGTGCTCCTATAGTGACAAAATCTGTATAAATGGACCTTTAATTCCTTCAAATCTACTTTTTGAAAAGAAAGTCATTAATCTCATTGTTCAAATTCGAAGGTTATGTTCTTTTGTTTGGGGTCCGAATCTGAGGCTGGTGCATACGCATGCAAGGGTGGTAACCCGAAATTTCAAGTTAAGTTTTTTCTGCGAGGAGTGAGTTTTATACTTTTTAATGGTCTCATATCGTTATTTTTGCAGCATTTTACATTGGAATGATACTCCATTCGCCTACAGCCAAACCGTGTAAGAGCTCCATTACTGTCAGTGGCGTCGCGTGCCATCTGGCAACAATGCAACTGCTCCATTTAAACTCATTAAATATATCGAATTTTCTTGTGCACTGTGCACCCCTGAATTCGATCTTTTACATGAGTTTAAATGGATAGATTACATTGTTGCCAAATTGCACGCGACGCCACTGATTACTGTTCATACTCTCGGTTTTTATTCGTGAAATTTTAACCAGGAAATTCCATGTTTCAATCCACTGTGGGGTTTGGTCCGAACTTCAGAGCAAGAGCTAGCTGTCATAACGCGATCCTTTTTTCCTCTTCTTCTTCTTCTCTTATTTTTATTCTTCTGCTTCTACTTTTTTTTACTCTTTCTTCCCTTTTTTTCTCTCTTCTATTAACAGAATCGCAATATTTTATCTGATGGCAACGCGCTACGCTCCGTCGCGTCGTCGCGTTGTTGGCCTCCGTCCAAGAAGATCTTCTCCAATTTGCAATTTGCAGTTTGAAGTTTTTTTTTTTTTTTTTTATTTTCATCATTATTATTATTATTTTTCTTTTTTTAACTATTACATTATTGATTTTAAAATCCTCACCATGGCGGTGTGTCTAGCCTCCTACCTACTGATTCTACTTAGCAATTCAGTTTATTCAGGATTGATTATTGGTTCTCTTATGGAAAAGACACTGAAAGGTGAAGCAGGGGGCATTTAACTTCGCTGCACAACTTTTCATCGGACATACATATTTATAAATAGAAAGCACTCTGACTTATGGGAGGGAAGACGAATTGGTATGAATACTTCGATTTACTCGAAGTGTGAATATTCACGATGAAATAGTGAAGGCGATTCCATCTCCCTACACCCCCCAACCCCCGACGACCCGACGTATGTTAGACAAGGATAGACGAGGGGAAAAAACTAACTCTTTCTATCCTTCATCGTGGTCGTTTCAGAAGTGTAGGCGCACCTTGACCAATAATCTTTGGATTTTCAACATTATTTCTCAAGTTACAAAATAAAAATTAATGAAAATGGATTTGAGCGTTGGCTTTTCAATTTTCATCGAGGAACGCTTTAAAATCAAACGTTTAAAGTCGGGGGCATGTGTTGTTTTGATTAGAAGGAATGAAAATTGAAAGTCGCCAAAGATTATGGTCTAGGTGCGCAAAACTTCTGAATCGAGCTAACAATAAGATGGAAGAGTTTCTGATTGCGCTGCTGTGGCGGCTCGTGCGATTTGGCAACCGTGCAATCAGCGGCGTAGCGTGCAATTTGGCAACGTTGAATGTTTTCCATTTAAACCCAAAGGGTCGAATGTGAAGGTGTTCACCGGTCACCCAAAACTTCGATCTTTTCCCTGGGTTTAAATGGACGAATTTCAACGTTGCCGAAATGCACACTATACGCCACTGCATGCAATGTATCCATATATGTATTTGAACTTGGGTAAAACAATCGATTCTTGAGGAGGCTGACAGCCTCCTGAAGAATCGATTGTTTTACATTCACGGAAAGAAATAACTGGTAGAATTTACCGCATCTGCATAGCTAATTTTGGTGTCAACTGTCAGCTATCAAGTATGGCAAATTTTACTAAACTATGGTAAAATGTTAGCAACAAACTAACTTAATTTTCCATAATGTATGTACGTTGCATTTACCATATACACGATACTAACTCCAAGATGATAGATTTTACCAGTCTTTTTTCCGTGTTCGTTTAGATGGGACAAAAACATTGTTGCCAAATTACACGAGCCACCACTGTTGCGCTGTACTGTTTCAGCTTCATTACAAATTTGGACTGGAGTTTACTTATCTCACCTAAACAAGACTCCACGCTTCATCTTGCGACTGCCCAACAACTCGAATTACCGACATCAGCAATCAGCATCCTACTGACTTCAAATCTGACAGATAAGCATAGCTCCAATTTCCAACTCACGCCTCTTTCTCTCCCCACCAACACCTATTCGCGTTTTCACCTGGACAAAAACTGTCTTCTGTCTCAAGCCCAGCGCTGCCGTTCGTGTATATTTAATGACATTTTATTAATTCATCGATGAATCCACCGGTTGAGGAAAGATTACACAGTTAAGTTCAGTAAACGACTGTAATGCACGAAAATATTTGCATCTGTACTCTTTTCTCAATCGGCGCAATCATTGTTAAATTGTTAAAATATCCGCAAGTTTTTAACAGTCATCGACGACTCCACCGGTTGAGCAAAGATTACAGATGCAAATTTTTTCGTAAATTACAGTCCACAGCCTTACGCTATAACTCTACTTAAGTCCTATGCTGGGTCATTTCTCTATTAAAGGTTTTGTCAGTGGTATTAAGGTGTTTTTCTTGTTTTTTTTTTTTTTTTTTTTTTTTTTTTTTTTTTTTTTTTTTTTTTTTTTTTTTTTTGTGAGTAGTCAGTAAAACACAGGTCGCTGTGGTTACTTACAGTCGAGAATAAAAGTAATGTTAGGTGACTCCTCTGATTTGACTTAGGTAGGCCACCTGCGATGCGTAAATTCATTGAGATAAGCATCGCGGGTACTCGAGTAGGGTGATTCCGAGTTGGCCCAAAAAGTCCGAGTTGGTCCAAGCCGTTTTTTTGCCTCATATACCGAGTTGGCCCCTGTCTGGAAAAACAGCGTTTCCGAGTTGGCCCAAGAGACAACAAAAATAAATAAAAAAGAGGGCACTTGGCAACGTGGCATTTTCCGAACGAGGATAATCCAGGGTTTGTCAACCGAATTTAAATTACAAGATTCAGAAATTAGCTCCGTTCTGAGGTATTTTTTTGGTTTACCGCTTCTCCAACCATCTGAAGTTGAGGATATTGTTTTTGCGAGGATTTGATGTCTATAAAACCTTTAGGATCTGTATCTCTAGATAATTTTTTTGATTATGTGTTGGAAACGTACATTCAGCCTGATTGTGATTTCTTTCAAGGAATTTGGGCTTCTCATTCAACTTATGAAAATCAGACAACGAACGGTTGTGAATCTTTCCATGCCAAATTAAATGCCGAGTTCAGTTGTACTCATCCAAATATGTTTTGTTTCATCAAAACTCTTCTAAAAATACAGGCTGACACCTCCATTAAACTTGCCATCAAAATACCTCGTCCTACAACCAAACGACAGACTGAGAAGGAAGAGTTCCTACTTGAAGGTGTGGAGGAGTACGCGTCAAATCACTATCACCTTATCGCTTTCATTAGAAAAGTTTCCGGTAAATGTTTACAAATTTTTAAGAAAAAAGTGCATTAGCTATTTTTTTCGGTGTAGTATCCTATCATAGAGGTAAGCGACGTTGCCGCAGTACAACATTTAAATATATTTTTATTTTTTCCATTGTTTTCGGCTTGGGCCAACTCGAACGGGTGTTTTTAAGTCGTGGGCCAACTCGGATTTGGCAATTTGGGCCAACTCGGATGCTCCCCTCGAGTAGCCTACCTACCGTTAGGAGGCGTGAGAGTCGTCAGACATTATGTCTGTCCTGAACTGAACGATTGAGTCGATCAGTAAGTTGAGTGGAGCAGTGGAGGTTCATGCAATGTGTCAACGACGGATTCTCTCCATTTAAGCCAACCTGCGTAACAGTGACGTACCTAGCGTGCAATTTGGCAATTTTGCAGTTCGTCCATTTAAAGCCATGTAAAAGGTCGAATGCGAAGGTGTTCACCGAACACCCTACAGTTCGATCTTTTACATGGCTTTAAATGGACGAACTGCAAAATTGCCACATTGCACGCTACGTCTCTGCTACTTAAGATAACCGGTCTTCAGGGATTTCACTGAAAATGAGTCCCTGAGAAATCGAGACTTTTGTACAAGTTCAAAAGGCAAACAAAAAAAAAGGGGGCACGTACCGCCACTGGAGTTGAGATGAAAGTTCAAGTTAGGGAGAGAAAAATTTTGTAACGGCTCCTTGAGTGCACTTATGAATTCTTCCTTCCCATTCGACTATGATTGATCTGTCGAGTAATTCACGCAAATGATTGGAATACTAAAGTATCGGATATCTATTTGCTTGCTTTAAGAATATCCCTTTTTAAGGATTCGAAAAATAAACAAAAAATTGAAAAATCCAATTAATTTTAGATTTACTACAAGCTGTTGACCATTTGCAAAACTTGCTATCAGGCAACGTGGCATTTTGTCTTGTCCATTTGAACCAATAGATTAGGTCGAATTTGATGGTCATCGCCAATTCCTAGATAGTTCAATATATTCGTGGGGTTTAATGAGCCGAATGCCACGTCACCTGAACGCCACGTCACTGATGTTGACTCTTGTGGTTATTAGAGGTCTTCTGAGCTTTTTGAGCATCGAAACATCAATAACTTGGAAGTTCGACGTCTCGCTAACAGTGGTAGCTATTGCATTTGGGGACAAAATATTTTTCCTCCATTTGGTTCTATGCGAAGCAATCGATTCGATAGTGGAGCAGTGCTTTTACCAACAGTCGATTGTTGTACATGGACTAAAATGGAGGAAAAACATTGCTGCCAGATTGCAGCAGCATACAGCCACTGTCATTGTTCATTACTTGTTTAGGAGTAATTTCTTGGTAACAGGACTCTTTGCTGACAACAGCAAATGTTGTTGATATTGCATAATTAAATTGTTAAAAAGCTCCCAAACGAACGAATATGATTGCTTTTAAAGACGTTACTTTCAGCAGGAGTTTAAAAATGTCGAATATCGATCATAAATTGAAAGAGTCTTTGAAATTCCACAGCGTTTTGAGATACAAAAGGTAGCTCAGACTTCTTGTCTCAAAAAAAGCTGTGTGATTCTTACAAATCATTGAAATTATGATCCGTCATTGAGAAGACTTGCCATTAGACACATCTTTAACACAAATATTCATTCGTCAGGTAACTGTGAAACCACCCATAAAAGTATACTAATTTGTTTTCGTCCTGGCTATTCTTTCACATTTCTACCTCAAACTCCCTTCTCCCAAATAAAGTCAACTTTAAAGTCAACCAACTTTAAAAGTTTAGAAATTAAAATACAGCTGACTGACTGTATTGAGTGAATGGTATTTTGTTAGGAATCGTGAGCCACCACAGCTGGGTGGACTCATGAACAAAAATCTTTCTAAAAGCAAAGTGAGGGAGATTTGAAAAAACAAGAGATTATTCGATTAAATTATAAATTTATTTAAATTTTAAATAATATGAAAAGAGAGAAAAAAAAACGAAATAACTAAAAATAATTTCATTCAAACATAGAAGATGAAGGGGATAGAACCAAATTAAGCTATTGATTATTAGTACAATCTAGACTATGATACGAAGCAACAAAAGTATTCGAATGCAGATAGACGAAATGATTCTTTCTACAATATGTACACAATTTGTATGTATTACCATCTGCATTCAAACCTTATTTATTTGCAATAATTAAGTAAACGCACAGTTGCGTTTACAACGGAAGTGGACAAACGTAGAAAAAAAAGAAAAGAAAAAAAATAGCTTGATCGTTTTTAACTTCCTGAAATTCTAATTACGTGATATTAAAATATGTATCCACAAATTCTGTTTTTTTTAAAACTCTAAACATTAAAAACAAAGATAGTTATTGAGATCAATAATAATAAATCACAGAAATTTAAACAAATGTTTAATACAAATTAGAAAACAAATTTTTCTTTCTGTTTTTAATTTTTTTGTTTTACCAATCAAAAACAAAGAATGTGATTGATTGCGAATTAAATGAACTTGCTCAATTATTCAACATCTGATTCGAAAAAAATTCAACACAAATTAAGTTTTTAGGGAGATGAGAAATTTGATAACAAATAAATACAAAATTACTGAGATCTTTGACATTTAATTCAAAACATATTTTCAGATTACCAAAGCTTTTATCTCTTTTCGATTTTAAATTTTGACGTAGTTCTTTCTCACGCATAGAAAGGTGCACCAAACGTGCAAACTTTTTCGATTAGATTTTCAATACAAGAACACGTCTGCAAACTTCTCTCATTTAAAATCACGCTATCATAACATTAATTGAACGTAAAGTTAGGTTAGAAAGCTCTTCGGGCTCAAGTCTTAAGAACTTTAAATTAATTTTGTACTGAATAAGATATCTTTGGAAACATGAGATATTGTGACATAAAAAAGAGAAACTTAACAGCATAAATGTAAGAAATACAAAATTGAATGCTCTTAATTGAATATTTTGATCCAGAATTTGGCACATTAAGCTAAAAAGAACATAGGTGAGGAGCATTTAGCCACTAGGCGCACAATTGAAAAAATACAATTTTGGATAATAGATGGAAATAAACTACTGATAAGGGAATGATATTTCAATTTAAAGCATGTTTGAGAAAAATCGTGGTGCGGGATCAATCGTCCCAAGATAAAGAACTTGGAAACTTATGCGGAGTTAACTTTGGTGCCAATATTGATTTTGAAAGAGCTACTTATTCTTTGGACGTTTGCTGAAAGCATAACTTGGATCAGTAACTGAGATCTAGAGTGAATAACTGAGAAATCGATCATTTACACACACTTAAAATAAATAATTCAACCAATTATTTTTTAGAAAAAATCAATCAATTAAAACAAAGAGGGAGGAAGAAGGAGGACAGAGGGAAATGACTTTCAATGCAAGAAGATTCAGAAAGAGAAAAAAAAAAGAGGGGGGGGGGAGCCTTACAAAACTTGCAAAATACATGACATTGATGAGAAAAGAAAAAGTCATTTTATTACTTTTGTCATAGAGATCCAAGTGAATAAAATAAATAATAATTTAATGAGATAATCAGTTATAAATGAAAGATATAGGTCAATTGAGGAAAAAGTGAGAAGAAACTTGTCTCACACAATAATTTCAGGATTACCAAAATTAAAACTACTAACGTGTCTTCATTCCAGAACAATTTTTCCTTGGTTTCTGGTTGGATGTTGAGGGATGAATTTTTCTCAGAAGTTCAGAGCTAAAACCTTCTACTTTTCAATTTGACCAGGGAAGATAAAATGTTTGACAAAACTACAACATTCAAAGAGGCTGTTTTTTCTCTGAAGTTAGGTCTAGCTTACCTTAAAATACGAAAATCTGTCTTTTCAAAATCATGCATTCATAAGGTACATTAATTTTAGTGTCAAGCCTTCATTAAAATAGAAAGTATACAATTAAAAGCTGGTAGCTGTAAAAGCCAAAATCAAAAAAAGTCTAAAACAACTTTAAAATAACAGATGATCATTACTGGGTAGTACTAATACTCAAAATACAACTTATTTTAATTACAAGTAGTTTTCAAATTACTTTTTAAAATAAAATATAATATTTTTTTCCCAAAAAATGATGGCTCTATGTAAGGAAGTAATTAGTTCTTCAAACACATTACTACAGTTGACCGAGAAAATACATTTTCAACGATTACTCATTAAATACGCTAGCAGCAAGTTTACACAATGACATGTGTAGTTAATAAGAGAGAAAAGAAAAGAAACTTCTTCCATCCATCTTTACTTTCGGGCAGTGGCGGCGCGTGCAATCGGGCAACAGCGTATACTCTCCATTTAAACCTACGTAAACCAATCTATCTTAAGGAGGTGTAATGCACCCCCAGAAATCGATACTTTTGCATAGGTTTATATGGAAGGTAAGCATGGTTGACAAATTGCACGAGCCACACCTGCTTTCGGGTCATTCAATGCTGATATAGCTCTCAATTCATTACATTCCGAAACAACTTTATTCCATTGAAACTTATTTAATCATTTTCTTTCTCCTAATTCTTTAGCGATGGGAAGGGTGAGCTGTCTTCCTCACAATTAAAAGTTCCCTGTCCGAAACAATTCCTAGCAAAAAAAAGATATATATGTATGTCGCAGGTAAATCGCAATCTTAGGCAAATGGCAATCGGCTTGCGATTTGCCTAAGATTGTGATTTGCCTGCGACAATAGTTGTTTATAAATGAGTATAAATACCCACACATTTTATTTTCATTTTTATTTTATTTATTTTTTTTTTTTTTTTTTTGAAAGAAATCGTCCGGCAGAGAGGTAGTACCGATCGAAAGTTGCCTCATCTCTACTAAAAAGTTAACAATTTAAAGTTTCATCATGAGAAAAAATATGGTTACAAATTGTAATGAATAGAGACGTAGATATGAAATAACCCTTTGTCAAGAAAAGAAACAGAACTAAAAACCCAGAAAAATATTTAAGATAAAACGGACTCTTTGAGCCTCAACATAAAACAATTTTTGTTTTTTGTTGGATTTTTTTTTTTTTTTTTTTTTTTTTTCCAATTTTGTTTCAACAATAATAATCATGTGAAATACAACTTTAATTGAACGAAGTGTAATTGAAGAGTTGCCTTTATAAAGAGCAGGCGTTGAAAAATGAAACAAAAGGTCAGTTCGTAAGCTCGTTTGCCTCAAATGAATAAGACTCAAGATCCTGCTGACAAGCAGATCCGTCGTTTTTTCTCTGAACATACGCCCGCCCATTATACAGTCAACTCTTCAATGTTTGATTTATTTTACATGAAATTTATCTACATATGATATAACTACTTGATATTTACAAGACAAACTAAGCACCATGAATTCATCGAACATTTTCAACAATATACAGTGTTTGAACCTTACATCAACAGTAGACATGTAGATAAATTTGAAAGAACAATTCTCGTTTAGCTGGATGTTTATTTTAAGAGATCTTCATATAAAATTTAACAATAGACGAGGGGTGTTTATAAGGCGGGGTTTCGGCTCCAGTTTCTGGTCAAAAGAAAAAGTTGGTGATAAAGGAAACGGTTTCATGGCTATAAAGAGTTTTCAGCTGTTTTCAAGCCATTTCCTTCGCGAACTTTAAATTCGCACCAAAGTTGGCTGGAGCCAAAAATCGGCTTTAACAGGGCCCTCTTACACTTTCATTCATAATAATAAAGTGGTGTGTTGTCAACTGTGTGACTAGAATGTGCTTCGGCCGCACAGTTGACGTCACGCCAAAGAATATAATGATTTAGGGACACAAAAAATCCTTAGCACCGTGTTCTCTTGTTTTCGCAGGCAGAATCCTCCTTCGAAATTTTTGATGAACTTCGCCGCTTCCGAGATATTTTTAAGAACTCTGCAACAGAAAAAGACAAAACAAATAGGTCAGTGGAAAGGTATAAGCCAAAACAGGGGAGCACAAAGAAAAATCAAACAACTTTTTACAAAAATGTTCATGCTACATGCTCCTTCATCAATCAGATCGAGAGCGGGCTGATTGGGACATTACTCGTCAGTTAACTTTCAGAGCTGAGTTAAAACTTAAAGTTTCGCTGCATCCAATGCACAATTAAGTTCGAGGCTAAAACAATCTAAAAACCAGACGGTCTTCTCTAAAACGAAACGATAAACAAACCATTTACTATAAACAAAACATCTCGCCACGAGCATAGTAAGATTTTTCGACCTCGGGGTAGAAGACACTTCTACGGCTGCAGGCCGAAGAAAAGAAAGGACAAATTTATGGATTAAGGATAGCGAGGAAGAAGAAGAAGAAAAAAATGAAAAGGACCATCACGAGAAGTGAGCGAGATGAGGATAGAAGATACGAGAGTGGGAGAGTAAAAAGAAATAGAGAGACAGGTCGCTCAGATCACGAAGAGAGGGGAGCGAAAGGGAGGGAGACCCAAGAGAGGGGAGGGGGAGAACACCAACCGACGCTAAAAACACACGTGTTCAAGAGAAAAAGATGCGGCCAGAGGAGAGCGAGAGAGAAAGAGAGAGAGAAAGACGAAGGAAGAGCGAACGATGGAAAAAAAGCGATGCCCCCCCTTTTTTTTTTATCCTATTCGAGCTGGGACGATGAAGTCCATTGCCCCGCATCAAGTTGGCCATGACTCCACCACTCCGCTTCGTCCTGGACTTGAGCCCCTGTGGGTATTCTACTTCTTCGTCCCCCCCCTCCCCCCCAACCAAACGCTCAGCATCTACCCCGGGATACAAGCCACAACATCACGGCATCACGAAGGACCTCTTTCTTCTACTACTTCACTATAGAATCCCCTCCCCCCCCCGCCCCTACGGCCTTACGCTGCACGGCACGACATGGCCACGCAGCGCAGCCGCGGCCGGCTGCTTCGATGCCTCCAATCTAAGTAAGCGATGAGGAGGACGCCTTACCTTTCATACACAAGCGTATCAACAAAATCAGATTTTAGAGGAGAATCTCCAATTTCCTACTAGAATCAAAATAAAATAAACTTCAAAATATAAAAAAATAATCATACAGTAGCCAACATGGTTAGACTATCAAACACAGACGGTGGACTAACATTCTACGCTCCGCGTGTATTCTTGATTGTTAACACTTTCGCTTTTGCTAGTACATGACGTGAGCGAGTAGTTAGTTAACAATGGAAGTGTCCATGTACGTCTTGTACTTATGTACCCAGTCCATGTTATTCTTGTCTTACGGCCTAGTTTGATCCCAATATGAATATTTGGCGCACACAAGATTCACAAGTTACTTCCAAGAAACTCTTCATAAAATTTCCAAGCAAACTTAGTCTGAAGGATTTAAGAATTCGAAGCTGCCTCAACGCGAGAAAGTTCAGATAAGTAAAATTGGTGGCTTTCAAGACAAACGAGTGAGAAAATAAGCTAATTGAAAAAAAAAAAAAAAAAATAAAAAAACATTTTTAAAAAAATAAATAAACAAAAATTGGTGCTACTTTTCCTCGCGTGGGCAACGGGCATGAAGCATGCTAAATGATTTGAAACCACGCTTCTTTTGAGAAATGGGACGAGGAAAAGAGGAGTACTGAGCAACGTTTTGAGGATTTTTTATGGACTCCTTAGGCCCCCAAAAGAGATTGAGACGAAAGTGAAAGTAATAAAGATTCAAGCTATTCTCCTTGATATAAAGTTACAAAATATTGTGATTTAACGTCTTTCAAGGCAACTTAACTCTGAATGTCGAGGAAATAAGCGACCTTCGTCGAATACATTCAAGAGAATAACATCGAGTCAGTACAGACAGAACGAACAACAATTATTTGGTGTAAAGAAATGTTTTGGGGGCGGACACAATAAACGATACTCAAGAGTAAAATCAGACACGCAAACGCATAATCTGGACACTAGAGGGATGGGGGTCATTGTGAAATAAAATATGGGCTGGAAGAAAAGTAGAATAAAAATATTCCGAGACCTCTTCAAAAAAATTGGAAGTTCAAGTAAGTGAGACATGGATACAGAAAGTCACAGCCAATTGGAATTGAGTCTCAAAGATTAATTTTACTTATCCCCCTCCACCCACCCTCCCCATAGAGGCCAAACAGACGATATCAGGATATGACAGAGACGTGATACATACAGAGTTCAAAGGAGAAGGGAAGAATCTAGGGACTCAAAAAATATAGTATATTAATCAAAGACACAATAAAACCTCCTCTTCAGGACGGTTGCGAAGGTACAGTTCCTTGAGGGTGCAATCATTATTATTATTATTTTTTTTTTTTGGAGTTCTCCACCCTTTCTTCTCCGAGGCCCGATGGAAGAAGACACGATTTCGAAACGATTTCATTATCCAGAAAAAAAGAAGGGGGAAAAAGGGAAAGAGGCCACGACTTAACTCTCGAGAGGCCCGAAAGGAGAAGTAACCCTTTTTATACTCCCATATGTCGGGAGAGAAAGAACGAAAATACAGCCGAATGACAAAAACCATATAGGTTTGGGAAACATACTCCTCCGATGAAAATGTGTTATGAATAAGAGGTATTTTTACGGTATAATAATGGATTGAGGCCAGTGGCTTTTACGAGTTCATCATCGATTTGAGCGCGGCCGCAGATGGTTCCGAGGAGGCGAGGACCTCGACTTCATTAACCGTGAGAGTTTCTTCGCCGATTCGAGGCAGAAAACTCCCAAGATCCATATTTTTCGCACAAACAATATTTCCATCTGCGCGCAGAATCCGAATCTGAATCCAGACCCTTACCCACGCACGTCCTCACCTGATGGCAGTTATGGTTTGGATATCTTTTCTGAACTGCGGGTATACAAAATACTAGATTATTAACTATATTGCTCTACTCGCTCGAAGAAGTCACCCACGAACCATAAATGACACACCTACATAGAAAAGAGCTACATAACTTTTTCATATTTTCCCATGATTCTCATAACCTTGATTTATATTTTTCGAACAGCTCCTCAATAAATCGGTCATCCACATCATTGTCCAACCAAGACTCACCGATTTGATGATAACTCTTTTGAATAGTAAAAAAACAAGATTGTCGGGGCAAAATCATGGGAAAATATGAAAAATGTACAATGACATGTGAGCGACTAGAAAGTCTAGTTTAGTACCAGAATCGAGAGTTTATAACACTAATAAGATTCGAACTCCCAATTTTCTGAAAATTTTAGCTTGGTTCTTTACGCCTTTTGACTCAACCCCCCCCCCCCCCCCGCCACTAGAAATCATTATCTGGATTATCTACATTCATGTCAAGCCCTAAGTATATCGGAGTGTCTTCATTCCTTCAATACTAAATTCCTTTCCAAAACGTCAAATTTTCACAACAATCGGCATTCTTGCCGATTGAAGACCACGGAATTTTTTCTTTTTCCAATTTATCGAGCTGCTAGGAAGGCGGGCAGAAAGTAGCTCAAACCTTCAAGCGAAAATTCCTCCTGAACATTATAACGTGAGTTTCGTTCCGGAGCACGAACAAGGTCGAAAAAACTATGGATGAGAAAAAAAAAAAAAAAAAAAAGGTTCCGACCAAGTTGGAGAAAGGGACGGTAGGGGGGAGAGGGGCTGTGAGCCTTGCTCCTGGATCTCAGGTCTGATTGTTGGGCGAGGATGCTGCGAAACGAAACCAGAAGTTTGCATAAACACACTCACAAACATAATTTAACGTACACACAAACCATGCTCGGGTTGACCAGTTTGGCGCGAGAGGATGACTCCTCATGCAGTCGCAAAGAACCGTTAACCCGTTACTGGGTGCCTCGCTCGGGGGCAGAGTTCTCTCTACACACTCGAACTCCTCAACGTCCAAGGTCCAATATACAAGCGAGGCAAGAAATCTTGCTTGACCGCTCGAATTACTTCGTGACCGCTCGACTAACGTTTTGCCCAAGAAATAAACGGAAGAAAACGCTTGACATATTTCACGTGGCAAATGAAAAGAAAAAGTCTATGGGGGTTAATGAGGTCAAATTCTCGACCCGACAGAATTCATGTCCATGATTACCAAAATATGAGAGGTCACCCATTCACGAAAAATAAAGACAGGTAGGATTTGCCATATGTATGGCTGATTGTGGCGTCTGCTACAGAGTATGGTAAAAGCAACGAACCTTGTGGTAAATTCAGTTAACCTGCTGGTACATTTTACCATAATCTAGTGAAACCCCCCATATCCTTTCTAGCAGACTCCAAAATCAGCTACGCAGATGGCAAATTCTACCGGTCTTCTTTTTCCGTGTTGTCACTATAGATCACTGCCATTCTGGGTAAAATGAGGCATTCATTACGATTTGAAACCGTAATTTTGGCTAAAATTACTGATTAAAATGTCTTATTTTATCATAACAAAGCTGCCAAGTATTTTTAAACCTAAACAGCGGCAAAGGAATATGAATTCAGACACCCTCCCCCCTCAAAATGTCAACATGTATGACTGTACTACTTCCTGCATGGGTTTTAATAAACTATTTTCCTTCCAATTCATTAATTATTTGGAACGAAAAAAAAAAAACAAAAAAAAAACAAAAAACAAAAACAAAAAACAAAACAAAACAGAGAAACGAGAGGTTTTCAACAGATGACTGATAACGGGGCACACGTACACATCCTCACATTTTGAACTGAAAAAGGCTGATCTCTTTACATTCCGGGATTTTCGAGACCTTTGAGGGGACCTCAAGCAGTTCGCGGAAATACGGATCTGTTCGAAAAACCCACCTCGCGATCTGCACCGCCACAGCCGCCAGAAAGGCAGCGACTGAGGTCAATGCTCCGTAACATCGAAAAGGTCACCGACACAAGAATATCTTTTTTTTTATTGCGTGTTATTAGTCATGGTTTATCTCACTTCCTACCGCCTCTGTGTGAGGGTGAGCTTCGAAACACTTCATTCCAATCATATTTTCTATCATAGGTTCGTTTAATTACTGTTTCATTTTATTTATTTATTTTTTTGAATTAGCTTGGTTTTTTTTCATAACACATTGCAAGAAGAAGGAAAAACATTGGTGGATAAGAATGACGCAGGATTACAAGGAAGAGAGAAGAGGATTGGAAATAGAACAGAGGAAGGGGAAGGGAGAAAATAAAAATCTGAGCCGGAGCCACAATAATATACCCGTTATTTAAAGCGCATTTTTTTTTTTAAGAACATTGTTGAATGAGAGGGGGGAGATATGCACAGCACATACATACACTGTATCGCTCACGCGGGGCATTGCCCTTTGCATTTGATTTTTTTTTTTTTTTTTTTTTTTTTCAACGTGCCTCTCACAGCTTCCTCTTGGCCTACATCTCGGTCCGTTGGTCGTCGGTTGCCGTTATCTCATGCTAATAAGAATAAACAACAAACACAAACACAAGCGGAAGACAAACTGGCGACTAATTTTCACCGATTGATACCGGAGCGATAACCGGCGCGATCCAATTTTACCTTCTCTTAAACTTGGCCACTGGGGATAAAATTCTAGCTTCGATAAGCGTGCTGCACAAAACAACATGAATAGACCAGTTTAGTGATGACGTCACCATCAAAATTGGACCCAAACAAATGCTCTGTCTCGCTCACTCTCGAGCATTTACGCATAATAAATCAGATCGAAATTTTCGAATGCAAATTCATACTAATGAACAACCAGTTTTCTCAAATTTTATTGCAACATGAGATTCCTCGTACTTAACGTATCGTTACATTCCGACATAATTCATGAAAGATCACAAGAGAATTTACAATCACAATTATATCGAACGATGTTGTATGTTCTGTCCTTGTCTTTACTCACGGTCTCTTATGGGTATATCCACGACACTCAATCATCCTATCCTTTCTTCTCATCGATGCTTGCTAGAGGTACAATACGTAATGTGGTGGTGCCGATAAGCCCCTATCCTAGATTTTTGTGCCCAAAAGAAACTGTGAGTGAGCCAAGGACAAAACAATAGACTTTCTTCGATATAATTGTGATCGTGAATTAATGCTTGGTGTTTCGAAAATGTTGTGGTAACGAGATAATATTTGAAAGTACGTGAAATCCAATGGTGTAATGAAATCTGAGAGAACTTGTTGCTTATTAGCACGAATTTGCATCTGAAAATTTGGATCCTGTTTCTTACGGGAAAACCCGCGAGAGCGAGTGAGATGAAGCATTTGTATGGAACCAATTTTCTTCGCGACGTCACACTAAGTATGTGTAATCTTTTGTTCAACCGGAAGAATCATCGATGAATTAAAAAATATCTTGAAATATACGCAAAACGGCAGCTCTACTGACAACACTGGCACTTGTGTCTATGCGGCACAAGGATGCTCAGCACATCCCGCGTCCCGACGATCACGACCCTGAGCAGAGAAAGAGAAAAAAAGAAGAGAGGAAGAGAGAGAAGAGACTGATGAGAGTCTATGCCGGGTCGAAGGGCTAAACCGTTGAGCTTCTGACTGTATAAGCTCCCTCACTTGCGACGAAATGAGAGGAATAACTCATCAATATTAATCAGTCTATTCTCAACCTAGAATACGTTAGCTCTGATTGTGAGTAGAGAGAAAGAGAAACCTGACAAGAGAATTGTGTGTTACGGAGGCTTACGACAGAGAGTCTTTCTCTGCGCAGTGATATACAGCCCCTCCTCTCACGGGCTACTTTTTAAATCTTTCTTTGGATGCCTACTTGTCACCGTCTCCCTTCAATCTTGCCTTCCACAATTTTTGGATATGAGTCGAGAGGAGGAAACGTTACTGGAGGTCGTTTCAGAAGTGTAGGCGCACCTAGACCGACAATCTTTGGAATTTTTCAACATTATTTCTCTTGTTACGAAAATAAAATTAATGCAAAATTAATTTACGCGTTGGAGTATCATTGAGGAAATCGCTTTAAAATCAAAGTTTCGGGTCGAAGGCAAGTCTTGTTTTAATTTAAAGGTCATGGAAATTGGAAATTCGCCAAAGATTATGGTCTAGGTGCGTCTACTCTTCTGAAACGAGCTCTATGGTGCTTGCGACGGACTTCGGCAGAAGAGCTCGTTTCAGAGAGGAGGCGGAAAGAACACAACCTATAACCTTTGACGAATTTTAGTTTCAATTTACATTCCTTCGAAAAAAAATAATAATAATAAAAACTAAAACAAAAACACTTGCCCGAGATTTGAAGCTGTAATTAAAGCTTTTTTAATAAAAAGCCACAGCTCTTAAACTATTTTTCACTTTAATTCATCATGCAATTTGAGAAATTACGTTGGAAAATTTCAAAGTACGTCAGTTGAGCTCCGCCTCCATTTCTAAAATGAACTCAACCAAAATAAGCCGCAAGGTTTTGGCAACACCTGCTGAGATTACCATGAGGTGAAAAACAAGTAAAAGTGCTTAAACGACTAACGAAAAAAAGCGACGGGAAATCCTGTAAAACAGAGGCAAAAAGATTATACTACAACACTCTTGCAAACCTAATATGACTTATTGTTTGCAGAGGCGATACTCCATGCATGAGACCGATCATGAGGGATTAAAGGGCGGGACGCAATACGCAACGCTAACAGCATTGTGCGAGAGTAATTGGCTGCGCTTTGACCGAACAACAAAAATATGGCTGTTGATCCCCCCCCCCCCCCCAACACTTTGAGATTGCGATAAGCGTGTCAAGTGAGTGCTCTGTACTGGTGAAAAAAATGACGAGTAAGCAGGTCTAAAAAAAGAGAGAAAATAGTACGAGTTGAGTGCTTGACAAACTCCGCACATGCAGATTAAGTAAACAGAAAAAAAGTATCAGTTTCCAGGCTGTCTGTTCAAAGCGACTCGACTGTTCAACCTGTCTCGGCGATACCAAAGCACTTCTGCACTTAACTATCAATTTACAGTGCAAGAGTGAGTGAGTGAGTGTGTGTCACGGGGCAGGGACCAAATTATGTTAGGTCCCGAGCATTGACTTGCGTGCGGTTTCGACCAATCAAAGAGCTTACGCACGGTCACATGATCGTGCGTAAGTTACGTTCGAGACCGAACATTATTTGGTCCCAGATGCATACCGCGCGCAAGCATGGGCAAGATAGATAGTGCGTGGTCTCTATTATATATTGTCTTTGGCGGCGCGGCGCTTCAAAATCAAAAAGTAGCAGGCAACATTTATTTTGATTTAAAGGAATGAAAACTGAAAATTTTGACTTTTCCAGTCGGAATGTTAAGGAGCCTATTGCACTGAAAAAAATAATTCCTAAATTCGAGTAATATTACCAGAAGCACAACGATTTGTGAACCACAGAGAGTCAAGTGCTTCGACCACAAAATTCTGGTGCTTATACCAGAATATGGTTACAGAACTAAAATTTCTTCAAAACTTTCAAGAGATGGTACAAACTCTAGAATTCTGATAATTGTACCCCATCTCTTGCATCGGTTCACATATTGTCATGCTCCTGGTAATTTTTACAGAATTGCCAGTGTTTCATCTCAAATGTGTACTGCTCTCATTCTACCCATTTCCAATTTATTTACAGCGGGGCTGATTTGACAACACGGCTCGAGGTGGATTACTCGCAGTATGGACCGCCAGCGTTATAATAACTGAGCTGATTAGATTACCATTCCACACACTAATTTACTTCCCGAGCCGAAACTGAAAAGATAAAAGAGAAGAGATAGGGAAAATAAAAGGCTGACATTGTAACCAAACTAAGGAGGGGGCAATTTCGTATACATTGTAGTTCGTCGTTGGATGTCCTAAGAGGAGGGGTGGGTGGGTGAGAAAGTCTAATCTTATCGTTGCTGATAGTGTCACATATATGTAATGAAAAAAAGTGCTTTACTAAGCTGTTTTCTGACTCTATCGCTAAGGACTAGATTTTTCTTCGCACCGAAGGGAAGAAAAATAGTAAAAAGCATGACTCCAAACTATCGGAAAAACAAAGAAGCGAGATATGTGACAAGAATCCCAAAAATTAGAGTCAACAAGGACTTGGCAAATCACAATTTTAAGATTATAAACCAACAATATAAAACTACATCTTACGTCCGATTAAACCTAGAAAAGAACGTTGAAAATATGGCTTGTTTGAGAGGTAAGAGCAAGCAGTTGGCAAAACTTGAGCGCTTATTCTTCGAACAAAATAGTAATTCACTTTGAAAACCATGGCGCGTCATGAACTTAATTCTTATAGCCGAATGAGACGCAAAACAAAATGTAATTTAGCTAACGCAATGACTTCCACATTTTACATTTCAATGAAAGATTCACTCTCTCGGAAGAAGCCGAGAAAAATGAACAGTCCTGAAGGTAAAAGAAAAATATACATTTCAAGAAACAAGCAATGCTTGTTGCTTGAGCAATACGGCGCTCATCAGGTGTCACTCAATCGTGGCAGCGAGCGCCGGCTTTCGTTCAATGAAGTTGCGCTGGAAGTCGCTAGATGGCAGCACATTACGGCGGGGAATATTACCGCGACACGACTCCAGACAGAGAGCCTCTGAACTCAACTCAGCTCAAGGGCTCAACCCGCTCAACTTTCTGTCATGCCACGCCGACCGTAGCGTATAATTCGACCGGCTCGTTTCGTTGCGTCGCGTCACAAGCACAACGAAGCAGCTTTCTGCCTGGCAACTGAGGTCTCCGTAAAATTCATTTGATGAGCCTCGACGCGAGTGTCACCGCACGTTTCGCGGGTTTTTAAATATTCAACGACATAATTTCATGTCACGGCTTAATGCAGTAACCCTTGCGGCTGGTTCCTGAGGTTTCACCGGCGTCGAATGTAGATTGATTAGCTTCAACGGTACCGAGTAAACGGGGCTTTGGTTTAGAGCAAATGGAAATAGCACGCTAACATGATTTACAGTAATAACAAACCGGGAGAGTGATAAAATCTCCAGAAATAAAGTAAACAAATAAGAGTGGAGATAGAAAAAGAAGCGACAAATTGTGTAGTCAAAACTAAAAGAGGCAAAAAATTACAACAAAACATAGAGTAACTTTGGTGTCTTTGGTGTAAATCTAAGGTGAATCCTATCTTGCCTCCCCTCACCTTACCGGTACCAAATAATGTAAGGTCCCGAGCGTAACTTATGTGTAAGCTCTCTGATTGGTCGAAACCGCTCGCAATTCAATGCTCGGGGACCTAACATTATTTGGTCCCTGACCGACAAATTGACACTATAAACTAAGTTGTTTTGGGACTTTGGGGCTTGTAGTTAGATGGGAAGTAAGTTTTTGCCACATTGGAAATATTTCTACCACTGGTGTCACAATACAAATACTGGATTTCGGACTCTGCCTGGTGGCTGCCGCCAATAATATTTTTGTTCCGAATTCCCCTGATTGCACATTGATTGAAAGTGAAACCCATTCTTGTGTTTTTTCTATGGAAAAAACCGTTTAATAGCCCTGAACTCACGGAGGCGAATGCGCATAAGAACGGCAAAATTTCACTCGATTCGTGGCTATTCTCAGAGAAATTTAACCTGCAAACTTCGCGATCCGACGTTTTCATTCAATGATTATAGACGAAATGTTTACCGTTCGGAAACAAAGCTGAAAGGGTGTGAGAATATTTTTTTCTTCTCTTTTCTTACTATTTTTTATTTTATTCCGTCAAATAATAAATTAGGACTCGCACAAGATACTATTTCAAACAATAATCATTTAAGTAAGTAGTAAGTATGCCCGAAAAAAGTTTAGCAACTTGAAATATGAATTTCTGGGATTGACAATGATAAGGTGATATTTATTTCTTAATTTTCGGAAAGACACGATTAATTGCAAAAAGGTGATTGAAGAACAAAGAACAAAAATAAACAAAGCAAGGCATAAGTGGGAAAGTAAAAACCGCAGAGTTGGCGAGGCAAATTGAAGGATAGAGGTGGCGATGAATGGGAGACTAAGAAAAGGACAACAACATCATTAGATACATTTAAAATATGCCACACAAAGCTCTTGCAAAAAATCAGATTTTAAATTTGCTTCAGTTCAAATATTCATGCATCTGATTTCGCGAATCACGGCCGGCGAAAGAGAAACAAACGATATGCAAGGTGATGATGAGGGAGTTTCAACGGATCCGAAAATGGTATCAAAAACAAATCGGCCGGAACATTTCATCCTTTTCGGAATTTCCAGATTTATAGTAATTTATGAAGAGCATATATGACTAATTTTATAGAGCGTAGGTACATCCATAAAAACATAAAAGTACCAAATTCGCGATTGAAACTAAAGTTTTACGATGAAAATCCAGTCGTGATAAATTCGGAGCGAAAGTTTAAAGCATTCAATGTAATAGGGATGCAAGCCCAGGTTTCGTTCATTGATAGGGGACCTATATCGCTGCAATGGGTAGATATTAGCAATAGCTGCCAATGCATTGTTTATCCCGTAGAGAAACAATTTAGTTTTATTTTCTGTGATAACTTAAAACCATGAATAAAAAATAAATAAAGAGACGCCCCACTTCCTTCCATTGAGGAATCAAAATTAGAAAAAATAAGTTGAATGTTTTCGAAAAAAAAACTCTTAAAACAAATGTTCACGTTTTTGGGAAATCACCTAAACCTTCTTAGATTATAACGACACTAAAAGCCCTACACTGGTGCGATACAAACAATTCCAAAATAGGTAGATTACAGAGGATAATTATAAGCAATCAGCCAGGAGAGGAAGAGCTAGATGAGCTTAGAGGTTACTTAAGCAAGAGTCGGCGTTCAGTGAGCGACTCAAATTATTAGTAAGGGCAACCAACTGTACAGTTAAAAATCAGTTCAGAGCTAAAAAGTATTCAAATAAGCGAACTGATTTTGACGAAGGCTTAGGATGAGTGAACTATCAAATATTTTTTCACTGAGTTAGCCATAAACAATAATCAGTCAATTTATCAAGTTAGTATGCATTGGAGAAAATTTGAGGAGGGAAGCAAAAACTGCAGCATGAGTGCTCAGATTTGTCGAGATTTGCGTTACAGGTGTAGGTTGGACAATTAAGGTTCAAGTGCATTATCTTCAATGCAGAACATACTCTGCAGAATGTGCAAGAGAACAAATATATACAACAACTTCTATCGTTAGATAAAGTATCCTTGTGAATTAAAATGTTGGTTTTATCGTTCGTTATCAAAACGATGAAGTCAAAGTAAACAAGTACTAAGTACTTGAAGAGGAGAAAAATAGATAACTCACCGGTTATGTGGGTTTGCCGTGGTTTTTGTGGCTCTTTGGTTTCGTTGTTATTATTATAATTTTCATCTAAGTCATGGACAAGCATAGACTGTCTACTCGACAGGAACGGAAGACTTTTAAGCGCGTAAGCTTCGGGTATTGAGTCATTTGGAGTTACTTTCTCCCACTGATACCTTTGGTTTCCCGTTTCGAGAGGCTTTTCATTTTTGAAGTCAAAATTCCACTTTTCACACGCACTGTTCGACATAGCTAGAAGGTCTTTCTCGGCAAACACTCTCGCGTCCTCGTGATTAACGGGACCGAACAAATCTTTTTTCACACGAATTATCCGCCGGCGTTGGATTTCGGCGGAATTTCCGTTACCGTGATTAGAGTGATTCCTCAGAGAAATCATCTTGTTAAACTCCGACATGAGGAGAGGAGAAAGAAGGCGCGGGCGCATCATTGAAGAATTTGAAGCACAGGCACAAAGAAATAACAATTTATTTCCACACAGCTCACAACAACACTGATAATCCAAAGTGAAGACACACCGAAATTGAAACGAAGTTAAGTTTCACGATTGCCACGCCATTGGTGATTAAACGCAAGAGACTTGGACGCACAACGAGTGACTTCGTTGAGGCGAAATAAGCGACTGAACCGAGGTTAACATTGGAAGCGAGGAGGCCGAGCCGAGCCGACAGTTCTGTTGTAAGAGCGAGAGAGAGAGCACCTTCCCTCTCCCCGCTGACTAATGCCCCCTTCGTGCCCGCTCCCATCCCCACTTTAATCTCACTCACGGCCTGGCGGGCGGTGGCGGCAAGGCATGGCATCGCGTCGTGTAGTACGCTTTTTATAATACAAATCCGTGGTTTCTTGCACTCCGCTCTCTACTATAGTTCACTCACACTCCCTTCGTAAAGCACTCACACATACGAATGCATTTGACGTAGCACTCGTTAATACGACTCCGACTCCGCACCTCGCCGGCCATCTATACTTGCGGCAGATGCGGCTCGCTTCTCGCTCATGCATAGTCTTGCTCTTCTTTCTTTCTCTCAAACAGCACTATTCCTTTCGAATTTTCTTCTTTTTTTTCGATGGATGCTGAGCAAATTTTGGAGATCCTGCAGAATTGCAAGATATTAGCAGTGAAATGTCGCGTTTCATTGCAGCCTGTTGGCAGGGCTGCCGTTTTGCGTATAATCAATGCTATTTTTCAATTCACCGATGATTCCACCGGTTGAGAAAAGATTACACAGTTCAATTCAGTGCATGACTATAATAAACTAAAATACTCGCATCTATAATCTTTTCTCAACCGGTGGAGTCGTCGATGACTTTAAAAAACTTGCGGATATTTTAATTAATCAACGGAGTTTCCACCGGTTAAGGAAAGATTACAGATCAGAGTATTTTCGTGCATTACAGTCATTCACTGAACTGAACTGTGTAATCTTTTCTCAACCGGTGGAATCATCGGTGAATAGAAAAATAGCATTGATTATACGCAAAACGGCAGCCCTACCTGTTGGTATGAAGAGTATTTTAGATTCCACCCAATTCGATTCCGATTCGATTGGAGTGACTGAGGCGTGTTCTTAATTCCTGGTTTTACTGAGTCCTGAACTTCCTTTTTCCTTCCAACTTAGCATCAACGCGTGTAAATCTGAAATCTGCATTTTTAAGACAAAAATAAGCGCATTTAATGTAGGTACCTGCCACGCAACTGAACGCGCTAATTTCAACTTGATAAAAAAAAAAAAAATGAAATGCAAAACTGTGCCCATTTAATTGAGCACGTTTCTTGGTGCACTGAAACTTATAATAAATATTAGAGAAACTTGCTTCAACCATCAGCTTTACTATTTAACGAGGATGGAGGAGGGGGATAAACAAATCACGGTCACAACGAATCAAAGAGTATAATTTTATGAAGTCTCAGTTTTTAGATACAGATCCACCTAAATAACTATAAACTAATCTCGTTTATGGGATAATCTCTACGAATCTGTTAAAATTTTACCGCTGCATTTTTCATCAAAGCTCCATTAGATTTTAAAATAGTTCACTTCACTGGTTCATGGTGGCCCAACGAAACACACATGAATGAAATCAGATTTAAAACGCCTTGCAGGTAGGGCAACTTATCGTACCCGACTACATGGTATTGCCTAACTTGGAATTTGAAGGCGGGATGAGGTCTCGCGATCCATTCAGCAAGGTCCATCGAGTGATTGAGCTCATGTAAATGTACCGTGAATATCGTTTGGTTGAGGAATATTTGACCAAACTTTGAACATGGTTTAAGTGGGAGGAGGACACTGTTGCCAAATCTCACGAGCCACCTCTGCCTTAACTTGTAAGCGGTCTTATTCTTAAACTAATGGAGATACGCCATGGCTGTCTTTTTGCGGATCTTCAGAAAAAGTTTTTACTTTCTCATTCTAACTAAGTTAGACAAAACCAGTTGTTTTGTTTCGATACTTGGCCTTTCTCGACTAAATCAATGATATTTTTTAACAAAGTAATGGCCTTTCATCATGCCTCATACTATCCAAAATAATATTCTTTTCATCATATATTTACTTACATATTTTTTAACAAATTAATGCCTCACACTATCCAAAAGAATATTCATCATATTTACATATTTTTTAACCCTTGCAAATTTACAGGGTTTTATGCAAAAATTCGGTGGCGTCTGTCACTCTGTATACCGACATAACTTTTGAACCATTGATCCACATAATTCAAACTTTGCACACATGGGCGCCCGCAGCGGGGGGCAAGGGGGGCACTTGCCCCCTTCTGGAATTCAAAATGGTCAGAACTTCACGATAAAAAGTGAAATGAATGAAAGAAAATGAATTGTTAATCAAAGGAGTAATAGTTTACTATCTTTATTATTATAGTATATTTTGTGATTTTAACTTATTTTCCGCAAGGAATAGTAGAATTATAAATTTCTCTAATTGTCATTATCATCTTTTGTCCCCTTATTCGTAATATCAAAAAATCAAAACTATTATTATCATTTGATACAGCTACAGTGGCTTACTAATGTATACTATTTTGGATGAAAAAAAAAAAGTAAAAAATGTTTTCCTTTTCCTGGGGGGGGGGGGTCCCCCTAGACCTTCCATTGGGGTTCAACAATTTTGCCCCCCCCCCTTGGAGATTTTTCTGCGGGCGCCCATGTTTGCACAGATGTTACTTTCTAGATTCCTCAGAGGCGTTATTTTTTTTTGTATTTTTGAAATTTCAACTTTTAAGTTGCCATGGTTATGGAGGAAAAACGGTTTTCATTAAAATCAGAATGGGTAAAAATGGGGGTCTGGGGGTCACCCCCAGAACTCTAAAGGGTGGTCAGGGGGTGTCTCCTGAAATTCTAATGGGGATCCGGGGGTCTCCCCAAGAACTCTAAAGGGGGGTCTCCCCCAGAAAAAAATGGTGTGAGAAAGTGTTCGTAGGGTATTCCCTGCAGTTTATTTTCATTCACCGACGATTCCACCGGTTGATAAATATAAATCACACAGCCCAGTTCTGCAGCAGTGAGACAATAATGTACGAAAATACTCTGATCTATAATATTTTCGGTCACTGACGAAATCGGAAACACACTTACGCACGACGCACGACGCACGGTGCAGTGCGTCTTCTTTAAAATTTTGCGGAATTATGACAGTCGCCCATGAAAAAAAAATATATACTTATATATTTATCAAATTCCCGATTTCAGTGTTCAATTTTTTCTTTATATGTATTCGGGCTATTTTAGGAAAATCTTTATTTATTATTACACTGGGTTGTTTTGTGTGGGATTGGTTTGTGTTAGCGTGTGTTTTCCGAGTGAATACTTAGTAACGGTAATGTAACCTAAAAGCTATTCATCTAAGCTTTTTCTTCTATCCCGATTTCAGTGTTCAATTTTTTCTTTACATATATATATCTATATATTTTGATTGAAAAACCATTTCAGACGAGATATTTCTCGTGCGTTGGTCATACTGCTGGACTGTGTAATCTTTTTGTGAACCGCGGTGGAATCATGGGTAAATTAAGAAAAGTCTAAGTATACCAAAGATCCGTAAAACAGCAGCCCTGCTGTACGAGGCGAACTCATTATCGAGCGCGCTTCGAGTTGTTAATTATAACGTTTTTCTCGAGTTTAAAATCCGACAATTTGGAATAACATCCTATTTAACCATTCTCATAAAGAGACTCGTTTCCGGTTAACGTTAGAGCTGACCCCGAAGGATTAAGAGGTTCCCTTTTCCGGAAAGAAGCGTCTCCCGACTCGTCTCGTCTCGACGCAGACTTCTCCAACACTCATACTATCACTCACAAACGATGTTTTGGAAGAAAATCCCGTTGAACATGAGTCGTGCTCATCCGGCGAAATTCTAATGCAGATATAATGCTGATAATTAGGAGGAAAGCACACTACACGTTTTATGGGTCCTTCCTTCAGAGGAGACTTGTCACAATCAGTGCAGCTACCACCTGGGGAAGCATCGGGACCAGCTTTTAGCCTCCCGCAAGACCTCAAACTTCCTTAGCGAGTAAGACGCGTGGAGAGAGGTGGAAGGGGGGTTGGGGGAATGTGCACCCTTTTACGACCCCTGCGATGACTTGGATCCATCTTCATCCACCATACATCGTTGCGCCCAGTTTCAGTCCCAGACTCAGACTCATAACTCATCCTTCCTCACCGCAAACCTCATCCATGGTGGGAGGGGTGTTGGTGGTGGGGGATGTGGAGGGGGGAGGTAACTGAGGAGCGTCCTTGCAGACAGGAAACTCTGCGTCTTGTATATGTGTGAGTGTGTTTATTACTCGCCGTATCGTGTCACTTGATTGAACGGGTGTAAGGAAAGGTGATCACTGGACTATATGTACCTACTCTCTTGACAATAATCTCGCTGTGCTTGGAGAAAGATCCAATTTCCTGGATCCTCGAACTTGTCAGTTATCTCTCATGTTATAGAAAGCATCCTCCTTAAGAAATGACCCCGGCCATTTCTCACACAACAGGGAAAATGGCTTTTTCTAGAGGTCGTTTCAGAAGTGTATAGGCGCACTTACCACCCTACATCGATAATCTTTGGAATTTTCCAACATTATTTTTAATTTTACAAAGAGACAATAGTTAATGGAAATGAATGCAAGCGTTGAAGTTTAATTGAGAAACGCGTAAAAATAAAACATTAAAAGTCCAGGCAAGTTTTTTTTTTTTTTTTTTTTTTTTTTTTTTTTTTTTTTTTTTTTGCGATGTGAAGGAATGAAAATTGAAAATTTGCCAAGATGCGCCGACACTTCTGAAAGTCGCGAGGGGGAAACGTTATTAGACGTTTATTTAGAAGTGTAGGCGCACCTAGACCTATAATCTTTGGAATTTTTCAACATAATTTCTCATGTTACAAAGTAAAAATTAATGAAAATATAATTATATGAGCATTGGATTTGCATGGAAGGACGCTTTAAAATCAAATGTTTAAAGTCGGAGGCAAGTTTTTTTTTTTTTTTTTTTTTTTTTTTTTTGATTTGAAGGAACGAATATTGAAAATTCGCCAAAGATTATGGTATAGATGCGCTTACACTTCTGAAACAAGCTCTACTTATGGAACAAAATAAAAACAATGACGACATAAAATGACATCAAATAACGTATATTTCAATAAAAAGGAATCAGGGAATAATATACATTACCAAACATTATCCAGAATTCAAATTCAAATTTATAATCTATTCTAATTTTCTTTACTTTCTAATCTTTCATCATTCCTCACACTTACTTAAAGAAATTCCTGAAATCTAAGTTTTTCAAATGACACCGAGGTCGAGTCGCTTTTGGGCTCGTCAAGTGTATACTTTTGAAATAATAAATAATAATAAAAAAAAAACATAAATAAAAAAAATAAAAATAAAAATAAAAAAAACCTCTGATGAAAAGGCCCATAGAGGTTCGGGCCCCAAAGCACCGCGCCGTTTCCCGTTACTCCACGTTACTCCACTGGCTTTGCTATATGCGCTTTAATAGCCGATCCTGGTGTAAAAACCTCGAGAAATAACGATAGCAGCACTAAAAACTTCCGAAATTCACTCCTAATTTCATCAAACACCTCTATTTGCGGGAGCGGTACGGTGGCTGAGGGCAGTAATACTGGGAGATTCCTATCTTAATTTCGTCACTCTCCCTGTTCTGACAAGGATGATTCACGGAGTAATTTGTCAACAGAGTTGTGATCCACATCCGATGAATTAATTGCACCATGGCATCTAGTGACACCGCACACCGGTGCCAAATTAAAGTCGTCTCTTTTGGTCACTTCTTGATGGAGTTACAGTATTGTTAGATGGGAATCTCCCATTATTACTGTCCTAAATCACCATTAACATAAAAGCAAAATAAAAGCGCGTTTATTGAGTTTAGTGAGTGGATTTCGGAAGTTGTTAGTGCTGCCATCGTTATTTTTGGAGGGTTTTCCACCAGATTCGACTGTTAAATCGCTTACAGTAAAAGTGTGCAGTAGCCCCATTGCATTGGTGAGAAATTTGCTTTCGGATTTTTTGCCTCTTTTTAACGATCTCAGACCATCGAGTGGCACGGCGGTTGAAAAAACTGCATTTTTAATTATTCAATCATTAGAAATGCATGGTTTCAGAACACTTCTCTTCTTCCTCCCACACTTTTAAAATTTGAGCGTGAATTATTCAAGAAAACTCGTTTCGAGGGAAAATTAAACAAAATCACAATCGCAGGATGTTTGAATAATGATGACCGATGCCCGTTGGATGCTGTTTCCACCGTGAGAACAAACGCGCATCACAATTAGCAAACAAATTTAATGAAGTCGATCTTCTCAGTTCCCGGATACTGCAGGGTAAGCAAAACTGACGAAGATGGTATATAGATGTATATGTGGGAGGATTCTACTCTTGTTCTCTCTCAGAACCCCCCTCCACCCCCTCCAATCGCTCCCCTTTTTCCATCCCACCACACCTCACGTCATGTCACGCCAAAGTCACCATACCACTCCGCGCCGCGCAGCCGCCCGCGCCGCGCGCCGGCCGGTTCCCCCGCGATTACAGTCGGCGTGCGCCTCATTTGCGTTTGTGCCGTGCGTCAATCGACTTCCGTCAAACCGGATTTTTAAAAATCTGGAGACACTTGAAAGCCATCTTCCGTAAATAAAAATACAAAATTGGCTACATGATATAGATTCAAAACAAAGGGGCTGTTGCATACTTTTGTTTTATGCGATTTAATAGTCGATTCTGGTGTAAAAACCTCCAATATTTACGATGGCTGCGCTTTAAACTTCCTGAAATTCAGGTTATTCCTGAGGTTCAGGATTCAGGATCTGAATCCACTCCTAAACTTAACAAACGCTCTCATTTCCGCGAGAGTAATTGTGGCTTAGGGCAGTAATAATGGGAGATTCCCTTCTTAATCTCGTCTCTCTCTCTATGCAGACAAGTGTGATTAAGAAGTGACCGCACAGAGATACGACTTTCATTTAATGATTTTAATGACACCTATGTGTCACTATATGTCACGGTGCCACTCATCGGATGTGAATCACTACTCTATTGACTAGTTACTCTGTGAATCATCCTTGTCAGACTAGAGAGAGTGACGACATTAAAATACGAATCTCCCATTATTAGTGCCCTATGCCACCATTACACTCGCGCAAATAAAAGCGTTTGATTGAGTTAAGGAGTGGATTTTGGAAGTTTTTAGTGCTGCCGCCGTTATTTTTGGAGGTTTTTGCACCAGAATCGACTATCAAAGCGGTAGTAGCAAAAGTGTGCAAAATCCTCATTAGGAGTCGGGCAAACTCCAAAACGGGGGAAAAAATCAAAAAGCAAAAACAAACAAACAAACCTAAAAACCCTATCCATCCCTTTTACCAACACTTTCATTTCTTTTTTTTGTATATGATTTTTTATATTTTTTTGGCTTTCCCACCCTACTTTGGAATTTGCCCGACTCTTAGGTGTTTCGATTCTATCTTCCTATACTTTCGGTTCGCAGGACCGCTATGAAGAACTGCAATTTAGGCAGCCTCCCAAAAAAAATCAGGCAAAATTCATTTTTTTTTAGGCAAAAAAAAAAAAAAAAAAAAAAAAAAATGTGGGTCTACCAATTATCTATCGTTTTCAAACTTATACCATAAAGTACTTTTAAGGCATTGAACGAAATTCTCGTCAAAAATTTGGCGAATAGACATAAATATCACAATGATTGATTCAAAGGCTTTGCGTCCAATCTTGCAACGCTTTTTATCACTCATCACTAGTTTGTTTGCTATTTGCATTTCGGAAACAGATTTTAATTGCGGCGTAGAGAAATTTTGCTCACTTTTTGAATGACACTCGTCTTTTAATGCCGAGCAACCAACCAAGAACCCCGAGAGAGAACGAATAAAGCTTGCAATATGGACGCAATGAATGTATGAGATGAGAAAGAAAGACAAAAATTTATAATGGGGCAGTTTCAAGGGTCTGAAATTTTGTGTTTTTTATAAAGAAAATGGTAGTACTTGATGAGCTGAGAACAATAGTGCCTTCGGTTTTTTCCTAAAAGTCCCGGTCTTGGAGATACACCCGTGTAAATTTGTAAAAGATCGTGGGTGTAATGACGTCACTACGTGGAATCCCCATTTAAAACAATGTATTTTGGGCCAAAATCTCATCTTTGGAGCAATGGAACAATTGAGAAACCAAAGGCATCTTTGTCCTCAGCTCATCGAGTACTTTCATTTTCTTGATAAAAAACACAACATTTCAGACCGACCCTTGCAACTGCCCCTTTAAATTATAATGAAAATTATAACAGTGGCGTATCGTGCAATTTGACAACGTTGAAATGTGTCCATTTAAACCCATTTATAAGATCGAATGTGAAGGTGTTCATCGAACACCCAATAGTTCGATAGTTTTCATGGCGGTTTAGAAAGACGAACTGCGACTTTGCCAAATTACACGGTATACGCAACTGAATTATGATACTTGCAAGGTTGCTTGATTCTTTATCTACGTAAAGCGGCAAAGATATACTTGACAACACAAGATTGTCAGGTGCATTTTCTTCTTGTTCTCTTTCATCTTACTAACCATCTTACTAAACGGTGCATACATTGAGATTCGCCATTTGTGTTCAGGAAATGCCAATCCTCATACTCATCAGATAATGTATTGCCGTAAGAGAGAAAAAAAGATAAATAGAAAATCTGGTGAGGCGAAAAAGGGGAAAATGGAGCGAAAAGGGTTACATTTTTGCTCCGTCAGTCGCTATTTGCTCTTCCACCAGTATGAATCTACATTGCGATCTCTTTCTATCATTTTAATTTTTTTTTTTTTTTTCTCAATAAATCGTTAGCCGTTTAATTTGAATTTTCTTCTTAGACGACTTCTTTCCCTGCAATATTTATTCACATTGTTTTGAGTTCAAGGCAAATTAAGAGCCTATTCGAAATTAAAATATATTAAAAAAAAAAAAAAAAAAAAAAAAAAAAAAAAAAAAAAAAGGTCTTGTGCAGGATCATGATCGCGAGTTCTCTGTGCGAGTCAAGCATCCACATCCGGTAGGAGTTACACCAGTCTTCTTCTCTGAGTTCTCCCTTCTTTTTATGTATACTCACTCCCCCCTTTCATCTTAAGCGTACGGGGGAGGGGGGGAGAAAAGGAGAGTTGCTTTTAAGAGAGAAAAACTTCCAGCGAGACCATGGTTCTGGTAAAGCATAATGAAGTTCACTCTTCTTTTAACCAACCAACCCCCCCCCCCCCCCCCCCCCCCACCGCTGATCGATTCACCGAACCCCTCGCTATTCCTCTTTCTCTCCCTCTTATTCCGAGGAGTTACATCATTTTTGACAGCCCCGTGACTGGTAGATAACTGCAATTTCCGGTACAGATTGCAGGGGCGCAGGTAAGCTATGCGAAAATCCCCGCTCTGTTTCCGTTTTAAACTCGTGATCCTTAGATCTCGTGCAACTTTTTTTTTATTTTTACTTTCTTTCCGTCCCTGTAATTTTTTTACCTTTTGCTTCTAACACCCCACACACAGAATGTCATGTAAGGATTTTCGATTGGAATATTTGTCTGCGGTTCTCCAGGTTACTCTCTTCTCGACTACTGAACCTATACATTCATGTATGAATAACAAAAAAATTGGGATCAGACTATGAATGATGTAGAAGTGTTTCAAAACTGATAATCTTGAGAAACTTCTAACGGAGCTTTTAACTTGAGGTATTTGGGTCCTCGAAGAAACGAGCCCGGAGTTGCAGGGAAGTGCAATGCACCCAGAGCTCCATTTCGGTGAGAGATTGAAGGGCCTCCAGGAGTGTGACTCATAAAGTGCCTTCAATTCATTGTTTATGCAAAAATAGAACCGTCACGTAGGAAGAGTTATCTCACTACAACTATACTCTGTTCCAGATAACATTGCACCTGAGTCGGGCGAATAAAAACCGTAAATGGCAACAGCGCGTCCTGAGCCGTGGCATTCTCGAACGCTGAGCAGGGTAGTCGTTTTGTCCGGGGTTCTATTGTCCGGCTCGGGGCCGGACCCTTTTTCCGCTGCCAGTGAACGGCTCCCAGCAGAAAAATTAAATTTTTTTGTGCTTACAATTTTTGAATTTTTGATTTAAAATTCGTATTCTGCTGAACGTGTTGAAAAAATTGATACCAAACTGTAGGAGGAAAAATGCATGCTTAATACATATGAGGCGGACATTAAATCAGAGGAATCGCGCAACAAATTTACTAAACGCGAATTTTTCCCCCGATAATTTGGTATCGATTTTCTCGACACGTTCAGTAGAATACGAATTTCAAGTCGAAAATTCAAAAATCGTAAGCACAAAAAAATTTAATTTTCTGCCGGGAGTCGTTCACTAGCTGTGTAAAAAGGTTCAGGCCCCGAGCCAGACAGTAGAGCCTCGGACAAAAAGACTACCCTATGCTCAGCGTTCGAGAACGCCATGGCTCAGGACGCGCTGTTGCCATTGACGGTTTTAATTCGTCCGACTCAGGTGCAATGTTATCTGGAACAGAGTATAGGCGCTTTTGAAAACAACGAATTTTGGAACTATAGTCTATTCAGCGAGTTAAGCGACTTGAAAACGCATTAGTTGACAACACTACTGGGCATTTAATAAAGATGTGAGACAAATTAAAAAAGGTCTCTCATTGTCAGTTCCTTCAGAGGCGAGTTTGGACGATCCGTCCTCGGACCATATTTTGTTCAACGGCTACCGTTAACTCTATTGTTCTGTAACGTTTTCTTTCAATTCTGTGTTCAAACCGAATTTTCTTTCCTTGAATTTAAAGACAAATTCTGACCACAATTTCGACCTCAGCGCAATTTTTCCTTGAGATTGACTTCAAAGGGGTCCATCCAGCTACCATTAGGAGTGGTCCCCTCAGAAATGAAAGAAAATTTCAGAGATGATAGAACTAAGTGTCAGCTTTCAGAATATTTGCAGTTTTTTTTTAATTTGGTCGACTGGGAGCGGGAGGGCAGGGCAGGGCCGGGAGTCAAAGTCTAAACCTTTAATGCTCCATAACTTTTGAACAAAAAGAGATATTGACGTGAAATTTGCGCCAAAAGGTGCGTCTTTTATAGATATTTTCATCAATGTGCTACAATGTTTATCTTAAAAAAATATTTGAGCCTTTCTTGCCATTTTCTTGATTATTGAAGTTTCCAAAAATGAAAAAAATGGCAAAAAAAAGGCTCAAATATTTTTTAAACTGAGCATTGTATCACATCAATCAAAATATATTTAAAAGACGCATCTTTTGACGCAAAGTTTACGTCAATATCTTTTTTTGTTCAAAAGTTATGGAGCATTGAAGGTTTTGACTTTGACCCCCTGCCCTCCCGCTCACAGTTAACCCTTGTAAGCCTAAGGGGGGGGGGGGGGTAGATTTGTACCCCAGGCCAGTTTTTTTGACGCCATTTTGTCAAAACTGCTCAAAATTTTTTAGGACTTCATGACATTTTAAGTTAGGATACTTAGAACACGTCCACCAAATTTCATTAATTGTTATGAATTTTTGTCGATGTTATAGAAATTTAAAGTGTTGGGGTACAAATATACCCCCCCCCCCTTCGTCCTGCCAGTTTTAAGTTTGGAACCATCTATTACAGTGAGTTTTACGGAAATTTTATGTAGATTAATAATATTAAGTCAGATCATTGAAAAAAAAATTGGAAATTCATAAAAAATGGAAAAATAAGATGGTACCTCATTTCATTTTTTCCATTTTTTTCATTTTGACATTTTTTTTAAAAGTAGGTGTAAATTTGGCAACATAGCAAAAATTTACTCAAATTTCACATAAATCACTCTCTTAGGGTACTAAGTACATAATCCATCCATTAAAGTTTCAAAATTATTGATACTGACTGTGCTGCATGAAAATATCCTTGGGGTACAAAAATACCCCCCCTTAGTCCTTTGTGTTACCGAAATACCTTAGGCTCACAAGGGTTAACCAAATTTAAAAAAAAAACTGCAGATATTCTGAAAGCTGACGCTTATTTCTATCATCTCTGAAATTTTCTTTCATTTCTGAGGGGACCACTCCTAATGGTAGCTGGATGGACCCCTTTCAATCAAATAGCTCGAGATTAAGGTGAATGGTAGTTAAATATTCCTACATCGGGGTGCTGATTTAGCATACGCAAATTATTGAAAGCACTGCGGGAACAATGTTTTTTAAAATATGATCAATATGGAGTTACAATTATTGTGAATAAAAACCTGAAAATGTATAAGACAGATGTGGTCACAGAAACGAATATACTCGGGCTTGGTACTAAAAGGGTTAACTAAGTGCTAATTTCCTTGATTCTTGTTCTTAAAATGATTCCATCCCGGGAAGTTCCATGCTTCGGCCCAGTGTGCGGTGATGTGACTGAACAGAAATGGAGACGCGGCATGCGCAAATTGCTTTATTTCCTGCGCGGCCTGCGCCAAACATCGCATTCGCATTGATCCTCCTCATCTCACTTCAACCCCCCCCCCCCCCTCCTTCCCTCACGCCCTCACTCTCAACCGCCGTCTCCCACCACCCCTTTAGCTTCCCTGAAATCTCTCTCATCGCGGGTCTTCAATCCGGACTCCAGATCCATCCACCATACGCCATCCTCGGCCACCGGAAGAAGTGGAATGTCGTATGTCGTGCACGGAATGTTGGTGAATGAAGAGGACAGTGGCTGCTCTTGCGATTTGGCAACCCTGCAATTTGTCCATTTCCAAGTAAAATAATCGAATCCTGAGGAGGCTGACAGCCTCCTGGAGATAATCGATTGTTTTACAATCGTTTAAATGGAGGAAAAGCATTAAAAGCAATGTCGCCAAATTGCACGAGCCGCCACTGGAAGAGGATTACTCAGATACTGCCGCGCTGTTAACGCCTCCGAACTGAACGAGTATTTACCCCTTCAGCTTACAATGCATGCAAACCCCATGCAGTGGAGTAGCGAAAGGGGGTGAAACAGAACCTTCCGAAAAATGTCCTACCGCGCCTCCAACTCCATGAAAGTAAGTCCTAAAATGGCGAGATGAAAAAACTTCTCTCGTATCGTCTGATGTATACTTATTTGTTCTATTTTTGTCGAAATTCCTTCAGATTTTGTCAATCTTATGGCATGGGCGGATCCAGAAATTTGGCAACCATGAATTCATCCCATTGGAACATATGAGAAACAATCGATTATCCAGGGGGCTATGGCCCTGTTGCTAATCGATTGTTTTTCATGCATTTAAATGGGAATAATACACAGTTGCCAGATTGCTGGATCCGCCTTTGTCTTATGGCGATTGATTTTCTGCAATAAATCAAAAGGTTGAGATGGAATGGATGAAGAAATGTATCTTAAAGCGCCGTCAACCAAGCGTGTACGCAGTATCGATCCGGACCCTCGCTGATAAGGAAAATAGAGATAGTAATGAGAGACCAGAAACATAGCTATACATATATACAGTCAGCCAGGGAATTTCTGATACCATTACCAGAACTCTGATAACTGTACAATAGCTCTTGAAAATTTAGAAGAAGTTGTGATATTAATGGCAAAATCTGATGAAAATTCAAGAATTATCAGGTGTAAAAGTATGTACGAATAAATTATTCTAACTTTGCAAGAAGTATTGTAAAAATGCCGTACTTTTTACGGTGCGACGCACTAACTCAGATTATTCCACCAACTCCCCCCCCTTCCCCAAAGCCGCCTATGCAAGTGTTTTAAAGAGATAAACTAAACAACAATTAGTGGCTAAGGCCATCACAAGGATAGTCCCTCAGGCAAGGAATGAGGTATGCTCATTCTTAAAAATCGGCATCACGGTAAAATTGTGATTTCTTAGAATGAGCAGCAAACATGATTCTTTTGGGTGCCTCTTTTCTGGTCATATCAGTGTTGCCAACTTTAGCGGGAAATTTAAACATTTTATGAGCTGAGTAGGGAAATGCGTACACTATTTTACGCAAGACGGCAGCCCTGGGCAATATCTTCAATTATTTAAGGCACTTATTGACTCGCAACGCCATTGTTAAAACTTAACGACGCCGAATTGAAGCTAGTCTCGTCAAGCGGGGGAAAACGGAAAGAGTACACACGCTACTACGGATATACTCATACAAAAGCAAGCTGATAAATATAACTCATGTTTGTTTTCCTGCCTGAGGTAAGTACCCATATTTGTACCTATTTTCGGTCAAGAGACTTAATTTGTTTGATTTGCTGTTGAAAGAGTTAGCTTTGCTTTCTTTGTTCGCTTCAAATGATTTAGGACAGAAAATAACCATTCTAAGCTGAGTGAATACTAGACGCGAGCGTGAGGATGATCCAATTTCCAGTGAAGTGCTCTTTACCTAATATTTCGGTCAAGGGCCTATTTTGTTTTGTTTGATCAACCATATCGAGTCGAGAAACTGTTGTTCTTGATCTTTGAGTTATCAGATTACACAAATGCAACAAAAACAATTTAAAACGTTGTTTTATTGTTAATCAACGGTGTAGTACAAACGAGTTAGGGGGGGGGGGCTGACCGACATATTATACAACTAGGGATGACACCAGTCTGGTTTTTTATCACAGGGTCGTATTTTTGTTGCATTTGAGCTAAATACGAGGATGAAATCATTTGAGCCCCCACTCACTGATCAGAGACGTAGCCAGGAACTAGTCATTCCCTCTCTACCTCTACCTCTCTCTCTCCCTCTCCCTCTCACTCTCACTCTCTATCGATGTTTTTCTTTTAGTGACACGTGTTAGAAAAGGATGGCGGCATGGGCTGAATCAGAAAAATCGAAATTTTGAGAGGAAAAAACTATGAAAAAACAGTGGTGACAGTCACCAATGATGATCCCTAACAATATACAGCCCCTCCGATCACCTTAGACCCACCAGGCAAGGCATTGTAGTTTCACACATCTTTATCATGAGTAAAGTGCAATGTCGAAAGTATTGCTCAGCAGAGTTCTCACCCGCCCTCCTATGTTTTTGGTACTAAACTGCCAGACTTGGCGAAAAAGATTACACGCTTCACATTCAACGTAGGTCAATACTATAAAGTCATTAGTAATTTTCACAACTTGTTTACAAATTTTTGGGTTATAAGTTTAGTTCTTTTCTTTTGACGATTCACTTTTTTAATCCATCCTATAGAGGCTATATCAAGTGACTTCAGCTGGTATGGCTTACGCAGGTTTTTTTTTTCATAGGGGCTTGCACTGAAAATGATTCCTTTCTTCCCCTCCACCCAACGGCGGATCCACGGAGGGAACGGGGGCACGTGCTCCCTCCGCCCTCCAGAGACCTCAAATTTCGGATTTTTTTCAACGAAAAAAATTGTTTCCACCAACACTTCATTTCAAAATTTCACAGGCGTACCCCCCTCCCCCCCCAATCTGGATCCACCACTGCCTCCATCCCTAGAAACCGGAGGTCTGGGAGGGGGATTGATAGTCCCTTTAGCCCCCTCCCATCTTACACACACACACACACACACACACACACACGTCACACACACCACTGCCTTTGAGTCCATCGACTCTTACGTTTATGCCCAAGGCTCTCGACGATTATCCCTTACGCATAAGTCCCGCGTTAAGATTGCGAAATCGCGCGACCCCCTCTCACCTTTCCCCTTCCTGTACCCCCTCCATTTCCTTAGAGTTCGATGTTCGATGCCGCTGAATCTTTGTAAGGGTACATTCCGCCGTTATTCAACGCAAACAATGGAAACAAGTTAAACACGAGCCTGCTATGAAAAGGAAGCGAAAAGTCGGCAGAAAATTTGCGAAAGGAAAGTCGATATACTATGAACCGGCATCGGAGTAGAAATAAAAGAATCCTAAGGTTTGCCTTCGAGGCTCGGGGAAGAATGGCCGTGGTACTCAAAGGACGATTGGACTATTGGACTATTGGACCTCGTCTCTAGTTTCAAATTAGTTCGGACATCGTGCGGATACAATATATTTCCTCCTCTCCTGTTGTCTCTTTCTTCTCGGTCCTCCTTTTCTCTATTTCCCTCTGTTTGCACAGTCCTATCGAAAGATCCGCCTTTTTGTCACCCGTGAAAATAGTCGGCCGAGCACTATGGCATCTCCGAACACACGATACATGATACGAAGGATCGCCGAGCCCCGAAAACGAATGAGGTATCGTTTGAATGTCCGGCCGGGGTTTTGGCGCGCATTCGATCAGGTTTTCGCAGTTCTTTAGCGCATCTTCGATTTATCGATTATTATTTTCGGCCCCGAGTCCGAGTCTTGCTATAGAGCTCGGCCAGGGTCCAATGTCCATTGATAATATGCCGAACGACCGGAAGTTTGACTGCCCACTCACCACTCCGGTGTTGTTCACCCTACGTGTACAGAAATCCACCTGTGTGCATCGTATCGTAGGGTCCGGTCGGTTTGCCAGATGAGAGGGGAAGATGTAGGTGGAAAGGGAGGGGGCGTCAGTCGGCTCGAGCCCGACAATAGTGATTGTTACGTTGTCTTGTCATTTTTTTTTTTTTTTTTTTTTTCTTTTTCGGTGAGAGGTTTTGGTCCTCGCAGATAGAGGTGCCCGTGCCGCGTCTCACGTTTATTGCTACCGGTTGTTGGTCGGATGTATAGCCTTAGCCAGGAATTTGTGTTTCTTTCTCTTTGCTCGTTCGACTGTATGTGTTAGAAAAGGACAGAAACAGAGGCCGAGATCACGTGATAGTCCCTACGTCCATCTTTTTCTAATACATGCGTTCAAATGAGCTAAGAGGAGAGAGAAAAATAATATCCTGGGCTCGGATGTATCGTTTCTACCGCGGCAGTTCAAGATGGAGTTTCCTTCCTCTCCTTTTGGTCATCCTAAATCAAAATTGTAAGTTGAGAGTCTTACTCTCCCAAGATCCTCCTTCCGAGAGCACTTGATCAAAGTCAAAAAGAGGAAGTCACGAAAAGTCTGCAACCACAAGCAAGCGTCATGTGTGTCCAAACTGGTAAATTTGAATCTTGAGTCCCTTAACAAGAATAGTTTTCTTGTACAATCGAAAACAATGTTCAAATTCGTTTTTCCCCCCTTTTCTTTCTTTAAATTTTCGTAGCGCTAGCTAGGAGTGTACGCATGAATTTTGTTGATAAATGGGCTCTGATAATTGTTTGACTGAAAATTATTCCCTTCAATTCCCCCTCCACCCCTAGAAATCAAAGGCCAGCGTGAACGCCACTGGCCTTAGCTATTTTAAAGCGCCAGAATTTTGAAACCATAAATTCGGGAATAAGCTCTAATTGAATTCCGACCCTACTATAAATTTTTGGGGTTCATTTTCTCTGCTCCTCGAGAATTTCCCAAGTCTAAAATAATGGGGGTAGAACTTTTTTTTTAAATAATGTTTTAAACGAGCACCGTATCCAGTGGCGTACGCAGGGGGGGGGGCTAAGGTAGCTAAAGCCCCCCCCAGACCTCCGATTTTTGGGGGGGGAGGGGAAGGTGGGGAACAATTTTCAGTCAAACGCTCATCAGTGCGAGCCCCTCCCAAGAAAAATCCTGTGTACGCCACTGACCGTATCCCCTTGAAAAATTTCAAGTGCATTTTTATCTTTGAATCCTACTAAAGCTAATTAGTTTCAACACTGCGCACGTAAGCTAACACAGTTCTGACCACACCTGCAACAAACAAGCTTAAACAAACTTGCACAATTTGAGAACAGACTTAGAATAAACTTGAGAGCTTAGTTTTATTACTATCTATTTCGTCATGTTTAGGTTGAAAGAAAAAGAAAAAAATGAATTTGGTTTTTAGGAATAATAGAGCTGAAAATTAACCCGTTAGGTTTCTAAATTTACTCACCTGTCCCACATGTCAAATTTTGGATAAATACTCATTATCACGGAAAATCGATTGTTCACAATATTCAGATTGTTATTGACCTGCATGACAGCAATCCTCCCATTTTATTGCATGAAAATTCACATGCGAGAAATAAAAGAAAAATTAAGTTACTATTATACAGTATTAGATCATACATCTCACAAATAAATTCTTGTAATTCTTGCGAACGAAAATGATCAATCTCTCGCACGTTTGGAGTTTTTGGATCTCAATGTTATCACGAATATACTATGTTCAAAACAAGCGAAAGAAGGATGAAAACAGTTCAACGTCTTGTTCTCTCCAAGGATGGATGTGCCCGGCTGGAAAGCTGTTGAATATTCTTGCTGCACACTTGGTAGGTCTCAGACACTTGACAGGTTTTATTATTCAAACCATTTCAAAACGTGCCAGAAGTTCCATTCTTAATGACCATTTTTTGACCAAAATGACAGTAGATATGTAAAGGGAATAAGTTCCAGAATAGGCAGGGGTGAAAACGCAATAAAGAGAAAAAAAAAGTTACTGCCAACACTCTCCTCCTAAACTACGTGGTCACTTTAAAATGAAGATTTACGAACCGGTAAGAAGGGTTTTTTCGAGTCGCCTTTGAGAATCTGCTGAGCCAAACTGGCAGTTACGTTGCTCGGTTAACATCAGATTGTCAAAATTTAATGAACAACGGAGCAATAAAACGTGATAAAATATGGCAGGAGTACACCCCCTAAGTCCCCCACGCTCCTCGTGATCTGTGGAGAGACAGGTTTCCGTTGAGCCCTGAGACCCCGAATTTTATGCCTCCATTTAATTATCCCCTTTTTTTTTGCTCCCCCTCTTTTGAAAAGGCGATAGAAATATATTTGAAACAGTTTCCACTCATGCTCTATACAACGTTCACAGTTTTCAACGATGTCAATAAATAGGGGGAAAGAGTGAAAGGAGGGATGGAAAAAATGGGAAAAAGAGAGATGAAAGGAGCGAGAGAAGTGTCGATTTTTGTATTCTCTCTCTCTCTTTCTCTCTTTCTCTCTTTCTCTCTTTCTCTCTCTCTCTCTCTCTCTCTCCCCCCTTTTTCTGGTGAGTTGTGAGTATAGGTCAACGCGCGTAGGAGACAGTTTTATGTGTTTTTAGCCATAACCTTGCGCCTTGTAAAAATAACACACAATACAAGAAGAATACAAAGGCGGGGGAGGTGGAGGCTGTTCGCAGGCTTAAAAGAGGGAAAGAGGTTTACGTTCGGGCCAGGGTTTTGCTCCGAGCGTGGAGGGCCCAGACTGCTTGGCACCACTCGCAGGTCTGACATTCCAACCTCCCCTCTGCCTGCCCCTCTCCATTATCCGTTCCTCAATCCTCATCTCTTTCGCCCATCCTCCCTCCCACCGCCCCAGATTCACCCCCCGAAGTGCCACGGTTTCGCCCCCCTCCTCTCGTAAGGTGACCACTTGTAGATGTGATACTGGAGGTGCGCTCTAAACGCTACACCGTCCGATCCTACGCTGCACCGGACCCGAGTCAAGTCCGTTTTCATACATTCGTAGTTGGACCATTTATTGTAAGATTTAGTATAAGAGTGAAAGAGATTTGGGAGGGGGGGGGGAGAAAAAAAGATGGACTCAAACTCAGCCGTCTTCGGGGCTAAAGATTCAAGAGTCAAGGGGCACATTGGTGTGAAACTATGAAAACTCAGCATTCTAAATCCTTGTTATATTATGTATGAAACTTTAATTCAGTGGAGTTGCGTGCGATTTGGCAACAATGGATTATCTCCATTTAAAACTGCGAGAACCAATCGATTATTTTGTGAGGCGTTGTGCCTCACCTAGTATCTATCACTTTGAATGGATTTAACTGGCAAAAGAGCACGGTTGACAGATTGCATGAGCCGGCACTGAATATAACCAGAAAAGGAGTCGATCATTTAATAGAAAAAAAAAAAAAAAAAAAAAAGTCAATGGTTCAGTGAAAAATTCTTTGGGAACGCAAAATCTGAGAACGTAACTAACGATTCGTACAATCTGGCAATCATGCTCGTTTGCCGTCTATACCTATGTGAAAAGATCGATGGATTCGATTTTTTCACCGAGAAGTTTAGAAGGAGGGAACTTTTGTTGCCACGTCGCACACCACTGATCTGAGCCTGAGTTCATGATTGGAAGCTCTGATAACAAGTTTAGGGAGGATCTATGGTGTCACGTGCAATTCGGCAACATTGCATGTGGTCATTGTGGTCCATTCAAACGCACGAACAATATCAAGCTATTGGGTGAGCACTGAGCAGTGGACACCATCGACTTTGACTGTTAGTATAGGTAGCGGTGCATGCACTCTGGCAACATTGCAACAAGTCCTTTTCAAAGTCATGAGAAATGTTGAAATATTGAGGGTGCACACTGCTCTCCCTCGAATCGATATATTACATGGATTTAAATGGATGAAATGCAATGTTGTCAGATTGCAGGTGCCTTCTCTGCCTTTTGTACGGGCTCTTATGGAAAAAATGCGACGCTGCCAGATTACACGTTTCGGTTTCGTCATGAATCACATATAACAGTCTAGTTCACCTAGTTCAGCAAAGTGACTGTATCCCACGAATAATATATTCGGCCACAGATAGAAATACCGTCGTTGACTTTCAAATTTGATGGACTTTTTTAGATTCATCGACAGTACTCTATCGGTTGAAAGCAGATCACAGATCAGATTGTTTTGGTCAGAGACAAATAGTGACTCAGTACAGCCTATCACTTGCTATGCTACCAGTGTTCAGTGAAAGTGAGGCAATTAAAAGGTTCATTTTTGTTCGGGGGCTTAACAAAACAACAACAAGCTGTTGGCTACTCTTGGGTGGCGAACATAGCTCCAATGGAAATCTATCTGAAATATTGCTTTTGGGTCAAAATTCCAATTAATGAAGGCATTCTGATGGAAAATAATTATCCAGAAACCGGGAATCATCTTTTGTCTTTGATCTGTGTTAGGAAAAAAAAAAAAAAACGCCAATTTAAACCAAGAAGAGAACCTAACCTATTGCCATCACCCAAGGGGAGGAGGATACTATATTGACTGATGCTTCGATGTGTCCCGACCTTTGAGTTGAAAAATTGTCATCTATATCGCAAGCTTTGAACTGGGTCGCTATTTCGTGCGTTTGCTATGTTGCTTAACTGAGCTGAGGTAATCGTTTTCAAAACCAATGGAATCATAGGTGAATTATAAATCCTATTTAGATCCCCAAAATGGCAGCCCTGTAAATTTTGTTCCATGCAGCTCCATTCAGTGTTTGGTGCATTGCATTCAACTGTGCGCTGCTAATTGTGAGTGCCAAATCCCCCTTTTCAATACTATAGTATCTGGATCTCTTTAAATTAAATCATGGCCACCCTCTAGTGGTAGTAGACCATTGTTTTTCTCTGTTTGAGATTGTCAGCGACTTGACGGTCAACATAGACTCACCAGATGCAACGTTTGAACAAGTGTTCCCTTCCTTTTTTTTGTATGTGAGGAAGAAGGATAAAAAAACGACCTTTTTTTTAACAGTCACCAAGAACGCTGCAGTTTCTCCCCGCAAAAATCAGGTGAATACTAAAAAAAAAAGAACAGAGAAGAAAAGGCAGCCTCTCCCCTACTTATAGAGAAGAGTTTGCGGAGAAAAAGACAATTCGCATAATTTATTTGCGTTCGCATTCCATGGCCCGGATATAATTTGACAGTTTCGAGTCCGCCCGATGTGGTCGCCTTGTAAAGAAAACCTGTGGTTTAGATTCGAAAACAAAAGAAAGAAAGATACTGTTTTGACTGAAAAAGTAGCATGTTTCTTTATTCTCATTTTCATCTCCTTATCTTTCCTCTACGGCCTTCCTTTTCACTGCCATTTCTTAAGGGGTAGCCTCCCTAAAAAATGTTCTTTTCCCTTTTTTGGCATATCTCATTGAAACTTTCAGGTATCATAGACAATAATCATTGGACAATTTTCATAAATTTTTGGCGCGCAGGTTGCATCCTATACCCCCTTTAACCGATGAAAAACGAAAAAATGGACTTTCAGCTAGGGCGAGCAATGAACCTCAAGTTCTAACCACCCAATCATTTTGATTTTGAACTCAAATAAAAGTTCAGGATATTTTCTGTGCGTTGAGCTATGGGACATTTTGATTCCATGTACTTTTTTTTCAATTTTCCAATTTGGAGTATTTTTAGAGCAAATTTTTGCACTATTTTAATTTTTCGATTTTAAAGGAGTTGCTTAATGTCAAATTACATGCACCAAATTGTAGAGAAAAAAGCTCTTAAGTATTTTGAAAAAAAAAAAAAAATTAGAGCTCTCTAGGTGCAACAGAACTCAAGATACACCGCTTGCCGCGAGTGCAGATTTCAAAAAACTGAAAGTGTCAAAAATAAGGTTTACCTATATTCAGCTTTCAAAATTCTTTAAAAATATTTCTAGACTCCAAAAAAAAATTAAATAGAATAAGAACATCTCCTTCGCTGCAGGAAAAAAATGAGAAAAATCGATTTTCTGGATAGGCGCTTCCCTTAACTCTACGCACAGCAAGTTGATATTAGTTGAAACATGTCGCAGCATCAGTAAGATTTTTCTGACAGTATTTTCATGCAGAAGGTGTGATTTTCTAACGAATCCCATTACCACAGAATAATACAATCAGAACGGAAACTCCCATAAGAGCCAATGGAAGCAAGTTTGGAATTTAACGGCACCAATAGGCAACGCTGTGGTCCTATATCCCAACATGGCGGACGTGTGTGATTTGTGTTGAAACTCATTTATTTCTGTAAATTTTGGAAAGAAATTTTAAGTTTCCAGCCTCACTTTTATTCTATTAGCATTTCAGAATGAAAATTTCGCGGATCATGTCCTATATTTTATTTTTCGCGCGCAAATCCAGATGTAAACATCCTATATACCAACATGGCGGATGCGAAATGAATTTGCTTCAAAATCCGACAGAGTTTCCGTTCTGATTGTATTATTCTGTGCCATTACTTTTCCAGAAGTATAATAATATTCGCATTTTACAGAAGAGTGTCCTTGTTTCATTTTTTTTCAAACTTCCGGAAAACTAATGAGACCGAAGACCCACCTTTCACTTTACTATACATATGGGTACATAACAGTGGTAAGCATGCTATCTGGGCATAATGTGCTATTTTGTCCATTGGAACCCATATAAAAGGTCGAATCTGATGGTCATCGCCGATCCCATATCCTTCGATACTTTTCATGGGTTTGAATGAATATAAAGCAATGTTGTCCGATGGCACACTTCGGGCTTCGCCACTGGTAGGTGAAAAACAGGAATCACCTATTTCATGGGTTCTAGGAAATGGAAAGAAACCAAAATTCCTTAGACACACGGAAAAAAAAGACCTATATATTTTACCATCTGCATAGCTGATTTTGGAGTCTGCTATCAAGTATGGCAATTTTTACCATCATATGGTAAATGCAAAGTACCTTGTGGTGAAATGTACCAACAGGTTATTCTAATTTACCACAAGGTACGTTGCATTTACTGCATATGATGGTATTTACCATGCTTCATAGCAGACTCCAAGATCAGCTATGCAGATGGTAAATTCTATATAAATACCAGTTTTTTCAAATGTCTACCGGCTGAAAAAGCCAAAGGGTATGAACTAAAATTTCTTATTTCAAGAGTTTCGTTTATCAAAAGACTGAGAGTTTACGGTGTTAGGTATCGAGATCAGGAAAATGGCAACTCGCGCAATTTGGCAACAATTTTTTTCCTTCATTTGATTCTATGTTAAAAAATCGATTCGATAGTGAAGCAGCACTTCACTAGTAATTGATTGTTTACCATAGAATCAAACGAAGGGAAAACATTGTTGCCAAATTGCACGGACCGCCGCTAAATCAGAAAAATCTTCCTTTCGCTCTTTTTTCAACAATTATCGAGAATATCGAGGCATATTTTTGAGCGCAAAATGCTGCAATTTTGAGCACCACGAACTTTGGTTTTTTTCTTTTCCAAAGTCCCAGAAATTGATACCACGTACCTATACAACAGTTTAAGTAGTAGACCTTTTTGGTTTCCAAAATTTAAAAAAAAAAAAACAAAAACAACAACAACAACAACACACACTACGGCCGATATGGAGGAACCAAAAATGTGTGTTTTTTAACCAGGTTATTCAAGAAAATTTATAATCATGGATGTAGAAGAAAAAAATTGAGCAAGGCATCACCAACCGGAACCCATTAATTTTAGATATCATGAATCCGATTTTGAAAAATGATAAACTGCGTCTCGTTTATATTTCGTCGGATTAATAAATGATGGATTGATTCCGCAGACCAAAAGAAACCACGAGGGTGCGATTCCTATATTTTTGGACGGTTTAAGAAAAAAAAAAAGTACCAGGGAAAGGGACGACACCAAACTCATTCATTTCTGCAGGCAGACACTATCGCATCTAGGGAGGGGGCAAGAGCGTCTGTTGGGGGGAGGGGGGGTTATGAATTAATATTTCACCATGAGATATTGAACGCCGCCTATCGGGAAGGTTTGTGATCTCAACCCGCGTTTCCTGCAATTTATAATATTTTTTTTCGACCCCGAGATTCTACAGGGACACCCCGCTTTCTCCAAGGTGTCTACAACGAACGTTGAAGGGATGAAACCTGCGTGTGGCCCAAAAAAAAAGTCCAAGTCCCACTTTTTATGTATACGAACCCATTAATCGAAAAATCCATTTAAACTCATATAAATCTAGCGGAGGAAGAATCTAACCTGTGTCGTGGTATAAATTCGCCACCCTCGAGAATACACCTTATAGCTAGTGCATGGGTTGTGGATTCGATCGAGCCAATTCATAATTTGAGCCGCGTCAATGGACGGGATACGTCAGACTTCGAGGGGACAGAGGAGTGACTCCCCCTTTATTTGTCTGGAGTATTTTTTCTCTTCCTGTTGCAGGAGATTCCGATCTATTCAGGCTTTTAATCGGTTTCAGGTCTAGTATATAGTATAAGGTGATCCTTGCGAGGAGAGGTGAGGTGGATATGAGTCGCAAAGAAGTTGCGTGGCTTGCTTAAAACTGCAACAAAGGAATATCATTCACGCGCCCCTCCCCCTCCTCCTCCTCCACCCCTCCCGCCACATTCACACCCCTCCCGATAAGCGCAGGCACTATTACCTTGCTTTCATTTATGCATTAGATAAATATGCAGTCAGAATGTAGACTTGACTCATATATTTCAGAGGTGAACAAGGGCGAGACTGATCTTCCTCCTTTTTGCTCCTTTTTCCTTATACTCCTGTTTCCGGAGAAGGAGGGTGATTTTAGAAATCACTACCCTGGATGTGAAGATATTTTCTATATATGTCCTGAAGACAGTTTACAGTCACTCTGAATGAGCTCTTTGTCATGTGTGTATGGGTTGTCATACTTATAGTTGAGGTTATCGACCGTTTTTTTTTTTTTTTTTTTTCAAATTTTATTGTTTCCGGCAGAAATATCGAGAGAGTAGATCTATAGTTCCGAGAGAGGAGGCGGAGCTCGATCGATAGTTAATCTTTGGAATCATACATTATTTCTCATGTCCCAAATTGGAAATGAAACGAAATGAATTTGAGTTTTTTTGTCTATTCACTGCTTTGAAATCATTATCGTCATCATCATTTTTATCTCTTGTTAATAAACTTGTAAAAAAAAAAAAAAAAAAAAAAAAAAACTGCTTTGAAATCAAATTTTCAAAGTCGCGCCTAGGCAAGTTTTTTTATTTTTTTTTATTTGAAGGAATGAAAATTAAAAATTCGCCAAAGATTGTCAGTGAGCGCTGCCTATTCATCTGGTACGAATCGTAAGGGGGGGGGAGTGCCTAAGTTTCCGAAGAGGGGAGCAATATTGCAATATTACCGCCCCCTGAGAATCGCCATATCAAAATTATGAATTCGGTTACTTTTTTGTTTTTGTTTTCGTTTTCGCTTTCGCTTTCGCTTTCGCTTTCGCTTTCGCTTTCGCTTTCGCTTTCGCTTTCGCTTTCGCTTTCGCTTTCGCTTTCGCTTTCGCTTTCGCTTTCGCTTTCGTTTTCGTTTTCGTTTTCGTTTTCGTTTTCGTTTTGTTTTGTTTTGTTTTGTTTTGTTTTGTTTTGTTTTGTTTTGTTTTGTTTTGTTTTTTTTTTGCGTATACACTTACTGAGTCGAGGAACATTAAAGATTAAGGCAAAAAAAGCACAAGTTGTATTTTTGGCTCCAAAATGCGAACTATATTTACTGATGAAAGTTGCCCCTTGACCAATCAGAGGTGAGGACTCACAACTTTACGTGTGGGTAACTTGTGCGGTGAGTTTGAGAACCAACATCTTTTGGGCCCTGAGATCTAACTTTTGACAGAGAATTCGGGAATTTATGTCTTTGGAAACATATTCTAGTTCCCTTTTTATGTACACTAAAAAGTGAGACAACTGGCCATTTACGAAACCACTCTTGAATATTTGAGAAGCCTCCTTTAATGCATGAATTATATCAGAGGCGACGAGAACAGGGGCGAAGGAGAACCCCCCTCTTTTTTTGGCCCCGATTCACAGAGACATGACTGGGTGCCCCAGATCATGGGGAAATTACAAACTCTCGGACTCCTAGAGTATTATCGACGTCCCTGTTAATTTTATTGATATAGAGGACCACCTTATTTTGGCGCTTATCCTTATATCCGCATACTTTGGATCAGGCAGGCAATCTGCAATGCTCATTACAATGAATTTGCGCGCGCATTGTGGGTGACTTACCTTGACCGAATTCCAAGGTTTTAGCTGACATTATCTAATTTTCCAACCGTATATCGAAACCTCGCCTTTAAACAGCCTTACACATTTTTTTTTTTAAAGTTTGCCATAAAGTTTTACCGATTTAAAATAATAATTATTATTGAAAAAATTAATAAAATTAATTAAAGCTACTGAAGTTATAGCTTTCTAATATCAAGAAATGAGAGCATCAATGAAATCAGCGTTGTCCTTTATTTCTTTTTCCTTAGATTAGAAGTGGGAAAAAGTTAAATTTTACGAACATATTCGTCAAACACAGATAAAACTACTAGAATTAGCTATTGGAAAAGGTTAACAAAAAGATGTAAAATCATAGACAGATTCCTGAAACTCAAAATGGTTGGATAACTTGGGTTATGTTAAAAGTGGGAGGTGGAACTTCCAGTAAAAATTTCATGATGCTTATTTCCTTATTTGTCTTTTGTGTTAACAAGTTTTGCCCTCAAGTATCGTCCAAAGATTTCACTCGAACCATTAAGTATATTTGGTATATAGTCCACTTGCAAAACCTGCAATTTATTTGTTCTGAACGTAAAGCTTGAGGCAGGTAGATTCGTTTGAAAAAAATTGAAAAGAGAAAAAATACCCATTTGCTGTTGAAAATATACGAGTTCAAACAAATGTATCTTGTATGAGGCAGAAAAAAGTTAACAAATGTAAGTCGTTTCTGAGGGAGGCTATGTGAACACTATAAATATAGTCTTATGCTCTTTCTGACCAAAATTTTTTCGAAGGAGCCATGGGGCATGGGGACTACAGAGGTTAGAATCGACAACTCATGCGTCACTACACGAACAAAATAATAATGGAGAGAGAGAGAGAGAGAGAGAGAGAGAGAGAGAGAGAGAGAGAGAGAGAGAGAGAGAGAGAGAGAGAGAGAGAGAGAGAGAAGTAGAGGCAACGAGAAAAAAAGAGAGGCCAAACATTGAAGAAAAAAAAAAAAAATCGAGTTTCAGGGAGCATAAAGTCACAAAAATTGACACTTTCTTGTCAGTTCGGTCTCTCACCCGAAGAGAAACTTGAATCTTTTCCCTTTATCCTTCGGATCTCTTCAAGTCGGAAGAAACTCAAGGTGACTTGTGAAGAATGGTAAGAGGGGAGGGGGTTCGGCTAAAGCCGACACGGTTGTCTGGGCTTGAGGTTAAGGTTGAGTTGTAACTCCAGGGTGCTGAGGCCCCCCCCTCTCCCTTTCATTCCACCTCTCTCTCTCTCTCTCTCTCTCTCTCTCTCTCTCTTTCTCTCTCTCTCTCTCTTCTCTGCCCCTTTGCCCCCTTGGACCCGATGGTTCCCATCTGCAGTTGCCTCTCTCCATCCCTCGTAACCCCTCCCCCTCCTTCATCTCGGTGATCATCTGAGATTCTGCAGCCAGGCTGTCTGCTTTGCTCTCGATCGATTTTACTCGACATTCCTTCGCGGAGCATTCCAAAAAAGAGAAAGAAAGAATCCAATCCTATTATAACATTTTCCACCCCAAAACTTAAACCCCTCAAATCTCCTTTCTCTCGATTCAAGAAAGAGACCTGTTTTGACGACCCTAAAGCTTAAAGATAGCTTCAAAATATTCCGATTATAAAAGAAGAGATATGTATGTAAAATTATTCTAAGCCCGGCTTTAGATATCAAACTGCGTGAAAAAAGTAATTTAATTGACGTAAAATAAGCAAACTGGAGTCGAACGGAGGAATTCAAGTGAAGCACTGTTCAAAAACCACTGTTATGACGGAGACATGCAGGTGAGCTGTAGACGAAATGTTTTCTCAAACCAAATTCTTGTTTCCCTCGCTGACGTTGAGCTGGGTTTGTCCAGTGTGATAGGTAGGTACTTACATTGGACGATATCCAAAAAATGTCGGTGGCTAATCGTGGGTATTTTGCGTGAGATTAGGCCATTTGGTTTGAGATTTTGTCTGGTTACGATATCTTAGAGGAGAGGAGTGTGAAGAGTAGGAAGGGAGTAGGATGCTTCATTGCAATTTGCAGGTAAAAAAAAAAAAAAATACTTTAGTTGGAAAAAACTTGTAACGTCCGACTTTGTTTCGTTTTCCATGTATGATGGTGTTTCAATGGGGCTGTAGCACACTTTTGCTATACGCGATCTAATGGTTGATTCTGATGTAAAAATCTCCAAAAATAACGACGGCGGCACTAAAAACTTCCGAAATCTACTCCTAAATTCAATAAACGATTTTATTTGCGAGAGCGCAATGGTGGCTTAGGGCAGTAATATTGGGAGATTCCCATCTAAAAACACTGTAACTCTATCAAGAAGTGACCAATAAAGAGACGACTCTCGTTTGGCAGCGGTGTCACTAGATGTCTCGTTACCATTCATCGGATGTGGATCACTAATCCTGATGACTAATCACTCTGATAATCACCATTGTCTGCATAGAGAGAGTGACGGAATCTCTCATTATTACTACCCTATGCTACCATTACGCTCGCGCAAATTAAAGCGTTCATTGAGTTTAGGAGTGGGGTTAGGAAGTTTCTAGTGCTGCCATCGTTATTTTTGGAGGTTTTTACACAATCGAATGTTATATCGCTTGTAGCAAAAGTGCGCAACAGCCTCATTACCTTTATCTGTATCCAAGCTATATAAAGTTTTTTGCAGGAATAGCGTAAAGATAAGAAAGAAAAGTTAATTGAATAGTTTTAAATAAAGAAACATAGCTACGAAGACCAGTCTACTATTTTAAAACAAAAACAAAAACAAACACAAACAAAAAAGAAAAAACAAAAGAAAAAGCGAAAAAACATAAAATAAAAATTTAAGTAACAATAAAGGTTTGACATCTAGGTATGTATAATTAAATTTCCAATTAATTAAAAATCTATAATTAAATTTCCTACTTCTTGAAAATCTATGATAATATTTCTTACCACCCAAAAATCTATAATTGATTTGTAACGAACGACGATTGGTTCAATTTCAAGTTTTCGAAATTTTATGCTATATATAGCTAAGAGCGGTCAGAAGATACAGATAAAATGTCCTTTCAGTAGCCTTTCCAGTGCAGCTGAACATTATTTTATTTGACCAGAAAAGTTTTAATTTGAAATCATGCAGATACAATCTAAAAATGTAACACTCAGATTAACCCTATAAGATTCCGTATACTCGTCCATATTCGTTTGATGTAATAGCGTTGAGCGCCTTCAAATAATAATGTACGCAAAAACGTGTACTCCGGGGTAGGAATATTTATCTACTCGCCTGATTCAGCAGACGATCGCACGGTGATGTGACTTACTAACTAACTTGGTACTGAAAGAAGTGAAAGGGTTAGTGTCTTTCAATAAGAAAGTTTATGCGTACCGGCGAAAATGAGTAAGCACATTACAACATTTATTTTTTGCAATAATCGCTTAACTTGTTGAACTAAACTTGTCAAAATATAAGGATTTGTCGCAAAAGCGTTTCTTTTCAATTGAAGTCACTGTCATCTGAGTATTAGTTAACAATTCTTTCAGGTCAATAAATCTTTTGCCTAGATGGAAAATTTCAGGCTCACATTGTGATAACATGATATAACTGTGAGGAACAGTACCCTCAAACCTAATTAACCTTTAATAGGCAGAAATATCAACTTCATCTTGTTGAAAGTCAAGTATGAAAAATTCCTTTTATGTCTATAAGAAATGAAGAAAATATACGTAAAATCCAATATAATAGCACATTCGGTGACATTTTTGTAGAATGAAATTGCTTAAAATATCGTCTGAGAGAACCTGAATTTTGAAATGTTTCCGGGAGGGGGGCCTTTCACCGAGGGCGTCCCCTCAAACCCCCATAGTCCATTGAATCAGAAGTTGTTTTGCCGCCGGTAAAAATCTGAAGGTGCTTGGTGGAGTTTGCCACAATTTCTAACTGACGCCGAAATCTGCAACACGCTTATGGTAAATTGTATGCCATTCTTTTTTCCGTGTTGGGAATAATACATGATTGTTATTACATGCAAAGAAAAATATCGTTGTTTTTCCGCATAAATGTTTGATTTCCCTCCTCAAAACATACTTTTTTCATGCTTGAATCGACCTAGCATAACGGGGCCCCCCACCCCCTTCCGAAAGCCTTGTTCCGCTAAAACTAAGTTAGCTTATTTTTTGAATTTTTCTATCGTCCAAGTTATACTAATAATTGTATGTTCCAAAATATTTAACGGAAACATGAAAAAATAAAAATGATAAATTCATTTAAAAATATGCATTTTTAATTAATGAGTCGGATAAAAAAGCAATACAATTTTAAACCACCACCTGTAAAGTTGTCAAAGTGGATTTTAGACCCTTTGTAGTTTGCTTCACGTCAAAATGACAGACGGTATTTTGCCTTCAAATTTAGGAATTAGAACTATATACACATCGTATATCCTAATTTTTATTTTATGAGAGGGATATACGGCCCTGAAAGAATTTTAAACAATTTTCAAACAAATTTTTATTGTTTTCTACTTTCATTAATAAGTTCCTGATTTACAATCTCAGACAAATAAATGTGATTGTCAGTCACAAATTTTCATCGAAAACAAAGAGAACGCGGAGAAAGGATCATGGGCGGATCCAGCGATTTGGCAACCCTGTTTGAACGTATGAGAAACAATCGATTCTTGAGGGGGCTATGGCCCTCTTACTAATCGATTGTTTCTCATGCATTCAAATGGGAGTTATACACAGTTGTCACATTGCTGGATTCGCTTTTGGAGAGGATTGAGAAAACTCTATCCTGTTTTCCTCTCCTCTCTTCTTCCATAACACCTTGTATTAGAATAATTTTTTATAATATGAATTGTTTTTACGATTTTGTTTATAATTTAAGACTTGAAAATTTATTGACAGCTGACCATAACCCGTAAAAATCCTTCGACCATCTCACATATTTTAAGGCTCTGGCACACGTGTCCTACAACTCTTTAGACCGAGAGAGTAAGATTTAAGAAAGAGAGAGAGACAAAGAAGGAGAAGAAAAAAAATCTATTCCTCACAGAAATTCTTTGGCTGCACCCCCTGGAGGGTCATATCGACCCAATCTGACCCATCCCCTTTCGACTAATTTGGACAGTCTGCAGTGCAGGTGCATTATGGGATACAGGCCCGCATGCTGCTCGCTGCTCGGCCCTGTTATATATAAAAAAAAAAAAAAAAAAAAAAAAAAAAAAAAAAAAAAAAAAAAACCTATAATAAAAAAGAGAAAAAAATCTTACCTCGAAGAAAAAAAAAGAGAGAAAGAAAAAAAAAGCATCTGAGCGATAGAAGACATATGAGCTGGTTGCTACAGGCAAATTGGTCCTCCCTCCTTTCCCCTTGCGTACATGTGGGACGCGTCTCTGTGAGATTACGGATTGGAAAGCAGGAAGTTGCTTAAAGTTTTTGGAAGTTGAAGAACAAACTGAAGCATAGAATAATATCAAATATTAATACACCTGTGTTCTGGAGTGCTTAAAATTTCTAATTTTCCTCTCCGCATTTTTTTTTTTTTTTTTTTTTTTTTTTTTTTTTTTTTGAAGAGAAAGAGAAAAATACATGCCTGGTTTCGTATTAATTGGTTCCTTTTATTTTATTTTATTTAATTTAATATAACTCAAGGGGAAAAAGTGCGGTATTTAGGTTATGATGTAGCGTTGATCGTTTAATACATTTTAACGAAGAAAAGAGGGAAAAATGGAAATCTGGGGGCACGTTATAAGAGTTGTAAAAAACTTGTAAATATTCCCAATGAAATTGTATGAATGAGATTTTATTGTTTTTCTATAACATTTTGTGCAGAATATAATAGATCAAAATTATAAAACTGCCCTTGCAAGATCAAAGTTCATTTGAAGCTTAGCATAAAATGGTGGGATTTATAATTGGGGAGTCAGCCTGAAATTGTGATCTATGGAAATCGAGTTTTGTCGAACTTCTGCGGTCCCCCTGAAATTAGAAGATAAAGTAGCAAAATAGTTTTGAAAAAGGCTTATTTAGATTCTACTTTAATTGAAGCTTTAATCGAGTAAATGCAATACTTATATTATAACCTACAACAAGCTTTATTTTTAAGCACTTCATTCCGCACTAATTGCTGTCAGTGACGGCTTTATTTGTGAATAGTAAAATGGAACCGCAACCCCACCTGAAACTTACAATTGACGGAAACACTTCTTTCCTTCTGTAGCTGAAGAAATTCAGTTCATAATCAATTACGTACGGGTTTAGAACGACTTCAGATAAATCGCATTAGAAAGCAAGCGCCTATTAGTTATCTCATTATTATCTCATCACTGACTATCTCTCTCACTCTCATGTAACCCTCGTGTATATCTATCTCTATCCAGAGTCGAATTTTGCAGCAGGGGACATGCTTCACGACATATTCTTCACGGAAACAGCAGCATTTGAATGACTAGAAAAATTAATTCCTGCAAACTTCTACAAGCAATGTGTTTACGATTGTAGCAGGTAGAGTAAGACAGCAGTACAAAATAGTCACGAGAGAGTGAGAGAGATAGCGTGGAACACTCAATTAACTTTTGCACTTTGCTGACGTCATCACTTGAACCCTTTATGGACCAAGCTCAATCATATTGAAGGAGGGAACTTGGTTTCTCAGCCATATTTATTTTCATAAACGTGCGTTCAAGTCTCTGTAACGTGACTAGTTTATCAACGAGTCGTATCCCTTTCTGAGACGTACTTTTGATGACACTGTGGGGACAGCCGTATTGTAGCTCTCTTTTGGATTTTTTTACACGGGTTCGGTTTGTTTGCCTCTTATTTTTAAACCTTAAATTAAAAATGTGACAAAATTATTTGAAATTAGTTTAAACTGAAGGTACAAATTTTTTAGAGTGGGTATCTGGAGAAGAAGTTGACATTAATTTCTAGCTATTTTGGAAAATTTTTGCGCGTTATGGGAATTGGCATTATACAGATAGAAGTGCGTTTGTCTTATCTCGATAGTTATATCACAATGGGCGAATAGAAAAATGTTTCCAAGTACTTTTGTCGTTTTCTATTTCTATTACTAGCTCCAAAAAGCCTGTACGAAAGTTGCACAGAGCAACAATACATTCTTAAATCATTTAAATTGGTCGCTCTAGGTTTCCTGAAGGCTCTCTGGGAAAAGGAGTCCTAACCCACCATCTTTTCATTTTTATGAGAAAATACGAGTGTGAAGTACTTTGGACTTAAACAATTTTGGACAAAAACCGCTGGGCATTAAGTGACTAGACATGTCATTTTCGGATGAACGTATGTGTTGGACAAAATATTTTTGACCTTTCTTTTGGACATTGTGACTCTGGATGAAAATAAGTTGGACATTACGGTTTTGGACATTTTTGGACTTACCATCTGTGGATCGGCTCAAGTTCCTTGATCAACGTAATTTGTATCAACTCCCTCACAAAGTCATATTTCGGTAAACAAAGATTGTTTAGGGCCTTCTCATCATCCTACCGACCGACTACTCCACCGCGAATTTCAAGCAAAGTAAGCAAGACAGGTCCCCTAACTTTTCAATTCTTCACTCGGCGGACTCGGTCTCCTCCTTGTCTTGTCCATCAATCCACAACAAACATCGAGGGTGGCAGAGAGCCATTGTCTCATCCCACCGTCAAAACTGCAGAGGCGGGACACTGATTCCGACGTTTGTTGATTTTAGCCAAACATCAAAACAAATCGAATTAATAAAAATAATAACCGTCGCAGACCCGATGAAAACATCAAACGGCGAGACTCCAAGACGAGTGGCGAGGCCTGAAATTAAGATCACCGCCGAACCGATTTCGGTAGGAAAATTAAAGGTTACTGTGCTGTAATCTTTGGGCGGCTCAACCGAATCAACGCGGTGGTATACCACCCTCTCCGGTTTGAATCCACTGACAGGGAGAGAGAGAGAGAGGCTGTGCGTCTGCCATCCACCTCCTCCCTCCACCGATTTGATTCTCGCACTCCTGTACAAATGAAAACGAAAACTGTGTAGAGCCTAGAACAAAAGTCTCGACGCACTAGCAGATCTAGTATCTTTTTCTTTCACCCCCTCTTCTATCCTTCTCCAACACACGCGTTCAAATGGACAGAGAGAGAAAGAGAGAGAGAGAGAGGGAGAGAGAGAGAGAGAGAAAAGCAATCCACTGAATCCGCTGGTGTCTCGACGTTACAAAGAGAGCGGTAGTGTTGATTGCCTCAAAATAATCTCGGGTAGAGAAAGGACTGTTGTATTGAAGAACAATGATAGTTGATAGATGGCTTCTCGACCAAGGGTGTTGAGACTAAAAGGGACAAATGAGTGATAATTTATAACATACGAAAGAGAGTTTACCGAAGGTTTGTTGTATTTACGGAGAATAACCACCAGGGGCACCAAGAGCCAAAGGACCAGAGACGAAAATATAAATCCTCAGCAGCGATAAAATTACAATTATACAATAGTATCAGGCAATCAAGCATGTCATCTAAAGTGCAACTAAACGCAAGACACGAGATAGAAACATAGTGTTTCCTAGAAAAATACTCACGATGGAGAATGGAGATGGTCATCGTGTGTACTATAAAACTCAGTTTTGGTTTTGTTTTCTTATGTTTTTTATTTATTTTATTTCCTTCAAGTGCTTCAAAAAACTGCATGCATTATCTACAAAAATAGTTTTGTGAGCGCTACTTATTGCAACATTTTCGTTTTGAACCGTCAGCCAAAAAACGTAAGGTAATCGATAGCTTTAATGAAATCGAAAGAAATTCCATAAAAATTTAATTCCAAAAAAGAATATTAAAACTACCTTTCTCTCCAAAATTTAGCGCACTCAAAAGCCTTGCGCTCTAGGCTGTAGCCTATTTGTTTAGCTTTGTACAGCTTATATTGGATTGGATAATCCGGCCCAAAACGCTACTGATATAGATGGACTGAAATGTTTATCTTGGGTGTTGTTCAAAGTCGTAGCCAGGAATTTGTCTTTCTCTCTATCTCTTTGCTGATTTGACTGCGATTTGTTAGGAAAGGACAGAAACGGAGGTCATAAGAACATTCGTCCAATAATTTTCGGGCATATATTATGATCAGTTCAAAACAAATAGAACGTCCAATAATTAACGTCCAGCACAGTTTAAACCAAACTATTGGTACCAATTACATATTCATACAAAAAATTCGTTGGCCACTCTCAATGAGAGGTCCACAAATTTTAATAGCCAGTTTATGTCCAAAGACAAACATAAACATATTCCACAACTAATAATGAGAGAAACTATTGCAGCACTGTTGTTTTTTTTCCTGCTGAAAATTGTCACTTTTTTGTTTGGATATATCATATTCTCCTATCACCTTTGGATATCTGTCAACCGCAAGTTTAATTAATAAAATGAATTCATATTGAAAAAGTTATTGAACTACTATTAACAACTGGCCAAGCAAGCTTCAGCAATGAAGATTGTAAAAATTGCTAATACTCATGGTATACTCTTATCAATTAGACTAAACTGGTAAATGGACACACTGAAAAAAAAATCAGCTACATTTAACTAATTTCAACTTAAAAGTATGAACACCACTTAAAACTGTTAGTTTGACTATTTGAATTAGTAAAATTAACTCCGTGCCGTGTTAATTAACATGGCACGGAGTTAATTTTACTAATTCAAATATTCAAACTAACAGTTTTAAGTGGTGTCCATACTTATAAGTTGAAATTAGTTAAATTTAGCTGATTTTTTTTTTTCAGTGCATGGTAGGACTGGTAGGATGGACAAAATTATCTAATGGTCACACTGTGGTATTCGGTGAACGTAAAATTGGTCGTTGGACGAACGTTCCTGGAACCAAAACAGAGGCGCTGCAATCACGTGACAGTCCTTATCCCCATTCTCTTCTACTCATGCGTTCAAATGGACATCGAGAGAGAGAGAGAGAGAGAGAGAGAGAGAGAGAGAGAGAGAGAGAGAGAGAGAGAGAAAAATTCCTGGCTTAGGCTGTGGTGTTGCGTTTTGTATATGCTATCTCAATTAGACCTGCAGTTTTGCTTATAATTATTAATGTCATCTTTCAATTCACCGATGATTTCGCCAGTTGATAAAAGACAGCACAGTTCAGTTCAGTGGTTGACTGCAATGCACGAAGAATGAAGATACACTCATCTGTATTCTTTTCGGTACCGGTGGAGTCGTCGATGACTTAAAAAACTGGCGAATATATTAATTAATTAACGGAGTTTCCATCGATTGAGGAAATATTGCAAATCAGAGTATTTTCGTGCATTGCAGTCATACACTGAACTGAACTGTATAATCTTTTCTTAGCCGGTGGAATCATCGGTGAATTGAAGAAAGCCATTAAAATTATACTCAAAACGACAGCTCTGTAATCTCAGTGCACTTGTCCTTGCCGCTAATGCAGTCAACAAATTCATTTATGTAAGTTGCACCCAATAAAATGTCGTAGGTAGGTTGCCCGCAACACGTATGACTTTTTACCTACATTTAACGCCATTTTTGAATGTCCTGTATAAAAATTAAAAATTAAGTTCATTCTCCCGCAGCGTTGCCATAGTGTGCAAAAAAAATAATTGTGCGGAAAAGATTTTGTGCGGAAATGAAAACCGAGGTTTTTGTGCGGAAATGATGAGACCCCGTATTTTGTGCGGAAATGATAAACTCCTGACTCGAGGATTGCTGAAGAACCTCAGCGCGAGCGCTATCACAGCATCACCTGACACCTCTAGGTTCTATCTCTATCCTCTTGACTTTTTTTGCCGGAAGTTATGTCCCTAAGCGTCCCTAGGCTTCTCCTCTTGATTATTCACTCTCCGTCAAAATGTAGGACTTCACATTTTCTCGTCACGTGACATGCTTACTTGAATTTCTTTAACAAACGACAAAATGACGTGAAGGGTGGATCGATATCGCTTTTCAACAGAGGAAATGAATGAAATGACGAGAAGAAAAAAAAGAAGGAAGAAAAGAACACTGTTAACTTAATGATTCTTTGTATTTTATATTCTGGAGGGAGAGTTAGGTAGAGTGGTAAGTAAAGTAATTTTTTTTTTTATAAAGGATCATTTTACACGTAAATATGGCAAATTTGATCTCATCGTAGATCCCTTAATTTTGCCTCATTATCTTGTTCGTTTATGAAAATTAATTAAGAATGACACGTGATGAAAAAAAAAAAATACTTAAATAAACGCATAGTGGTGATTAATATCAGCGGGTGAGCAAAGCACGTTAGACGTGAAAAAAATTTGCCAGTTTCGCTCCCGAGAGTTGTTTAGTTTTTTTTTTTTTTTTTTTTTTTCTTTTAAGCAGTTTAAGAATTCCGCTTGCGCCATTAAGGCACCATGGACGAAGAAAGAGAAATAAAGAAGGAAAGATGAAAGAGAGAAGAATCACATCCATGCCCTTCCGAGGTGACAAGATCTGAGTCCATCAAATATCTTGTCGCCCCAGCCGGGACTCGAACCCGGGACCTCTGGGATAGCGGTCAGTTGCGCTATAACCACCGTACCAAGGAAGCTGACGAGTTATATAGTGTATGTGCTGTTGTTCAGAAATTAAGATTAATTATATAGTGAAAATTGACATTTCCACCATTTTGTGAATTTTCTTGTTTAGGCCGTAATAATAGTCGGTTTGTTATACCTCCAAGAAAACTTTAACGCAAGAATGAGTATTTGCACATCAGAAGCTCCAAGTTATCGAATTTGAGGTCCATTCTTTTTTTCATGAGCTTTCCCTTTTGAGACAATAAGGTGTCATGAATACAATGCAGCACATAATAAGCAATCTTGAAAAATATTGTCATTTTGGCAACAACGTTTCATAAACTTACTTTTATATTTATTTTTTTCCAGGTATAGGCGTTGAACTTACAAAGAAGTAAAAAAACATGGTGTGGACAAGAAATTTGTTGCGTGCAAGATAGCATTTCAAAGCAAGGCGCTGATAGGTCGCGTCACAAAGTAAATGGAAATTGATATATTTTGAGCTAAAAAGCGCGCCACTCATAAATATACTGCTCAAGATTACGCTGAGGCCCTTTTCGGACAGTGCCGCTCGCGTTGGATCGGTGTCGTGGCAAAAAGAGGAGGTGATGGAAGAGAAAAAACTGTGAACTGTGGAAAAATATCGTTACCAAATGTTCCAGTTCCTTCTTCTTTCTCTCGATCTCTTGTTTTTTTCTATCGTGATGAGAAGGCCGTCAAACATGGTGTCATAGTTGGTAAAAAGGCCCGTGCCGACGATACATGTTGAGAGACACGATACTTCCCCCTCCCCAAATACTCTGAAAAAAAAAAAGAAACGGCTTGGTTTCTAGTGATAACATTTCTCAGAAGAGTTTTACCACGAAAGAGAACGTCACTTGCTTAAATTTAGTACCTGCTTGTCCAGTCGGCAGTGGCGCACTTAAGAAGCAGGGGGCTATCGGGCTAAAGCAAAGCTCCCCCCCCCCCAAACCCAGAGTAAATTTCTGAGCTCTTCTAACTAAACGCCGCGCCGCATTCTGAATTTTTCTGATGCTAAAAAAATTGCTCAAGAAGCTTTGACTATTTAGCCCCCCCCCCAATTCTGGGTGCGCCACAGACAAACGGTATGTTATTAATTTAAGCGAGTATACTTCACTAATCTCTGGCGTCTGCCTTGGAGTAGGTACGGTATTCAGAATCGCTCTAGAGTCTTAAGGAGCACTTCCTTAAAAAAAAAAAAAAAAAAAAAAAAAAAAAAAAAAAATAAATAGAATAAACTTATGGTACAACTATACAACTGACAAATTATATTTCGTTGCTTATAAAATATTTCTAACAGTGTGGCAATTTTTTGTTTCAATAATCACCTTCTGAAGCTCCCTAGCGACATAGTCCTGATACCCTTCAATGCCCGTATTTAGAGCCCCCTCCGACCAAATTTGCAGTGACCAAACTTGAAATTTACAAAGAAATTGATTGATTTTTTTTTTTATCTATTCATTTATTTTATTTAAAATATTTATTTCAAATTAAATTTACAATTTTGTCAACCTAAATATTTATTGGCAACGAAACAAAATCCAATTCTGCATTCTTTCTCAACGCTTTTCTTCAAACTCTCCTAAATTTCTTCGTGCAATTAAGCAGGGTGTACAAAACTTAGAAGATTTTGAAGAACGACCAAAAATACTGCAGTAATAATTATGACCCCGCATATCTTGTAAAATGGCAACGTTCATTGCGTCCCTTAAAATCCATGCAAAATATCGAATTGTTAGGATGCAACACCCGTGAGCTCGATCTTATTCCCAAGTTTAAATGGATAGATGGCAGACTGTAACGTTGCCAGATCGCACGATTCTCCTCTAGTTGCGATGCATGTGTGTATCGTTTAAGCCGCATGTTTAGTACTATGACTCGCAAAAGAAAGTCCTGTGATCGATACTGTTTTTACTCAATTTTTCAATTTTTGCCGAAGACTTTTAGATTTTTTTAAGATATACTTTCAAGTGACTGTACTGTTATCGTCTGAAATACCCGACAACCGCAAATAGTTCTTAAAAATTGGTCGAGAATTGAAACTGGAAACTTTTCCAGGACGCTCCCTTTTGTAAGTCATAGTACCTAACATAGCGGTAGCCAGTAATTTGTTTTTCATTCTCTTTGCCCATTTGCACGGAAAAAAAAGACTGGTAGCATTTAGCATCTGCATATCTGATTTTGGAGTCTGCTATCAAGTATGGTAAATTTCACCAGATAATGGTGAAATGTACCATCACGTTACCTCAATTTACCAGAAGGCACGCGTTGCATTTACCATATTATGGTGTTTACCGCACGTGCTAGCAGACGCTAAAATCAGCTAGGCAAATGGTAAATTCTTCCAGTCTTTTTTTCCGTGTGGCTGAATTTGTTAGAAAAAGACAGAAACAGGGCTGAGATCACGTGACAGCCCCTGTATCCATCTTTTTCTTACAGATGCGTTCAAATGGCTTAAGAGAGAGAGAAAAGCAATAACTCGGCTATGGAAGCCTGAGCTGCCGTTTGGTGTATAATTAATGGCATTTTTCAATTCACCGATGATTTCACCGGTTGAGAAAAGATTACACAGTTCATCCATCGAATGGCTGCGTAATGCACAAGAATACTCGAATCTGTAATCTTTTCTCGACCGGTGGAGACGACATCAATGACTTTGAAAAACATGCAGATATTTTAATAAATAAACGGCGTTCCCACCGATTGAGAAAAGAGCACAGATTTCAGTATTTTCGTGCAGTACAGTAATAAACTGAACTGAGCTGTGTAATCTTTTCTCAACCGATGGAACCATCGGTGAATTGAAAAATGTTATTAATTATACGCAAAACGGCAGCTCTGTCTTAAGCAGAAGTCAATGACACTCTCACGGATCGGACATCGATGCATCATCAGGAGATTGAGATCGATTCTCCTGTTTGAGGTGGAGCGAGCTATGGAAAGAGTAAAAACTGGGGGGGGGAGGGGGAGAGAGTTAGACATTAGATGAGATGAAGGGGGAGGAGGACTGCGAGGTGTAGGTAGAGTAATGAGGGTAATTTTAGACTTTCGTTGAAAAGAGCAAGAAGACCAAGGAGACTCCCTCTCGGATGCTCCCTAGCCTCCTTGTAGCTCTAATGCCTCGGATGCGCTTGCCCTGCGCCTTTGATGCTTTGTGCTTTGCTTTTTTACTCTTTGACTCGTGATTAAGGAAGGGCGGAGCTTGACACTGACTGGAGTCGGAAAGCCCATGCAAGCGACAGAGGTTAGCGTCCGGCCGAGGCAGGCTCGAGCACCGCTGCCCGACTTCAACAAACTTTTAGTAAAAAGCGGTCAATACAGAAGAGTTTGCCCTTCACCACTCTCAGGCGGACCCAAGAAATGGTCGCTCTCTCTTTTCTCCCATTAGAACGCATGTGTTAAAAAATGATAGTTAGAGGGGCTGCCACATGATTTCAGCTCCAGCGCCTGTCCTTCTCTAACACATGCGTTAAATGAGAAAGAGAGGGAGAAAGAGAGAGGGAGAAAGAGAGAGGGTGAAAGAGAGAGGGTGAAAGAGAGAGGGAGAGAGAGAGGGAGGGAGGAGAGAGAGAGAGAGAGAGAGAGAGAGAGAGAGAGAGAGAGAGAGAGAGAGAAATTCCTGCGGCTATGGCTGTGACTGTGCATGTGCATTTTTAGCTCAAGATTACGTAGAAACATGAAGTATAGTACAAGCTCCAGTCAAAAACAAAACTAGCTATACTACTGTCTCTTTCACAACAGAATATTTGATCAAATGAGGTAAACTTTTGTTTTGTAATTCTGCGTCCGCGGTTTTCATAATAATCAATCTTTTTTATAGTTACATTCTGGAACAATATTTGTTGTGAACAACTAAGAAACACTTTTTCCTCCCCATTTTTGAATTTTGAAACAAAAGAGCAACAGTGGCGTTACTATACTTTTGCATTGGGGGGGGGGGGGCAAGATGTGAGATCCTCTGTATAGGGAGTCTGCTACAGAGCAGACTCCTATACTCTGCGATTGTAAACAAATTATACTATAGTAAGAAACAAACAAAATACAAATAAAAAACAAAAAATGAAGTGTTAACCTTCGAGCTCCTCTAATATTTATTTCTTTATTCAATTACATGCAGTCAATATCTTTTGCATCCCCTTCCCCTCATAATTTTCTCCTCTTTTGTCTCCTGCTGCTATTTCTTTCTTTGTCTCTCTTTTTCTTTCGTTTTCTTTCTCTTCTCTTCTTTCCTTTCTTTTTACTTTCCTTTACTTTTTCACAAGTCCCCCTTAGTGACGCCACTGAAGAGCAAACGAAGCGGCCAAAGAAGGTGTCAAACAGATATTTCGAGTGACCTCGCTTTGAATTTACCTCTTTGATGAACCTGGGTATGGTTGAGTGGCTCTACTGGTTCCACCAGTAGAGATTGCAGAAACGGCAACGCCGACATGGATTTCATCTCGAACACTACGCGTAGAACTAAGGAAATTAAATACTCTTTGGTCGGACGAGTGAAGTTTCCGACACTAAATTATACTCAACAATCACCTCATCGTATATACTCCACGGTCCACGTCCGAGTCCATCCCTATCCCTCCCCGTTCCCCCTCCACCCCGTCCCCACGATCAACGCCCCCCCCCCCCACGACCCCTCCAATTTCATCGCTTTCTCACTCTTTCCAATTTTTTCCATTTTCCCGCAGCTCTCTCGACCAGCACTCGCATCCACGTTACTCCTACATGTATCATGATGATGATAATGATGCTGATGCGCTGATGCTGATGCTGCGTGCTTCGTGCACTCATCTTGATCGCTGCTGCAAGTTCAAATGCACAATGCACCATGCATGTGCACATCATGCATCTCGCTTCACAAAGTCAGCGATCCATAGCCGTAGCCATCAGGAATATTTATTTATCTCTCTTTGCCGTACATATAAGTTGCTGCTTGCGAAATGAGACGGCAGCGTATTATCTCCGTTTAAACCTGTATGAAACAATCGATCTACCGTAGGATCAATTGCACCCAGAGAAATCGATCCTGTTGTATAAATTGAAATGGGAATAAAACATGGTTGCCAAATTGAATGAGCTTTCACTGCTTTGCCCATTTGAATGCAAGTATATATTCGCAAGTATACCGGGTGTCCGGTAAGTCCCGGAACGGCTGCGCCATTTCTTTATTTACGCAGATAAAAAAACCAAACTTTGGGAATGTTCCTAGATAAATAAAAACTACTTTTTGGGGGGGTCAAAATTTTGGTCGCCCCTCCCGGGGGGGCGGGGGCGCCCCTAACTTTTTTTTTTCAAATGGCAACCCCTATCTTGTGATACCTCATTCGAAAGAGGGTAAAAAATTGAGCATTTTGGCGCAAACCGCATGTCGATGTCTCTTTTAGTATTCGAGATATCGAACTTCATAATTTATGGAAACCCATTTTAAAAAAATCATAACTCTTATTCAGAAAGTCGCTATTTAAAAAACTAGGGGTCTAAACTACTCTACATAACAAGCTCTTTCCAGGGAAAAACACCTCTGCCCAAACAAATTAACTTACAGTTATTGTTTTTTTTCCCGCCAAAATTGTTTTAAAAAATTTTGGCGGGAAAAAAAAACAATAACTGTAAGTTAATTTTTTTGGGCAGAGGTGTTTTTCCCTGGAAAGAGCTTGTTATGTAGAGTAGTTTAGACCCCTAGTTTTTTAAATAGCGACTTTCTGAATAAGAGTTATGATTTTTTTAAAATGGGTTTCCATAAATTATGAAGTTCGATATCTCGAATACTAAAAGAGACATCGACATGCGGTTTGCGCCAAAATGCTCAATTTTTTACCCTCTTTCGAATGAGGTATCACAAGATAGGGGTTGCCATTTGAAAAAAAAAAGTTAGGGGCGCCCCCGCCCCCCCGGGAGGGGCGACCAAAATTTTGACCCCCCCAAAAAGTAGTTTTTATTTATCTAGGAACATTCCCAAAGTTTGGTTTTTTTATCTGCGTAAATAAAGAAATGGCGCAGCCGTTCCGGGACTTACCGGACACCCTGTATAAACCATAATATTATTGGCGTACAGAAGTTCTAATGATTACCGACCCTCGATAGATGCAAAAGACCCTAGTGGACCCTAGTGGACCCTAGTGGATCTTACTTGTAAATCATGCGGAAACCATGCGTAGGATATATGTTTTTAAGAGTAATAATGAAAAAAGGAAAGAAAAGAAAGTATTAAAAATGAAAACTTTTTGATTTTGTTAATTATTGGATAATTTCTGGTACCTGTTTAGTCGTGTGTATTTCTTCGATTTTTAAAACAATGTCCACCCGGGGTTGCATCAGGCCGAGTCTATGCAACCCTCCTCATTCAAAGCACATGTGTTAAATATTCCAGCTCTCGGCTTGACCTTCAAGCCGAGAAAGCCTTTGTTTCACTTGCTGCATCTCTTAGATTTCTCTTTTTTCGTCCCTTCTCACTTTCCAAAAATACATATAAAATCCGTCGTCGTTTTCAATCCATTACTAGAGCACGCACGGATCCCATGCTACTCCCGCTAGTTTTCTTCAATATACAAAAATACAGTCCATTTACTCACCCCAATCAATACGGTCTTCTTTACTTAATTTAAAACTATCTGGCATCCCTTAATCGGCGTGTCAGAAGCAGCCCAACGCGCTGCGCTTCAGTACCCATACAATAGAAAAAGGAAGATGGGAGGGGAGGGGACGGGGGTTCCTTGATTGCATATGATTAATGCTACTAATAAAATGTGTACGAATCAGCTTTACAACGAGGAAGTTAAGGAATTCCGACGAGAAGTACAGTAATGTTAAGTATTTTTTTACTGTAATTAAAAGTGCTTTTTTTATTTGACAGAAAGTACAGGTTTCAATGCCTTCTGAGACGCACTATAAAGTACAAATCTATGTTTTTGGGTTTTTTTTTTTTTTTTTTTTTAAAGTTTTGTTTCTTTCTTTTTTTCGTTTTGTTTTGTTTTAATGCTTTTTTTTCAAATTGGAATCGGTTTCTCAAAGTTTATTCGAAGTTTTTTGGGTCTTTTTATTCTTGCCTTCAAAACATTCTTTAAACGTCAAATTTGTATGATCCTTGATTTTGATAGGTACCATCGAAAGGTACACCTACAGCTACAGCTTATTAGTTCACGTCAGAGCACTTACCTACGTTTCAAAGTGCTTCGAAATGTGTGCATATTGTTTTTTTTTACTAACCACATTGTCAGAAGAAAAAAAAACGATGCTCGAGAATAAGGAAGCTAGGATGTCCAGGATTGATGAGCAAAGAAAACACAAAAGAAGTATAGAAGTATGGATGAGTAAAGAAAATGTTTTAACGGGAATCTTGAGAGGAACCCTGGGTGAGTTAGCGCATCGACCACAACCGACCAGACTTGGAAAACTAAAAAATAGACGCAATAGTTCGCCTGCAGCTTATGCAACATCTCGACGCTTACTTCCTGCGTGTTGCCCTACCTGTTGAATGCAGGCTTTTTATTTCGTTCAATTTAAGTCTTAGTTTTCTCAATTGCTTTTTTTTTCAAAAACTCCTGACTTAACTGTCACCGTTATTTTTTCCACTTTTATCATATGTTTGTTGAGGATGAAACCGTTCAAAAATTAAATAGGAAAAATATTAAAAGATCGTAATTGAAAAACTGATATTTTTGAATATGCCTCAATTCTTGTTTTTTCCTCTAATTTAAGTTCGTGTGCTTCTCCTTCGCCCCCCTCTTTTACTCTTTCGTAGATTTCTCTCATTCAATTAAAAAAGATGGACTCACAAGTCATAATGAAATCAAATCTGCCATTTTGTGTATATTCAATGACATTTTTTAATTCACCTATAATTCTTCCGGTTGATCAAAAGATTACTCAGTTTAGATCAGAGTATGATTGTAACGAACGGAAATACTTTGATCTGTATAATCTTTTCTCAACCGGTAGCGTCTCTGTAACTGACTTACAAAGATGTGCGGTTATTTAGATACCTAAATGGAGATTCCACCGATTGAAAAAGCATTACCATTACAAGTACATTTTCCTGCATTATACAGTCAGACGTTCCGAACTGTGTTATTTTTTGGTCAACCAGTGGAGACATCGGTGAATTAAAAAATACTATTACGTATACACAAAACGGCAGCACTGAATGATATACTGGACCCAATATATCTTGTCTCCACGGTAACACGTCAACTAAATTAGTCTTAAGAACAAGCTGGACCATGGATACAATACGTTAGCTGTTTACGAGGCAAGATCGCAGAGATAAAGCGAAAAGGATATGGATATTTCCGGATCAAGGTATTTCGTCGAGTAGTCTCCCGGATCGCCTCTTTTTTGAGTCTGAATCTCATGCGACAACCAACAATTTGAAGCCGGGATTCGACGATTTTAGATGCTTGCAACCCAAAGACAAGAGTGCCAATTACAACAACATAAAATTATGTTTTTCCAGTTATTTCGTTCCGTCATTCGCATATGTGCACTCTCTTCGCCATAATTAGGAGAGCGACGCGACGCGAGTGATTCGCACCGTTTTGAGACCCAATTTCGTATAATTTAACAAACCGGTCCGTAATCTCCCCCTCCCACTCTCACCGCTCTTCTCTCTCTGACACTTGACTTTGCGGGACTTGGAATAATTGTCATCCGTGGGCTTCGCGCCAAGCAGTATTTTGTCGTGGCATCATTTTGTTGCTTGATTCTTGAAAAAGATAACGAAAAATGGTCACTCCGGTAGCTGTTGTTTAAAATTTTAACAGGTTCAAACCCATACATCTTTGCATTTGTTATCTTTCTTGGATATCTGTCAAGGAATAATTATTCCGTAACTATGAAAGCGATTTTGCGTACTGCGTGAGACTTAGAAGTCGAAGATTTTGTCGTATATCTAGACATCCCCCAACTACCCCTTTAACCTCCCCCCTTCCTAAAAAACCTGATCGTGCTAGCGATAGCTTCTGTTATAAATAATGTTAATGTCCAAAAATCAACATAATTTGATGGGACACATATATAAAGCAACTACCAACAGCATGAATCCAATGTAGGTATATACAGGGTGTATTAGAGAAACATACGTCGCGTCGGCCTTGTAACCACGTATTTTAGAGGTTAAAATAAGAATCTCCCCCCCCCCCTACGAACATGTGTTCAAAAATGCCCTTCCTCCCCTCTTTTGAGATACAGCCCTCCAAAGTGTTAAAAAATTGATGGTTTTTTTGGAATAGCGACCAACCATAATGAACCATGTAATTTTTTGTGTTGAACGGCCTCGAGAAATTCAAAAATTAGGTTTGACTGCAATCTTCAGGCAATCTTGTACCTTCAATTGCACAAATTTTATGATACGAATTGGACATTTGAAAAATAATTGCTGTAATCAGATGGGAAAAACTCTTCAAAACATTTTTGATCCTCATCCTTATTTTTTTCGATACGACGCGCTTTAAGCGAGATAATCGCGGCACAAGGTGGAAAAGTCAGATGCTTTTATCATGAAAAGCGGCTGTAAGTGTGCCGCCCGCTATAGTAAAAGCGCTGATTTTTCCATCTTGTTCGCGATTATCTCGCTTAAAACTTATCGCTTATCGAAAAAAAAAAAAATACAGATAAACCAATTTTCAAATTTTTGATCCGTAACGTAAAATGTGTGCAATTGAAGGTACAGAATTTCCTGACAAGTACAGTCAGACTTAATTACTGGATTTCTCGATGTCATCAATGGATTTTATGCTTAAAATTACCTTGGGACACCAATGTTTTGTTTGTATTTCTGAACCGCAGCCTTTAATTGGCGACCAAAATCCAGTGACGTCATCGCGAAATCCGCCTGTTATAAAAATAAAATGAAACTAAAATGTATATTCATGAAGAGAGAAATAATCCATCCTTGGTTGGCCCCCGAGACTTATGTTAGTCTTGCTCTCTGGAGCGTTACATGTAGGCAGAGCTTGATGAACGTAGTAGAAACAGTTCCTCCGCCTGACAAGCAACATTCGTTATTTGGATCAGATTTACCAGCAGAAAAAGAGAATAAAAATATAATCCTCCTGAAACCTCCCGCCCTCATTTGCTGTATAGCCTAGTCTGCCTGATTGGTTCTGTATGACCTTTGACATATGTTGCCAGATTTTCCTATAAGTTACTAAAGACATTAAATCTAATGGGAAAAATTGGATAGTTATCCACAACATGGCAACACTGTTTTTGCCGCTTGCGTTGTTTTTTATCGGAAAATCTGAATCGTTATTTTAGTGATTTTTGAGTTGTCGGAAAACACGGGTCAGAGTGATAGAACGAAAAATGGACGACAAATTGCCGCTCATACGTGCGTTGTCAGCTTTGAGGTTACAAGCCGTATATTTTCCATGTATGCTAATGTAAAATATACGGCCTAAAGCCTCCGTACAGCTAAAGTATCACAGCCTGTCATACAACATTGCCGGATTGCAGTATCAGTACAAGGTCAGTAAGTGGTATAGACCTGCGGATAGACCTACACTGGGTCTATATTGAGCATCCGGGGCTCCGTGCAAGGGTAGCGAAACGGCTAGTTGCCCCTATCCTTGCATGATATTTTGAAAATTTCGATTTTTACGTCAATATTCCCGAAAATATGCTGAAAAACAAGCTAAAAACTTCAAGGTTTGCTTCCTCTTGGCATTTGGTTTAGAAATCTTGACCTTGGCGGATCAGGCAAACTGGCAACATAGTATTCTTTCCGTTTGATTGCATGAAAAACAATCGATTAGAAACGGGGCTTAAGCCCTTTCAATAATCGACTTTAAATCATACACTGCTGCGCGTAAATGGGAAGAATGTGCAGTTGCCAGATTTCTCCGCCTATGGGTTTTGACCCCTTCTCCCCCTCCACCCCCCTCGTCCCCTCCACCCCTCCACCCCGCCCCCTACATCCCTCCCTAATCCTCACCTCATTGAAGTGAAAGGAACTCTTATTTCAAAGTAGTTGAGGAGTTTTGATGCGAGACGAAACAAAAATCTGTCTTTAGCGCTAGTTTTATTGTTTTATTTTTGTTTTGTTTCGTTTTTTTTTTTTTTTTTTTTTGTCGTTTTGGGTTTTCCCGCTTTATTATGAGCAATGATGGTACCTAATCGAAATTGGAAGGACACAACCTAAATTGTAAGAAACCCTGACTACTGCATATAAAGTGACCCTCCCTCCACTCCCTAGTATATTTTCTGAACGGGGTTTTTTTTTCTTTTTTCTCCAAGCTGTAACGTACTAATTAATTAATTTCTGTTGTTGTTTTCGTTTCGGGCTCATTCTATGCACAATAGTAGTGCATTGTATATCGTATGTAAGTACAATATTGGTTTGAAGTCGAGCATCCATGACAAGTGGCAGGGGTGGGTTGACTTCGTCGCGGCCGCATTCACATTCGTCTCCCAGCAACAACGGCGGCGCGCTCTGGCGGGAATGAAGGGGTTAAACATCCATTGAGTCGAGTCGCGTCTCTCGTCACGGTGGCTGCGTGGGAGTCGAGGAGTCAAGATTGAGATCAGAGATACGGCCACGGCGACGCCAATAGTGGCCAGATTTTCCCAGCCAGATTGTGTTTTTTACGCGCATGTGTTCGTGTATCAGCGTGTAAAGCTACACGTGTGTGTGTTTAAAGAATGGTACGACCGCATACATGGTACAGTGATTGTCCGGATTTCCAGCTCGAAAGCGCGCGGCCGCAAGCTCAGCCAGCCCCCGAAGACCGAAGTGTGAGCTCATGTCGAATTGAGTTCTCATAAACGAGCTGAACTGCGGTCCGAAACCACTGCGGGATTGGGATTCTTCATCCTCCGGTGTCCGGCTCGACTGACACCCCCCCCCCCTCCTTCCGGTTCGGAAGATACTCGGTGAGGACAAAATATCGAAAATTGAGGAATGGAATCAAAGATGGACTAAAAGTTACTCTAATCGATAATATAAATGACGAGTGTTTGATGAAAATTGAATATGAGAGACAGTTCCGTAGCGTTCAATCTGGCAACTTTGTATTTTGTCCCTTTAAACACATGCAAAAAAAAATTCTCAAGGGAAATTCAATTGAATTCCACATAATCGATATTTTTGCATTAGGTAGTTCAAACGAAAAAGACACGATTAAATTATTCTACAATAGAACCAAGCTCACCCAGTGAAAGGCAAGTCGACCCCCCCCCCCCCCCCCGCCCCACACCATCCAAGAAAAAAACTAATACTCTTTCAAATGGTACAGCTTTAAGCTATTGACGTAGATGTATCAATAAATAATAATAATTTTGACGTGTTTGATGTTATAAATAAAGTGACCGTAGATGATTATAATAGTGAAAAAGTGCTTAATCCAATATAACTATCCCTTGTATAAAATGAATTGAAATTATGAAGTAAACTAAGAATAAAGTTCGTCAATTTTTACTCCTTTAATTAATATGCTATCATCTTTTGTTCCAATTATCGTTTATCGTGAAGTTTTGATCGATCTGAATTCCGGGGGGGGGGGGGGTGCAAGCGCTCATTAATCGGTTTCAGGGTCAACTTTACTGTCGTTTTGAAACCACATGTTTGCAGTTTAAAGAATATACTTGACCGTTTGTAGGATCTAGATCACGTGCGCTCGCTTTTAGCTGTCTTAATTTGAAATAGAACATGGCAGCTGAACCACAATTTTAATCGCATCGACTGAAAAACGATCTGAGCTAGGAAAGATGAACGACCGTAAACAGCGCAGCTGAAGTGATGACTGAAATAAATGGAGCCGAAAGGCATGAAAGCGAGCAAAGCTGCAGCAGTCTCCCGCGCCTTGCTGAAAATTAAAGAAATCTGCTCGTGGCTGGCCAAGCTGGAGCCCAAGTTGAAGGGCTGCTGAGGCCCCTGCCGTAAGAAAGAGGGGGTTAAAAAACTATGAGCTCATACAGTTCGCAGCTGGAAGGTCCTCCCAAACTGGCGATGGTGGTGTGTTTATATTTGGTCTCTGTTGCAGTAATGTCTTGAGATAAAGTTAGCCGAATCCACGCACAATGGGGCGAAGGAAAAGTAACTAATGGGTCTGTTGCACTCTTCAGCTAGAACATTCTAAAGTTAAAAATCATTAAAGTAAATCATTTCCTTTGTAAAAAGCCATCAAAATACCATGGCAGCATCAGAAAACCCAAAAATTCATTAAAATAATTCACAAATTGCGAAAAACACTAGGGGCACCACCGTCCACCCCCCTAAATCCAATACTTCAACTGGGGACCCCCATTTTTTATTAAATTATTGGAAAGAGGGTAGAATTCTAAGACTTATAGCACAAACCGGAAGTCGATATCGTTTTTAGTTTTCGATATATCGAAATTCAAAGTTCGATATGGATCCGCTTTCAAAAATGTACAACTTCCTTTTAAATGATCCAAATTTAAAAAAATTTGAGTCAAAAATGCTCTGCAGAGCAAGTACTTTTCAGAAAAAAAATACAAATTCTCCGGAAAATTTACCTAAGGGGGTTTTTGAGCCCCTAAATGTTTTTGAAAATTTTGAAATTTTCAGAGGCTGTAAAAATAAAACGACTTCGAATTTCAAAAAACGTTGAAACATGGTTTCGCTAGTTTCACATTTTTTCAGAGGATCAAAAATTCTAGGCTCCCCAGGGGGAGGCGGGGGCGGGGGTCACGACCCCCACATTTGACAGTTTCAAATGATGATGTCATATAACCTTACTGTGTGATACATAGTTAGAAAGCACGTTTCAAGCCAAACATTCTGGCGCAAACCGGAAATCGATATCGTTTTTTGTCTCCGAGATATCGAAGGTCAAAGTTCGATGTTGATAACATTTCAATATTTCGCAGCTCCCATTTAAGGGATCGTAATCTAAACTAATAAATGAAACTTAAATAATACGACAGCATCTCAATTCTCTGTTGATGAGGATTTTAAGCTTCATTAATTAATTGAAATTACGATCCTTTGAATGGGAGCTGCGAATTATTTAAATTTTATCAACATCGAACTTTGACCTTCGATAACTCGAGAACGAAAAACGATACCGACTTCCGGTTTGTGCCAAATTGTTTGGCTTGAAACGTGCTTTCTAACGATGTATTACACAGTAGGGTTTTAAGACATCATCATTTGAAATTCTCAAATTTCGGGGGCCGTGACCCCCGCCCCCTTGAAAGAGCCTGTGAGTTTTTGATCCTCTGAGAAGATGTACCTCTTTAATTAAGCGAACCCATGTTTCAGCGTATTTTTGAAATTCGAAGTAGTTTTATTTTTACAGCTTCGGAAAATTTCAACATTTTCAAAAAAATTTAGGGGCCCAAAAACCTCCCTCAAGTAAATTTTCCGGAGAGTTTGTATTTTTCTCTGGAAAGTACTTGCTCTGTAGATAATTTTGAACCCAAAGTTTTTTTTTAAATTTGGATTATTTAAAAGGAAGTTGTGAATTTTTGAAAATGGGTCTATATCGAACTTTGAACTTTGATATATCAAAAACTAAAAACTATACCGACTTCCAGTTTGTGCTAAAAGTCTTAGAATTCTACCCTCTTTCCAATCAGTTAATAAAAAATGAGGGTCCTCATTTGAAGTATTGGATTTAGGGGGTGGGGCCCTGTGGGAGCTCCCCGAGGGGGCCCCAAAATCGGCGACCTCCTTAAAAGGTTTCCCCCTCGAATTAATCGAACACATGTTTTAGCAATTTTCGAAATTCCCAACCGTTTTCGAGGTAACTTGCGTGGAAACTATTTTAATTAACACTCTGAATAATTGTGTCCCATGTACAGAACTGATCCAATTTTTGGCCGGTCAACCCAAATTCGTGCTTACACTGAGAGATTTTTTTTTTTTTTTTTTCTAATCCAAGGTGTATTTCGTTTGTGTTGAAGAAACTGCACAGTGAATTATTGACCAAGGAAAGTTCTTTTAACCCAAGGAAAATGTCTCTGCTGCTACAAGTAAAAGATTCCTTGTGTGACAGTGATTCTCCTTCATGCAACAGAACTTTACATCGTGCAAGGAAAATCTGTCACAAGTAAACGTGTTTTCTTGTTTTTAAGGAAGTGAATTCTCTACACAAGCTACTTTTTTTCGTGAATCCATTCAAATCTGATTGTCATCACCATTTAATTAAATTCGCTTAAAATTCGTTCTGAAAAATCAATCCACCCCAAATCACCCCCCTGATTTTACCCACTGTGACTCAATGCGCGATGGTGGCGTCTCGCGACCTCGTCCGCCGCCACATCCACGCCCACACCTCTCCACCCTGGAACTATTTTTAGACCGCAGAAGGAGGCAAAGTGCGAAAGGGAGGCAGAGAGCATGAGACCCTCCAGATGTTTCTTGAGCGCCACGTCGAGACACCATTCACCATTGCCAGATGCTTGAATGGATGTCGAATTCAGCTTCCTCATCGATGAACCGAATATAGAGTAAGATGTTAATTTTCCCCGCAATTTAGCAACCTCGCAACACTATGACCGATGCTAAGAGTCAAATGCTCTTGGATAAACGCCCCGCGTCGCTTGAAATTGCAGATTCTCTCCCGGAAAGTGAAGAGACAGCGTCTCTTGTATTCCTTTCCTTCTCTTCTCCCCCCTGTTTCCTTATTCATCTCCTTGAAGCGTGCTAAAATTACCAGTCGGGCACATGCCAGGAAATATGCTCAACCGCAGTTATGCGCTATAAACTGCCTCTGCACAGCACCAAGCCGCGACCGTCCCGTTCGCTCGTGCAGCTCAGGAAACAGCACACGGCAAACACCCCCCCCCCCCCCCCCCCCAACCGATGACAGAAATTCTATTTAAAATAACCGGACATTATTTTCGACACCATACAAGAATTTCTGGCAGTGGCGGCTCGTGCTATTGGGCAACCATGCTTTTTACCATTTGAATCGATGCAAAAGAGCCGATTTCTCAGGGATTTAGTGAATCCCCTGAAAATCGATTATTTTACGTAGGTTCAAATGTAGAGAAACCATTGTTACCACATTGCATGAAAGCGTCACTGAGTCTTTTGGTGAGCGTTTTTTCATAGTAAAACAAAGGACCAGAATTTCATACAATTTAAAAAAAAAATGTTTGGAGGTTTCTAGAAGAAATTTCTGGCTTTGGAAAGTTCTTGCTTTCATGACCAGGATTTGTGTTCAAAAATAGCATAATTTCTTGTCGGTGTATGTCGGTGTTTGTCGGTATTAAATTATATGGCCCGTGCCGTTTCCTCTAGAATTTACCAGTGCAAAATTCAACTTTAAAACAGAAACTACCCCGCGCAGTGGCGTTGACACCAAAATGTGCCCTATAAAAGGTAATTTTTTGCGTTTTCAGACAAATTTGACCTAAATAGTATCTTTGGACCCCCCTAACAAATTTTGGACCCCGGACCCCCCCCCCCCCCCCCCCAACCATAGGAAAAGTCTTGGCTACGCCACTGACCCTGCGTATTTTTTTACTGTCAATCATAACTTTTTATTTTGCTACAGAAACTTTATAATATTTCAGACTTCAGCTTTGTGGTGCACAAACATACTTACTCGCTGGAAAATAAAGAGGAATTAAAAAAGGAACAAAATTAATCTTCATTTCACAAGCGTGTCTTTCATTCGACAAGCGCTGTCCATAAATCCAAGGAAATGTGTTTTTAATGACGGCCTAATGGCCATTACTCCGCACAATACAGCAATAAGCAAGTGATGACTTGTATCAGCAAAAAAACTATATTCTTCAAATGCACTCTGTCATCACACCAGTCCATTCATTTGGACTAAACACAAGAATCTATGAACGCCTGTGTCTCAAATATAGCGAAGAGAAGTAAGGGCATCGTTCCCTTCGACCGCAATTTGATCAATTTATCCGAACATACTTTTTTCTTCGAGACTAAATCACATGCATAGAACATCTATTCCCATCTATTCAGTCAGGAAGAAGGGACGGACGGTTTCAAAAAACATTCACGATTTGTTTGTTTATTTGATTATTAATTGTGTATGATTATATTAAGATCAAAATATACGGAGTCTTCAGGATCATAATCATTATCATCAAGACGGATATTATATTTACGTGTTTCACCGAATGCGATCATTAGGTTCGTGATCGGTGCGTAAGTATGTATGTGTGCGTAATTATACTCTGACTCCGAGCCTTTATTTTCGCTTTACAACGCTCCTTTTCTCCTTAATACTTCCCTTCTACGTTTCCTTCGTCTGCTTCTCTTTTGCTCTTTCCTTCTCTCAAAGATCATAGCTATAGCTTTAAATGAGTTCCTATTCTGCTATGAGAGCTGGCAAATTATGGCTCCCTTTCGCCTTTATTAAGGTGATGATTATTTTGTACCCATCACCGACCAGACCGACCTGTGTTTTCATTTTACAGTCGGTGTTTTGCTATGGTATGACTCGGCGCTGCATTGATGCACAGTTTTCTTTCTCATTCCATCCCAATTTTCCCTTTACGGTCCTGAAAAATGAGAAGGTTTGCAGAGACAAAAGCACCTCTCTGACATTACCACCAGCGCAGTGCAGTAAAGAAACTTAAATAGAAACTTAAATGCCACTTTTATCAGAATAAATTCCACACTTGATTAATTAATCCTTTAAGAGAGAGAAAAATGAGTTTAAGAACCATTAAACTTGCGGTTCTGCCCTATTGATCTACCACACAAGACTGGAAAGAGGCTCAAGAATTTTGGTCCCATTACTGACAATACTGACATCGAGTAGTATACGATTAATGAAAATCAAACGATGAAATTTCGGATGCTAACGTAAATGAGTGACCGACCTATCTATTTCGAGCTTTTTAAGCTTTTAGCGCACAAAAACGGAAAAAAGAAGTGCGTGCTCTAGGGGGAAAGAAGAAGAAAAACAAAAACAAAAAATTGACACATTAATGGAGCCGTATGTCTGTATATTATATGATCACTTAATTCAAGACCCTATTAATTTTATCGCACAGCCCAATTTTTTTTGATACCGTTGATCTAATTCTGAATATAGGTTAGAGGGAAAATAGGCTGTAAAATATAACTCGATGCATTATAATGGGGCCGTGAAGCTGTATATGATCATTATAAAACCGTGTTTGATTAATGTGTCTACTTTTTTTTTTCTCGATAGATAAAAGAATTCTATTGAGGTTTAGAAAATTACTATACAATTTATTCTCCATGCACAGAATTCACTTAAATTTAAATCGAACGAAAGTGCGATTATTTAGGAGCTCACAGCGCAACATTGTCCAAAAAAGAAAACACGCTGATCGCCAATTTCAATGGAGCATGTCAAGCTTTTTTTTTTTTTTTTTAATAAAATTGCCCGTTTATTAAATCAGACCATACAAAACTGTCTCACTCATAAAATAAAGACCATTTAAAAAAGAAGAAAAAAACGTTCTAATACATAGTTGCATGAAAAGCAAAACCTGAAACGCAAAATCCAACAGAAATGTGTGAAGACTCCAGTCTTCTCATGATATATCTCAAGAGAAATCGTAATTTATAAGAAATTATAACCAAATACATGAAAAGTGAAATAAGAAAGAATAAATAAAGCGAGACTGCAGTATAAATACACCGTATGTTTCGATGCTGGTCGCGTTGGCTTAAAAACTAAACTCGACGGAATCATAAACAACCGGTTTCGGAAAGCATAAAATCAAATCAATATTAAGCTGGATTGTCAGACGAAAAGTAAAAACAAACACTCTTGTCATTTGTGCTATATTTTGCAACTAACCGGAACAGTCAGTCAACATTTGCATCGAAACTGGCGGACAAATCGCCCCAGCTTGAAAAGTGGGACAGTTGACGCGCATCATAAACAATCCTCGCTTGTGATTTTACATGAAGAAGCTTAATTCTCTCACACCAATATCCTTTTTTTTGCGAATAAAAATTGCAGAGCTGTAACATATCTCCTCGGAGAAAAGTGCTGAATTTGAGTATTTACGCAGTTAAAACTATTATGGATTAAACTTGAAAACTGTTAGTTTAACCATTTGAAATACAGTGAAACCTCGTTATCCGCGACCTCCAAATCCGCGGTTTCGCTTATCCGAGATTGTTTTTTGCGGCATATGTTCAATACGTATAATATGCATATGTATAATATACAGACGGCCCGATTAATGTGTCAATTTTTTGTTTCTGTTTTTCTTCTTCTTTCCCCCTAGAGCACGCACTTCTTTTTTTCGTTTTTGTGCGCTAAAAGCTTAAAAAGCTCGAAATAGATAGGTCGGTCACTCATTTACGTTAGCATCCGAAATTTAATCGTTTGATTTTCATTAATCGTATACTACTCGATGTCAGTATTGTCAGTAATAATGGGACCAAAAATTCTTGAGCCTCTTTCCAGTCTTGTGTGGTAGCTCAATAGGGCAGAACCACAAGTTTAATGGTTCTTAAACTCATTTTTCTCTCTCTTAAAGGATTAATTAATCAAGTGTGGAATTTATTCTGATAAAAGTGGCATTCAAGTTTCTATTTAAATGTTTCAACATTTCCGTTTAATATGCTGAAGGGGGAACATAATTTTGTAAATGAGATAATTTGGAAATATATATATATATATATATATATATATATATATATATATATATATATATATATATATATATATATATATATATATATATATATATATATATATATATATATATATATATATATATATAACAACTTTAAACGGGATAAAGGCTATTATTAATCAATAAGACGGGACGTTTCGGGGTATCACAACCCCATTATCAACCGCGAAAAAAAAAATAAAATAAAAGTGAAAATAATACAAGGCACCGGTGGTCAGGCCATTGAAATCGAGACAATTAATTGTTTTATACTTATATATATATATATATATATATATATATATATATATATATATATATATATATATATATATATAAAACAATAAAAATGAGCTGTTCAGCCAAAAAAAACAAATAAAAAGGGGAAAATTAAATCATAATAAAAATAATAAAATGATCCGACCTTTAATTGTGATGTTATTTTATTTTTTTTAACGTTTCGACGTCCATACGCCTTCTTCAGAAAAATTATACAAAATAAACATAGCCAAAACAAAGGAACAAACTAAGAATATATATATATATATATATATATATATATATATATATATATATATATATATATAACAACTTTAAACGGGATAAAGGCTATTATTAATCAATAAGACGGGACGTTTCGGGGTATCACAACCCCATTATCAACCGCGAAAAAAAAAAATAAAATAAAAGTGAAAATAATACAAGGCACCGGTGGTCAGGCCATTGAAATCGAGACAATTAATTGTTTTATACTTATATATATATATATATATATATATATATATATATATATATATATATATATATATATATATATATATAAAACAATAAAAATGAGCTGTTCAGCCAAAAATAAAACAAATAAAAAGGGGAAAATTAAATCATAATAAAAATAATAAAATGATCCGACCTTTAATTGTGATGTTATTTTATTTTTTTTAACGTTTCGACGTCCATACGCCTTCTTCAGAAAAATTATACAAAATAAACATAGCCAAAACAAAGGAACAAACTAAGAAATAAGTAATAAACACAAACTAAGAAATAAACAAAAGAACATAATTGCACATGATAAAAATGGGAAACAATCAAGTGGAAAAGCAATAAAGAATTAAAAAGTAAATGAAATAACAGACAAAGTTGGAAATCAAAATAAATAAATAGAACACAATTTCTAGGAAAAAAACACAGAGTGCGCTTACAGAGCTAATTATAAAATAAAACACAAGAGAGCATAAATGATAATTAACAGCAAGATTCGAAAATTCGCGCGACACAACTACAAGAAAAAGTGCGCATGCGCATTAAAACTAGTTATAAAAAAATAAGAAAGAGGGCGCACCAGACGATACATCCAAGTAAAAGCAGTGATGCAGCAGGATTACCAAAAAAAAAAAAAAAAAAAAAAAAAAAAAAAAAAAAAAAAAAAAAAAAAAAAAAAAAAAAAGGGTTTTCAAAACTTTTACAAAAATGGTTGGTACATGGAACTGAGGCATTGGGTATCACTCCTAGAATTGACAGCTGTGGGACACTTCTTAATCTGTATAGCCTCGTGGATTAACCTGGCTTGCATATTTTTCTCATTTACCAAAATAGAGGGATTATCAAAATCGAAAATATGATCGTTATCGAGAGCATGTTGGTGAAGCGCGGTTTTCTCATTTTTGTCGTACTTATGAGACTTAATTCGATCCTGCAAATACCTTTTCGTATGACCTATGTACGTGCCAGGGCAATCTTTACAGTTAATTTGGTAAACGACATTTGATTTTTTTACAGTAGGATTTTGGTAAATGAGAAAAATATGCAAGCCAGGTTAATCCACGAGGCTATACAGATTAAGAAGTGTCCCACAGCTGTCAATTCTAGGAGTGATACCCAATGCCTCAGTTCCATGTACCAACCATTTTTGTAAAAGTTTTGAAAACCCTTTTTTTTGTTTTTTTTTTTTTTTTTTTTTTTTTTTTTTTTTTTTTTTTTTTTTTTTTTTTTTTGGTAATCCTGCTGCATCACTGCTTTTACTTGGATGTATCGTCTGGTGCGCCCTCTTTCTTATTTTTTTATAACTAGTTTTAATGCGCATGCGCACTTTTTCTTGTAGTTGTGTCGCGCGAATTTTCGAATCTTGCTGTTAATTATCATTTATGCTCTCTTGTGTTTTATTTTATAATTAGCTCTGTAAGCGCACTCTGTGTTTTTTTCCTAGAAATTGTGTTCTATTTATTTATTTTGATTTCCAACTTTGTCTGTTATTTCATTTACTTTTTAATTCTTTATTGCTTTTCCACTTGATTGTTTCCCATTTTTATCATGTGCAATTATGTTCTTTTGTTTATTTCTTAGTTTGTGTTTATTACTTATTTCTTAGTTTGTTCCTTTGTTTTGGCTATGTTTATTTTGTATAATTTTTCTGAAGAAGGCGTATGGACGTCGAAACGTTAAAAAAAATAAAATAACATCACAATTAAAGGTCGGATCATTTTATTATTTTTATTATGATTTAATTTTCCCCTTTTTATTTGTTTTATTTTTGGCTGAACAGCTCATTTTTATTGTTTTATAATTATTTACAGCCATTTTTATTGTTTTATATATATATATATATATATATATATATATATATATATATATATATATATATATTGGCACCAAACGTAGCAGTTTATCGAAACATCGATTAAGTCAAACAGTCGAGTAGAATGAAATAGGAATGAGAGGGGGTCCAGGGAGGGGGAGGTGGTGAACAGAGAATGGTGAAGGGTGGAAAGGTGATGGCAAAAAGTTGGGTCACGCGGAAGTCAGCAGAACATGAATTTTGGAAGAGGAGAATGAGGGAGAGAAGGAAAAGGAAGAGAGAAAAAAAAGCAAGAGCGAGAGAGAGGATGAGTATATGAGGACTAGAGGGGGGGGGGGCGACTCGTTCAAACGAGAGAATGAGAGATCAATTAACACGTTTCAATCAGCATAGCAACGCCAACGAATCACTGATTGCTAGCCACGTCCATTTACTGAAAAATTTAATTGGCATCGATATCTTATTTCGAATACGCCAAGAGACTTGAAAACATTCGCATGTCAAATGAAAGAGCCCCCATTATTTTTTAATAATTGAGCTCCTCAGTCAGTAGCTCTCAAAATCAACACACGCTGCAGAGAAAAAGAAGGATACGCCTGAACAGTATATAAAAGAGAAAAAGTGGGGACTAAATTTCGAAGTAGAATTAGCCAGAAAAGCTGAAATTCAGTTGTTTCGAAACAATCATTAAATTCTTCTGAGGAACACTATTAGTGTTTAAGATTTTTAAAAAGTTTACTTTACATAATAATACAGAGCGGGAGTGTTAATTAAAGTGTGTGATTGGACAACGATTCAACGTTACATTTTTTCTCTTTTGCAACTTTCTCTACCGAAACCACGGAAAATAATATAATATTTAAAGGTTAAGATCAAAACTTGATAACGTCATTCTGATTTTTCATGCTTCGTGCTGTATCCTTTCTGCAAGGAAAAATATGTGTGCCCTCCCTTACAAAACTGTCAATAATGATAGCATTTTTCTTACTATAGCAATTGTTTTAAAAAATTGCGTAGGAGAAAAAACTCACTTTTCTTTCTTCAAAATAAAAATATACCAGGGGAAAGTTTGAAACATTGCATTGAATGTTTATCCAATTTTGATCGAACGATAAATTCCGCATTTCTTCCAGTCATTATTTTGCAGTTAACGCATATAGGTATGATGGGGCAAACCGCAAAAAAATCTGTGCAGGAACGAAACTATAAAGGGGCGTGCCAATTCATAGGCCATGATGGTTGGGAAAGAATAAAGGTTATGCGGTGTAGTGAACCAGAGCAAAACTATACTGCTCTACTCTCTCTGATCGTGCGCTGTTAAAAACAATTCACCCGCTGGACGAGCCAGTATAATATACATATGTTGCTAGGGAGCCATTCAGAAGAGCCAGTGAACGATCTTCAGTGAGTTTCTTGAATTTCCAAATTTTCCTAAAAATGGTGGGAAATATGTTACTCTAAATAAGTTTCACGTGAGAAAAATTTTCTAATTTGTCGAAAATACTGAATAAATTATTAAACTCAGGATTGAGTTTAAGTAAGTTTTTTCTCAAAGAACACCTGTCTCTTTCATTTGATCTTCTGAAACGGCCATCTGGAATCAGCCTCTTTAATGATTTACAAAGACCAAAAATTCCGGATTGTATATATATAGGGTTGTATCTAGCGCTGATATCAGATAAATAGCTTACGCTTGTTGTTCTGTTATTTAGAAATGAATTTTGGTTATTTTAAACATCGTAATTCGTTATTTTTTTTTCTTTTTTTTCCCCCAACCAAAACTTAGTTTTAACGCTTTACGAATGGCCGATAGCTTTCATTTAGAATTGACGCAATTGGACATCAGTAATGTAGGAATAGTTACCGAACATCGTTTTAAGCAGTAGTGTGACAAACTGGTGATGAGGCGCTTTATGAATTACTGAGCGCCTTCATTTAGAATTGACGCAATTTGACATCAGTAGCGTAGGAATAGTTAGCTCACATCTTTTTAAGCAGTAGTGTGGCAAACTGGTGATGAGGCGCTTTACGAATTACTGAGCGCCTTCATTTAGAATTGACGCAATTTGACATCAGTAGCGTAGGAATAGTTATCGCACATCGTTATACACAGTCGATAACGAGGCGCTTCGTCTTCACTCTGCATTCTATTTTTTTGCGTGGATTAGGAGTATGACAAATGATTGAGGGCTCCCTGAGCATAACTCCTGATTAACGCCTCAAAAATTCAAGACAAAAGGTAGGTAAGTTTCGCATATAATCGTATCAAATTGATTGTTCGAGCTTGCAATAAATGGAAACGAATCCTACCCATGCACGATTCCGCTTAGTAACCATCAGCGCTCGCATGAAAACGCATTATATTAAGCGGAGAAGATAAATGAAATAATCGTGCTACGACGCGCGGCTGCCGGCCGCTCGCGGTGAGCAGCGAGCACGCGGGCAACTGTAAGTGCGTGAGTGTTGCTGTTTACCGACTGAAGGTAGTGTGAGTGCATCGTGCACTGTGCATCATGCATCGTCATCGACAATGTTCAAGAAACTCGCGAATGCTAAACAATCAACATAGGAACTAAAACCTTTCGCGGCGTCCACCAGAGAGCGATACGATATCGCATGACGCTCGGCTATCTCCGGAAACTCTGCTGTTCAGATGTCCTTGGTTTACGCAAAAGTATACGTATACGAATAAGATAAGTATTACGTTGCCGAGCGATAATACCCATGATGCTCCCGCCTCTCTTGGCCATGTTGCTGTCTTCGGCTCTCGTTTATCGCATGCGATATCGGGTCTTGAACTCCGTAGTTCGCAGACGATGTCAGTGCCTGACGATCTTTCACGGTAAACACACGATGTTTCGCGATCCACCCCCCCCCCCCCCCCCCCTCGCTCTCTTTCTAACGAACATTTATATTGGAGTTATGATTGAAACATTAGTGCTTATCGAATTTTAATTAACTGGTATTGTCAGTTGCGTAGTCGCGAATTCAAAGATGGTCGACGACAACGCTTATAACTTGAGATTCGTTGAAGTCATTCGAACGCATCCTTGCTTGTACGACTTCACGCGCCCCGACTACAGCAAGCGAGAGGCGATCGATGCAGCGTGGAGTGACGTCAGTTCTGAGATGAACCTGACAGGTAAATAAAACTATACATTTATTCCATTTGCGGATCCAGGAATCTTCCTCTTCCTCTCTCTCTCTCTCTCTCTCTCTCTCTCTCTCTCTCTCTCTCTCTCTCTCTCTCTCTCTCTCTCTCTCTCTCTCTCTCTCTCTCTCTCTCTCTCTCTCTCTCTCTCTCTCTCTCTCTCTCTCTCTCTCTCTCTCTCTCTCTCTCTCTCTCTCTCTCTCTCTCTCTGCTTCTCACATTAGAACGTGTGGGTGAGGAAAGGACAGCTTAAGGGCAATTACGTGAATTTCGTCCCCTCTTCTATCCTTTTTAACTCATGCGTTCAAATGGAAAAAGAGAGGGAAGAGCACTTTCCTGGATCCCCTTGTGATTCATTCAAACGAGTCTTACTCTGAGGGCATTTTAACTCGTTCCTTGACTTTTCCTCGAGACTTCCTTGAATTGACAACTGCCATTTGAAAATTGAAATACGCACGGTACAAATGGAGCTGTTGTAAACTTTTGCTACTGCAGGCTTATTTAGAGGTGATCGTGGGGTGAAACCCTGTAAAGATGACGATAAGCGCATTATAAAATCATGAAATCCACTCCTCCGAAACTCATAAAATGCTTTCAAACGAGAGACCGCAATGGCGGTGATTACCGCCAAAATCTTATGCTTATAGTGACGTTTTTAGACGCGTTTTGGAGTCACTTTTTCAGGGAAGATAGGTAGGTAGCTACCTTGAGAAAATGGCTCCAAAACGTGTCAATAGTTGATGTGCTCCACCTTTGACCTCTCTACTTATATTTGTCAGAGTGAATGGGGAAATCTCAAGGAATTCTCAAGCCAAGACCATCTCATGGAGTTTTTTTGGTCGATTCTCTGACTTGCACCCACAAAGGATGAAAATATGATCAGGATGAACTGAAGGCAGATGTAGAGAGAATGGAGTAAATGGGGAATTGTGAAACTGCGGATCATGAAGCTGACGTAATACAACGAGAAAAGATATATATTGATAGAAGTGGAATGGGGATATCTTTCCAGGAACTTTAAAATTGAGGTTGGAAAATGAAGCTTTGGAAGAGATCTCAAGGCTGAACCGGACCAACATTGAGATTTCCTCCAAATTCTAACATTTACCATCCTTAATTTTAATGGAAAGATATACATCCATCTCTCTCGTGAAGAAAGGTGACGCTAAACTAAGAGCACAATGCCGCCATTAAATTTGAATCATCTCCTTCTAAAATTTCAGGGCCAAAATATTTATCGATGTTCATCTATCTTTGTTTATTCTTGGCTTTTGGAAACAATGATGCGATGCGGGATTCATATATAGTTTGAGTCTCATCTAATTGAGCTTATGCGCGTATCTCAGTTAATGGTATGCAGTCGATAAGACTGCAACGACGTGACAGTGACGATATAAGAATGTCGAGGCATGTCATTCATCAGTTTTGATAAACTTACTACACGCTGACACGAGCGTCAATGGGAGAGGACAAGACAAAGACCGAGGAGGTATGGCTTACTGCCGAGTTAGTGGAATTCTTTTGTAGCGTCACACCGTCGCACGCTGCTTGAAATTTGAACTACAAACAAGCTGTCTGAATTAAATTGATCATCGATTAATAGTAATTGTATAGACTGAGACTCATTTCCTTCCGATTCACAATAGAGAAAAAAGTGTAAATCGATACTACTAATCAGAGGCGTCGCGCTTCACTGAAAAAAATAGATTTGTGAAATCAGTAAAATGAAGCAAAGGCTAATTTCACTAGCCATTTTCAGTAAAATTGACTACACATATAGCTAATTTTACGTTTTGGATTGTAAATTTTGCTTAATTTTGATTAATTTTACAATTTGGATCATTAACTTTACCAATCGGATTGTAAATTGAACAATTCAAAGCATTGTAATTTTTGCAAGTCGTATAGCTGTTACGCCAAGACAGCCATGTAATATGCAAAAGTCACAATGATTTGGATTGTAAAATGTACTATTTAGATTGAGAAATTTGCAATCCAAATAGAGAAATTTCTAAAACTTAAGCAAAATTTACAATTCAAATCGTAAAATTAGCCATACGTTTAGTAGGATTTACCGAAAATAACAAGTAAAATTAGCATGTGCTTAATTTTACTGATTTTACAAAACTTAATTGCTTCTTTAATAATTTCATTTTTTTCAGTGTTTCATTAGATCTGTTGTAGTAGTGAAGCGTGCAATTTGGCAACGTTGCGTTTAGCTCATTTAAAACCATGAAAAATTTCGTACTATCTAGGGATCGGCGATGACCGTCGGGTTAGATCAATTCTATGGGTTACATTGGACAAGGTGCCTCGTTGCCAAATATCACGCTTTGCTGCTGCTCTATTGCAATTTTTTGCAACAGCAAATTACAGAGGATCAATTCCTGAGTAAATCCTCGTGGAAATTGAATTGAAATCTTCGCTAAGTATCAAAATCTACTCACAAACTCCATCAATGCGTTCAACAAAATTCAAAGATGGCCGTCGAATAAGCGGGTCACAATGAGGAAGTCCAATCTAATTACAATTTTTTCTATGACGAATCACTTTTCACTCTTGTTTTTCTCTATTTGTGAATAAACCTCATAGTTTCGTCGCATAAAATTGTCAAAGTTTCGACGACATTTTGACGAACTCTCATAGCATAAACAGTTAGATGGGGCTCTCTCATTATGACTCGCTCATTCGACCGCCATATTGGAATTTCGTCAAACACAAGTACCCGACTTCGTGCAGGATGGATTTTGAGACAATTCGATGCTTTCAATGTGATTTTCACGCAACTTTACACCAGAACACATCCTGCTTCACTTTTGTAGCAAAAGTTTGCAACACACCCTTAACGCTTAGTGGCATCATTTCAGATCTTGACTCTCGCCGGGGGGGGGGGGGCGAAAAAATCTGATGCTTTTTCGCTTCTCACGCATTTGGTCCGTGAAACTCTGACCTTCGAGGTCTTTGATCTGACCCTAATAGGCGATCACTCATTATCTGGGCAATTTTTTTGGGGGGGGGGGGGGATAAACATTCTGTTCTCAATTTTTCAAGCAATGTAAAGCTTTTTTAACCTATACTCACTATTGTTGACACCCTTTTTTGTTTTCGTTTTTTTTTATGCTCCTTGAATTCACCCCCCCCCCATGATGCTACTGTTTACGCTTTTTGTTTTTGTTTTTTTTTTATGCTCCTTGAATTCCCCCCCCCCCCCCCCCCCCAATGATGCTACTGTTTACGCTTGTTTTTTATGAACGTTTCCTTTTTTGTTTGGATCTTTTATTAATGCAAAAACGGTCTTCGTCTCTTTTTCTTTTTCAGTTTCTCAATCGAAAGAGAAATGGAGAAACTTACGCACAGCCCTCACTCGAAGTTTGAAAATAAAAACGAAGCAATCGCCTGGCAGAGGATTGATTCTTAGTCGACAAAACAAAGAATACTACATGAAGGATGCCATGCAATTTCTCTTGCCCTTTCTGAAGTCAAAGGGTCCCGATTGCGGACCTTTCATAGGTTTAACGGAGTCGGAGCTTTTACACGACCATAGCAATGACCATGAACACGAGCAAGAGAGCGCGGGTTCGGAGTACGATCCGAACCGGTTCGAGGATTTTTCACCTTCGCAATATCCGTCGTCATCGATGGAAAACCCGTTGAAGAGATCGTTCGAAGGAGCGCAGAGCGAAGATGAGTCAAAAGAACGGTTCGAGATTCGAGAGCCACCAAGGAAGTTGCCGAGCTATGCAAATCATCCTCACCCGAGCCCGGGTAAATGGTTCAACCATTCGAGAGGTCCCGTTCCCTGTTCGAGCCCCGCGTTTTCCCCGAAGATAGTCCCGATCTCCACTTTTTGAAAAGTTTACTCCCGGATCTATCGAAAATGAACGATTATCAAAAGCGACAGTTCAAATTACGGACCCTTAATGTTATCGATTCGATCCTTTGCGATTCACCTTCTTCAAATGCCATCATAAAAGAAGATGTTAATACGTAGGCGAGTTTTACTTGATCGGTGTCTGGGGAGACCCCCTGACACCCCTTTAATATTCTGGGGGAGACCCCTAGACCGCCTCATCTAGGGGTTAATTTTACAGTAGGCTGGTTGCAGAATGTTTTTGCAAATTTTCATCAAAATTCAAACAGCTATAGTTGAAACATTTCAATTTTTTTCCTACGTTCACTCATTTTACCCATTTTCTCATCGATTTATGGAAACCTTTTATCATCCGTAACTTGCCTATAATTTATAAAGTTTCAAAAAAACAAAAACAATAAATTTCTCTGGGTAATGGTGAATGCAACTTCTCTGCAAAATTTTGATGCACAAGGACGATTGGTTCAAAATTTATCGACAGAAAGCTGCGCCATAGCACAATACTTTCTCAATTTCTATAACTTCGTCTGCAAGTAAATGTGAGAAAGTAAAAATGAATCTTAAAATCTAGTAATATTACCAGATGCACAACGATACGTGAACCACGGAGATTCTTAAGTACATTTACCAGAAAATTCTGGTGTTACGATCAGATTATGGTCACGCAACAGTACCCGAGTTCCCTAAGTAAATCAAGAACTATAGTATACAAGCATTAGAAATTCTAGTAAAAGTACCATCCTTTATTTTGATTCACATATCGTTGTGCTTCTAGTATGTTTACAATCTATTTTTTTCAGTGAAGAGAATGAGCAAGTGTGAACAGCATTGGCGGTGGAGGGGATTCGGGGGGGGGGGGAGGGAAGCCCCAAGCCCAGAAAGCCTGAAAGAAAAAAATAATGATTGCGAACTTTTATCACTCTCCAAAATGTTCAGTTTGTAGCAAGCTAAAGCTAATGATAATTCTCGATTCTGGTCATTCCTGAGCAATTTTTTTCTTGTAATCTCTCTTTTTTCAGTATGCGTATATGCGACTTTACTTTCACTCTAAGCTTTAATCGAGTAAAGACCACATAAAACATGTATTATTGATACATGCTGACGAATTGTTAGTTGCATGTTCAAGATGTTTTTTATTTTTTTTTGGGTAAGAAGTAATATCTTTCCAAATTCGTAATTTTTAATCATAATTTCCGAACCCGACGAATTATTTAAATAAACGTGGGAAAGTAGGTACCCTACACACGACTGATGTTCTGGAGGCCAAAACTCCCAAAAAAAAAAAAAGATTGAATGGTCAAGTTTATGAACCCTTCACTGCATGAGATTTTTTTTTTTCACCAAAACTGGATTTTTCGATTCACTAGGTGGTCACATATTATATGGGAAAAATAGCAAAAAAAATAATTAGACAGTTTTTCGGTGAAAATTCTCATTTTTCCATTTTTGTCTCGTTTTTTACATATGCCATTACACCATAAGAAATAGCCGGAAAGGAAAAAAAAAATCAAAATGTTCAAAAAAAATGGGAATTTTTTACTTTAATTGGATTTTTCAAAGAGCAAATGCCAGAAGCTTATTAAAAATAATGAAATTGGGGTTGAATTGGATACGGGAGCAAATTTCCCCCCAGCCATGATTTCTTTTTTTTAATGCATTATAATGAGTGCTGGTGGTCTTTTGAAAAATGTTATAGCCCTTTTTACGTTTTCTTAAAATGTGACACTGGTGATAGAATTTGAAATAAGTCAAAATATACATTACAATGTCTGATATAGGGCTTTTTACATCATGTGACACCGGTGTCACACTATATGCAGTGAAGGGTTAAGATCCGCAGCGCAGTCATTTTTCTTTCTTGGATACAGCACACTGCTTATCTTCTATTCCTTGATCTCAAAAAAAAAAAAAAAAAAAAAATATTTCTCTAGAATGAGAGAAAGATGCATAGGTTTAATTTGTTTAATTTTATAAAATAAATCGTTCTTTTACCGTGAATTTGACCACCTTATACTAACTTTTATTTTAGTTCCATTGAAATTTAACAAATGTAATATATTTCTTGTTGTCCCCTTTTTAGTTCCCTGTTCCCTCAAATAATTTTTGAGTTTGAGCAAATTGAATTGTTTTAAAGCCATCAATTCTTATACTCACGTACAGAAAATGCATCAACTTTTGTGTGCGCATGCCAATTGTACATACACGTCTATGAATTGTTAGAATTGTTTAAATAATATTTTTTCACAATTTCTTTCAACACGGGTTGTTTTTTCCTGGTCCTATATGTATCTGTCATTTCTGAAATTTCCTAATCTTAAGATATAGTTCACTGCTTAAATTATGAAAAAAAAAAAAAAAAAAATACTTAAAAATAAGCACCCGAACTTTTATGATGACAGTGCAGTCGGTCGTGATTATTTGAATGCGCCGCGCAAATCTAGTGAAATATCGTTCACGTGGTGGAAAGATACAGGGGTGGATAGTGTCTAGTGTTTTTCGCAGTTTGTAAGCTTATGAAGTTGGTGTTTTCTGATGCTGCCATTGTCATTTTTACGGCTTTTTACACAAGAATTGATACTTTAAAACGCTCTAGCCAAAGTGTGCAAAAAAAACTCATTGTAAACTCTCAATAATTCGATATTTTTCATGACTTTTAACCAACTGCAACGTTGCTAGACTGCACGCGCTGTCACTGTGATAAAAAGGAGTAAGGCTGCACAAGAGTGAGCGACAGCTATATACATAAATACACTGACCATCAAACGAAGACTTTGTGGCCTGTGTTTGATTAGGGTCAATGAATGGAGCAGATTGCACTTTATTGTGACCAACAGCGTGGGGTTAAAGTTGCTTGAACTCCGACTTGCGCCTTGTACCGTGCCTTTTACAGTTACGGTTAGTTTCTGTGAAGCGATTTCTTTTGTCTGCCTCGTACCTCTGTATTGTGCGGAACGAATGACTTTTTTTTTTTTTTTTTTTCAATGGAAGTTTCGATGTACCGAGTTCAAGAAATCGATTCCTGGTTAGGCGACGCTAGCGAAGCTGGATATAGTTCTGGAGAAACAAGTATAAAAATTAAAAATAGAACGTTAAGAAGAAGAACATTGAATGTATATTCTTTATACTCGTAGATGGTGAGAATAGTTTCATCACTCAATGGAAAAGATATCTTTCGATTCAACCTTTCCAAGTAAAATTATAGAAAAATAGTATTTTATTTATGGAGTCATACATTTTTCGGAAAACTTCCAGACACACATTGTAAACTTCACTGAAGAAAAACAAAACACAAAAAACAAAAAAATTCCAGAAGCACAACGATATGTCAGATGTGCACCAAGGTAATTAATGGTAATTTTACCAGCATTTCTATTGTTTGGTCCAATTTTTTTTTATTAATTTTGAGGAAATTCTGGTACTATAACTATCCCATCAAAAACCTTTCCAGGTGCAAGCAGACGGCATCAGGTAATTATGTCTGTCACAAAAAGCCGTTCCAATGCATCCACTCAAAGATATGATATGATGGGAACGGCAAGTCTCCTCCAAGTGGGCATCCAGCAGGGCAAATGTTAATCATTTTTCAAAATCAACACTATCCATCTGCGGCAAATTTAGTGAAGGAAAAACTTTGAGGGATGTATTTCTTTATTTTTTATTTTCAAACGCAAAAACTTGCCGCCGTTCATCGCCTTAAAAAAGAAAAAAATCAATTATTATTATTAAAAAAAAAAAATAATAATTGATATTTTTCTTTTTTAAGGCGATGAACGGCGGCAAGTTTTTGCGTTTGAAAATAAAAATAAAGAAATACATCCCTCAAAGTTTTTCCTTCACTAAATTCGCCGCAGATGGATAGTGTTGATTTTGAAAAATGATTAACATTTGCCCTGCTGGATGCCCACTTGGAGGAGACTTGCCGTTCCCATCATATCATATCTTTGAGTGGATGCATTGGAACGGCTTTTGTGACAGACATAATTACCTGATGCCGTCTGCTTGCACCTGGAAAGGTTTTGATGGGATATACTCTGGTTTTAGCTTGTAAAATTCCAGTTTCTCATTCCACAAATAAAAGCAACAGTTGTTATCCATCAGCTGACTAGTCAGCAGTTATGAATAGTTTCCGGACAACTTTCACATAGACTCCCGAGTGCTTATTTTACGATAGGGACCACAGTCTCATTTCCCTTTCTTTTCCCTGCATGATCCATATGCTAACCTACCGTTCCGTTTCCACTGGCTAGTCCGCCGCTGGCCGATGCGCCTCTGGCTGGTCCGCCGCTGGCCGATGCGCCTCTGGCTGGTCCGCCGCTGGCCGACCCGCCGCTGGCTAGTCCGCCGCTGGCCGCTCCGCCACTAGCTAGTCCGCCACTGGCTAGTCCGTTGCTGGCCGATCCGCCACTGGCTAGTCCGTTGCTGGCCGATCCGCCACTGGCTAGTCCGCCGCTGGCCGATCCGCCACTGGCTAGTCCGCCGCTGGCCGATCCGCCACTGGCTAGTCCGCCGCTGGCCGATCCGCCGCTAGCCGATCCGCCGCTGGCCGATCCGCCATTGGCTAGTCCGCCGCTGGCCGATCCGCCATTGGCTATTCCGCTGCTGACCGATCCGCCACTGGCTAGTCCGTCGCTGGCAGATCCGCCACTGGCTCGTCCGCCGCTGGCCGATCCGCCATCGGCTGGTCCGCCGCTGGCCGATCCGCCACTGGCCGATCCGCCATTGGCTAGTCCGCCACTGGCCAGTCCGCCTCTGGCCGATCCGCCATTGGCTAGTCCGCCGCTGGCCGATCCGCCACTGGCTAGTTCGCCGCTGGCCGATCCGCCACTGGCCGGTCCGCCGCTGACCGATCCGCCATTGGCTAGTCCGCCACTGGCCGATCCGCCACTGGCCGATCCGCCACTGGCCGGTCCACCGCTGACCGATCCGCCATTGGCTAGTCCGCCACTGGCCGATCTGCCACTGGCTAGTCCGCCGCTGGCCGATCCGCCACTGGCTAGTCCGCCGCTGGCCGCTCCGCCACTAGCTAGTCCGCCACTGGCTAATCCGTTGCTGGCCGATCCGCCACTGGCTAGTCCGTTGCTGGCCGGTCCGCCGCTGGCCGATCCGCCACTGGCCGATCCGCCACTGGCTAGTCCGCCGCTGGCCGATCCGCCGCTAGCCGATCCGCCACTGGCAGGTCCGCCGCTGGCCGATCCGCCACTGGCTAGTCCGCCGCTGGCCGGTCCACCGCTGACCGATCCGCCATTGGCTAGTCCGCCGCTGGCCGATCCGCCACTGGCTAGTCCGCCGCTGGCCGATCCACCATTGGCTAGTCCGCCACTGGCCGATCCGCCACTGGCTAGTCCGTCGCTGGCCGATCCGCCACTGTCTACTCTGTCGCTGGCAGATCCGCCATAGCTTAGTTCTGTAACTTCAGGAAAATAATGTTACTGTCACTACCAGTTCTCATCAACTAAACAGATCAGTTGTAGACTCTACAAGTACACAGCAAAGTACTTTTGTAACTACTTGCTTATTAATAATTATACTAAAATCACAGAATAATACATTAAATCATTCTGTGCTAAAATCACAAAGGTGCTGTAAACACATCAGAAACTACTCTCCCTCCAGTGATCAACAGTATTACGGTACTCAGCTGTTGCATTTACAAGCAATTAAGTGGAAAATGAAGCTCCGCGGTTATGCCCAAATTCGAATACTTTCAGCTTCAGAGCAAGAATAGTTATTAAATAAATGAATATGCAAAAGTACCTAACTGTGAGAGCAAATCAACCTTCACTATACGCGTGCATACAACAAATTAGAAGCACACAAAAGAAATAACTAGAAAAGATGTATGGTATATTTATTTAAAAAGAAGAACTGAGGAGGACAAATTTCGTAATTCACGGCCTCCGTTGTAATTGAAACAATAATCACTTGTATCACTCATGTATTTGTAACGAGTTTATTTGAAAAGTGTCAAAGCAGGTAGAAATGTTTTTGTTTTGAAATGATGTGCAGTTGTTGTTGACTGACGATGAAGCGTCGATTCTCGCGGCGATCTCAAATACTAAAAGGCAGTAGCCAATGAGGGCAGAGTTGGCGCGTAGTTTGAAATAGCCGTTATAATGAGAAATTTAGTTTTTTTCTCATTTCTCAATAAATATTAGACGGATTGCGTTCAAACAAAAAAAAGGCACGAGCACAGAACACGCCGGTTAAAATAAGACCAAGTTTGATGAGTTTGGTTGCGTAGTTTTTTCGCTACAGGATCATATCAAGGCACGGTTTTTGGGAATGAAATAATTTCTGTAATTATAAGCGTGACGCGCCGCAGACTTGTCAGGTCGTAGAGAGGGTGGTAGTAGGGTGGGGTTACCTGACTTGCCGTCTGCGTCTACCGACGCTTATGATATTATGATATGTACGCCAGAATTTCTGGTAAAAGTACTTGACTCTTTGTGGTTCACAAATCGTTGTGCTTCTGGCAATGTTACTAGAATTGAAGAATTATTTTTTTCAGAGTTCTCATAGGGATGTAACTCATGTTGAATGTCGATCCATTTGGAGTTATGTACAAATATTAAGGTCAGGAAGAGAGCTATTTTTAAAATTTTATGAACCTTAATCAACAAATACAAAACATAATTCAAAACTGCTTCTGCAAATATCAAACTCACAACTTTTTCAGGATGACCCAAAGACGATTTAAAGTAAAGTAGGGGAATGGGGTCATTTATCGCTTTACTACACCGGGGGGGGAGGATGGGTATAGGCTGAAATTGAGATGTTGAAATAAACACCCACATTTTTTGTTGAACTAATGGAACTAATTGTTAACTGAAAAAGTCTCAAAGGGTAAAGCGACAGTTCATAAAAATTTTAATTAATTTAATATTTTGAATTTTTTTCATCCGATAGTTCAAATATTATTTCAACATTGTTAAGATTTTTCCAGCGAAAAAATGAATGATAAATTATCGTTTATAGTTACCTGTGACTCAATAATAGTATAAATTAAAATTTACTTCAATAAACGGGGTTTTAGAAGTCTTTACTCGGTCCCGAACTTGCAATTTTGATCAACCTCTACGGGATTTCTCGCTATACCTTCGGAGCTGTCAAGCTGATATAATATTATAATAAACCTTAGGAGCATTAGTTTTAGAGAATATATCGGCCGTCATCCTAATTCTTAAGTACGTAAATCCTTTCTATAAAAAATGTATTTTGTCGACTCCATTGCATAAATTTACCAATTCATTGAGTTATCAACTATATTTATTAAGATTATTCGGTTTTGCTTATTCCATAAAAGAACCACCCTTATTTTTTTAGCCTTAAATTATCTAATTTATTTTTTAATAGATCCCAATATCTTTACATCGAATCTCTTAATTCGTTTAAAGCAATCAATATAGCATTAATTTCAGAGGGTTGAGATCTACTTTAAGCCTTTTGTAAAATGTCATAAGCATTCAAAGTAGTTGGGGGGATTGGGGGGGGGGGGGGTCGACGGATGAGCCACCGTGCGAGAAGATATTTCAGTGGCCCTTTAAACATCAGATATGCTCTTCCGTCAAAATCCTTTAGTATAATCATAGTACACTGAATTCTTGGAGCGAGCAGAAGTGTACACCCCACCACCCCACGTTTTGCTGCCCCTTTCTTGCGTAGATCGCGAGGCTCGATTCAATTCCCAGCCGCAATTCGCCACAACTCGCCGGGCCTGGCTGGGAGGCGGAAAGCTTGAAAGACGAAGTCGAGTGCAAGTCTTTCTTGTATGAAGACGGTTTAATTCCCTGGGACTTATTATCCGGGCGTTGATTATGATCGCTGGTTCTTTTGGAGTCGTCACGTTCTTTTTATTGGGAGCACACGATTCCTTTCCCGGTCTCACCCTCCCTCCCTGCACACCTTCTTCATCTATTTTCCTTCTCTCTCTCTCTCTCTCTCTCTCTCTCTCTCTCTCTCTCTCTCTCTTTCTTCTCTCTCTCTCTCTCTCTCTCTCTCTCTCTCTCTCTCTCTCTCTCTTCCTTCTTCTTCTTCTCTGAATTGAAAAGGGCTACGACCCCTGCTAGTGATTTACAACAAGGTTACACCTTATTATATGCTCCGCTGTCATCAGTTGGCGTTGATGCCAAATTAAGTTAACTTAATTAGATCTCATTCCTCCCACGCTATCTGCTGAAAGATGGCTCATGCCGGTCCTAAGTCCAAACCGGTTCAAAGCTTCTACCTCGATCCTTCCTACACTTGGGAGAACGAGATGAGTGACGCAGGGTGTCCCTGGATCACGCATAAATGAAGGAGGTAATTTTTCAAGGAAATATAATATTTTTTTTTTTTTAAACATGGGTTCAAAAATGCCCCCCTGTTGAGCTACAGCTCCCCAAAGTTTTAACAAAGTTCAGGTTTTTTTAAAACAGCGACCACGATTATGAACCAAGTGTCATGAAAAGTGGTATCTCGAAGTAATTTTACGTGTTGAATCGAAAAAATCAGAAATTAAGTTTGACTGTACTCTTCAGATAATGTTGTACCTTTAAAGGCACAAACTTTATGTGACGGATTAAAAATTTAAAAGAATACCCGCAGTTTCACATGGCAAAAACTCTCAGAAAGGTTTTTGTCTCTTGTATTATTTCAATACGACGCGTTTTAAGCGAGGTAATTGCAACACAAAATTCAAAAGTCAGCGCTTTTACTACGGCGCGGCGCGCCGCGCCCGCCGCGGCGGGCGCGGCTCGAATTGTAAGAGGCTAAGAGGCAGCAGTGTTGCGGATTGCATACTTTCTGCCGCTCACCATGGTAAAATCCCCGATTTCTCCACGTTGCGCCTACCTGCAGGCTGCAACTACCTCGCTTGAAACGAGTCATATTGAGAAATTGCAAGCGATCAAAAATCTTTCCAAGAGCTCTTGCCATCTGAAATTAGTAATTATTTTTTAAATGTTTAATCCGCCACTTACAATTTCTACCGTTAAAGTCACAATATTGCCTGGAAAGTACAGTCAGACTTAATTTTTGATTTTCTCGAGATCAATAACATTAATGGACTCTACACGTAAAATTACCTCGAGTAAACCAATTTTAATGACATTTGGTTCATAATCGCGTGGTCGCTTGATTTGAAGGAATGAAAATTGAAAATTCGCCAAAGATTATGGTCTAGGTGCACCGACATAGGCGGAACTAGAAATTTTTTCTGGGGGGGGGCTGAGTTCCAAGGGATCTTAGAGACACCTCAATACCGCCCCCCTCCAAGAGGGGTATACCATGGACCCCCCCCCACAACTTACTTAGGCGTATGATGTACTTACAGTTACAGTCGACGAATTAAATAATGTCAGATAACGTCCTGGATTTTGACTTAAGTAGGCCACATGCGATGCTTTTTACTGTGATAGGTATCACAGATAGTCTACTTGAACCAAAATATAAGGCGGCATCTGACATTCTTTTGTCGACTGTAAGTACCTACATCATACACACCTAAGTTAAGATATGAAATAAATTGAACTCATATAGCTATTAGCTGGGGTGCGAAACAATTAGGCAATCACAAAATTAAATGATAAACATCATATACTGTAATATTTTTTTGTTGTTGTTGTGGGTAAACATTTTTTTGTTTCCAAAATTTTCTGGGGGGGGGGGGGCTTGGCAGACCTCTGGGGGGGGGCTTAGCCCCCTCCAGCCCCCCCCCCCCCTATTTCCGCCTATGTGCACCGATACTTCTGAAACAAGATCTAAGGGAGAAAGTGGTGTATCGGAGGGTATGAAAGACACGTATCTACGGGGTCCCTCCCCCCCCCTTTCTTAGGACAACGCAACTCGACAAAATCCACCTACGTGTAACTATGAAGTCCCCGATCAACTCCGGCCCTGACTTTTTTCTTTTTAAAAACTCCAAAATGTTAGTATTAAGATGCTTTTGTTCCCCTAAAATTTTCCAAAATCGGTTTTCTTTTTGTTTTTTTTTTTTGTTTTGTTTTTTTTACCTCTGTGCACCAGTACCCAAATTTTCGATCAAGAACTGATCAAATCAATCAAAACTTTTCCTAGAATTCATAGGAAACACCCTTCCGCACTCCCTAAATAATTTTGAAATGGTATAAATTGATTCCAAAAACTGTTACGGTAAAAACTTACATCCTACGGTAATTCCTACACGATTTAGTTCATCTGTCAAAGTATTCACTCGATGCGTTAAAAGTATCAAAGAATACGATAGTGACAGCACGGAGACCGCAGAGACAGCAAGGCGCCGATTTAATTCAATACGCTTTAAATTGAATCGAAAGCGTACAGTTCTCTGCTACAATCATGGATGTCAAATTTCACAAAAACATCTCTTGCTCATACGTCATCGTTCTCCGGATGAGAACCTTATATGATACAGTTATATTATACGTTTGGGATCAGGGAACCAAAACTACATCGCTCATCATCAGCAAGTAGACCACGTTGTCCATCACTTACAAGGACCGCGTTGACGCTTCATCAATTCGAACGCTACTCACAGAAGATTGGATCTGAGTTTATTGGAAAAGTAAGCCTCTTTTATCAATCCTACCTTTGATTTTCCTTAATGGCGGCTTGTGCATGCGATGGGTCTTTGATAAATTTTAACTCCATCATTTTGGAGGTTCGATTCTTATGTAAAATTGCGTGAAAACCACATCGGAAGAATAAAAACGTCTAAAAATCACTCGTGAACCCACGAAAGGCGTTTTAAAAAAGCCCAAATTGGCGGTCAAATGGGTGAATCAAAGCTACATGCATGCACCACGCGCGAGCAGCAAAGATGGCCAACGACGGCATTCGACAGTGTGCGGATACAAAGTCGACAAAAAATGTGACAATTTCAACACAATAATCTCAATCAATTCCAAGAAAGTAAAATTTATAAAAACACACAGAATGACACAAAATGTTGCTACAATGAAAAAAAAAAATCGGGAAAGTACGGGCAAATATGGAACACCGTCAAAATCTGGGTGTGACATCCGGAACTTCTGGGCGTCATGCCCGGAGGGCACGGGTGTCACGCCCGGATTTCGCCGTTGTTCCATTTGCCCGGAACACGCCTGGAAGTTCGGGATGTCACTCTCGAATTTTGCCGGTGTTCCATATTTGCCCGGAACGTCCGGGTCTTTGGACCGTACTTTTTTTTTTCAGTGTACTATGAGAAAGTGAGACGTTTGTTTACATTCTAACCAACAACATGAATTGATGTCGTCGGCCATCTTTTGGTGCTCATAGCTCATGCATGCAAGGTTGATTCGCCCATTCGACCGCCATGGCGGTCCATCAAGACCAAAGATGTAATATGGGGCGCCATCTTAGGCTTTCCTTAAAATGCCTCTTGTGAGTCTATGAATGAATTTTGAGAGTTTGGTTTGTCATGCTTCCAAATGTATTTTTTACGCCATTTTACATAAGAATCAATCATCCATAATAATGCAGCGGAAGTTTGGAACAGACCCATTAGGCAACAACGGATCTTCTCCACTGATTCGTAAGTAAAATAATCGATCTTCAGGATGTCATTGAACCCCAAAGAAGTCGATACTTTTTCATGTGTTTAAATGGTGGCACGCATGGTTGCTAAATTGAACTAGCCACCACTCTGTTTCACTTGTTTCGAAAATTAACTCTGCGGCCCTCGTGAATCACATTATGCAACGCGTACTCATACTCTAAATCCAGCAGAAAGTTCCAAATTCCACTCTCAAACTCAATAAACGCATTTAAACAAAATTACAAGATGGCGATCGGATAAGCGAGTAAAAATTGTAATTGCATTACTTTTCTCAGCATAGAGAGTTGCAATTTGATGGGAGGTGGGACTTCCTTAATGTCACCTGGCGCTCATTCGACTGCCGTCCTGTAATGGAGCTATTGCAAACTTTGTTACAGGCTTATTAATAGTTGATAATGGAGTAAAACCTTGTAGCAATATCAATTAGCGAACTAAACCATCACGAAATCCTCTCCAAAACTCATAAAATGCTTTCAAACGCGAAACCGCAATGACGGCCGTTGCCGCCTAAATCTTATGACAATTAACTGTATGTTTCTTCTTCTTCTTGTGTGGTGTCGCAAGAACACTTCGTGCGGATGGAGCTGGATGTGGATAAAGAAACCCAATGTAATTGGCGGCAACGGCCGCCATTGCGGTCTCGCGTTTGAAAGTATTTTATGTGTTTGGGAGTGGATTTCGTGATTTTTTAGTATACGCTAATCGTTATTTTTACACCTGGTGAAAAATTCAAAGTCCATAAAAAGTCCCAGGAAAGTCCTCATAATGTCGCATTTATAATAGTTTTTAAACGCGATCTGGCAAAACATTGAACGTCCCATGGACGTCCAAAACAGGATGAATGCAATCTCCTTACCCATTTAAGTCATGGAACGTTATGGGGGCTTAAAACATGGGGACATTAAAATATAGCCTCGAAGAATGTCAAGGGGTTGGAAGTTAGTACATTGATTCTTATTTTTTAATAGTTAAGCCCCCCCCCCTTCCCCACACCCCAAACCGCCTATGAAATCTATATACATATGTATAGTCGGTGCGTCTAAAGTTTTGTCAAGCCCACAATAGAGCTTTTGCAAACTTTTGCTACTAGGGACTTAAGTGCATAAACACCTGTAAAAATGACGATGAGAGTAAGCTAAAAAAATCATGGAATTCACGCTCAGAATCGGGCTTAATGGTGGAGCTTCGCAGGTATCATGGGAGATTCCTATCTAAAATGAGACACATCTCCTGTACGTGTTTCCATAGAGAAAGTGACAAATTAGACGAGAATCTCCCATGATACATGCGTTAGACCGCCATTACGATAATTACTATGCCCTTACAGCAGTTTTGAAAGTTTATTAATGAATTTTAGACTTTTTAGCGTGATTTTCGTGATTTTCGCTGGTTTTTACAACAAATGGGACTTTCATTTGGCTACAACAAAAGTTTGCAAGAGCCCCATTTAATTTTTTTCTTTCTGCAACATTCACTGTTTGCGTCGCATTACTTTATATTGCGAGTTGGTTTCACCACCACCTAGAGAGTCCAGATCGTCGTCCACTCCATGTTTAATTTTTGGACACGGCACGTATACATATATAGGAGAAGGTGAGTTTCTGCAAGTATCCAGCATCCAGCGTAAAACGCGATGATTTCCGTCACCGCGCCCAACCATCCATCCATGGAGGACCAGATGTTGCGTTTCGCACATATAGTAGTATAACTTCGCCGCGGTTACGGCCACGGTCGTCGTTAATGCGGCGTGAAACATGGACAGGTTCGTGGCCCTAAAGGAAGAGCTCAGATGGACGGACGGACATCTGGACACACCTGTGCCTGTGCAGTGCCTCTGTGCCTCAGCTATTCCATTTTTTGTCGAATTGTGTGTGAAATCGCAATTATTTTTCCTCACCATTGTTGAAAATTCTCGCTCTATCTCGCTCGTGGTTCATAATTTTCGCATTTTTTACGCTCGAAAAATCACCGCGCATCCTCCTCTCCTCGCGGTTTTTCTTTTTTTTCTGCTGCATTCTTCGGATTTATTACACCTTTTTCTTTTTTTTTCTTATTTTTTATCGTCAGATTTGGTTCCGGCCATTTTTTTCTTTTGTTTCCAGGAGAAGTCGTCCTGTCAAGTCATGATTTTCCCTCGTTTGCTATCGTCCGCAGGTGTTTTTCTGTAAAACTGAGGAAAATCTTTAAAATGGAGGTTCCGGAGACTGAGGCTCAGGGGCAAGGTCATTAGTGGATTGAGCCGTTTGGGAACGAAAAATGCAAATTTTGCCGAAATTTCAAAGTGAATTCTTCCGCTTCTTATAAAAATGCGTCTCTGCAAATAATTAATTTATTAATCTGGAAAGGAGCGGCTGAATCAAGCAAACGCACCTTCTTGTGTTTTAATATTCTTATGAAGTGTCATTTTTTCCTGATTGACAAGCAATGGGGCTGTAGCACACTTTTGCTGTAAGCGTTTTAACAGTCGATTCTGGTGTAAAAACCTGCAGCACTAAAAACGTCCGAGATCCCTAAACTCTATAACCGTTTTTATTTGCGCGAGCGTAATGGTGACTTAGGGCAGTAATAATCAGTGATTCCCATCTAACAATACTGTATCTATCTCCATCTAGAAGTGACTAATAAGAGACGACTTTCATCTATCACCGGTGTCACTAGATGTCACGGTAGGTACCATTCATCGGTTGTGGATCACTACTCTGATAACTATACCCTGCGAATCAGCCTTGTCAGCCGAGAGAGTGTCGAAATTAAGATAGGAATCTCCCATTATTATTGCCGTGTGCCATCATTACACTCGCGGAAATAATAGCTTTTTTTGAGTTTAGGAGTGTATTTCGGAAGTTTTTAGTGCTGCCATCGTTAGTTTCGGAGGTTTTTACACCATAATCGACCATTAAATCGCTTATAGCAAAAGTGTGCCACAGCCTCATTTGACTACCAATTTAAAATAGTATCTTGAAATATTGAAAACGTCTTTTGATTCTCAAACTACTTTGCAAGGGTTTGCAAATGGTCTAAACCTTGACAAATCGCCACCGTTTTGTGGAATTTAATTAAAATTGTTTTATTCACCGATGATTTCACCGGTTAAGAAAAAGGAATACGGAATCCAGTTCAGCAGGATGACTGTAACACATTTTTAAAGATACTTTGATCCGAAATTTTTTTCAGCCGATGGAATCATAGTTGAATATCAAAATCCCAAACATTTTAAAGTAAGCAGTGTTACCATAGGTGGACAAAAAAATTAAAGATCACAATGATTTTGTCACTCTGGTGAGTGGTGACTTGGATCGTACATTCTTTTTGACATCCGGTGTATTAACAAATTCTACGCAAGATCTGCAAAATGGCAGCCCTGCGCTGAATGCAACATTCTAGACTCTCACTTAGTCTGCAGAACTGAAGCAAATGTATGCAAATTTGGTTAAAAAAACATGCAGTGTGCTCTTAATTAAAATTCCGATTCTTTCCTTATACTGATGTCAAGTGAAGAGCTCACTTAATGTTTCATGATCCTTTTTGCATGAATGGCTTCAATCATGTTTGCACATTCTCCTCTCTGCGCAGCTTGTCTCATGCATTCCTTACACACACCAGTTTCATTCATAATGCATCTGAGTAGACTCTGCATTGATTGACGGAACGCTGATGAACTATCTTCTTGAATGAAAGGAGTGATTGGAAGTGAACTGAGGCCCGCGCGGAGGAGAGGGTAAAAAAGGCAAAACGTGAGTTGGAAAATAAAATGAGAGCAAAATTAGCGAACACTCACGTTTTGTGTTTAAATTGTGACGTTGTCGGATTTCAGAAAGCAGAATGTTGTCTTCTAAAAAAATCGAGATTTAAAGAGGATACATGTGAAGCGATATAGCCAGATAATTCTTCACATCAATTTATGCATACTACCGTGATGACCAATATAAAGTCCTAAGAATCATAACAGATGCCCCTATACTATAAACGCCGATATACGCACAGGAACCTGAAGAAAGATAGCGGGCAATCTTGAAATGGCCTTTGAAATGCAGCCTAATTCACCAATTGATGACTTGCTTGACAATGAAACAATGACTAGAAGACTCAAACGAAAGGAATGTTGAATATTATGGCAACACCGGTAATGTTCAACACTTGACAAATCGCGCAACGCCGCTTCCTGTCGAACTATATTTCCAAGTGTTTGTCTTTAATAATTTTTACGACTTTTCACCCTCTCGAGAAATACCGTGAGAGAGGGTGTCAAGTCCAACTGCATTTTTGGCTGTAGTCAGTCTGATTTAGAATGTTATCATGTCAGGTCTCCTTACCGTTTTTTGTTTGAGTGAATAAATATCTTCATAATATAAAACTGCGTTCGACGCGATTTATTTACCTACCAAAGTCAACAGGTTATGGGCCCAGAGCCGCTGGGGTAGTGCGTGTCCGCGAACTTTCTTTAGTTCAATGTTTTGAAGAAAATTGTATTATGAGTTATTGTTTTGCGCGGTATTTAGCGTGGTAATTTTTTGTGTTTTGCGCCATAGAGCGTGTTTATTTTGTTGCGCGGTATTTAGCGTGTTTATTATGTTGCGCGGTATTTAGCGTGTTTATTTTGTTGCGCGGTATTTAGCGTGTTTATTATTGTGTGCGGTATTTAGCACGGTGCGCGGTTCGGCGTGGTAATTTTTTTTTGTGTGCTGTTTAGAGTGTTTCAGAGTTTAGTTTTTTCAAAAGTTTTTCGTTGTTCCCGTGAACAAACAGCGGACAGTTTGTTTTAGATTTTTTTTGTTTACAGCGTACATTTTGCTGTATGTGTTCTTCAAATAGTGGTATATTTTAATATCAAAAATGACGGAACAAGAATTGAGCAATATGGCTATCGAAAAATTAGCTGGAAGGAGCAATTATTCGGATTGGGCAACGGACCTCCAAATTTTTATGGAGGCCAAAGAAATTTTTGGAGTTATCTCAGGGAAGGATAAATTGCCAACGGAGGAGTCTACATGGAGAAGGAAGGACGCAATAGGAAAACATCTCATCCTCACAAGCCTCGAAAATTCACTGAAAATGCACGTAAGGCCTTTGGCAACAGCTCAGGAGATGTGGACAAAGCTTAGAAATTTGTACGGAGAAAAACAAGAGGGTTTGAAGTGTGTCCTTATGCAGGAATTTTTTAATGTATCATATCAACCAGGAACTCCTTTGATGGTGCACGTGTGTAATTTAGAAAACTTATTCTACAAGATTAGGTCTGTAGATAGTACTGCAGATGAATATATGTTGATTAGTAAAATTTTAAGTTCACTCCCAGAAAGTTTTAACAATTTTATAACAGCGTGGGAACTGGCTAGTTCAGAAACAAAAACCCTGTCAAATTTAATAGATAGATTGATGGCAGAAGAAAAAAGGAAAAAAATTTGTACTGAGGATCGTACTGTAGCTTTTATGACAGCTACTACAGCAAGGTTTTCAAGAAGCAGTGACCTTCAATGTTTTAAATGCAAGAAATTTGGTCATTTAAAAAGAGAGTGCGACCAAAAGTCCTTAGAATGTTTTAGATGTGGCCAAGAGCGTCATTCATCACGATTTTGTAATGCAGAACTGCCGAGTTGTAACTATTGTAGACGTGGAAAACACATAGAAAGAAATTGTTTAGTGAAAAATAAGCAGGAAAAAGATATTGTGTCTTCAAATGCTAGTTTTTTTGTACCGGATAGGTCTAGTTTTTATGTTCAAAACAATTTTTCTTCTAATAAGTGGGTGGTGGATTCTGGATCGTCATCACACATGACGAATGACATTAGTAAACTAAGAAATTTCAGAGAAACAGACTTGCGAGTGCAAATCGCAAAGGAAGGTAGTAATTTGGAGATAGCCGGTATAGGTATAATTGAGTCTGAACATTGCACTTTAACAAATGTCTTGTACGCTCCAAAATTGGCTAAAAATGTGTTATCTGTCAATGCAATCATTCAAAAGGGTGGAGAGGTTCGATTCAGTAAAGAAGGAGTAATAATTTTACAAAATGGAAAAAGAGTGCTGAAAGGTGTCCTTGAATCGAACAGATTGTTCACTGTAAATTTAAATCCGAAAGATGAAACATCATATTTAGTGAGTAATAATCAAATTGCTGAACAATGTAATAAGAAGTTTGGGCATTTAGGTCAAAAAAATATGAAATTATTTAAACACCAAGTTACTCAGCCGAAGCAAAAAGAAGCCTCTGATTGTTTACGATTAAGTTTTGAAAATGATCCTACTAATGAGGATGTGACAACGTGGCAGATTGAAGTTGGAGCAGCTAAAGAAACTCCGGATCCTGATGAGTTACATAGAGCAGTTGAAACAAATGTAGAGGAGAAGGAAGAGAGCAATAAAAATGAGGAAGAAGAAGCAGAGAGCAGTAAAAATGAGGGGGTGCAGAGCACGGTTGTGACTGAGTGTGAAAAGGGAGACACGCGGTATCCAAAGAGGGAAAGAAATATTGTTTTGAGATACCATGATCCTGAGGAGACAGCTTTACTGACCAATGTCAATTCTTTTGAGCAAAAAACGTATGCCGAAAAACAACTGAAAAAAGCAGAAATTGATGTCAAAACGGCATTTGTGTATGGTAAGCTAGATTACGGCTAGTTGTCGTATTGAAATATTTTCTTGCTAAAATTCATTCGTATTAAAATTATAAGTAACTCTTTAAAGCATTTATTTAAATAAAAAAAGAAGAAGAAGAAGAAGAAGAAGAAGAAAAAAATTATGGCTTTGATAAATTTGTGCCAACACTTTATTCTCTGTTTTTTGTTTGCGAATCGTAACAATGCATTTTTCAGAATTTTATGTTTTCATATTTGTTGTTTTTTTTTTTCATGCATTTTAAAATTATTTTGTGTGACTAGGTTATAAGTTTTTTTGTAAAAGGAGACCAGGATAAATTAGTATACCCATCTAATGTAGTATAGGCCTCGGTGGAGGAAAGTTTATTTTTCTAATCTTTTAAAAAAATCAAAGAGAATAAGAGAGAGAAGCTATAATTTTGATTTGTCAAGTGTTTTCACATTAAGGGGGTGTGTTGAATATTATGGCAACACCGGTAATGTTCAACACTTGACAAATCGCGCAACGCCGCTTCCTGTCGAACTATATTTCCAAGTGTTTGTCTTTAATAATTTTTACGACTTTTCACCCTCTCGAGAAATACCGTGAGAGAGGGTGTCAAGTCCAACTGCATTTTTGGCTGTAGTCAGTCTGATTTAGAATGTTATCATGTCAGGTCTCCTTACCGTTTTTTGTTTGAGTGAATAAATATCTTCATAATATAAAACTGCGTTCGACGCGATTTATTTACCTACCAAAGTCAACAAGGAAGACGTTTGAATTGGTTTCAGGTCGGTATTTAGGGGTCGGTGTTGGTTGGTAAGGACGGATTTACATTTCTTGGGGCCCTACGCAATTTTGAATTGGAGGCCCTCAAGAAAAAGGGTAGGATGCCTGGGAGTCTGGGGGTATCCACTAGAAAGAAGGGGGGTTTGGAGGTTCTCCCCCTAATTTAAAAAAAAAAGATGCTATTGAAATTCTGTTTTTAACTGTTTTTTCCCAGCAAAATTGTTATTATTTCATCTTTCTGTCTATTTGATTCTCCTTTTTCTCACTTTTCCACTCTTTTCCTCTCTTTCCCTCTTCTTTTCTCTCTATTTTTCTTCTCTTCTTCCTCCCTTAGTGAAGTGAGGCCCCCTAGGTGGAAGGCCCTACGCCGCGCAGTTGCGTACTTTGCGTAATGGGAAAATCCACCCCTAGGTCGCTTTCTTAAAGGATGAGACCTTTAAAGTTTAAACCCATACCAAATAAATGTACTATATGATGTAAATATTTAGGACTTAAAGTCAAATAGAAATAAACTTCCGAAAGCAGTATGCAATTACACTGAGAAAAAAATTGAGGGAATTTAACAGTTTATTTGTTAAAAATTATGAGAGCGAACGCATTTATTGATTTAACGAGCCATTTTGTTAATTTTACAATCCAATGGTAAAATCCACCCCTAGGTCGCTTTCTTAAAGGATGAGACCTTTAAACCCATACCAAATAAATGTACTATATGATGTAAATATTTTGGACTTAAAGTCAAATAGAAATAAACTGCCGAAAGCAGTATGCAATAGTTTAAATTATTATTAGGAAAAAAAATTGTAAGATGGTGCGTAAGCATTAATATAGTTTCAATATGTAGCCCGTGTAAACATGTGCAAATAACAATAATGAAAATGAAAAAAATTACCGTGATCATTTTTGCTTTTCATTATATTTAGATTGAAGATTGAGAGGCGTGTGGAATAAAGAAAACAAGTCAAAGTTTTTGCCTAGCTCTGAAAATGATCAGCTCGTAACTTAATTACACCTCTTCAACAATTAACATGAAATACGTCGTCCGTGTTATGCTCGCACAGTAATTTTTACGAAGAACCGAAAATGACTATAGTGATGTACCTATACGAACATTAATTTTGATGCGAAAGTTGAACCAACTATCGTAAATTATATACTCCGAAGAAGTAGGTAAGCGTACGTTCTAAAGATGTCGAAACTAAGTTATAAACTTAAATTGAGGAAACATAAATGGATGACTTGGAAAATAATTCTTCAGAAATGTAATTCAAATCATTAGATTAGAATACACAAAATCAATCGTAGAAAAACAAATACGAACACGCGACTTCGCGTGTTTTTGATTGGCTCGCGGGCTCGTCTAAACAGAACCACAATTAGTTTTGGATTCCTGCTGTATCGATTTATACCTTGAATATGGGAAGAATAAGAATAAGAAGTGGGGATTGATTGGCTCTTAAAACTTCTTGTTTACTGAATGAAAGATACTGCGAAACACGTGCCAAAATTGTATTAACAATAGACAAGAACATTGTGTCGTACAAATTTATAATGTAGAAAGAGCCATCAGAGGTTGCAAAGATTGAGATATTTTTTCTTTTCATAGAATTTAGTATAAAGCTCTTTTAAGGAACGAAAATCTCAACAGATACACTTCTCTATATCATTACAGATACATTTTTCAGAAAATAAGAAGAAGAAAAAAAAAAAACACGAACACTTTTGTTTTGCTTGAAAAGTTTAAAAAGTTGCACGATATTGTCAACGTCTGAAAGCACTCACGACATTTTGAAAATTTAAGCACCCTCTTTATATATATTTGAGGCTTTACTTCCAAAAATGTGTGATGCCTATGCAGTATGCACTATGGTTTGATATCGTCAGAAAGTAGCCAAAAATCAGAATGTATATTTCTCATCGATTTATCATTAAAAAACTTTTGAGACCAAATTTAGTCACGAAGAACACTTTTAACAAGTAATTTAAACCTATGATGGAAGTGGAAAGTTTTAAATTAAGCTTAGGCATAGAAAATGATGAATTTTTTCATTGCTTTTTGGCCCCTTTTTTGTCGATCTCAGACACTCAGACCATAATGCGAAGTGATTACTGTGCATGTATGTATAAGCGGGACAAATCTCTGATGTCTCACAATCAGAAACATCAACAGAGGGTGAACATTCTCAAATATAGTTCAGGGAGATGGAAAAGTCATCCATAAAGTTAACTCGACACAGTCTTAAAGAGGAGATTTATTTAAGTTGCACGTAGTAAAAGTGTGCAACAGCCCCATTCACATGATCGGGTTAACCACTGCCAACCTGTGTGAAAACAAATGTCCGGTGTTTTGTCGGATATTGCTGCGACATCAACGTAATGAGATTCATCTGAACCCCATTTTATTTGTTGGGTACTTATAATATCGATGACCGAAAAACATCCAAGAATAGGTACGTTGCATTTTTTGCGTTAGATGGTTGCATCCGGTTCCCACTATCCACCTGATCATTCGCAAAAATACATAATGTCTTAGAAAAATACGCTTATACTCGTATAAATGAAGTCTAGAAGCTCCTGCAGCGAATCCTTTCTGCCGAAAGTCGCCGGTCCAGTTGGCCGACGTTACGATTTTGGTATACTTCCTCCGAGGTTTAGGAAAGACCTGGTAGTTTTGCCAAGGAGGACCTCAGATGAATTAAAGCTTTAAATCTTCCTTGTATACCCCTTTATTTCTCCACTTGTTTTACCTGTTTCTTTCAGTCTAAAGTAATTTCTAGATCAAGCTGTAGATGAGATAATAATTAATTGGAACTAGAGTAATATTCTCTCACATTTGGACTGATGAACCTCCCCCCTCCCCTCTCCATCAATCCATCTCCCCCCTCTCCTTTTTCTTCTTTTCTTGCAGGCATTGCCCTCGTGTTGCGTCTGAATGCTGCTGCTCGTTACGCTTCTTAATTGATCGTTATTTTAAATGATGATGCACAGTTTTTGCAATGCAGCTCGCTGTCTCTTATTGAGGCTACCTAAGCTATAAGGTCTCTTTATTACACTCAAAATTTTGCACTGAGCGGAACCACCATCAGCGCAAATGGAGGCAATAAAATAATTTTTTGAGCTTCTGTCCTAATTAGACTTTAATTGAATTATTGCCGTAACTCAATAAAATAAGAGCTCTAATTTGGTTGTCAATGGGCTTATCTCTCTCGCGATTCTAGGTGATGAGTCTTTCTCGTTTCTCTCTCTGCTTCTCACAGACATTACTTCTCAGTTTGAACGGAGCGAGCCCTTTATAAAACTCCCCCCTTTTTTCTAAAGAATTGGAAAGTACGATTCGCGAAAGTAATTATAGTCGAAATGCTTATTTACTGTTAACATCAATGAGGTTAGGTTAATGCCCTCACCCTATAAAAAAAAAAAAAAAAAAAAAAAAAAAAAAAAAAAAAAAAAAAAAAAAAAAAAAAATTAATTAAGTTAAGAATACATGTATAGAGACTAAAAAGTTTTAAGCTGTCTGCGAACAGCGAGCCTTCGAGGGGGAAAATCCATTTAGGCCATGCGGCATGCATCTCCAGAGAAAGTGAAACATGATGTACTTTAGTTTTAATAAATAAATAAAAAGATAAATGAATAAATAAATAAATAAATAGATGTAAATAATAAATAAAAGGAGCAATAAAACCAATGGCGCGTGCTCCTCAGACAAAAGTTTCTATTTCATAAAAATGCTGATTTTTGAAAAAGAGCAAACCCGTTATTGTACGGCGCATTTTTTCTGGAAATGGTCACAATCATAAACCCCTAAATATATATTTAACCGCATAGTCAGTTTGTTTCGACCTTTTTCTTTCTTAATAAGACAAAGTAACTTTTAGGCCCTTGCTACTATACTTCATTGCAATTTATAGTATATTAAAATATGCACACTGAAAAAACAGCTATCGTAAGATTTACCATAACTTGGTTTAAATGTTTGACAATCCAAGAAAAATATAAATTTTACGTTTTTCATGGTTTGAGTTCAAGATGGTTTGGTTAAAATTGAGCCAAGACAAATATAAAATGTAACCAATACGTCTTGAACTCAAACCTTGGAAAACACAAACTTTACACATTTCTTGGGTTGTCGAAAATTTAAACCAAGTTATGGTAAATCTTACGATAGCTGTTTTTTCAGTGCAGCTCATTAAAAAGAAACTGTATCATTATTTGCTCATTCAAGGTCCTAAGGGAATTTTACGAATGATATCTTACTATATGTCAAGTTGTTTTGTAGAAATTTCTTTCTTAGGGACCTGAAATCACTTTTAGCAAAGCTCTGACTATATTAGACCATTAGGGGTTAAGACTCTGCGTCGATGTGGCGTTTCTCGTGAGAATGAGCTAATGACCTATACTGCAGAAAATAACTGAAAATAGTTAAAGCGCATGTTCAGCAATTGTATGTATTGAAGCGTCAAACAAACAGATCTACTTTTACGCAAGACACAGTTCTCGGCTCATTGTGTAATGTAAGATCATATTTCCTCAGATGTTCCGAAACGCTGACGGACAAAATTTTTGTTTTTAAGTTGAATAAAAAATGGGTCAATCTTCTCTGCTTCAAAACTGTCCGCGTTTCTCTCAACATTTGGAGTAACTATTTCTTTCCACTTATAGATTGACAAGAACATAATTTGTCATACACATTGGTGGTCCGTGGGCTCAAAAGTGTGGGACAAAATACACAAGGTTAGCATGTTAGAAAGAAAGATCTTGAAGAACTTTTGAAGTGTCTATGTATATACCAAAAGGTATATTTTTTTAATATTCTCACATCACGCAGTTTTAGCACGGGTTAGAAATTTTTTCAGAGCGTTATGTACGAGGGTGAATTTTAAAGTAAGTTTACCTATTTTTTTTTCTTAGAAACTATTAATGTTAGAAAAAAAAAACCCAGCAATGAAACGTACGTACTTTCAGCTTTCTAGCGAGCTTTAGTTTTTTTTTAAATTTGGCCAACGCGTTGCGGAGATATTGTGGATTTTCCACACACGTCTCTCCTTCAAACGTGCCCACCTTTTTACGCACTGCGGAGCTTCATAGAAAACAAGAGTTTAAGACTTTGAAAAAGTAAAATAGAGCTGTTATTTTATTTAAACAAGTTATAACATTGTTGTGAGGCATCTCACCTCATTTTTGACATAGTCACCCGCTAGATTCTTGAATTTTTTATATTGGTGCAACAATTTCTGTATACAGCCGTCGTAAAATTCTTTCCCTATACTCCTGCACCAGGTTTTGACGCAATCTGTTAATCCAGCTTCAATTCATGATGACTGCACTTTCACCGACCGAAAGTTTGAAGGATCGATACAAATTGGATCATTTTATCAGTAGAAGAGTAGTCTATTCAGAAAACAGCATGCACTCAGGTGTTTTTGAGATGTCTGATCCGGGGAAAGGGAAAATTTAAGCCCGGGCCCATTTCCGGGGCCTTCCGGGAAACCCCTCGGGGCTTTTCCCTTTCTCTTTAGTGCTTTTGGGAAAAACTTGGGAAAAAAACAATTTTTTGAAGGCGAGAAAGGTCGGGGAAAATAATTGGAGTTGGCCAAATTTTTAAACTCGCAAGCTAAAGCATGTTAAAAGAGTAAAGTCCCCGGTAGTGACCCAACCGGCTATGTGGTATAGTGTGTTTTCACTTTGAAAGTTTCTTAGAAAAAAAATTTAGGAAACAGTATTTTAAAATTTCCCCCTCGTTATTACTGCCTTGCACCCCATTAAGCTGGGAAGGGCGATTTAGATGGTCAATTCTGGTGTTAAACCCGACAAATAACATGGAAAGCACCAATAGTTTAAAGATATTTTTGTTTTCAAAAAACCTTTTTTTGACGCGGAGCCTAATGGGGGCAGACCGGCCCAGTATATAATTGAGATTATTCCTGCTCATAATTTTGTGGACTTCTATATGCTAAAGGATATTAGACAGACCAATTTCACTAAATTTTTATGATTTCATATTATGGAATGGTATAGTGTGGGAACCAAGTACACTTCGTCCTCCATTAAGTTTGGACCTCTATTGGTTACTTTTGATGTAGTTTAAGTATTGTTAGATGGGAATCTCTCATTATTAAAATGCCTTACCCCCATTTCATTTGCCATATTTTTTTTGACATTTAAGGAGTGGAAAATTTGGAATTTTTGGGCTGTACTCGTTATTTCAGGTAAATTACTCCAGACTGAACATAACATCCTTAAAAGCAAAAAGCCCCATGTTTGGGGAAAGCATATCCCTTGTTTTTTTACCGAATACCTTAGTTTAAACTGTTTATAAAATCTATCTCAATTTCTTTTCCTTGTTTTCAGAAACATCTTTGTTGTTTGTAAAGATGTTTACTAAACGGGCACTACCGAATTGGCTCCCAAATGCCCACATTGGCTCCGGTCCGAGGCCGGTTGAATTGGCTCCGGGCCGCATTGGCTCCGATCCGAGGCTGGTCGAATTGGCTCCGGGTCGAATTGGCTCCGACCAAATAACATTTGAAACAAAAAAGTTAGTAAGTAGTAGTAGTAGTAAAGTCCAGCCGCCCAAACGCGTGGTTCGTTATGCTGATATTTCACAGCGAACGACTGGACTGCATAAAAAAGAAGGGGTATAGGAAAGACAATCAAAGTATTCTCAAAACAAAGGATAGGAAAGAGATGGAAAAAAAAGTACGGCAACGCTGTTCTGTACGATTGATGCTACAATCGCGAATACCGTGATAATTGGGTCGAATTGGCTCCGACCGTCAAAGTAAACAGATTTTTTCGAAAAAAAGAGGTTGTTGTCCTGGTGTCAGTTGATAAAAAAGATGCCCATAACTCAGGAGGAAATCTGCTGTTGGGTCCAGTATAATTATCCTCTGCGTACTTGAAAAATATGTCAACTTTTTGTATTCACAAGAGGCTCATGTCTTTCAAATCATCATCAAAACAAGGAAATACCTGATCAAGTGGAAGCAAAAGGAGACCAAAAAAGCTGATCAGCATGTAAACAAACAGTTCGTATGTATTCCCTTTCCGAGCTCAAATTTTACTAGCACTTTTCACGGTATTCGCGGATGTAGCATACATCTTACAGAACAGCGATGCCATACTTTTTTTTTTTTTTTTTTTTTTCAAAAACTTTTGTCGGAGCCAATTCGACCAGCCGCGAACCGGAGCCAATTCGACCGGGAGCCAACTCGGCCGGAGCAAATTCGGATGTACCCTGCTGAACCTACGTATTACTTTTAACCGAGGTGTGCTGGTAGTGCGCTTTAAGGTTTTCAAGATCTTACGATGTGTTACGAAAAAGAAGAAAAATCATCAAAAGGATGAAAGAACGAAGCTGTCCTCAGTTTCAAATTAACCAGGAGACTTGATCCTCTCCACCCACCCTCCTACTATCATGGTTCCCTGCAATTGTGATTTTCTCAGCTAACTGATGGAAAAATGGCTCTGTGGTTCTTTCCCTCTCCACAATTATTGTCATTTCTTCTAGAACAGTTTTTCATGCCTTTTTTTTTATTCCTGCCGATTTCATAAGGTAAAAAACACAGAGCTATCCAATTCACAAGGGGGGGGACTAATTATGCTCTTTCCTTTACGCGGTCTAGGGTAGATTAATAATTTTATATTTTCCGAGAAAAAAAAGAAATGGGAAAGAATGAATGGATTGCACGAACAAAGATTACATGGTTGAGACGACACCGGGTCGCGGCTGAGGCTAGACAATATACATCCCAAGCACTGGTTGGCTGTGGTGAGAGGCAAGACAGCGGAGCAGCGAATCGAACGATGCTTCTTCAACTGCATACAAAGTGCATTGACTCCAATTAAAGTGAATTAGCTTGCGCGAGCTGGCCAATGCTCCCTCTCTCTTACTCGCGGGCGCTACACGCTCGATGTAGGTTAGGTTTTTACACTGCCTTTAAAGCTTGGAGGGTCGTTCCGAGGTAATCATAGAAAATTACATCTGTAATTTGAATTAAATTCAAATCGTATCCTTGTTTGATGGTAAAAAAGGGGGAAAAAAAGAAAGGAAACCTTTTTCGATTCACAATAGACAAATACTTGCTTGATTTTTCATAAAATTGTTTGAGCATAGAATTACTGCACACCTCAGATTATCCGAACTAATGTGGCGGTCGGCCAGTTCTGATAACGGGAAGTTCGGATGATCCGGAGTCCGAATGACAGTTACCACTTTTGTGAAATGACTGAAAAGACTATTAAAATACTCTATGCTACTTTAATTTTATACTTAACCCTTTTTGCTTGATATTTACATTTTACGACTGAGTTCTAAAAAGCTTGATTGCCATTTATTTAATTATTTAAAATATAATCATACTCAGTTCAAGATAAGAAGAAACTTGACGACTCAGGTAGATACGCACTATTGTGCAACGCAATGCAAGCATTTGAGCTTACGAGGGCTTTGTCTGACTCGAACCTTCACCGGGACGAAGCAATACCGAGAATCGGCTGACTATGAATGTTATCTGGGCAAAAGTTAAATCAGAAACGGTTACAGATACGACAAAATGGATGAAATTTCTGCGCATTGGACCGTTAGTCGAAAATATTGGGCATAAATGATTCCTCACCACCCTCGGTTTTGTGATGACTTGGTCATGACGTCATCCGGTGATGAGCGTTCCAAACAAAGACGAAAACTGTCTCTCTTGCTCTCACGTAATCCCCGTACTGCCATCTCACTCTAATTTCAAAAATCGGATACAGGGAAGTATTTCTTGAAATTTGTTGGCAGAAATGAATTCCTCGAGGCGTTTTAATTCGAATTTGATGATGCTATGTCGTAAAACAAGGCTCTAAATACGAATTTCGAAACTAGAAAGAGATGGGCATACATGGAGGTCACGGGAGAGCGAGTGTTGGTTCGGATTTTTGAAACGCTACGCGAGTTTTATCACAGCCGATTGCGACCGATGAGTGCAATGGTGTGATTGTTGGCTAACCGTTGACTTCGCACTAAAACCGTCTATTTGGCATAAAGTTAGAGGGAGGTGGAAGGTGATATTTTTGTCCACCCCTGAATGTATGCAAAAACAGCAGATCTGCCACGCAACGGAAAAGAGGAAGTTGAAAACCGATCGATAAATAATCCGATTCATTCGCTTTCGCTACTCGCACCACTTGCACTCTCCCCCCCCCCCCCTCTCTCTCTCTCTCTCTCTCTCTCTCTCTCCCACTCTCTCTCTCTCTCTCTCTTTTTCTCTCTCTCCCACTTTTCTTCCTCTTTCATTCGATCGAACCGCTATGCTAAAGTGAATCAAGCCGAGCGACAGGCCGCGCGATTCAGCGATCGATGTTTTTCGAAAAGTTAGTAAGCCATGCTGCTTCGAAAGGGAGAGAGCCGGGTGAAGTGTTACACTTTTCCTTCGACAGCAAAACACTTTATTTCCCCACTCGCTCTCACCATATTTTTTCGGCATTATCGCATTGCATGGTGGCGGAGAGTATTGATCGCGTCGGCCGGGACGCGCGCGGACGACTCGCGGCCCGCGCGGAACTAGCGCGTCTCCTCGCTCTCGCGCCGCACCGTCTTCCGTAGACGCGTGGTCCGTGTGCTGTGCCCGCTCCCTCTCGTCCTATTCAGTTGTCAGTCGCTCGAGTGACTCACCCAGGCCCGGCAGCACAACGCTCAGCGGCAGGCAAGCTCTCGTCCACACGACACGACACCCAGGCCACACTTCCCAGCCCCCTTCGTTCTAAGACCTCGCGGTCTCGTGTCCAAAAATAGGCAGGTGTTTCTCTTTCCTTCCTTCCTTCACGATTATCGTCTCTTCCTTCCAGTCTTTTCATACCCTTTTTTTTATCCCTTCCTTAACCTCACTGTCCCTCCGTAGTCAATTGATATAGATTCAATTTTTCTGCCGATTTCATTCGCGAGTCGTTTGGCGGTGGTGGTGGTGCTGCCGGCTTCGTGTGTGTTTCGTTTTTTTTGTTGTTTTTTTTTCTTATATATTCACAAGTTTCTTTTATCTTTCACGGTCCCCAACCTCGTGTTTTTTGTTTCTTTTTCCCGCCACCGCCAATCGCAGTGTGGATTCGCCAATCGACGCGGAAGACCGCGGCGCGCATGTGACCATTTTCCACGCTTGCTTCTCCGCACTCTCGCGATTTGTTTAGTCCCAACGCGAATATCGGGTCGCAGCTCGTGCCGCGCCGGTTCAAAGCCTCCGTGACCTTTTCCCGGCGGAAATGGAAGCAAGTTGCGGTTTTTCGTCGAGTGGCAGTTTTCGCGACCCACTACGAATCTCAGTGCGCGAGTGATACTTATTTTCCGCGGGGGAAAAAAATAAGTGCAATTTTTTACCTGTTTTGGATTGTCTGCGATCATTCGAAAGGATTAACCGCTGGGATTGAGTTTCAACTACGTTGATTGGTTTTCAATCCGATCCTGAAAGGTAGGCAATTTTGCAGTGTTATTATGATCAACTTTGCTACAACCTGTAAAGCAGAGGTGGACAAATCAGGTTGTGCTCAAGTTCCATGCAAGTCCTTGTATTAGGGATTCGTAATTTTTTTGAATTCTATTTCAACGGTAAGCAGAGAGGAAAAACGAATCAAAGATCATGACAGTTCAATACTTTTATTTTAAACGTGGGGGTCATCCTTCATTCGTTAAAATTAATCTCTGATTTACCCTAGAAATAAAATTAAAAAAATTTACGGATTCAGACGTTACTAAGACTCGTGGGATTCAAGTACTACCCGCACTACCCAGTTTCCCAACTCTACTGTAAAGATACTCTGCAAATTGAACCTCATTCTTAGAGTGGCTTTTTTCATATGCGTTCCTTTCAAATTGACCGAGCCATGTTTAAAATGTACAAGGAATGAAAAAAAATTGAAAAAGGTATGTTTAATCAACATATCTTTTTTTTAAAGAAAAAATCACGCCGTTTCCTCAATTCCACGTAAAGTACCTCCTCCTTTTCAATCCTAGTATTGTCGTTACATTATACAAAGTGCTCGCTCAATTTGAGGAAATATTTTATGAACGAAGATTCTTTTTTCGGTGCCGTATAGTACCTACCTCAAACATTTGCTCCTCTGAGGACACCCTAAAAAAACGTACGATGATTGGAGAGACTTTAAAGAAGAGTCTCAGGCATATAAAGTTGTGAAAGACGCCAAATTTTCAATTCTTTTGGGATGGTATTAAATAAGAGAACCGATGAAGATCATGAATCATGGTTAGTTAAATAATCGTATATTTTTATATAAACTACTCGAAGGTTTGAAGTCATTTAAAGGTATAGCTCGAATGGTACATTAAATCAGTTGAATGCCTTTAATTCTTCAAATTACATTGTTTGTTTGTCCGATGACCCCCTTCATCCGACGCTTCTTTAAGTTTAAACTTTCCTCTATTGATGGTTACTTTACAAAGAGAGAAGACTGAAGGATGGTGATGTTGCGAATGTAGACGACACTCTGGCAACGCTGCAATTTTCCCATTTAGACTCATGCAAAATGTCGATTCGAAGGCGTGAGCTGTGCATCTCAAATTAATCGACCTTATTTATGCATCGAAATGGACAGTATGCTGCGTTGCCAGATTTCACGCGTCGCCACTGGAATCCTTTAAACGAGACCTTAAATACAGTTGTCTGAGATAAAAAAAAACCGTGTTACGGCACCTTGCCTGAACTATAGTTTACCATCAATGGCTGTGCAAGATAGCCAACAGAATTGACCGGCGCGGCGTAGCAAATACTCTGCAACTCAGAGGTGTAAGGAGGATTTTTGTTCTCAAAGTTGTATGATGACAAGACAGATCCATTAAAGAAATTGGATACTTCTAAAGAGTCTATGTGTTCAAAAATTTCAACTGTAGTTTTTGATCATTTTTAACGACCGACGTGGAGATTAAGTTTAGAAGAGAGAATATCGTTTAAGCCTGTCCAGCTGCAGCCGACAAACTTTGAACTTCCACTTATCAGAGGAAAAAACTGTGACTAAGCATTCCCTTGCTTTCATGCATTTAAATGCAACTATCAAAATGAGATATGGAATCGAAGAATGATAATTCTTCATCCTCGTGTGTTATACGTTCAATTTGATTGTACTATAGAAACAGAAACACTGAGTTCATCTATAAATTAATTACTTTGTTAAACGTTGTTATCAATCACGTACTTTAAATGATTAGAGGGTCGATAACTTCTGGTTTATAGAATTGAAATTTTCGTGGGTTTTCGGGAACGTGCAATCTGGCAACGCTGTAGTTCGTCCATTTAAACCCATAAAAAATATAGAACTATTGAGTGTGCGATGAACACCCTGAGATTTAAACTTTTTCACAAAAAGCTGTAGATATGAAGCAGCATTGTCAGATTTTATGCTTCGCGTCTGGGCCGATTTAGCATCAACTTTTGCCCAATGAGCTATAACTTTAGAGTGGCACATCAAGGAACGTTCCGCTGGTTCATTGTTGTCACCTAGGCGCCGCCAGCTTGCCGTAATAATCGATTTTGAGGTTAAATTTTGTAGGTCGTTTCCGGTCGTTTCGTAAAAAAACTCGGGACTCGGGCATCGCCGGAAACGACCTACGAAATTTAACCTCAAACCTTGAAATCTGCCGTCCAAATTCCGCTTATTCCCGGGATTCCTTCTACCCTGTGTGGCACAAGGTGGACCAATCCGCTGCCACTATAAAGTTATAGCTCATTGCTTCCGCCGCATTTATACCTTTAATCCCACGTGAAGTTCAAAAATGCCTCATTCAGTGATACTCGTATTCTTAATCTTGTTCGATAACTCTGCACCTCAAAAATCACTCTGTTTCATCGTTGGATAATGAAGGTGAAAACTTGGATTTTTGAGATCTTCTTTTACAATTAAACTCACTCTATTCAGACGGAAACTCTGCTGACAATATGTTTCTTTTTTCACCCTTTTTCGGGTGTTTTTCAGGGTCACCCAGAACAGAGACCCGGCTTAAAAGTTGGATTCTTGGGCCCTGTCGATTTTTTCATTTGCATTTTCTCTGAGGTCTACGATTAAAGGCTTCTCAAAGTCTCAAAAAAAAAAAAAATTCTCTCCTTAAAATAGCTAGGTATTATTCACAAGAAAAATCTGACATGTTTGACCGTAAACTAGTCTGATGAGAATTAATGCTCGAACTCCGATTAAATATCCTATAGAATTCTCATAAAAAATGCCAGAATTTCTTCTAGGGAACTTTATATTAGAATTCTGACCATTTTGAGGAGAATTTTTTTTCACCATAGCACAAAATGTCACTGAGCTGCCTTTCCCTTTCCCCGTGTCTATTAGAGTCGTTGACTCCAGTCTCTACTATTGATGGGCTTTAATCATTGCACGAGAGTGACAAAACTACTATTGTGCAACAATTTATGAATAATAGTCTTATCAAAGGGAAAAAAAACCGTCATAAACACAATGAATCAGAACTCATTTTCCCTCGCTAAGCATGATTCACGATTTCACGTCTCCGTAAAAGTAATTTATTTGACGATTGAAAATGTTAAATTGATGCAATAAAACCTCAAAAAATTAAACACAAAATAATTCAATAACCTCGGTGTTTATGTAACAATGTTTAAATGGTAAAAAGAACAGTTTTTAAATTTTATCCACACTTATTTCAAATAGTTAAATCCAACTCTTTTTTTTCTTTGTGTGTGACAGACGACGATTGCTGCAGCTGTGAAGCGCACATAGTTGCGGCTCGTGCACAGATAAAAAAAAAAAAAAAAAAAAAAAAAAAAAAAAAAAAAAAAAAAACAGAAAAAACACTTTGGTGTAGCGCTGACAAAACCGTTGTTAGAAAAATGACCCAGGAAAAGACTCTGGTTGAGGCAATCAAAGATTGTTTAAGCGTAACTGGAGAGATTTTGCTGAGTGAACCAAAGATTTGGTTGGCTCAACCAAAGTCTTTTACTGGGACTGGGTCATACTTCTACCAAAGGTTTTGTCAGCGCCACGGAAGTGTTTTTCTCTGGTTTTTCTGTGTGCAATTTGGCAACAGCGTTTTTTTTCCTAAATTTGATTCTATTCAAAAGAATCGATACAACAGCGAAGCGCAGTGCTTCACAAACAATCGATTGTATTGCATAGATTCAAATGAGGGCGGGGGTAAAAACATTGTTGCCAAATTTCCTCTGCTGTGAACTGGGACTGTGTGCATCCTGTTGGTAGCATTAGCTTCTGTTATAATTATTAGTAGAAGAGTGACGCAGTATTTGGGTTAGAATGTTAGGGTGCATTTGCGAGAGCGAGAGGGGTTGAATAACCCTGGCCCGCTAACATATTGCACCCTGCTCCGAACATTCCCCTCCCCTCTGAGCTGCATCCCACAATATGGGGGAGATGTCATATACTTTCCCGTTCAATCCTCGCCCCTTTCATGGTTGTAGTTTGTAGAGTGCGTATATGATAATCGTCTCAGGGCAGTGTTGCCAGACTCTGCGGCTTTTTCTATGTGTTCTTATGGGACTCATCCCATTTGACTATAAATTATCCTATTTGACTCCATGTAAATTTTTTAAACTTCTCGCCAAATTCGGCAACACTTTTTGAGACCCTCCGCTCTTCCAGGTTCCGTTTAAAATCAATGTCTACGTTGTGCGGGTCATCGACATGATGCATAGTTCCTGGCTGGCTTTCTCGTCCTTCAGGAGGGTGGAGTGGGGTTGAGGGAGGAATACACTCGGGAATAACAAATCGAACCATATGGCTCGTTCTCCGAGAGGCTGTAAATAAATGTGGTCTGAAAAGTTCTCAGCGCTTCGAAATGAAGGCATTATTTCTCTGCTAAAAAAAAAAAAAAAAAATATGATTTTCAAAATTTTCTGGAAGAGAAAGTAATTTTCCCGGATGTTTAAATGGTCGTCAGATGGTAATCAATGAGCTCCACATTTATCTTGAGTGGCAGCGTAACGGGTAACTTGCGCAACCACCATGGAGGATGTCTAGGTTAGGTTTAAGGTGTAATTTTGTTCATTTATTTACATGTATTTTGGTGCGGCGCATAAATGCTGGAAACTGGATCAAATTCTGTTCACTGTGCACCACACCAAAATGCATGGAAATAAATGCGGACAAAATTACACCTTAAACACAAACTAAAAATCCTCCCTGGTGGTTAAGCAGCAAGCAGGTACCTACTAGACTGCCACTCTATATAAATGTATGGCTCGTTGATTGTAATACCTTCTTGTAGACTGTAGAGTTAGATTTTGAGAGGCCTGGTTGACCTGTAAACTTTGACAAATTTAGAAGATTTGTGTGTCTTTTTTGAAGCGCACTAGACCGGGGGAGGGCGTGAGGAGGGGGAAAAACTGATTTGATACAGTGGTGCTGTGTGCAATTTGGCTGCAATGCTTTTCCTTCATTTGATTCTATGTATAACAATCGATTGTTGCGCATAGATTCAAATGAAGGAATAACACTGTCACCAAATTGCGGGAGTCACCACTTGATAACTTTACTCTCTTCAATTTTAAACATTCTAATATTTCAAAGAAGTTTACGTATATCAAATGAAATATGAGAAGTTATCCGCAAGGTTTTGAAGGAGGGAATACATTTAAGAGGTGCCGAAGATTATCGATGGAATTCTGTCCCCTTCAACAATAAAATCAGCTTACCAACAAACCATAAACAAAGAGTCACGTTAGTGTTTAAGCAGCATTTTCCCCCAGAAACGAAAGTTCGATTATTCCGTTGGAAAATGGAATAGGAAAACGAATAGGTACCTCAAAATTAATTGCTTTTAAAAATGTTATTTTATCATGCAATTTTCAAACTTTTAAAGGAAAAAGAAAAAAAAGGAAAAATAAAAGAGAAAGACTGGGAAAGGGGGAAAAAATTAAAAAGATATTAAGGAAAGCAAGTTGAAAGGAATTGAATATAAAAGGACAAATCGAAAAAAAAAAAAACCGTGTAAAAAAAAGGTCATCAATGTTCGACTTTCCACACCTTCCCCCACACTTTTTGATCCACGGACCTACACTGCACTGGCCTAAGTCTATGTATAGTCAAGAGCCGTCACTTCCGAGGCGAGGTCCACCCAACATCCACTGACTGACATGTCTTAATGGGACCTTTGATTGACCTTTTCACTTGCATCATGACGATCCCCATTCCCCATTTTTTTATCCAATCTTGGAGTCCCTATGTAGAGGGCTAAGACAAGTAAAACCTTGGGCGCCGCCATTGGATGCGTTTTTGCACTTTTGTTTACATTCTAAGGGCCGTTGTTGTGATTTGGTTCAATGCAAAGGTTACAGTTCCGCAGAATTTTTAGCGGAGTAATCTTTCACTGCCTTTGCTGATCGACATCTATTAACTCCTTTAAAGATTCTTTTGGGCATGATAGGTATTCTTGAATTGCACCATTACTAAAAGCACCTAACAGATTCATCGGCAATTGACTCTTTTGTCTGTAAAACACCGTTGAACCTGTTGGCGCATCCAATGGCGGCGCTCGTAGAGCCTGTAAAACTCGATAGTCAATCAGAGGTTATTAACCTAACCTAACCTCAGGTTAACTACCTTCTTATCTTAACTCACTAAGACAGTATACATATATAGGGCATGGGCGGATACAGGGAATTGTCTTTCTCTCTTTCCCTCCATTTGAACTTATGTGTTAGAAAAGGACAGCAGAGGGGGCCATCGCGTGACTTTGGCCCCCTCTTCTATCCTTTTCTAACGCACGTTTTCAAATGGGAGGAGAAAGAGAGAGAAAAATCCCTGTATCCGCCCATGATACAGGGACTCTACTCAGAATGTAAGAACATGTACAAAAGCGCATCCAACTCTATACCTACATGGACTTTAGTAGATCCTAAAGCTTGTCTACTGATCAGAGGTTGGACCACCCTCTTGCCTTAACTTTCCACCCGTGGGGACTCTAGTCTTGATGTTATCTTCGATTTACCTGTTCGCTTGCATCATGGTGCAGTCCGTCTCTTTCCCAATTCATTCGTTCCCTGTGCGGCGGATGTCTTCGCAGACCAGACGACGGCAAATCCGTTATGTCAATACGGGCGATAAGTGAGTATGTTCAGTAATTGCTATTTGACGACCGACGATCGGCGGCAGAGGAACGACCTCTAGGACGCGACGCTGCAAAGCGATCGATGATGACGGTGTGGACAATGTTGCCAGCGTTTCCTGTAAATTACCAACTTTTACATGCTACGTCAAAAGGGGTAAATCGGATAATTATCCGAAAAATGGCAACTCTTCGCTTGGATGCACGTCGCGTCGGTCGTTCGCGTTTCTTCGCCCGTTGGCAATAGAAGAGGGCGATACTCCGCCCCCCCCACAACCCCCCAATACCCCCACGGAGGTGCGGAGCTGCGCTGCGCTGTTGAGAGCGGTTTTTAAAGCGGTGACATGCGATGCGAAGTAAGTAGGAATCGATCGATCGAGCATCAAGAAGGTTTTTAAGAGACTTACTTAGTAGAGAGGTGAGATCAATGCACTTTGCAAGAGGCGACAACCTATCGCTCCCTCCTCCTCCACTTCCCCCCCCCCCCCCCTCCCCCCTCCACCGACCACTACCCACCCCCTCTCCCCGCTCACGCTATTTGACACTAAGCGATGCGATTTCCTCCGCGGCGTGATCGTGTGGCCGTGTTTGAGTACTGCCAATAAACAAGGAAGTCGAGTCAAGACGAGACTACACATTCGCAACGTGACGTGTGACCGTATGCGGTTTGCTTGCTTGCAGTGAGAAGTTTGCAAAAGTTTGGAGAGGGCAGCCGGCAGCGACAAGAATCTGCCATAATTTAAAAAAATTGTCAATACTGCATCTGCATCCTTAATTGCTTAAGAATTCAAAATTTTCTCGAGAAAGCCTCCCCAAAAATTTCGAAATCTCAAACTTTCACAGATGCAATTTTCAACAATCTTTGAACGGTAGACAGTGACGTGCGGTGTGGTTATGGAATTAAGGTAGGCAATATACGTATCGCAGAGATAGTATCCCGAGACTCTTCTTGGAAAAAAACAAAAACTTTCATGTTCTACTTCCTAAGCGCATAATTTAATCAAATGACACAGAAATTAATGAAAACTAGTGAGAGTATAGTCTATATCTATGTAATAAAGAAGAAAACGGGTTCTCGGCCGCCGCGTTCCCGTCCCGTCGCGCGGGAGGGGCGGCGATTTTCTGAAATTCGTTTTTCCGCCTTAACTTGACTGCGGCTGTGCCTCCGATCGGCTCAAAATTTTGCTTGGTGCTGCTGCGTCACCCGAGAATCTGTTCTGCCGTTCCTGATCGTCGAAACATCAATTTCCGCGGGGTATGGGACGGATCCGCGGTCGCGAGTTTGACAGATCTTCCTCCAAAATTTTCGGAGGGCTCCGTGATTGAGTAAAGGTATTGCCATAGCAACCGTTTTTAAATTTGTGCGAGAGACGACTGCGACGTTGACACACTGCATTGTAGTTTTATCCGGTGCATTTCGGTCAGCTGATCGGTTCGGTCGGTTATGAAGAAAATACGGCAGCTGTCTCTGTGTTGCCTAATGTTCCAGGAGTGCCCCCATTTTTCATTTGTCGAGGTTTTGAGGTGCTGCGTTGATGACAGCAATGCGCAGTCACGGCGTTGCTGGATGAGCAGTGTTACACCTGACTTCAGACTCATGTATTATTTAAATTTTCTTCCTCCCTCCCATTCCCTTCCTCACACTATCTCTTTTTCTCGCACTTTTGAATGCATGCATCGATACGCCAAAACTAGCAATAAGCAAAAGTATGGAGGATGGCACGCTGTGCTATATCGCTCTCAGATTGGTCCCAAAAATTGCTTACTTAAGCTTACTTAAGCTTTCTGTGCTTACTTAAAGGATTATCAGTCGGTAGAAATCAAAATGAGATCTAATAGGTTGATTCTATCAACAATTTCTCCCCGGCCACGATGAACTTTTGATCACTTTTCTCTTAATAGCCATTAACCTCTAAAAAAACCTTAGAGTGAAAATTATATGTATCTAGTATGAACGTGCAAATCCAAGCTTCCAATACAAAATTGTTCGTGTGTTAAACAACTCATTATTCATATATCGTGACAACGATATTAGTTCATTCGTTAAAGTGATAATTAAGTGCGCATAAATTGAATCCGTGCAATTTTTGATATTCTATGGATTTTAGTTCCCGTGCCTTTTTGCCTTTTTTTTAAAATTCAATTTTGGTCGTATCCCACTATCCCAGCTAAATTTAAGTACTTCCATACGGGTACTCTAAAAGTAGCAATTTGATCTAAGGAAACAGAGCTCTTGCAATAAAAAGGGGCAAAGCCGTTAAATATATTTCCGTGCCATGTTTTTACAGACCTTGTGGCAGTGTTGCCAGATGGTGATGATTTTGCACCACATCCTGCATTAAATTAAATCACAGTAGACTCTTATGAATTTTCCTTCATTTCTGGGAACCAAGCCTTGTGGAAACCTTGCCATCAGTACATTGAATTATAGGTACTGTTTTTCTCCCTTATCACCGATTCATGTTACCTATGTTTTCTTCTATGACTGTGTTTTTCGCAGCAAACTGTAATAATCAACCTTCAAATTTATTGTTTACGTACCAAATGCAATTTTCTTATTGTTCCGACTCGGAGTTTATGTATTTTTATTTGTGGTGTGAAAAAGACGCAGTGCACAGACACGGGTGGTTCATTTGAACTTTCAACTTAGTTTTCTTCGGGAGTTTTGATTTTTAGAATTTTTTTAACTCGTTATTTCTGCAGTATTTCTCTAAAGAACTGACGGCTCATTGCCGACAGTAAAAAGTTTAGAGTGAGAAAATGGAACATATGATGAAAAGTTTAAAAAATTACAATGAATACAAAACATAAATAAATAAACAAATAAAACAAAAAATGAATACAAAGAACCAAAGAACAAATAGCTTCTCAGAGCTCATACCATCACAGAATAATACAATCAGAACGGAAACTCCCGTAAGAGCCAATGGAAGCAAGTTTGGAATTTAACGGCACAAATGGGCAACGCTGTGGTCCTATATCCCTCCATGGCGGACGTGGTTGATTTGTGTTGAAACTCATTTATTTCTGTAAATTCTGGAAAGAAATCTTAGTTTCCGGCCTCACTTTTAGCCTACTGGCATTTCAGAATGAAAACTTCGCGGATCATGTCCTATATTTTTTTTTTTTCGCGCGCGAATCCAGAAGTAAACATCCTATATCCCATCATGGCGGACGCGGAATGAATTTGCTTCAAAATCCGACAGATATTCCGTTCTGATTGTATTATTCTGTGATACCATAATGAACTAAGTCAGACCTTCGAAAAGAATATGAAACGCCACCAAGCGACCCCCTCTGACAAATCCGAATGAAATTTTACCGCGTAGAATGTGAAAGAATTAGAGAGGAAAATTGTGAGTCAGAATAAGATACGAGCCTTCAATTGACAAAAGCTGATGAGCAAAACTCTTAGTAGTATTTTTACGGAGCGACTTATTTATGTAGCTTTCGTCGGCTAATGAGGGAGAGGGACATCAACAAAATGAAAAACGGTCGCCAGACATAAGTGCACATATTTTTAATGTCGTTTTCAACCTGGAGACAAGCGCGTCAAAACGGAAAAAGTATATAACTGTACACAAACTTAAATTCATCCGGGCATCATAAAACATGATTGTGCCAAGATTCCGACACAGAGCGGTTTCGCCATGCATTTTGCCCTGCAGAGAAAGGATGCAAACGAACTTGCCAACAAAGTATTTCTCGTCGTTGCCAAATCCTCTATTTGTTCATAATTACACGTATAAACTCCCAGCAGTGGCGGCTCGTGCAATGTGGCAACAACTTATTCTCTCAATTTAAACCAATGTGAAACAATCGATCTTCGGGAGGTGCAATTGCAACCCCAATAAATCGATACTTTTGCATAGGTTTAAATGGCAAAAAACATGGTTGCCAAATTGCACGAGCCGCCACTGACTCCCAGAGGTTAGATCAGATTAGACTGAAAAAATACTGGATCGACACGTTTTGATTTTCAAATAATAGCGCATGTTGAATAATTACCATATTCCGTTTACATTCGTACCAATAGTAGCATTTCCTCTCTTTGCTTTTCTTCTTTACTGAAATAGTTGCCTCAGCAAGAATGAAGCTGCAAGATTGGGATTGGCAACGCTGATGAAAGCATTTCCCGAGATACTCGTCTCCTGCCACACCCCTCTCTGCTGAACCCCCGCCCACCCCACCCCTCCGTCCCCCCGTTCCATCGAGTCTCAAGCTTGGGCTTGCAAATGGATGGCTCGTTCATTTGCTTCTCTGAGTGACCTACATCGAGCCAACGTATCATCGCTGGCATTCCACAACCCAATAAATTATTCGCAAATTCCTCGACGCGACCAAGTATAAATGATTGCTTTTCGTTTGCACTTTCGCACTGATTCGTTGTGAGAAAAATAAATGCTTACCCGCTCATGATTCCGAGTTATCCGATGGATAGATTCGTAACCAAGCCGCGATAACTTGACGAATTTTTCACCAGTTATTAACGCGAGTCTACCCAAAAGATACTTACTGATCGTACATTGGGAAAATCGACAAACCTATGGATACCTTCTAATACATTTCATTCACTGGTCACTCATTCACTCCAAATCTGATGACAAAAAAGCCTTGATTTCACTTGGCATTTTGTTTTTGGAGTAACGGATTTGCGGAGTGAAAATGGTGTGAAAAGCAGAAAAGAGGTAGTCATTATTTGCTCTTCTCCGGTGTCAAAAGTTAAGTCATAAGTTGCATTTTCGGTTGTCAAGAAATCATAACTCCACCAAGGAGGAATACGCACCCTCCTCGATATGATTTTCCGCTCTCTCCGCCAGGTACAACCTATATTTACCACGCATGAGAGTAAAAATATGTACTTTCGTTCTTCCCTTTGCTCCTATTTTCACTCTGGATTCTTGAGCCGATTTTCAACAGTATAGTCTCGATAACTTTCCGAGCTTTGCACCTTCTATTCAGGGAAGTCTACAAGTTACAGCTGCCCTCAAAGTTCAATAAGTTTTCGTGAATTGTGATACATCTATGGGGTCGTTTCTACTACATTTCATTGGGGATGTTCCACCCCCTTGGTTCATCACCGTGAATGAAATACACACTCACACAAACTTTGAAGTTTCAAGAGAAAATATTCTGGGAACAACTAAAGTGATAATACGATGGAAATCTCGATGTAATAGCAACACTCCTTTTTTTGGAAAGTCACACGTGATAGTTCTTTTAGGACCGGCTTCTTTCGGAAACCATTTTAAAGTATAGACTCAGAGCTATTGAAACCTCTAAGGGAATGTAGAATTGTGGCGCAGCCGGGGGGTTTCCGGCGGACCCAGAAGGTCTAGACCCACCCTTGACATTAAAATTTCCCCTATAAAAAGGCATTGCTTCACGTTGTCTATGCAATTTTGACAAATTTTGGACCTCTAATTCTCATGTACCTACCTACAGGACAACTTTCAGACCTCGATTCCTCTTTTGAAGAATTCCTGAGTATGCGCCACTGGTCTCGCGTGTTTTGGTTCACCAAACCTTTGCTATCTCATGCAGGCCAAGAGCTCCCTGTCTTCCTCTCCCAATGAAACGAAAACTCACAAAACCGCAACAAAAATCGAGATTTAAAATACCTTAGTCCTATAGTCTCTGAGGAAAAGTTGACTTCATTTTTGATAAGATCACGAGAGAATTTTTTAATAACGGATGATTGCCGTTTCACTTTCCGGTTTTGTCGGTGGCTCTACGAAACCATTTTTTCCCCCAAACAGATTTGCAGACCTTTCATCTCAAAAGGTGTAGACACTTTCTTAGTGTCTCCAAGGTCTAACCAAAGAAGCGAAGACTCAGATTTCATGGAAAAATGGAAACCACCCAAATATGGTGCCGTTCACCACATAAAATGAAAAAATGAATCTGTCATTGGTCACTAGTGTTTCGATAGTTTTCATATCGGTCTTTTCCTAGTCAAAAATGTTGCATATCAATGTATCGAATAAAGAGTCACTTTTGCAGCTGAAATTCCAATTGTGTAAGGCCAATTTTGTCAGCGTGTATATTTCGTGTGAAACTATGTGAAACTACAATTCGGTTTGCGATTCCTGTCTGCTAAACGACTGCACTTCGCTTGTTGTTTAATGGTGGCAACGAACTCGGAATCAGCTCTCATTTTAGTAAGGTTGCCAGGTTGGGCCGACTTTAAAGAATCATCCTTGAATCTAATGGCTGATGCCTGCAGGCCCATCACATCTTACTACCGGGCCCCGGTACTAATTAGGCTTCCGAGTTCCGGGCCCCCTTTGCCCCTTTCTAGTGAGAGGTAGCCGGGAAGGGGCGCTCCCTGCCCCCGCCACTTACCCTGCCCCCACCACTTACCCTGCCACCGCCGCCCCACCCCTCCCCACCCCTCCCCGCCCCGCCCCTCCCCCGCCATCCCCTTCCCCACCCCTCCCCCCCCCCTCACCCGCCCACCCCGCCCCGCCCCGCCCCACCCCCCCCCCCGCCACCCCTCAACTCCGAGAAATTGTTTAACATTTCCCTCGAACTATGACTTCCAGCCATTTAGAGTCGAACGCTTCCAAATTAAACTAATCTAAATTTAAATTATTGCTACAGTCCCAAGGGTCAATTTTAAAGGCAAAGATCAAATTAATTTCAATACGAGAAAAATAAAATATTTGCAAACTAAATAATATAATTTTACATTTTTGCCTAAGAGTTTAATGCTGCTTGTCTGGCTAATTCAGCTCAAATTGTTGATAAACCTGTCAGAATTTCGTCGATATCCAATAACTGCTTCGACGTTGACGGCTGTTTCAGTGTTAGTCCAGGCAACAGGGGATTTTAGCTTGCAAAGTTTGCGGACTTATATCGAAGAGTCGATTGTTATGTATTTTGGGTCGCTGAATCCGAATCTGAACTTTGCGTACGAATCAGAGGGGCGGAAAGGCCGCCATTTTCCAAAATGGCGGTCAAAATCGCGTTTTTTTGCCTTATTTTGCTCATAACTCGCGTATTATTGGTCAAATGCAAAAAATTCCTTAGTACAAAGTTAAAGTTCGTCTAATTTACAACAAAAAAGTATCAGGTCATTATTTCGTAAAGATCAAAACGGAATGCGCTATGGAGCCGCGAAAAAACGTGAAATCCGTCTATTGCGGCGCATGACCGCTAAACGCCGCCTTGCGGCCCTTGCGCCGGCCATCGCGCGCACGCTCCTCACCTCACCTTGGCAATATGTGAATAACAAATAAAGAAGAACAAATTACTTCAATTTGGCGCATCTTCTTGGGCTCCAAGTTGTGTTACTCCGTTTTACACCATCCAACAGGTCGAGTGGGCAAATTCATTTAAATGTGGTAATGTATGGTATCAACATTAAAAAAATGTCAATCTGCGCCTAATTCACTCCATCGTTCCGTGTACATTCGTTTTTTTTTACATTCATCTTCACTCTGCCTCCATCCTTTTGAGTATCTGAGTGGCCCAGCTAGTCCGTACTTTCCACGCCTTTTTGCCTTTTTTTTAAAATTCAATTTTGGTCGTATCCCACTATCCCAGCTAAATTTAAGTACTTCCATACGGGTACTCTAAAAGTAGCAATTTGATCTAAGGAAACAGAGCTCTTGCAATAAAAAGGGGCAAAGCCGTTAAATATATTTCCGTGCCATGTTTTTACAGACCTTGTGGCAGTGTTGCCAGATGGTGATGATTTTGCACCACATCCTGCATTAAATTAAATCACAGTAGACTCTTATGAATTTTCCTTCATTTCTGGGAACCAAGCCTTGTGGAAACCTTGCCATCAGTACATTGAATTATAGGTACTGTTTTTCTCCCTTATCACCGATTCATGTTACCTATGTTTTCTTCTATGACTGTGTTTTTCGCAGCAAACTGTAATAATCAACCTTCAAATTTATTGTTTACGTACCAAATGCAATTTTCTTATTGTTCCGACTCGGAGTTTATGTATTTTTATTTGTGGTGTGAAAAAGACGCAGTGCACAGACACGGGTGGTTCATTTGAACTTTCAACTTAGTTTTCTTCGGGAGTTTTGATTTTTAGAATTTTTTTAACTCGTTATTTCTGCAGTATTTCTCTAAAGAACTGACGGCTCATTGCCGACAGTAAAAAGTTTAGAGTGAGAAAATGGAACATATGATGAAAAGTTTAAAAAATTACAATGAATACAAAACATAAATAAATAAACAAATAAAACAAAAAATGAATACAAAGAACCAAAGAACAAATAGCTTCTCAGAGCTCATACCATCACAGAATAATACAATCAGAACGGAAACTCCCGTAAGAGCCAATGGAAGCAAGTTTGGAATTTAACGGCACAAATGGGCAACGCTGTGGTCCTATATCCCTCCATGGCGGACGTGGTTGATTTGTGTTGAAACTCATTTATTTCTGTAAATTCTGGAAAGAAATCTTAGTTTCCGGCCTCACTTTTAGCCTACTGGCATTTCAGAATGAAAACTTCGCGGATCATGTCCTATATTTTTTTTTTTCGCGCGCGAATCCAGAAGTAAACATCCTATATCCCATCATGGCGGACGCGGAATGAATTTGCTTCAAAATCCGACAGATATTCCGTTCTGATTGTATTATTCTGTGATACCATAATGAACTAAGTCAGACCTTCGAAAAGAATATGAAACGCCACCAAGCGACCCCCTCTGACAAATCCGAATGAAATTTTACCGCGTAGAATGTGAAAGAATTAGAGAGGAAAATTGTGAGTCAGAATAAGATACGAGCCTTCAATTGACAAAAGCTGATGAGCAAAACTCTTAGTAGTATTTTTACGGAGCGACTTATTTATGTAGCTTTCGTCGGCTAATGAGGGAGAGGGACATCAACAAAATGAAAAACGGTCGCCAGACATAAGTGCACATATTTTTAATGTCGTTTTCAACCTGGAGACAAGCGCGTCAAAACGGAAAAAGTATATAACTGTACACAAACTTAAATTCATCCGGGCATCATAAAACATGATTGTGCCAAGATTCCGACACAGAGCGGTTTCGCCATGCATTTTGCCCTGCAGAGAAAGGATGCAAACGAACTTGCCAACAAAGTATTTCTCGTCGTTGCCAAATCCTCTATTTGTTCATAATTACACGTATAAACTCCCAGCAGTGGCGGCTCGTGCAATGTGGCAACAACTTATTCTCTCAATTTAAACCAATGTGAAACAATCGATCTTCGGGAGGTGCAATTGCAACCCCAATAAATCGATACTTTTGCATAGGTTTAAATGGCAAAAAACATGGTTGCCAAATTGCACGAGCCGCCACTGACTCCCAGAGGTTAGATCAGATTAGACTGAAAAAATACTGGATCGACACGTTTTGATTTTCAAATAATAGCGCATGTTGAATAATTACCATATTCCGTTTACATTCGTACCAATAGTAGCATTTCCTCTCTTTGCTTTTCTTCTTTACTGAAATAGTTGCCTCAGCAAGAATGAAGCTGCAAGATTGGGATTGGCAACGCTGATGAAAGCATTTCCCGAGATACTCGTCTCCTGCCACACCCCTCTCTGCTGAACCCCCGCCCACCCCACCCCTCCGTCCCCCCGTTCCATCGAGTCTCAAGCTTGGGCTTGCAAATGGATGGCTCGTTCATTTGCTTCTCTGAGTGACCTACATCGAGCCAACGTATCATCGCTGGCATTCCACAACCCAATAAATTATTCGCAAATTCCTCGACGCGACCAAGTATAAATGATTGCTTTTCGTTTGCACTTTCGCACTGATTCGTTGTGAGAAAAATAAATGCTTACCCGCTCATGATTCCGAGTTATCCGATGGATAGATTCGTAACCAAGCCGCGATAACTTGACGAATTTTTCACCAGTTATTAACGCGAGTCTACCCAAAAGATACTTACTGATCGTACATTGGGAAAATCGACAAACCTATGGATACCTTCTAATACATTTCATTCACTGGTCACTCATTCACTCCAAATCTGATGACAAAAAAGCCTTGATTTCACTTGGCATTTTGTTTTTGGAGTAACGGATTTGCGGAGTGAAAATGGTGTGAAAAGCAGAAAAGAGGTAGTCATTATTTGCTCTTCTCCGGTGTCAAAAGTTAAGTCATAAGTTGCATTTTCGGTTGTCAAGAAATCATAACTCCACCAAGGAGGAATACGCACCCTCCTCGATATGATTTTCCGCTCTCTCCGCCAGGTACAACCTATATTTACCACGCATGAGAGTAAAAATATGTACTTTCGTTCTTCCCTTTGCTCCTATTTTCACTCTGGATTCTTGAGCCGATTTTCAACAGTATAGTCTCGATAACTTTCCGAGCTTTGCACCTTCTATTCAGGGAAGTCTACAAGTTACAGCTGCCCTCAAAGTTCAATAAGTTTTCGTGAATTGTGATACATCTATGGGGTCGTTTCTACTACATTTCATTGGGGATGTTCCACCCCCTTGGTTCATCACCGTGAATGAAATACACACTCACACAAACTTTGAAGTTTCAAGAGAAAATATTCTGGGAACAACTAAAGTGATAATACGATGGAAATCTCGATGTAATAGCAACACTCCTTTTTTTGGAAAGTCACACGTGATAGTTCTTTTAGGACCGGCTTCTTTCGGAAACCATTTTAAAGTATAGACTCAGAGCTATTGAAACCTCTAAGGGAATGTAGAATTGTGGCGCAGCCGGGGGGTTTCCGGCGGACCCAGAAGGTCTAGACCCACCCTTGACATTAAAATTTCCCCTATAAAAAGGCATTGCTTCACGTTGTCTATGCAATTTTGACAAATTTTGGACCTCTAATTCTCATGTACCTACCTACAGGACAACTTTCAGACCTCGATTCCTCTTTTGAAGAATTCCTGAGTATGCGCCACTGGTCTCGCGTGTTTTGGTTCACCAAACCTTTGCTATCTCATGCAGGCCAAGAGCTCCCTGTCTTCCTCTCCCAATGAAACGAAAACTCACAAAACCGCAACAAAAATCGAGATTTAAAATACCTTAGTCCTATAGTCTCTGAGGAAAAGTTGACTTCATTTTTGATAAGATCACGAGAGAATTTTGTAATAACGGATGATTGCCGTTTCACTTTCCGGTTTTGTCGGTGGCTCTACGAAACCATTTTTTCCCCCAAACAGATTTGCAGACCTTTCATCTCAAAAGGTGTAGACACTTTCTTAGTGTCTCCAAGGTCTAACCAAAGAAGCGAAGACTCAGATTTCATGGAAAAATGGAAACCACCCAAATATGGTGCCGTTCACCACATAAAATGAAAAAATGAATCTGTCATTGGTCACTAGTGTTTCGATAGTTTTCATATCGGTCTTTTCCTAGTCAAAAATGTTGCATATCAATGTATCGAATAAAGAGTCACTTATGCAGCTGAAATTCCAATTGTGTAAGGCCAATTTTTTCAGCGTGTATATTTCGTGTGAAACTATGTGAAACTACAATTCGGTTTGCGATTCCTGTCTGCTAAACGACTGCACTTCGCTTGTTGTTTAATGGTGGCAACGAACTCGGAATCAGCTCTCATTTTAGTAAGGTTGCCAGGTTGGGCCGACTTTAAAGAATCATCCTTGAATCTAATGGCTGATGCCTGCAGGCCCATCACATCTTACTACCGGGCCCCGGTACTAATTAGGCTTCCGAGTTCCGGGCCCCCTTTGCCCCTTTCTAGTGAGAGGTAGCCGGGAAGGGGCGCTCCCTGCCCCCGCCACTTACCCTGCCCCCACCACTTACCCTGCCACCGCCGCCCCACCCCTCCCCACCCCTCCCCGCCCCGCCCCGCCCCGCCCCGCCCCGCCCCGCCCCGCCCCGCCCCGCCCCGCCCCGCCCCGCCCCTCCCCTCCCCCGCCATCCCCTTCCCCACCCCTCCCCACCCCTCACCCGCCCACCCCGCCCCGCCCCGCCCGCCACACCCCTCCTCCCGCCACCCCTCAACTCCGAGAAATTGTTTAACATTTCCCTCGAACTATCACTTCCAGCCATTTAGAGTCGAACGCTTCCAAATTAAACTAATCTAAATTTAAATTATTGCTACAGTCCCAAGGGTCAATTTTAAAGGCAAAGATCAAATTAATTTCAATACGAGAAAAATAAAATATTTGCAAACTAAATAATATAATTTTACATTTTTGCCTAAGAGTTTAATGCTGCTTGTCTGGCTAATTCAGCTCAAATTGTTGATAAACCTGTCAGAATTTCGTCGATATCCAATAACTGCTTCGACGTTGACGGCTGTTTCAGTGTGTGGAACCAAATCCCGCATTCTCCTTTTTCTGAACAAAATATATAGACAAAACTCCGGATAAAAAATATAATAGTAGTCAAAATTTTTATGGTGATATCAAACTATGGACCGACCTTATTCAGCTTAATCGCTTCTTACGTCAGGTTGAAAGATCTTCTCCCTCCCCCTACGGAAAAATATTTACTCAAATACTTGAATGATTTGCCTTATTCCATGTAGTCTTATTGTTAGTAGCTCCCTCAACTCTACAAACAAATATTCACTCGATACTTGAATGATTTGCCTTATTCCATGGAGTCTTATTGTTAGTGGGGAAGTATTCTTTACAATCATAGTAAGAAAACTTCGATTTTATATCTTTCTTGCGATTCAATAGACTTGCGCAATAACTGCGATGTCTTCTTCTACATAACGATATATTTCAACAGTTGCAATTTCCTCTGATGCAACTCAAAATCTCTCGGTTGCTGCGAATGATATCAAGTTACTTCAGAGCACCGGTCGATTCTCTCTCTCTCTCACTCTCTCTCTCTCTCTCCCTCACTCTCTCTCTTTATTAATTTGTCTCTTTTTGTCGTTTCATCTTACTATTCCAGTTTAAATTTGGTTGTAGTCATTAGTCGTTTAAATGTTGAATAACATTTTAGTTTTCTTGTTTTGTTAACATTCTTTAGTTATCTTCATAGTTTCTCAATTTATATTTTATTTTTTGTTCGTGTTATATCTATTGTACTTATTATAATTTATTTATTTTTTCTTCTGTTTGTAGAATTTTCTTTGCGATTCATTTTTATTTCTACGTAATTTTGTTTTGGTCAGTTAATTTATTGCAGGTTAAGTGTAAGAAAGAGTCTTGAGCCCTAACTTTGCCTTCCTTTAGTTTTAATTTTGCTCTTTTTTGTATAATTATTGAATCCGTATCATCATCATCTCTCCCCCCTTTCTCTCTCTCTTTCTCTCTCTCTCTCTATCTCTATCTATCTCTTTCTCTTTTATCTCAACGGAAAACTCATTGCTTCCACCGTAAATTCTGGCATCGCCGCATCCCGTAAGCGGGCAAGATCAAGATCACAGCACTCAGCTGCTCACGAACACTCCCCCCCCCCTCCCGATACATTTTTCTCTTGCAACAAAAGTAATGCTCGATTTCCGTCCTAAGGTCGAAGACCGTCGTTCGAATGCTCTCGCTCAGTTCCTAGCAGGTAGTTTCTACTCCAACTTTTCTAACCGGTGGTGGATCCAAAAACTCACCCCCCTCCAGAGACCTCAAATTGGATCGTTTTGAACAAAAATAGTCCAAATATTCGTCCAGAGGCGTTTCATATATTAAATGTAACAGTAAAAGAGAGAAAAAAAAAAACTCTTTGGATTCGGCACTACCTCTCACCACGAGGTAATCAACTTCAAATCGTATAAAACATCGGGATTTTATTTGAATCCAAACACAAGGATTTATCGGTCAATGCATGTTTATATGTGTTGATTGCTAAAAGTTAAATTCACGTGACTATATTGTCATCAATTTTGAACTAATGTCTTAAATTAGATCATTATAGCAAAATCGCACGACTTCAGAGTATAGAGTTATGACGGTCGTAACTTCACGAGATTGGATAAAATTAGTGCCGTGCGGTGGACATAAAAATTACTGCAGGCTAATTGTAAGGAGAAGAGTATTCATAGATACTCTTCTTACAAAAATCTTCATTTTATTTGTTCCCTGAGGGCAAACTCCAGTTGAATGACGGAGAAATAATTGAGAATTAGTAGGTTAATGAGGTATTTTTGAATAAATCAGAAAAGCTAGGGGCAGGCAGTGTCTGCCTTGCTTGCCGATACCGTATGCCACTGGATCAAGTACAGCTCTAATTCAATATGAGCATGCGTTGAAATTGTTCGGTTTATTTGCTCTCTTGAAAAGTCACTGTTTTCAGGAGTTTGTTCCCATTTCTAGCCTTATTTATGCCCAAAAATTAAGGGATACATTGAATGGGGGTGAGTTCATACTACGCGACGTTCTAGTTATAGATTGACCTGGAAAAATTGGTTCGTTTCAAGTATCACACATTCTGAATACCGTTGTAATGTGTCAGTGAAAAAAAAAAGGGAAGACATTTATTAGCAGTTCATGACTACTTCCTCTTTCTTTCTCTGATTACTCAGGAAATGGGACTAATCTCTCCCCTCTCAGAAGTGCTTGCACAATCGTCCGCAGAAAGTTGGGCAGCGGTTATTTTTAACGCGGAGCAATTAATTTATTATTTCTCGCAAAAACAGTTGAAAAGCAAACAAATTCAGACGTCGAGATGGTCGAGGAAAATTAAACTGAGAGAAAAAAAAAAAAAAAAAAAAAAAATCTATGCGAAATTGATTGCAGTTATGTGCATGTTAACCTTCAAGGCCTCGTTCTCGTTATGTCGCACTGATAAGGGATTTTGAGTAAAAATAGTGCAAAGAGAAACGAAGGACAGAAGGTGAGGAAAGGTGAGGTGAGGAAAATTTAGTGAGAAACTATAGAGCCGGAGAGAAGGGGGGCGAAAGCCGAACGTCGTCGACCTATCTTCAACCCGACTCGCGACTTGACTCTGTGCTCTGTGCTGCCACAGCTCCCGCGACCGAAGCGAAGTCCCGGCCTCGCTCGCGACTGCGGAGCGGAGCGCAGCCAGTCAAAGTCCCGTTAGAAGACACCGCGTCGCCCGCTCCGCTCGGCCGCATCGCATCGCATCCTCAACCGGCCCGACCCGGCCGTGGCGGCCGCAACTGTACGTACTGCCGCAACTTAACGTACTCAGCGCATGGCATGGCGAGAGACATGGCACGGCAGCATCGTAGTCTTCCCGCTCCCGCGTCGTTGTCGTCGTGAAATTGAAATAGTTCTCTCAGTCCTCGTTTGACCCTCATCGACTCTTGTTTACAATTTCTTCGGTCCGCGTGCACGCCTCCTCCTTCCCCTCCCCCTTGCCACCTCCTCCCGTTGCATCAGCTGAGAGGTCCAGGTTTAGTATAACTCCTTCCGCGCTTGCTGCAACGTGTAGGAAGTAACGCGTCCGGTGTTGTGCGGCCGGGTGATTGTTGAAGTCAGTGACATCGCGATCGAAGGAGACGCCGAAGATAACGCCGTGAAATTCCCTTCCTTCACCTAGATTGTAAAACATACAGCGCAGCGGCCCTGGCGTGAAGATATCGTGAAATTCTTTTCACGTGACGAGACGTGGAAATATTGTGTGTGACGCGGCGTAAATACTCATCGTGAAATTTTCCAAGTGACCTCACCGCCATGAAGGTAGCATACTATTTTTGGAGTGTAACTCGGCCGTGAAGATATCGTGAATATTTTTTCAAGCGATTTCAGTAGATAGTGATCTCAGTAAGATAAACCGTGAAGCTCCATCGTAGTAAGTGAATCCGTCGTAATGTTATCGGGGTAATTGCGCTGCTTATATCTCCACAAAGTGATGCAATTACTGTTATAGTTATCTAAAGCGACCGAAGCCGATAAGATAGACGTCGTGAAATCCTAATAATTTTCTTTGGTTGTAAAAGAACGGATTCGCGTGAAAGATTGGTTGCGTTGTGTGACGCGTTCAACACTCCAATAAAAAAGTGCTTAAAAGTGATTAAATCGGTTCCGATCAAAGTGTAAACAAATGATAACAAATGGCAACTTCTTCGTAGTGTTTAATAGCTGTATATGTGTGTGTCAAGCTAGTAGAACTACCTGTCTCTTATGGGGTGTTTCAAAGTGCCACGAGACTCCAAGCTTTTCGAAGTGTAATTTTTAACGAATGCCATGAATTTTAAGGGAATTTCGTGCAGTTGGAAATGCACTATTTGTGACTGGAAACGCCGCTAAATATCTATTGAAGGATTTTAGTTAACAGTAAATGGCACTCCGAAAAAGTTTTGTGAGTGCGACCTCCACTTTATTGGATTCAAATCAATGTTGATACTTTAAACGGTCCTCATTATTAAAACGTTATTCATAATGTTTTTCTTTCTCATTTAAAAACGATTGCAACCTATCTGCGCTTTACACGAACGTGTTGAGTTATGACACGTTTGATAATTTGAATCCACCCACAAAATAGTGACCACCCCAGTATGACTCAAGCAAGAAAGTAACTGATCCACCTGCTTTCCAAAAATGGAATATGAAGTTTTCAAAATATCATCTGAAAGGACCAATCATTTCACCCGTAAGTACAAACGAACGCAATTATGAAAGAACGCCCTTGTTACTATGTATGATTCGGCTCTAAAATTGCATCAAATCTGTTATGTTATTTTAACGACTGCAGAAAATTGATTCAATTGCGCTGAATTGCATTAAATTCGATTTAATTTGGTGGTTACTGATTATTCAAGTTCTATCAGGGTAGGGTGCTAACGCAAAAAGTTATGGACTTTCGGGAAAGATATGCTTAGTTTGTATTTTCGCGGAATTCCTTTCAAACTCAAATGTCTTATGTTTATGATATGAAATCTTTCAGACTTTCCTCGTGTAACGATATAACAAACAAGATTCGGCTTCGAAAAAAAATTGGTACTCCTCTCTCTCGTAGGAAGTTTTTCTGTTTGAATTTTAAGAAAACTACTAAGACAAACAAAATGACATGAAATTAAATTGACGAAGGTAACAGATTTTTAACCAAGCAAGGCAAAGATTACAATTTCCTAATTTAATTCACATTGATGGTAATCCGATTATATCATTTGAATGACAGCTGGAAGATAGAGCTCGCTCCGAGTTTAGGGCATGCGAATTTAAGAAACTTTTAATCGCCTTAAAAGTTTGATGAAGAGAGTACTGGCTCCCTCAGTTCTCAAGAGTCGCGCTTTAAATCACCAATCCCGTCGAATAATGAAATCACTTTTTTGCCATTACGAATGCGATTTGGTGATCCTGAACTGATTTCGGTTGTATGAGACCGGGAACAAACATGCGCTGAAGTTTTCCTCTTTTTTTCCTTCTCATCTATCAAAATTATTTGTACAACATAGATGACCACAAACATAACAATAAGAAGGCCACTTTAGCTGGCAATATTTTTATCAAAACAAAGAATGACGAAGACTGTTTAAAAGGGAACAACAAAAACCGGGTACTACGAAAACTGCTCCGATGATTATTCATGAATCGACAACGAATTAGGCCAAAAGTATGATAAATTACATAAACTGCGCAACAATAATATGGATAAGCAAAATGGAAGCGACGCATTAATCGACCAATCAAACGGTCGATGAAATAAAAAACTAAACCAACAACGTAGGAAGACTACGTACAATCTGACAAATAAAATGGTAGCCTATTTGCACTGGCGTGAAGCGAGTGTTGTGGTAGCGTAGATTGAGCCTTATATACTCATACACATAAACATAGAATCTGTTATCGGGTGTAGTGTATAGTACGCAGCCTAAAGGTCAAAGAACCGAAGAGAGATAGAGAGAGAAAACCTAACAGGATGAGATGAGGATCGAGAGTATAATATAATCTTTATTTTGTTTTGATGCAGTCGCTATTGCTCATGCCCCTTCTCATGCTCATGCGCAGCCCCTCTTTCTCCTCTCTCTCTATATGCCCTCGCTAGAGTTTGAATTGAGCATCCAGCGCTCACTGCATCGACCAGTGAACCGAGGTGAACGCGCAGCTATTTAGCTAATAATAATGCAGAGTACAAGAGTGATGTTTTATCAGCCACCCGGCAACCAGAATAAAGTGATTTATCGCTCAATGTTTTTATTTTCGCGTCGTGTGATTTGATAATATGAGTGATAGAAGTAAACTTGGCTTGCCTATGAGTAAAAAACAAAACAAAAAACAGTCTGTCGTTGATGATGCAAATAATAAAATATCAACTCTACTCTGATGATACGCTTTTCCTGTATTCACCCTTATTAGTTTTCCTCTCGATTTCAACAGTCCAACACTCGCATCGTGTTATTTTGCCTTCAATCTCGATGAAAGGATCCGGACTGTTCTTGCAATACTTTCCTGACTAGATTTTTTCTCTTCGTGGAATCGGATGACAACAGAGTTACGGACCAACATTAAACTTTTGCAGCAAACTAAAAAAATTAGAGTAAATCACATGCATTTACTTTCAGAATACCGTTCTAATTTTAGAGTATTTGGAGGGATACTCATACTGGCGGTGAAATTGATACAGTCTTAGCTTACCACGCTGCGCGAGGGAAGGAGGTTTTCGAAGGGCCCCAAAAGCCTGTAAAGAAGTAAAATCGTCGGTATGCTGGTCACACTTTGATCAATTTTGGGGACGGGACTCCTCCTCTTTGTCTGCTAGAAGTGTGGAACCATTATTACTTTGTGGTAGTTTTCAAACCTTTAAAATTTAAAATCTAGACTGATTCATCATATCGCTACTTTCGTCAGCCAAAGGGTATAACCTCTTATTATTGGTTACTTGCTCATACGCTGTCAAATTACAAGCTTGGTGTAAAAACTTTTCTTCAGCAATGACTCGTCGCCGTTTTTGAAATACTTGCATACTTTGCCGCAAAGATTCACGGCGTCTTAATAAATGAGATACAACATTATTAGAGATTGACTTTATTCTTTCTTCTATCAAGCCATTAAGCGGATTAACAAATGTGCATCGGTGGATACACGTTTCCTATCTATTCTATTTATGTCTGTCTCCCTAAAATTGTTGTTTTTACACACGTTGCCTTTTCGACCAAATCATGGCATAGAAGTAAAGGGGAAGAAAGATATTTCTCGGCAGATTACTTGATTTGAACAAGCATGAGGGCAGCAAACATTACATACGAAGGGCGTGGGTAAAATGAATGTTTTAAGATGAAAAGGGCCATAGTACTGTGAAAACTTTACTCATATTGCACTCTGAAGCTTTTCGGACATGTGTCCATTATCAGAATGTAAAAAATAATACTAAAAACTTATCAAAACTAAGAAATAACGTGCCAAGGGAAAGAGAAGCGAATCATGGGTGAAAACTTACTGAAGCAAACAATCCACAAAATAAAATAATACAAAACATAAAAGCATTTCCTAAGGACAGAGAGAAAGAAAATCATTACCCAGTAACCTAAAAAATCAAAAAAGGTGCACAAAGAACGATCAATTAACTGCAAGTCACAAAATGGCACACAGGGGCACATTTCAATTCAATGGTTCGGCCCTATTCAGTGTCACTGTCTGATCATTTTTTAAATGAGCCCTGAATCCCATATTAGAGTGTTCTCCAGGTTTATTGGCTTCAGCAGAACTGAGAAGAAATTGCATCGTTTACTAGATCATTTTTCAGTTAATGACACTTTAACGACACTTTGAGAGAAGATCATAGGATCGGTTAGATTCTGTGTTCATTCCATTGATTAGTAGCAGATGTATACATTTGAATATGACACCGAAACTGATCAATGAGAGCAGAGCTACCGCCGCTATCAGTCGGCTGAGCTTCTCAAACTGCAAACCGCGGTGATGCATGTTGCTTCCTCTTGTCACCTTCGTGTCGCGCTCTGTCGTGTCAAGTCGTTTGACTTTAGCTCCGGGTTTCTCCTCCAAAATGTGAGTAGTTAATACATTTAGGATTAGGGGGAGTCTTCCGTAGGGTTTGTTTGCTTTATTTGGTTCCCTCAGTTGGTTCGTGATTCGTTATATATCTCCTCCATTACGTTAAAAAAAATCTGCTTTGCTCTCTTTGTTCAAAATCTCCCTTCCTTAATATTTTGGTACCCAATCCTTTCCTTGCCCAGAGTATTTCGTGTGCTTTATTACTAGTCGAAATTAAGTACTAAACATTTAGCGGATTTTCATTTAGTTACATTTGTTTGATGAGACGATTGTAGGTGACACGGGCGCGAAACAGCAGTGAATGAACACCGTTCGTCGTCATTTACAGGGTGTTGATTAAAATAGTCTCCACTCGGGTTTTTTTCGAAAACGGTCGCGAATTTCAAAAATCGCTGAAAGATGTGTCAAATATTTATGAGGGGGACGTCTTTTAAGGGGTCACCGATTTTCCGATCCCCCCAGGAGGGTCCCCACCACCCTAAATCCCATATTTCAAATGTGAACCCCCAACTTTTCTTTAAAATTTGAGAAAAGAACAAAATTCTAAGACTTTTGACGCAAACCGGAAGTCGTTATCGTTTTTCGTTTTTGATACATCGAGGGTCAAAGTTCGATATGGACCCATTTTCAAAAATGTGTAAATTCCCTTTCAATGGTCCGAATTGAAAAAAACTATGAGTCTAAATTGCTCTACAGAGCGAGTCCTTATAAAAAAAATACGAATTTTCCAAAAAATTTACTTCAGGGGCGTTTTTGGGCCCCTAATTTTTATGAAAATTTGAAAATTTTAAGAGGCTGTAAAAAAGAGACGACTTCAAATGTCAAAAAACGCTGAAACATGGGACCCATCATTTCTGAGGTACACCTTTCTAGGGGATCGAAATTTTTTAGACAGTACAGTGGGGCGGGGTTGGGGGTCACGAACCTCCAAATTTGAAAATTTTAAATGATAACATCTCAGAGCCCTGCTAAGTGATATGTTGTTAGAAAGAACATGTTAAGCCAAACATTTTGGCGTAAACCGCAGGTCGATACCGGTTTTCGTTCTCGATTAATCGAAGGTCAAAGTTCGATTTTGAACAAATGGATGATGTGAACGATATCGATTTTTGACCTTCGATTAATCGAGAATGAAAACTGATCCTACAGTTTGCGCCAAAGTAATAAAAATTTGGGGTCCCCATTTGAAGTATGGGATTTAGGGTGGTGGGATCCTCCAGGGGGACCGAAAAATTTGTGAACCCTTTAAGAGACGCCCCCCTCAAAAATATTTGACACATATTTCAGCGATTTTTGAAATTCGCGACCGTTTCCGAAAGAAAACCCGAGTGGAAACTATTTTAATCAACACCCTGTATACTCGTGTAACGTCATCAACCGGCGTGTGTGAGCAATAATTATGGAGCATGTAGCAGTGTGTTTTCATATCGAGTGGCACACGTCTCAACTTGATAAAACCTGTCCGAATCCCGCCTGCGCACTGTGGTCTGAGACCGTCAAAAAGTGGCCAGAAACCTGAAAGTAAATTTCTCTTTGATTTCATCATTTATAAACTTTCAAGATCAATTTTAATCAATGATAACACTTTCAACAAGTAATTTAAAACTAGAAGTGTCACTAGAAAGTTTCAAATCAATTTAACAGGTAGAAGACGATGATTTTGGTTGAATTTTTCTCACCGATTTCTTGCCATCTTTTCGATCTCAGAATCAGACCATAGAGTGTGCTGCGCTTGTGAATGCTAGCTTTGCATCCATCTGTTCTAACACCTCTGAAGCCAGCATGGTAAAAAATATCATTGGATGCGTCACATCGCACACTGCATCGGAAAATGGATTTTTCCAGACATAAAGCTCATTTGTTCGGTTGCCTTAAAAGCACTTTAATGATATTTTCTCGGAAAGTCCATGTTATTTCACTCATTTTAAGCTCTTAAATGAATCAGATTTTCAAATCATCTAACTATTTACTGTTCTTTTCTTGATTTTAATCGTAAAGGACCTGTCCCATTAAGGACCATTTTCTGCTTTCTTTTTGGTCAAAAATTAAAAGTCTGAAAAAAAGCAACAAAAAAAAAACTGGATTACGTGTCCTTGCAGGTTTAATCTAGCAGACAATATCAATGAAAGGGATATTTATAATTGGTTTGTACACCTGATTTGTGTATGAATACGGCTAGTTTTGCGATTTTTCGGAAAAAACGGCAAATTAAGCCGCTATTACGGCTGTCAAGTTAAGTTTTAGGCATGATCATAAGCGAGTGACAGCTTCTTCGGGAGATAAAATACTTATCTTGATGCACAGGTAACGACGTATTTAAAGTAGAAGATGCCACAATTTAGTGCTCATACCTTAACTTCCACTTTTCACAGAAAAATATAATTTTTTCCCTGAAAATCGCAAATCTAGCCATATTCAAACAAGAATCAGGTGTGCAAACCAATTTCAAATATCCTTTTCATTTATACAATGAAAAAACAGCTGTTGTAAGACCAAAACTTGGTTTAAATTTTTGACAGTCCAAGAAAATTGTACATTTTACGTTTTCCATGGTTTGAGTTCTAGACGTATTGGTTAAATTTTAACCATATAACGGTTAAATTTTCACCAAGACATCTTAAACCTCAACCATGGGAAACGTAAAATTTACAATTTTCTTGGACTGTCGAAAATTTAAACCAAGTTAAGGGTAAATCTTACGATAGCTTTTTTTTCCGTGTATTTTCATTTAGATTAGACCTCCAAGCACACGTTATCTACGTTTTTTTTTCTTCTTTTCAGACTTTCAATTTTTGACCAAAAGAGGAGCAAAAATAGTCCTTAATGGGACAGGTCCTCTATGTTCTGAAAAATGTAAATCTGCTGAGGGTCCCCACACACTCAATGGTGGATCCAACCCTCGCGAACGGGGGGGCGAACTTGGGATTTCTGCCCCTTATTGACCGCCTTTTCTTTTTTTCGCTCTTGCTTTCCCCCTTCCTCTCCCCTCTTTTCCCACTATTTGGGCCGAACGGGGGGGGCGATCGCTCCCTTCCCCATCCCCTGTATCCGCCAATGCTGACACATTGGATTGAAACATAGATTTTTCTGGACATAAAGTGTTGTTTTTTTTGCTCTCATAACATTTAGTGATGATATTTACTTCCAAGAACCATGCCATTGAACTCTCAATTTAAGCTTTGTCATTAATGATCACACTCATTTTCCAGTTGCCTAGCTATTTATTGTTGGTAATAATCTGTGTTTTCTTCCTGTAAAATTAAGTCCGGGGAAATCCCAGTTTTGATCAAAGTTATGTTCGGGGAAATCCCTTTTTTGATCCACAGTGCGTCGCCACCGAGAATTTGCATTTCTGGACGTCCGAACGTAACTTGCGCTAAAGCACTCTGCTTGAATCTTTCCGTCCATCTGCCAGGGGAGGAATGGAGGGGTGAGGAGGGGTGGGAAGAAGGGAAGGGGGCTACGGTAAAGTCCTTTAATCGACGATTTGCGTCCGCATTCCTCCTCAATAGAGAACCTGCAATGTCTAACCACAGCTCCTCCTTCCCTAACAAGTAACAGCTGATCATTACAACACTGTATATTTGCTATTTTATACAACGTGAAAATAGTATCTTGTGATTAAACTCTACTCTCCTCTTCCCGTTGCGTCGACCCCTCCCACCTGTCAGAACCAACATTTCCCAACCGGTATGCTATTAAACTCCCTTGCATTGATTATGATGGATTCTTTGGATCTCGCTGTGTTTATCATGCTGATAATATGGGTAGCATTTTAGAATTCATCCCTTCATTTTTTCGATGCATAAAAGATTAAGAATAGCAGCTCTTTTCAATAAACATGGATATACTAAATCACAGGATTGTATACTCTTTTTTGCACGGATGCAGTAAACGGTTGAATTATTGAACGCTATACCATTGATGCGACGGCTGGAAGTGCTATAACTTTGACCGCAAAAATTATATGAAACACACTCTCGCAGCAGGGCAGGGTATTCGGTAAATTATTTTCAGATTAGTATCATCGTCCATATTCGCGAATTTCGAGACCATTTTAGGGGAAAAACCTACGAACATATATACTCCTCTCACATTTCTCTTAGTGTTTTGACACGAGGGCCAATTCCTAGTTTTCTCTCCACCTTTTTTTAAAGCTCGCCTCTCCATAACACTCTGAAATTGCTAACTTTTTTGAATCGATGGGAATTAAGAGAATGTAAATAATTTTCCGAATTTCAAAAACTCAAAGCAAGCTGTATAGTGGTTTTAACTCTTTTGCTCATAGCGTCATGAATCATAGCATGTATCATCTTTGTATCAATAGATGGACAAATCTAGCCGGGAAGGAGCGTATCTTGTATCCACAAAGAAATGTAACTTTCAGAATCATTATAAATCCATTTCATTTCTGGACATCACTCTGCAGAAGAAACTCCGTTGTTTCAAGGCGTCAATCTGCCAACCCACTCCATTCTTTCCAAATTTTCGTACGCCTGATCTGTGTACACATCTCGTTCCTTGCTTTCGCTGTTTTGATTAATGTCTGATTCTGTTCATCAGATACATTTGACACGAGTTTCAGTGGGCGCAGTTCAGGTTTACGGAGAGGGAGTGAAAAAGGGTTAAAGACAGGTTGCCGTATTTTCATGAAAAATCAGTTGATTTTTATAGTTTTTATTCATAGTAACGTGAAAATCGAAGCTATGAATAAAAATTATTGGCAACGCCGAGTGAACGTGTCAGCCAGAACTTGACTCCTACTTTTGATCGGTGGGCGAGAACAAGATGAATGGAACAAGTTGGCAACTCCCGTAGATTAATTTATGTACACTCTCCACGAGGGTCAACTTTTGATCAACGACCAGCTTCAATCAACCGGCTCAAAACCAAACAGCAAATGAAACTATTCGACCATCAGTGGATCGGTTCATCGATTAATGTTCCAGTTTATTTTTCGTCGTTTATTCAAAATCTGATTACGCAGAAAAATCGGCCAAATAAACAAGTGGACATACGCAGAAAAAATGATCGTTGAATACGGACTAAAAAGAAAAGTGTTTCAGAATTTATCACTGGAATTCTCAATAATTTTCACCGCTGAGAAAAAAGTCCCTTTGGAATGACCAGCATTTTCATTGATCTAACCGAACGTTCTAATAATTCATGACACGTAATTTAGTTTTTGATTCTAATCATTTTAACAAGGAATTTCTTATTAGTTCATATACGTAATCCGAAAGTATGTCCGTACATTTTCCGTGCGGTAAATGTTTTAATGATTCCAATGATGCAATGTCCAAAAAATGTTCCAAGTCTACAAAAAGTCCTCTCTTCCGTGGAATCAACCATATCGCACAATGACTTCAGTAACTGTACCTATGGCCATTTAATTGTTCACCTTTTTTTTTTTTTTTTTTTTTTTTTTTTTTTTTTTTTTTTTTTTTTTTTTTTTTTAATAAAGGCATGCAGTTTAGTACATTATTTATAGGGCATATAGTATGTTGCCAGACGCGCTCGTAAATACAAGGAAAATTAGAGCCCTCCTTGGACTTTTTTTTCTAAAATCTTTGCTCTGAGGCATCAGAAAACCAGCATAATCTATGTAACGGAGTGTAATTTAAAAAGTTTTTGATGCGCTTTGAGTAGTGACTTGATTCTAAAATCGTCACTTGTATTAAAAGGTCGCCGGTTTGCATCAGACCCTCTGAACTTGCACATTAGTTGGTTTTATGTGAGTAACAGCTAGGCGGTGTTTGTTTTCCTAGGATGTTTAGAAATGAAACACTACTATCTGGAAGTAAATCATCTGTTTACACCACACCAGAAAATGATCTTGTCGCACGTTGTTTTGCTCATCCTGCATTTTAACTTGTCACTCTTATCAATCATCCATTCTCCACTGCTCCTCACCCTCCTTACCCTTTTTTTCATGATGTCTCTCTCTCTCTCTCTCTCTCTCACTCTCTCTCTCTCTCTCTCTCTCTCTCTCTCTCTCTCTCTCTCTCTCTCTCTCTCTCTCTCTCTCTCTCTCTCTCTTTCTCTCTTACTCTCTTCCTCTCTTTCTCTCTTTCTCCCTTTCTCTCTTCCTCTCTTTCTCTCTTTATCTCTTTCTCTCTTTATCTCTTTCTCTCTGTCTCTCTTTCTCTCTTTCTCTCTTCCTCTATCTCTCTCTCTCCTCTCTTTCTTTTTCTCTCTTCTCTTTCTCTCTTTTTCTCTATTTTTCTCTCTCCTCCCCCCCTTTCCTCTCTCCCTCTTTTTGGCAACTCCTCTCCGTCAAGCAATAAAACGAAACCACACAATTTTGAAGCTGCGCATGATAAATTGAAGCGAAAAAGGGTGTTTTGTCATTAATTAGTTTTGAAGAGGAGTGTTTTTTTTTTTTCTGGCAGGTCAACGGTAACGCCAACGCACAAGCTCCACCAATTGCACACTTCATCCCTTTAGTCTGCATGGCCCGATGTCGGTTTGTGCGTACAGGGGTTGAAGATGCTTCATTTCTGTGCGACCATCTGTGCCGTGTCAAGTCTGGAAAGTGAATGTTATTAATTAGGTCCAGTCTAGGGCCGCCGAAAACTAAACAGAATATAAGCTGCTACTGCAGACATGCAGACAGAGTCACGGAGTCTGCAGTCGATCGCATCGTAAATGCTCACCTTTCTTCCCCTTTCCCTTCCTCGCAGTGCAGCCAGATTTGGGGGGAAAAATGCACATTTTACATTAAGTCTTACGGAAAATGTGTATACCTTAACTAAATCTGATAGCACCCTGCTTTTTCGACCAGATATCAACTATTCTCAATGGTAACGAACGTCACATTTTGACAATTAAAAGTTGAAAAACTGGACATTTTTTCCCTGAAAAAAAAAAAAAAAAAAAATCCTTTCAAAACCAAATGACAGGTACCATTATGGCCTTTCATTCCTGAAATGTTGGCGTTTTTTTGTTGATTCGATCAAGAGAAACAAATAAAAACAGCTGTTACTGACGTCACTTAAATGGCACATGCTCATTGAGACCCCTGCAATGTTCTGACATTTCGTAAGAAAGTACTAGATTCTTGAAAGTATGCCGAAGCCACTGATGTAATTATTACTTGAAAAAGTTTCCCTATGAATTTTTTGAGATATTCAGGATTTTCTGTGTAACGGACGTCACTTGCTTTTGTAACGAACGTCACTCAGTCAAACAATCTGTTAAAAATGGCTGTTTTGCGATGGTTTATAACCAGAATTCATTCAGAATATATTAGTCGGTGGTAAATTAAAACATTTAGTAACTCAAGAGAGTACTGCTGTTCCATTTACAAATTAACTTCCTCCCGTTTATCTTCCGAACTATATGATATGCTGCCACTCGCACCAAGGTGTAGCATGGCTGGCAGAAACTAAAGTTTCGTAAAGAATGAAAAAAGAAAGAAGTAGAGACTCATTTGTTGCATCTTTGTACATTGACTTCCATTCTCCCTTCTTATGCTCAATCCTGTCATAGACGGCTTCCAAATGGGGATGAAGAAGTCCTGCTCTCATCCACAATTCGTTTTTCCTCTCCTGGAGTATAACTTGAAAAGGAGTAAAAATAAAAGACAAATCTTTTCGGCCCGACAGAGTATAGCAAGCTGGTTGGTGAGTGGCTGTAGGAAATCGTGTTGATACGCTTTGCTATGCAAGTCTAAGGTTGGTAGTCAGGCCTGATTTTCACCGATGATGGTTGCGAGCGGCAATGAGTTGACCTTTTTATTGTCTGCGATGGAAAAACTAAGGGGGATTCTGACGCCGACTTTGGGGGCAGGGGCAAATCGGATCGCAGTGGAAATTAACCTTGAGAACTTCCGCACGGAGCAGGCTTAGTTACTAGGTAGGCGGCTAGTGCCCTAGTTGCCAAGTTGAATAGTTCTTGACGGCGTTGACCACTACTGGTTTTTCAAAGAAAAATCAGGCTCAAATAATGTATCATTTGGTCATGGGCGTCATTTCAAGTTCGGCTTGGGGGGGCAAAAAATCTTATGACCTTTATTTTTTTTTTTTTATTTTTTTTGCTCATCATTATAGTTTTCGGCTTGGAGGGGGCAAAAAATCGGATAACCTTTTTTTTTTTTTTTTTGCTCATCAATATAATTTTAGCACCAAAGAGCCGTCTTTTGGGGGCAATAATCGGATGACCTTTTTTTTTTTTGCTCATCAATATAATTTTAGTACCAAAGAGCCGTCTTTTTGGGGGCAATAATCGGATGACCTTCCTTTTTTTTGCTCATCAATATAATTCGTGCCAGTTTTCGAGCCTGACTTCAAATCCTTGGGGGGGGGGCAATTGCCCCCCCCCCCCAGCCCCCCCTAAATGACGCCCATGCATTTGGTCCTTAAAATTGAAGTTTTTTAAAAAATTAAAAAATCAAAAATAATCTTATTTTTTACGTTTTTGGTTTTGTTTTTTAATTTGTTGAAACTTACCTTTTTCCTGTTTTCCACGAAGGTAAGATCTTCAGCTTTTATTACCGATGCTTGCCACCTGGGACGCCACCGATCGATTATAATGACAAATCACTGGCCAAAAGTAATTTATTTTGAAAAAAGCGAGATCTCTGGTACTAGACACTCAGTTGAAGAATGTTTATGTGCTTTAGTTGCTTGAGCTGTGCGGCATTACCGAAAGAAGGGTGTTGTGTAAACTTGAATAAATATTATTACAACAAATAGCGATTTCCTTGTTTATTTTACGCAGCTTATAAAGTCATGAATTTCAATTTAAATTGAAGGTAGACTATAATATTACTTTTATTGGGACGTTATTTGATATCAGTGATGGGGAGAAATCATTTTTTGATTAACCATGAATAATTGACTAGAATTATTCTCATGTTATTCCTAATAAGTAATCGTAAATCGAAGTTTTGACACTATACCAGCATATTCAATATTCATCTGTCATAAGATGAATGACTGGTATTGTTAAAACTTTGATTAACTATAATAAGAACAACATGAGAAAATTGCGAATAATTTTAGTGAATTATTATCATGCGGTTATTCAAAAAAGTATTTTAGCCCATCTCAGTTTGATGTAACATAGACTGCGTTTTTATCTCCTTCACGACCTTCGTCCTAGTGAGGATGAATATACTTCACACTTTCAAATTGTATTTAGAACAAATTGTACTTTGTACATAAATTTGTACTTTGGTCGAATTAAATACAGTAATGGAACTAAGCAATGTGTCGGAACTGCGCTTTTGACGTTAGGTACCGCTAAAGCAGTCTTGAATCGCTTATTCAAGATGTGTTTCGTTGTAAGTTTGACACTCCTCTCATCAATCCTTCTTGTACCCTTTCTTTATTCTCACTTAATGAAAAATGAAAAATGAGTCAGATCGTCTGTGGATGACTTCCCAAAACTTTTGTTTTTTGCCCTTTCTCTCCAATTAATTTTCCGCGTAGACGATCAACCAACATTCCTCAGAAGGACTGGTTTTTTTTTTTGTTTTTTCGAAATTTTAAATTTTAAGCAAGTTATGGAGGATACAAGTTTTCCATTAAAATCAATGGAAAAGTGGGTAAAAATAGGGAAAAATTGGAATATTTAAAATATATAGCTGTTTGAGTTTTGATCGAAATTTGCAAAAACATTCTGAAACCAGCCCACTGTAAAATTAACCCCTCAAAGGGGTCTCCCCCAGAATATTATAGGGAGTCTTGGGGTCTCCCCCAGAATATGATAGGGAGTCTTTGGGTATCCCCCATTTTAAACAGTGGTTTGTTGCCCCCCCCCAGATTAAGTTTGATGTGAGAATGTGTTCGTGGGGTAATCCCTACAGTTTTTTTTTTTCGAGACCTATGGTTGGCTTGGCAACATGGGCAGATGCCACGTAATCACGGCCGAGGAGAGTAATTAGCTAACGCTATGGCCGGGGAACGAAAACAGCATTTGAAACTGGTCACTGATTTTTATGCTGGAATTATGATAATCATCCGCATTGATTATCCATGCCTCGTACTCTTATTACAATTCCACCAGTTCCGCTGTCACAGTTCAGGTTCAACAGGTGAGAGAGAGCCACGATTTTTTTTTCTCTTTTTTTATTTTCTTTTTTTCTTTCTTCTAATGAAGCCAAGGGGAACGCGCCACTCTCAACACGATGATTCACGTCCAGATCAAACTCCTCAGTCCCTGAGCTTCGTCAATATAGACGTACACATATGCATACATTCACGCTTTTCTCCATCCCATTGTTTTCGCTTGATGTTTGAAAAAGAACAACATGCATGCGGAGTATTGATTATTTTCCCGTCATTTCGTCTTTTAACCGTCTCCGTTGATCGCGTCGAATTGAGGAGTTCTTTGGAAAAACGATGTAGGTATAAAACTGAGGGCAAGCCGGTAAGCTATATGCTTGTTCATAATTCAAAATGTTACCGTCTAAGTTTCTGGGGCCCGATCAATAACTTGAACTGTAGCACAACCTCACTATTTGCTCACCAAACGGCATCGATGACTCTCAAGTCAAGCTCCAGTAAGGCTCAAGCTTGGTTGATTGTTGCGACACGGAAAAAAAGACTGGTAGAATTAACCATCTGCATATAGCTGATCATGGCGTCTGCTAGAAAGTAAGGGAGATCTCACCATAGTATGGTAAATGCAAATTACCAATTAAATTAACCTGTTGGTACATTTTACCGTAATCTTGTACAACTGACCATACTTTCACGCAGACACCAAAAGCAGGTATACAGATGGTATATTCTACCGGCATTTTTTTTCGTGCATCGGTTGAGCTAAGTAAAGTTCAAATTTGATAAGGCCCCTGGTGATTAAACGTATTGTTCTTTCTTACCTGAAAACTAGAGGTTTGGAAGGGAAAAGCTAAATTAGTTGGGGGTCCTGAGAAAGGCCGTTTTACATGTCGACAGCCGGCCGGCTGGTTTCTCTGTGGTCGTCTTTCTGCTGGAGCGAAGTGATCAGCTGTTTGAGATCACGGTGTATTTGTATGATTTTAGGCTGTACAAATTAGTGCGCCCAATTAGGTGCGAGACAATATGTGCGATCTTGAAAGGCCACCACAAGGTGAGTTGGACCGGAGAATAGTTTGAGGAGATTCCAATAGCGCGGGTGGTCGGCGTCGCGTCGTCCAGTCCAGTCCAGTCTTCAACGGTTCGTGTCCAGAGCAGCAATGTTCTCTGTAGTAGAGCACTGTTCGGTTTTGTATGATCGGTTGCTCGGAACTTGCGCCAGTCAAATTGTCGCAACTTGAAGTCCGCGAAGAGTTGCGTTGCGGACTCCGTCCGCGGCGTCGCGGTCGCCATAGTTTGATTATTCCGTTGCATTGGAGTGACACTCTTTAACATTAATTTCAAATGCTCAGTAAAATTAGTTGTCAATTATTTCAAACAACACTCTTTTAACCATTTCTTTGCCATTTTTTGTTTCAGGATCGTGAATATGGCCGAATACCGGGAGGGAGTCCGACGGCGTTTAACGTTCCAGGACGCTGACTCCTCGGACAGCAATCCTCGCTCAGAGGTAGGTGAGGGGGAAAACATTACCAACAGCCTCCTCGAGCAGATGAGAGTTGACGCAGAAGATGCGCGGACCCGGTGGAACTTCGATTTTGAGAAGGAGGAACCTCTTCCTGGCCGATGGCAATGGGTGAAGAAAGGAGAGCCTAGGTTTGAATCATTCGGTGCAATTGAAGCAGAGGACAATGACGAGTATTTTCTAGCCAACGACCACCTAATCAATGAAAACAGTGACAGTAATGATGTATTCGTCGATGCATCCAATTCCAACATCAACATCCAAACCGATAACGGGAATGCAACTGGTGAAACAATTGCTCATGAAATAGATAAAAGTATAGATAACAATAATACCGGGCATAACAACAATTAAAATCCCAACTTGGCACTAAATAAATATCACCTCTTGGGGTTTTTTTTTTAAATAACCTTTTCGATGTACCACGCTTGAGTTATTTGATTTCGTATCTGTGTTTCTCACTGACAAAAGAAGCTACTCCAAATCGCTAACACTTGAAAAATAATGTTTCATTGAACTCCTTCAATAATCCAGAAGAGAGGCAAAATAAATATCGTGAAGTACGAATATTTAAATATCCACTGAATTTGAGTGAGGTATATATATTTGATTTCTTCTGGTAACCTGAAGCTGGTAGCAAAGGGCTTGAGGAGTGGTAACTCGATCCTCGGAATATTCAAATAGGAGGTGTATTTGACTCCAAAATCAAGAAGCATCTTAAGAAAAATTATATTTTTTTGTTGATTACAATACTTTTCTCCCAAAATTAACTCCTTCTTAAGTTGAAGTCGACTTTTGGACCTGTTTTGGGCGATTGTTAATATTCTCCTAAGGTGACCACCAAAACTATGCGTTAAATAAAACTGTCTTATTTTTTACATGCATCTTGATTTTGGGGCCAAAAAATTCTTCCAATTTGAATATTCCAAGAAACGGTTACCTACTCCCCCCAAAAAAACCAATAAAACCCAAGGGGTGATTTTGGGGGCTAAAAAGGTATTTGTTAAATTCCTATGGGTCGATCAACATATATCATGTACGTGCTGTCGAAATTCCAGGGCCGTTTGGTCCTTGACCGCTCTTGCGAAAAAAAAAAAAAAAAAATCGGTGGTCCAGATCTCGCTGTATAAAAAATTGAAATATTATAAGTTTTCAATTTCCAGGTGTTGTAAGCGAGTCAGTTATCATGAAAGCATCCGTATCAGTAGCGTAGCGTGCAGTTTGGAAACGTCATATTTTGTCCATTTAAACCTACGGGAATGATCGAATGCGAAGGTGTTCACCGCACACACGATGCTTCAATCTTTTTCATAGGTTCAAACGGACGAACTGCAATGTTGCCAAATTGTACGCTACGCCACTGATCCGTATTCAAATTCAAGTTCCCTGTTGTTAATTTATTTGAAAGATTTAATTTTGTACACTCGATTACAAATGTACTATGCTGTACTTACACATGTTGATTTCCATAGTAACGCAGAGTAAACAAAGCTTCAAAAGGTACTTGTACTCTGAATTTCCACCCACGAACGAATGCATTTTAAAAAGTGACGATTCACAATGGAATGTATAAATTGTTTCAAATGCAAATATAATTATTGATAAAGTATTATATAAATAATTATTGATGTTACTAGTCAGAACGCAAATACATTTATTTTAGAGATTTTATATGAATGTTAAATTATCACTATATTTTTCTTCTTATACATAGAGCTTTTGCTGTAGATAGATTACTAGATTTTATCAAATTATTTTTGCACAGAGTTGTTGCTCTCAGATCTTTTTAACTTTTTTGTGGGGTCGGCATTTTATGTGCAATAGACTCGATACGTAAATCTCTACTTTCCCATTCAGATAATTTTTCCGATTCTTAAAAGTCTTAGTCTTTATTTTTGGGGGTTTTTTTACTGAAAAAAAAAACAGTCTCTTCAGGATAAAAAGTCTAAGTAAGCTGAATCATTGGGTGCTACAAGAGAAAACATTCCTCTTAGAAAGCTAATTTAAATAATATTAAACCCAAGTAAATAAAAGTTTGATCTTCAAATATTTGATGTGACTGAAGATCCTTCTCCAAAGTTTTTTTCTTTAATGCATTCTTCAAAACATCTGAAATCCTTTTGCATTCTCAATTCCAATTGATAGAATAACTTACTATGATTTTTTTTTTTTCATCTTTCCTTCCGTGGGAGGCTTGCAATTTAGTGGTTCAGTTAGTTTTATCACGGAAAGGTTGAAATTAGCTATAAGGATTGGAGTTCAAATCCTCGAAAATTGTGGCATGTCATATGATCTAAAGCTCACAACTTTCCGGAAGCTTTTTATCTCCCCCCAAGAATCGTAAATTTATTACAGCACAGTGGTGGAACTAGGATCTTTGTGGTTTTCTCTCTTCGTCCATTTAAATCCATGGATTAAAAGCGGAAAGCGGATAGAGTTGGGGGCAGGGGTCACACAATAAGCCCTTTTCGTGTGCTTTTCTAGCGAATTCATTCTTATAAACAAAGAAAGAGGGAGACAACACTGATAAAAGTGAGAGTCATGCTAACAGATTCCATAGTCATATTACCAAAAAATTACTAGAGTTGACAATGAGATATAAATCGGAGGCAAGTGAATAAAAACAAATTTTGGAAATGTTTTTATTCACTTGACAAATTAGTAGCTAATAATGTTGTTTCTTTTCATGTGAACCGAAGTAGTGACTGGTAGGATTACTATCCAATACAGCTATCTTGTTGAATAATAATACCAGAATTCGCCTTCAAATTTAATGAATATTATAATCAAGAAAGCCGTCCCCAAAAATGTTCACTGTTAAAATATAACAGTGAACATTTTTGGGGACGGCTTTCTTGAGCAATGCGCCGACTCATTGCAATGAGCGCGTTTATTGTTTCGCTTGAACAAGAAGATTTCGATGCGAAACCATCTGGGAATATTATACCATCTTCCTCTGGCATTACTACCATCCCTCTGATATTATCCTTTTTTCAGTGAGAGTTCTGGGTCCGCCACTGTCAGTAAGTAGAAGAAGAAGAAAACGAAACTGGTGAAGAGTATTTTATTTGTTTGTAATTATAGTAATTAGGGTGATGAGCTCACTACTTATCCTTTAGTTTTTATATAGATAGGTATCTGACGTCAAGTTCCTTTTTGAGTCGTAAACAATGATCTAGAAAATTTTTAGGGTCTGTTATTGAAATAAAGGTTGGGAAAAATTGTTGGAAAGAATCTAAATCGATGCATTTGTAATACTAAGCATCATCCTTTTTGCATGCGCTTTTCACGCAGAATCACTCCTAAAATCTAAGACAATTGATTACATGAAAATATGTTCTGCTTTCGAAATTCTTAAATACTTGCTACTTTTGAGAAAAAGTACGTTCTTTACATTTGCAATTCTTATTTTATTAAAACAATCATTTCTATTCGTGTTATGGCTGCTGTTAAAAATGTCTGCCAAAGATTGCAATTTGAAGGGAGCGGGCATGTTTTAATTTCAATGTCCACCCCTCGTTCATGAATTTCCACTGCAACTTTTCTGAAAATAATCAGCACTTCACGCTTATGTAATGCCCAAGGCAAGGCGTATACAGTGACCGGGGAGTGTAGATGGAGGGCTTTTGCCCTGACTCAGTCCCTGAACAATTCCCAAATAATAGGGGAAAAGACCAAAAATTACCTTTAAGTACTAAAAAAAGGCTTACATTGAACCCCTTCTCCCGAAATTTTTCTGGTTACGCCCTTGCTAATGGCATGATAAGTGTGTGAATGTTGTTGAAACTATGAGAGCATTATGATAGATGCAAAAATCACGAGATAAACTTTGATCTGCGCTGAACCTCAATGTCTTTCTTTTTTTATTAAATGCTTAATCTTAATTAATTAGGATGCACTCGCAAATTGCGCAAGATTTAAAAATAGCTAGACTCATCTCTCTCCCCACCCCCCTTTAACATGATAATAACATGATTATCAGCTGTTCAACTTACATCGAGCAAACATTCTTAATTATATTCATGACTGTCTCCCTTCAATGTAATATTTGCTGGCATCGAAAAGTCAGTAAAATTATGTAAAATTTGTTTTGCGTGTAACGCACGATCTTAATAATCTGACTTCATTTCTGTCGGTTGTTCTTGCATGGTAAGCAAAAAATTGAATACAATATCATTACGGTGTTGGATCTTCCAGAACTTAGGACAAAAAGTAATTGCCTAACTTTTTGATCCAGACTGCCGAGATTATAATTAATTGTGATAATTTGTACTATTGCATGAAAATGACTTGAACATTTTTTAATATTAATTTTTCATATCACAGGCGTTGAAAAAAAACGATCACTTCGTTGCAGCCTGTTCTAAAAACACTGGAAGTGCTCTCTGTTCCGACAAACCCACACCAAATGATTCAGAGTGTTTCAAGCATATTTGGTTTAAATAAAATGATTATTTTGAGTTCAGTAATTTTTTTTCTTCAGACATCAAAACTTAATGAATGAACAGTAGGGTAAGGCTGTGAAAAAAACCTTTAGTTTTCAAGTTATAGGTTTGACTATTTCTACTTAAAGAAATTTTCCATTTCTGATAATTTAAAATTATTTACTTATTTGTAATGCAATTTTTTAGTCATTTGTAAATATTAGTTTTATTTCCTGAAAAAAATAATACTCTTGTTTCTGTTTGATAGATTTTTTATTATTTTCATAATTATTACTATTATTCTTACTATCATCATTATATGTTATCATTATCATTATCAATGTCAATTCAATATCATTATCATTATCATTATCATAATCATAATCATAATCATCTTCATCATCATCATCACTATCATTATCAATATTCATTGTCATCATCACATCACTATCACTATCATTATCATTATCATATTCTGAAAATTTTCTTCAAGGCTTGTTAGAGGAAGGGTAGAAAAGAAGAGTGGTAAAGCATTTGTAGGCAGTTTTATCCGGATCCTCCCACATTTCCCAGAGAAACATCGAAGCAGAGCTCTCATTTAATACGTATTAGGGACTATCTCTCTTTCCTCTTATTAACAATTTTCTGTGACAACTTCTATTTTTTCTCTCTGGTGATAATCCTTTTTTACGTTAATTCGTCTTAAACCCAAGTGTCTCACTCATACGTTTGTTTCATAAACGTATCTGTAATTCAATCATCTGAAATTGCTTTGAAATTAAGTTCCGCAGCTTAAATGTTCTACTGTTTTTTGTTTTGTTTTTTTTTTTGTTTTTTTTTTTTTTTTGTTTTGTTTTTTTTTTCGATTTAGGTTCATTTTGATCCTCAGAATCTACCTTTTCTCAATCAAGCAACTGGTTAAACAATTTGATCAATTCGGAGTCTTAATAATTAGTTTTTTTTCGCTGCTTTGGCGCAATCTGTAGGGTATATTACGTTTACTATGAACTCCAAAACGTTGACAAATAAGTCACTGATTACAATTCGCAATTTCATCCCATCACAAAAAAAATAAAATAAATAAATAAATAAATAAAACTGGTAAGAGAAGGAACTCCAACTATCGCACCTCCTGTATTTTTTCTGCGGTTAAATCTTTAAGGATTCAAATTGGAAAAAAAAGTTCATTGTTTTAAACTTTACTGACCTTTCTCAAAAGAGTTTTACGGCGTTTTCTTCACTCACGCACCAGACGTCTGGCCTCGTCTAATTGCAGGGTTCAAGTTTAATGGTCACACGTTCATCGTTCAAACAAATACTGCACCCTTATGATCATCGCGCTAATTAAACATCACAACATCGACATCAGCAATGAAGGTACTCTCGGTGTTGCCACGTCTATTTTCAAAATCTTTAGCCTCTCTTTTTTTCTACACCTGTATGGTTGACCCGTTGAAACATATTCACCATTGATTATGAGCGTTAATTGAAATAATGGTTCGTCAATTAAGTTTTACACGTGCATTCCTCCAGTCCTCAACTTTGACCTTCCCATCAGTCAATTGTGAAAGTTGCCAAAACGGAAATATCCTGGTATTTGCCAATCAATTTTCGGGTCCATTATCAATTATCCAAACATGCGCCTTAATTGATTCAGATTCATACCTTCGGGTGTTAATATCGAAACAGACCCGAACGATTCTGGGAAGGTTCACGAGCTTGTGTATCTTGTCGTTAAAAGAATACAGTTTGTCGCTCTGAATAATTTCAATCGTTTACTTCACGGTATAAAGATATTTATTTTTCTTTAACACTGAATTCATCAAAAGTCATCCGATTTATTCGATCCACTTTCAATGCGTTTGATATTACTGGTATTAGCACCGAAATGATTGGCAGGGTTGTGTTTAATGAAATTTTCCACCTTTATAGAAAGTCACACACTTTGGACCTGTTGATAACAGCCATGGCGTAATTTTTATGATATTGTAACACAACTACCAGAATTCATTTCCGAGCTGACGATTTCAGCGGAATTTGTGTGTGCTCGATCTGCTCACGAACAGCTTTAAAAATTTCGATAAAAATTCCCCTTAAATCGGTGTCTTGATCAAGATAGCCGTGGTATTCTGACTCTGGCAGATTCTAATTGGCAACAACGTGATGATGGACATTCAAATGAAGAAACGCTTTTAACGAATGTCCATCTTTTTTTCTCTTTTTTTTAGCGCATTAATTACTCCACGCACCCTTAAAGTCATAAACGGTGTCTGAACAATCCCAGATTTTATTAGCGCGGGAAAGATGCAATTAGATTCGAAAAATTTTATGCATTAGAGTCCAGTCACGAAATGTAAGCTGCGATTTTTCGAACGGAAAAGAAGATTAGGCTCTTTCGTCTGTGTATTTATGGTCCAGACAGACCTTTAGACGCTTTTTTTCCGCTTCGCGTTCTTCTCTTTTTATCTTCTTCTTATTATTCCCTTTTGGTTTCCGCTCCTTCATGCTTATGTAAATGGCCCAAACCCATTAAATTGAGAGAAAATCTGTTACCTCTGTGCAAATCTATTAAATTGGACCTTATTCGTTTTTCATCGTACCATTAAAATCGACGCAGCGTGCAGCAAGAATGACCGTTTACTCTTTCGATTCAATTATTCTTTTATTTTAGCTATTAGTCGAATCCCCGTCAATTAAAACGAGACACGATTGCTCATTGGCAGCATTTATTTTGAGAATCGAGTTGGTGCTCAGATGAATTTTTTTTTTGCGATGAGTCGATAATACCATCAAAATGTACTTTTTGCATACGCTCTCTTCATACGAATGATCGTAATTATAGCCAGAAGAATTTTCAAGTGTCTTGAAGTTTGAAAAATAAAAACGGTTAAATTCAATCACTTGGAAATAGACGTCGAAGTCGCCTCAGATTGTTCTATTTCTTTTCTTATACTCCAATTTTTAGCTTTGCGTCCCGCATTTACTGTTTTTCTTTTCTTTTTTCCTGATGTTGTCAATTTAATTTGTAAGCTCGCACTGTAATGTTTGTAAATTTGTGCACTATAGTTTTATACTTATTTAGGTAATCGATTGTGTGGCCTTGGCTTGATTGCAGTTTTGTTATCAAGTCAGCTGTATTATAATCCTAGCACACAATCTAAGACAGCTAATAATCCAAAGACTGACAAATGCTTTTTAATACTAACTTAAGTTAATTTATAACTTTAGTCTGTATATCTTGTATTGAAAATAGTTTAATACAATGTACATTTAGTTTATTTATGTATGTGCTAGATGATCCTATAGTTGTAAATTGATCTTGATTTGCATGTGTGTTAAAGTTGAGCGAAAAAATTATATTAAAAAAAAAAAAAAAAAAAAAAAACATTCTGTTCAATATTATTGTTTGATTTTTTCAATTTCAACTCTTTGGCCTTTCACCTACCTTTAATAGTGAGTTTTACACATTTAAAAAAAAAAAAAAGTATGTTGCACTCATGCATTTCATACGTTTTGGGCAAATATTCTCTAAAACATTTTCATCGTCCTTGCTAATTCTAGTGCGTCTAGAATTTTGGCCCAAAATCCAATAGACTCATAAGGAGCTAATTCAATCTTTTTTTCAGCCCGATTTACCTTAATATTCTCGAACTTTTTGGATTCTTTGGATGCGCCTGGATGAAAATCAAACCGTTATTGAACTTCGTCATTTTCGGGAGGATGCTGGTTCCCTCTCGCCAAAGCATAAATATTTAGAACAGTTTTGAAAAAAATCGCTGAATCTAAAATTTCAACAAGTTCAAAACGAATTAAGGGGCCCCCATATCATTTTTTATTAAGTCGACTAATTCCCGAGGTATATTTCTTGAGTTTTAGAGTAAAATGTACCTTGAGCACTTAATTTTTTAAACGCTGGGGTTTCGAATGAGAGTCTTGAATTTTAAAAATGGGTAGTTATCGAACTTCGATCTTCCATACCTAAATGCAAAAACGATCTTGACCTTCATTTTCCGCAAAGAAAAAGAAAAAAAATGTCTCTTTATAGTTTTTAAAGTATAAAAGACTTTGCTTGAAGAGAATATTGATTCCATGAATTTGACCTCCTCTTTGTTCCTTTTGAGGACAAAACAGCCCGAAAAAAACGTGCCTTTGATTTAAGAACTTTAGGAGATTTGATTTACTTAAGGAGATGCGTGATGCTTGCCTGGCCATTTTTCAAAAATAATTTTCGCCGTTCGCAAAACATACGCAGTGATTTTGTTGAACGTCCTAGATTATCTGAGAGGTCAAGACCAAATGTTGAGTTATCGAATCAAATTCGACCCAACTATTGAGCATGTCGGCTCAAAGTATGACCTACAAACTATACTCTGTTCGGGATAAGAAGTCCGATGGGAAGTCAGGTAAAAACGCACTATATTGCAACGGAGCGGTTCCTGTGCCGTCGATTCTCAGCCACTTCGATCGTTCGCAGGAGACTGGCCTTTCAGACCCTTTTATCGAAAAAGACAATACCGTAAACTGACCGATTTATATAGTCTTTTGAACGCCCACTCAAAAATTGAACTTTTGTGGCATTCGCGAATTTTGAATAACTGACTTTAAATTTAAATTCCGCTCGACGTGCACAGAAAAATGACACCTAACGGCGGTTCAATGCGTAATTTTTCAAAGATTACGGCTCTCTGAAATCACTCAATCAGGAATGCCTAAATGCCTAAATCTTTGAAAAATTACTCCTTGAACCGCCATTGGGTATCATTTTTCTGTGCACGTCGAGCAGAATTTAAATTTAAAATAGGTTTTTCAAAATTCGCGAATGCCGCAAAAGTTTAATTTTCGAGTGGGCATTCAAAGGACTGTATAACTGGTCAGTTCACGGTATTGTCTCTTCAAATAAAAGGGTCTGAAAGGCCAAGTTCTCCTGCGAACGAACGAAGTGGGTGAGAATCGACGGCACAGGAACCGCTGCGTTGCAATATAGTGCGTTTTTACCTGACTTCCCATCGGACTTCTTATCCCGAACAGAGTATACAAAAAAGAATGACACATTAAGACAAAGTCCACATTGCCCTCAACCAAAGCGTTAATGTCAGTGACTTGAATAGAAGCTGTACATTGTATCGTGCGTTAACCTTTGAAAATGCACGGATTTTTTGCTCAAAACTTGCAGCAATATACGATGACCGTCACCGTCATATTGATGACCCCACGGTACGGTGTGGTTCTAGTCACGCGCGTCACGGCTCAAGGGTGTACTCTAATCGTGGCCAACGGAAGGGTGTCGACCAACGAGCTATATCGATACGCAGGCTTTGTGGGAAATTATGTTGAGGCAGCACGGAGGCAGCCATGGTCGAAATCTCTTTGGAGGGAATCACACAGGCTCGGGTGTGATTTTTCCTTTTTTTTTTTGAAAAATTTTTGACAAATAAAATTTGAAATTTGGGGTTAAAAAAACGGAATATGCAGGTGTTTTAGAATGGCTATTTATGGAAAAAAACAGAAATCAAACTTTTTCCCCCGAAGCCGATGAATCTGACGCCCAAATGTCAAAATTTTCTCATTTGGAACGTTTAAACAGGTCCCGGTTTTCCTCACTTTTTTTTCCTTTAAAAATTGACCAATACATTTAAAATTTGGGTTTTAAAATCAAGTGCAAGGTTTTTAAAAGGTAGGACACAGAAATCGAAATGGTTTTTCTTAAGATTTGACGATAAAAAACTACACCAACAGTATGGACTCCTTGGTCGTATTAAGCTCGTTGGAGTCACTCTTTGTTTAAAATCCCTTTCTGACTCGGATGCATTTGTTAAAACAAAAGGAAAAAAAGTTAGGCAATCCGTCGCGTTGCTTCTTTTTATAAAAAAACATGAATCCTCGTTCTCCCCAGTCAGCCAGGGGGTTTTTTACCCGAAAATAGAACAAAGGAAAAAGATTACGTCGTGTTTTTTTTTTTTTTTTTTTTTTTTTTTTTTTTTTTTTTTTTTTTTTAAGCAGCTTAAAAGCCCGTCATACGCCGTTAAGGCCCCATGGACGATAAAACTCATTACTTACTGTATTCATTTCATTTTCCTTGAAAAGCACTTTTTTTATTATTAATTATGAATCAGAATGGAAGAGAACGTTGGTTCAAATTTCGAGCATTAATATTTGAAGGGCTCTACCGAAAACACATCTGACTATACTCTGAAATGATTAATTCTGAAATTCTAATAATATCACTAGAGGCAAAACTGTTTGGGTTGACTCGCTGCAACAACACCTGTTCCTCTCCCGCATTCCCCCTTTCGACTCTGATGAATTCGCCCCGCATTCCGGACTCCTTGGGGTCTAGGTTGGGTTGGTCCGCCAAGAATTTCGCGTCAGATCCGCAAAATGACAGCCTTCCAGAGATAACACGTCGACATTTAACCCATTCCACGACTAGACTCCAGCATAGAAATTGGTTCCCCGGGAATAAGTGGTAAAAAATCAACGGTAAGAAATCTGGCCGATCAAACGGAACCGCTACGATTTTAATTTTGTTTTTATTTTTGTTTTTTTTTTTTATTTCATTTAAACAGATGCCAAAGTTTACCCTTTTTTACGAGTATTTACGTAAGTATTAACTGATCATCTTGGAGTTGCACTAAAGTTTGCTTAGCTCTGCGTGCCTAGTAAATATTAATTAATTAACAAGACAATCATGAATTGATACTGAATTTTAGTGAACGACTAATGAAAAAAATTGGAAACTTTAAAAATTTGGAGATTTCAAAATTGAAAGATTTGGAAATTTCAGAAACGTGACGATATTGAAGCGAAGCTATTTTGAGAATTCAGAATTTTGAATTTACAAATGACAGACGATTTCAAAAATAAATACTATGATTAGAGCAGTTATCTTATGACTGAGGCTCCGCCAGCCAAGAACTGGCACATCGAGGAACACGCGCATTTATTTTACTGTCCTGCGTGACCTTTGATTTGACCTCATGCGCGTCGACCGCCGAGAACCAGGAGCCACTTAGGTGGAACATTGCTTCGTCGCATTTGTATCCGGCCGAACTCATCTCCTCCTTCCAGAGGTGCGTAGCCCTAGTCACAAATTTGTCTTCCTCTCTCTTTGTTCATTTGATTCCATGAGTTGGAAAATGACAGAAACAGGGACTGGAGTCACGTGACAGCCCCTATCTGCATCCTTTTCTAACACATGCGTTCAAATAGGGAAAGAGAGAGGGAGACAAATTCCTGGCCACGGCCATATGCAGAGGTGCATCACGCATCACCCATTCTCGACATGCGCTGGTCTCTGAGCGCAATGAGGAGGAACTTTGGACTGGTAACCCCTCCCCCCCCCAAGCTTTTGTACTCCTCTATTAACAGGTGACCAAGCGTCCGGAATTCAGTATCAAGCAATAATCCAGCAAACCAACTGAGGCAGGTCTTGCGTATGATTCTTTCAGGATTTTATCACATGCTGATCAAAACTCCCACCGACTACTGCGACTTCTAACCACACTGTGGGCTCCGCCTTAAATCTGGCCCTCTGCGTCAGTGATCGTCTCCGGTTGTCCGAAATTAGAATTGAACCAGTGGCATAGTGTGCAATTTGGCAACATTGTATTGAGTCCATTTAGACCCATGTAAACGGTCGAATGCGAGGGTGTTCACGGAACACTCAATAGTTCGATCTTTATCATGGGTTTCATCGGAAAAACTGCAACGTTGCCAAATCGCACGCTCCGCCACTGATTAGAATAGTCAAATAAAATTGAGACAACAAGAGACTATGATTTGTTGGGTGTGATTATTTGGAACACGTGTTTACAAATTTGATGAATTTGGATGAATACAATAGACTTGTGCCTGCAGACGATCCTCAAGTTATGACTTTAGTGGAAAATAAATCGGTTTGTCTAACGTCCGATAAGAAAAGAAGGTTCAACCAACAGTGGAAACTCTGGATTTTTACTTGCGGGTGGGGAGGGGTGGGAGGAAGATCGGGGATTAATGCTGAGAAAAATAGCTCGACTCCGCTCTTTTTGACGACTTGAGACGAGATAGGGGGGGGGGGGATTGTTTCATTATTTCATTGGTTTAAACAATTAAACGTTTCGTCAGACTGAGAGTCATTCAGTCTAAAACGCCAAACGACTTATACCGCATTAGGACTAATCGGTTCAAGCTAGATCGTCTAATGTCGTTCAAAATATCAGAATTGGCTTGCAGAGTAGAGGATTTGTAAGGGTCCTCTTTCTGATTTATTGTTTTTTTGTTTTTTTGTTTTTGTTTTTTTACAGGAAAAGTTCTCGAGTGACACTCTAAGCTGTTTCAAAGCGAAATTGTAACAGCCATTGCCAACAAAATAATCGAAAAAGATTAACTTATTCTTGTTTAGTCAGTAGATGGATTTTATTTCTCTTCATCTTTCTATTCCTTTTCCTCCCATTTCTTCCAATTCCTTCTTACTCATTTCTATCCGGGCCTTTTTTCCCCCATTTCTTATATTTTTCCTCTATCTATTCTCTCTCCCTCCCCAACGCAAGGTCATTGAAAACCATTCTCTACCTCATCTTCTGCACTGCGATCCTTTGTCATCAACAGCAAATCACGCATAGTTGGTAAGTGGGGGGGGGGGGACTTCAAACCTATAAAAATTCAATTTCTGTTAACGAGGCGTTATGATAGCCAAAATCATGGCGCTATAGTTTCACAAATCTGATTATAATTTGATTTGATTGAATAGATGGAGGAAAGATAATTGAGATTTTTCGAAATCGCTAGAGATCGCGGTCTTATAGTGTTAAGCTCAATCACAAGTGTTGCCATATTGCAGTGCAAAGTTCCACCGCCTTCAATTATTATTTTAATTTAGAATTATTATGTGTAGAATGCGTTTCTTGAGCTTCAAAGCAGTAAGATTATAATGGTCATTAGAAGCACTCATGTTTGCCAAGCTGCGGATGACTATAATTAAACTGCTCTTATAAATTAAATGTATAAGTTCAATTATTCGTCAGTTTGGCATCTATACTGCTCGGCATAATCTTAGCGTCATCGGCTACTGGATGGATGGTCGAAGCTTCTCGGCAACCATTTTCACAGTTTAAATGATTGAGCTCACCATATTCATTATTCAATGGTATTATTTCTGGTCCTTTTGATTTTGAAAGGAGGAGTTTGGATTCCAAACTCCTCCCTCCAAACTTTGGAACGAATATAAGGATAGAGAAAAACTAAAAATGCTAATGATAAAATGATGGCAATAATGAGAAGATAAAATAGATACAATCTGGTACCGATTTAGAGGGATAATTTAGGCGGTCTAGAAGCTTGTTTTTTTTTTTTTTTTTTTTTTTTTTTTTTTTGCGACTAATTGATCCTCGTCATCGTGATCTACCTTCGCAAAAATACGCTTCAGATGCATGAAAAAAAGAAACAAATACAAAAAAAACAAACAAACAAAAAACACCAAAACATCAGGTTTTCACTGATCAGCATTGCGACCGCACTCAGATTCCCTCAGATGAGCGAGCACGACTGCTGTTTCTGGAGCTTTAACATCAGACAGAAAACACAACATGTTCAAGAGGTTTCACTTTTTCAAATTCCGGAAAGGCCCTCTAAGAATTGAAATCAATAAAGGCTCGAAGGGGTGACAGTTGGAGGTGTAAGATAGATGTATGTTCATACTTGACTGTAAGCGATGTTTGCATACATCACGAATTGAAGGCGTTCTTTTTTGAGGCGAGTCTCTAGAAGTATGATGATTGCGTGCTCTGCGCAGGTCTCGAGTTCTGTCCATCCGGATTTAACTTCTTATCAATGAGGAACATCATCGTTTGAATACCATATTATTATAATGGATACAATGGGGCCTTGCGAACTTTTGCTACACGGGATTGAAGAGCTGATCCTTGTATAAAAACCT